>BSBN01000508.1:10000000-11238000 GCA_027924645.1 Cunninghamia lanceolata | reverse complement strand
TTGTTTGCATAGTCAAGTCCAATGCATGGGATACCTTGTCACCCTGGTTCCTTATACCTTGGTACATAACATCTCATGCTATATCAATAGTAGTGCTCATAATTGTTTGCATAATTTCTAATACATTCTACCATCCCCTTTGTCCCTACATCCTACATCTACACCCCTGTTACCATTGCCCCATCCCATATCTCAATCCAAGTTTTGTTGGAGCACACTTCATTCCCCCAAGCTACCTATTCATTTTGACCAATCTATTTTCTCTCCTAGACTACACCCCGTGACCATTTTTATCATGATCAGAAAATCAAACCATCCAACCATGACATTCCCATTCCCTTTCATTATCCATTCCATTATCATTTATTCATTAACCATCCCTTTGCATTATCATTTATTTGTTAGTCATTTTCCATTCCATTATCATTTATTCATTAACCACCCCTTTGCATTATCATTTATCCATTAGTCATTTTCCATTCCATTATCATTTATTCAATAACCATCCCTTTGTGTTATCATTTATCCATTAGTCATTTTCCATTCCATTATCATTTATTCATTAACCATCCCTTTCCATTATCATTTATCCATTAGTCATTTTCCATTCCATTATTCATTAACCATATCTTTGCATTATCATTTATCCATTATCCATTATCCATTTCATTATCATTTTTTACATTTCATTACCACTACTAATATATGTTTATTAATCTGAGCATATATCCATTATCCATTCCATTATCATTATCATTCATAATATGTGAGCATATATTCATCCATTTACATTTTATTATCACTCCATTGATCATTTCCCATTATCATTCCCTGTTTATCCAATAAATCATTTGTCATTCCATTATCATTATCATCCATCATATGTGTTTATTAATCTCAACATGTATTCCGTCCATTGTCCATTTTCATTTGTTCATTTGCATTCCATTACATTTTATCCATTTTTAGTTGGTTCATTGATCCACATCATTCATCCATTATACCATTAGTCTATTAAGCCATTTTACATCACATGTTTTCAGTACATCCCATTTCATTATCATTAATCCATTATACACATTATCCATGTCAACTATCCATAAATACAAAACCATGTCATACATGCATTCTTAATCCACATTATTATCCATTTCAACACAAGCATACATAAATCATATATCCCTCATCGAATCCAACACCATAAAATCATGCCATATATACACATCCATAATGAACATCATCACATCGTACATCCTAAAACCATGTCATCTATTCATGTCCATAACATCAAAAACATAGAACATCCATAACCTGCGTATCATAATCATCATCCTAATCTATACAAACATCCATAAAAATAAATCATATATCATACATCATGTCACCTTGCATATCACATACATCATCAATCATCCATCCTATGCCATGTCATCCTGCATCACACATACATTGTTAATGTAATCATTTATCATACATCATACATCATATTATCCATCATAGTATCATCAAACACATACAACATCCATAACCTGCATGTCAGTACATCATAATCCATAAACACACATATAAATAAAGTCCATAAACATAGTCCATCACATCTCAAGTCCCATCTCATATATATACACATAAAAAAATGATCATGATACATCAAGTCCTGAGGACCTATCAAAAATACATATGTACGATAAAAAATCAGGCGTCTGCAAGCCCCTAGGTAGAACTATCTTGCGCCGAGGCCTCTGACTAGGATGGCCTTGCGTCTCTCTATGGAGGTGGCCCCATAACCTATCTACCCTAGCACCTAGATTATCCCTCTTTCCCCCTCACATTTATTGCTCCTAACTACCCCAAAACCCAAATCACAAAGTGTAGTCCAGACACTTACCAGGGCTCCAGCCATCGCAGGTTGCAAGTACTCCCTCACTCACTCTATGCAATGATCCTCTCATGGAATCCATGCCATCTCACCTCAACTCATCTTTTTCTCCTCTAATCAAGACTTGCAAATCATAAGAAGACAAATGAGAAGAATGGGCCCCCCATCTCTTATATGTAGCCCTCGAAACTCTAATTTCTTCCTCTGAACCCCAAATTTCACCCCCTGTCCCCATTTTTTAGAGACATCGCTGAAAATATTTTCATTTTTCCCGCTAATTTCTCAAGGGGGCATCACCTCACTATCTTTTCTTCTCCCGCCAGCTGACTAGGGCGTAATAATTATTCAAATATTCTTTGATATCCCATCAATCTTGACAGTAATGACTCCATATCAAAGAGAAGCAAAATGTAGACACCTAAAAATAGTCACAACCACCTTCATCTATCTTCTGCATTCTAAACCTGACAATTCACACCATTTCATCCAACACACATGTTAATAAAATAATTCATAATTATTTAATTAATATTTTCTCGTATTCCCCCCATCACTAAAAATCAATATCTTCTACTATAGTTAAAAAATTAAATATTTTGATAACTATAGTTCATATGCACTCCCCCAAAATTAAATAAATATCTATGTATTTAATTCCCTATTTTGTGCACTTTGGATTACTTTTAGTAATAATCATTATTTCCTCCTAATCATGTGCACATGGGTTAATTAAAATTAACTCACAATCACATCTCCTCATGTTTCTAGAAGTCCACTTGTCATTCAATGTACATGCATGTACATGACAAGTGGTACTTTGGAAGCATGGGAAAATCTTTCAAAAAGAGTACATTTGTCCCATTTTCTTCTCATCCACTCCAAGTGTCATTATTCATAGAATTTTAAATTTCATGTGGCACTATTCCTCCACTATTCATCTAATTTTAAATTCCACTTGTCCTTTCCTCCAAATTTTAAATTCTTCACAAAATCCAAACCATACCTTGTCATAAATGAAGCCTTACATGTTATACACCTACCCAATCCTAGCCATCCATCCATTCAACCATTCAAATCCATCCATTGATCTCCCCTTGTATCTTGGAGCATTTATCTCATCCAACCTCCTCATGACACTTGTCCAATTATCCTTGCTTGAGGATCCTCAAGCAATTTGAGCCCTTGATCCTTTAATTCAATCCTAGCCCTCCATCCTCACCTCAAAAAATCTATAAATTGAGCCTTCCCTATCCATTTTCAACAAGCACTTAGATTGTAATGAAATTTTGTCACATTGAGCACTCACATATAGCTAATGATATAGCATAGCATCATATCATTAGGACAAATCAATAGAATTGCATATAGATAGGGTGCAAATATTGTTAGTTTGTGCAATTCTTTTTAGTCTTAACTTGAGGTTTCATGGATTAGTGAATTGGATAGGTTAGATAGTTCCTATCCTGTTCTACATAGTTCACTCTTTCTTTTACACATGAGACTATGGGTATGAATGATGCAAATTCTTGGAAAGTGTCCATGGAAGAAAAGATGGCTACATTAAAGAAAAATGATACATGGTATCTAGTACCTTTTCTTAATGGACTCAAACCCATTGGATGCAAATGGGCGTTCAAGAAGAAAATTGGTTATCACTTGGAAGCAACATATGATCTTGTGTTTGAGAAAATGGATGTGAAGATAACTTTTGTTCATGGAGATTTGGAGGAAGATATTTATATGACACAGTCAGAGCACTACATTGGGAAAGGTAAAGAACAGTTGGTTTGTAAGTTGAAGAAATTTTTGTATGGTCTTCAACAATCTCCTAAGATATGGTATCAAAAGTTTGATTCCTTTGTGTTAAGTTTGGGATTTTTGAGATCTAAATTAGATCATTGGATCTACTATATTATGGATGGTGATTGTATTATGATTATTGCATTATATGTTGATGATATGTTATTTTTTGGTAATGGGAAGGGTTTGATTTGTGAATTGAAGTCTTAACTTTTAGCATTGTTTGAGATGAAAGACTTAGGGGCAGCTAGGTACATCTTGGGGATGGATATAAAGAGAGATAGAGTGAACAAAAAACTTTGATTGGGCCAAAGTAAGTATGTGAATTCGGTGTTGGAGAGATTCAACATGTTAGCTTACAAGAAATTGTGTGTTACTGTTACGAGGAGGATAAAATTATCAATTGAGGATTATTCAAAGTCTCTTAGTGATGTGGAGGATATGATTATAGTACCTTATGCTAGTGCTATTGGAAGTTTGATGTATGACATGGTCTATATAAGACTAGACATTACCCAAGCAGTGGGAATCCTTAGTCATTTAATGGCTAATCTTGGATGGGTACATTAAGATGTAGTGAAGAGGGTCTTCATATATTTATGAGGTACTTCCAAGTATTTCATTTTTATCATGGTTATCCTATAGGGACTTCACATTCATTATATTCATGGATATGTGGATTCTATTTGGGTTGGTGATATTGACAGTAGGAGATCCACTAGTGGATATGTTTTCACTATGTTTTGTGGTGCAATCAGTTGGAGGAGTAAGTGTCAGGTTGTGGTCAATTTGTCCACTACAAAAGTAGAGTACATGGAAGCTACTCGTGCTTGTAAGGAATCCATCTAGCTTAAGAGATTGTGTTAAGATGTTTGGTTAGATGTAGGAGCCATTATGGTTCATTGTGATAGTCAGAGTGCCATATTTCTAACAAAGAATCTGACCTTTCATGTGAGGATGAAGCACATTAATGTCCAACACCATCTTATTCATGATATGGTAGAGGATGGAAGGGTGATGTTGGAGAAGGTTGATACTTTGATGAATGTTTTAGATTCATTGAAAAAGCCAGCAAGCACAAACAAGTTCATGTGGTGTAGTGAGTCTATGGGCCTCTCAACCCCTAGCAATTAGGTTTTAGTGTTGGAAAGTTTCCCCTTTTCTCTTGCAAGGTGTTCAATAAGTGGGAGAATGTTAGGAAAGGTGTCTCAACCTTGCACCTAATGTTAAGATTATAAACACGTGATTTTCAGGTTGAAAAATAGAAAAACTCAATTTCTGGGCTATAGAGTTGGTTTTTGGATAAAATAAAATTTTGGGTTTTTTGGCATCAATTCTTTGGTGCCTATCATATGGACCTCTATGAGATTTATAATTTAAAAAAATAGGCCCAATCGACATCTTGAATCAAAAGTTATAGCCTTCAGAAATTGGTCCTCCTGCATTGGAAATGTAAAAACATCAACACATAAAAGAGTTGTAAAGGGGAGTTACACTTGTTGACCAACAAATCATAAGGAATATTCAGACGGGGATAATGAAGCCAAAATATAATTCTTGATTTGGTGAGTGGATTATAATGAGGTTATGATGGGTGGAAGAAATATGTTATTTTTAGCTTGTAGACTCATCTTGGAATTTGGGTGTTAGATTTCCAACTAAGGATTTGGGCACCACTATTATGGGTGGTTTTAGCTCATAGTTTTCTAATTATGATTTCATGTTTTCATGTATTGTATCTCCTATTTATTGGGTGCTTGAAATGGAGGTTTCATATTAAGTTTTGTAGGTATTGTTATTTATATTTCCTCTAGATCTTTGGTTGGTGATACTCTTGTGAAGGATTTCTCTACAAGTGTATTGTAACTATGTTATTGATGGTGACTGATTGTCATTGATGTTAAAAAGGTGTAGTATAGTTTTCCATTGATGTTTTTGAAATAATGATCAGGAGTTTGTTTCAGATATTTCATCATCAGGAGTTTGGCAAGATGATATCACAAATTTGGATGTTATTATTGCAGGATGTTCTTGATGTCTGGTTTCTATAATCTTGTTTTTGACAAGACTTGTTTGATCAGTTGACAGTGGTACTTGCAGAGAATATTTCAGGAATGCAAATTGTTTGATTCTTGATAAAGTTGTGGTTGATCTTGTGCATACATCTTCAAGGTTGGTTCAGGTGACAAAGGTTTAATGTAGAGACAATATACTGTTTGTAATGCTAACTTGTTAGTGTTGGAGACAGTTCTTGTTTAGCATATTGGTCTTCTCAGGATATGCTTATCTCATGACAGTTGATAGTTGTTGCTTATCTCTATAATATATTCTTGTATCTTGGCAGTTGTGACACATACAGTGGCATGGTCTTCATTTGATCTTGGTTTTAGTTGTGGCAGTTGTGATGTTGGATATCATGGTCTCTTGCAAAGTATTCATATGGTGTTCATTTCTATTTCTTGATAGTTTCAGTTGACAAGACTCTTACAGTGGCATATGATAATTACTGTGGCGTGTGACACATTTAGTGACAGTTAGCTCTTCATTGTGTCACATTTGAGGTGAATTGGTTTCCTAGCTTGTTCAAGATCTTGGTGATGGTTTAACATTCAAGAGGATTTTGATGAGAACTGATACTCTTGTTGCCATATGTAATGTCTTTCTTAGTGAAATGTCTTTGCACCAAAAATGTCCTCTTAGGGTTTTATCAAGGGTCATGAGTTGTATCAAGTATTTTCTAAAGCCAAATTCTATTTATCACTATGCATCAAAGACTTAAACTTAAACCTAATTTATCTTTTAAGACCCCTTATCTACCTATTACACTTTATGTTACATTTAATGGTTGACCTCTTATAGAAGGTAAAATCACTAAAGGTGACTTATTAAAGGGTGGTTGTGTCGTAGGCTGGTCAGTTATCTTTTTATTCCAACCGATCCTTGCAGGTCACAAAATAAGAGGTTAGCATTTAAAGGTGAAGAGGACACAGGTTTGTGTGAAGCATTAGGGGAGCTCGATGCATTTTCTTTAAGGAAAATGTTCTTCATTCGAAATTTTTGTGGAGAGCACGGTTTATATGGGCAAATAAAACCTTATGAAGCCCGAAAAATGAAGATCTCTTTTTATTTGAGAGAAGGCATCAAATTGTTAGGGAGCATAGTATATGTTTATAAGGAGGGAGCCTAATTTCTATAAAGAAATTTATGTTTTAAAAAAAAGGCATCTACCTATGCATTGGAAAAGCTTTTATAAAGCATGAGATGCATATACGTGGGCATGAATGAGTTTTATAAAGCTTCAAAATTTTTTTTAAGAATATGAAGTATCATTGAAGAAATTGAAGGGAAAATGGAAGATTAAATTGAAGAAAAGATTTATACAAAAAAATTCTTCATAGATGAAAATTATTGTGCAAAGTGGTTGAATATGAAAGGTCATTTCATATTTAATGGTTTTGCAGGTGGATTAATATGTGAAGGGTTGCAGATCAATGATAAAGACAATTTTATGAAAATTCTATTAAAAAGAAAATACAGATGAATGTATAAAATGTGAAAAACCAATTTGTAATGAAGGATATATATTTCTCTGATCAGGTGAATTAGATGATTCAAGGATAAAATATCAGAGGATTGGAATGATGGAATATATGTTGCAGATGAGTTAATTTGAATGGTGCAAATAAGATTGAACATCAATCACTTCTTGCACATGAGATTTTTAGTTCTGATTGATTGAGAAATGCCAGTGAGGCACAACAATATGCCAGTGAGGCACAACAATATGCCAGTGAGGCTTGTAGGTCGGTAAGACCATTTGTCAGTGAGACACTTACATCAGCCAGTGAGGCTTGTAAAGATATTTTCAAGGTTAAGCCAGTGAGGCAATTTTGGAGTGGTTTTTCTACCCCAGGAGGGTTTTCCACTCGTGCAAATTTGTGTTATGTCTCATATTGTTTTCATTTGTATGTGTGTATGTTAATACTTTGCTTATAAGGTTTTGTTCTCTTTCTTCATTCTCAGTCTTGTGCATATGTGTTTGATAAATCAATGATATCTTTCTCTCCTTGTGTTTTCAAAGTTAAAGTTTCCAAAAAGATTTGAAAATTTACACATCACTGATTAACCCCCCTCTCAATGTTGTCCTAGACTCCTACAATCTTCTTCAAGATAAGAGTCAAGAAAGTTTTATTCACCTCCTCGAGGATTTTCCTAGAAAACATAAATTCCTTAACAACTTCAATAACATCCTAGCCTAGAATATCCCAAAACCATTGGAAAATAGAGGGGGGGACCTATTAGGCCTAGGAACTATTACCTAAATTTCACTACGGCTCATTCAGGTAGAGTTTTTATTCAAAACTTGTAAGGTACATCTCATCTGGTCCTTCATACATTACATTCAAGTGCATAAATGAAATAATTTAGGAGATTATGTTTATTAGTTTGTTGCATTTATCCAAGTGCATGTAACATAGGAAGGGTTTATCCAAAATCTTTTCCAAACAAAAACAAAATCTTCATTGAATGTAAAATGTTCATTATCTCACACAAGCCGTGAGGTTAACTATCTTATTCAATGAAATAGAAGAATAATCTATACATGAATAAGTAAATAAAGTAATGTGCATGTAAGGTCAGAGGCCAGTCATTGCCTGAGAATGACTAGTTCTATTTCTGGCGTGTTGTCCTGTTGCCCCGAGTCGTCTTTGTCCTTCCTAGCTTCATGTCGTCCCTGGTTCCTGCATCTGGCAAAAATAATGGTGTTAGAGCAATGCTCTAAGCAATGAATGGTCCCAAACCATACATGAACAAGATACCATACATGTATAAACTGTTCCTCAATTGCATTAAACAAGAAATGTATACCTTGGATGTCCTAGAGAACAATCAGTCATCAAACACATCCAAAACATGCATTTATTTTCTAACAAGTTTGCTTCATGTGTAGATATAGATGTAATTATGTTTCTATTTGATTCATAAGTTACATTATGAGTGGAGGAAATGTGGCTCCCACAAGGGTTGAGCCCAGCTCATAATCTTTATAGAACATTTCATATGCAATATATAAATACAAAAGCACAGCCCAAGGAGCATATTCAGAGGGCAGGTCACAGCTGTCAAGAGCAATAACAGTCAACAGGAAGGGAATCACATGCATAGCCATGATAAAGACAGACCCGAAGGAAAAGAGAGAATGGAGTAACAACCACACATCAACAAGCATGCTGCCCAATTATCTGAGTGAGTGGATTTCAAATATAGTGTGTATGTCTTCTCATTTTCATGCATTCAGGACGTTCAGAGACAAAAGAGAGATCTTGTGATAGCCTTTCAGATGATGAAATATATCCAATTAAAGATCATTGTTGCAAATTCATCAATTGAAGATGTTTATGAGTACATGACAGCACCTTTATACTGGCGAAAGGTGCATTATCCTGTGCCAAAATGGTAGTTTTGGTCTAGCACATATACAGTCATATGGAAAAGTAATAAGTGCTGTCAAGGCATATAAAAGGAACAACAGACTATCATAAGGTTGGGACAATAGTCATGTAGTACAAAGGAGTAGCAAAATCCATAAAGGAACATCATACAAAGTACAGTCCATACATTCCAGGACAATCATCAACAGTCATGTATGGGACAACCAAAAGAGAGATGACATGCAAAGAGACAAACAAGTACAGACATACATTCATGGAATGGGTACCTTTTTTATTTATATCATCAATAAAGTGTCAAATTACTTTTGAGTACATGAAACAACCTTATATCATGTTAAAAAGGGCAGTCATATACAACAATGGAACAAGCAATAGGTGCTGTCATGGCAGCAATGTAACTGAATATCAGAACATGAAGAGCAAATGATCACAAAATTCTAGGATCTCATACATTTTTATTCATTCTGAACAATTATAGTGACATCTTTTTTAAGAAGCAAAGCATTTTGCAGAAAGTGATAAGTTCAGCACATACATCAGAGAGTGTTCAGAATAGGTAGAAATGTATTGATTCATATTTAAATATCATATCTCATACAAGCAGTGAATGCACAGGAGTGCCTTTTTTACATTTTTTTGTCATGGTCGACCACAGAAAGCTACAGAAAAAATGCAGAGTTTCTTGAATAGAGTGCACATAAATACTCCAAGTCAAGCCTCAAGTCATAGTATATAGCTAAGCTTCACATATTGAAGAAAGCAGTCAGAAAACTGGCTGAAATTTACCAGAAGCAAGAAATCAAACTTGTAGAATTCAAATTGGGAAAGCATATTCACTCCCTTCAGGGAAGATCATATCTGACTGTGCTCCATGATTTGTATGTGAATCTTCTTCAAGATATAACTAGACAACTCGACAACCTCAAGAAAGAGCTGAAGACGAATTCTCTCAAGGTTATAATCTGAGCAGATTCATGGCAGAGAAAAAGATAATATCCTGAAGCAAGAACTTTTAAGGAGTGAAGCCCAGGTGGCAGCCTTAGAGAAATGTTTGGAAGATAAGAATGAATAGATCAAGGATCTAAATTAGAAGACAAAGGTTGTTCAAAGTGAGATTGATGCAGCTATAACAGAACAATTTGACTTGCTTCACAGGGTTCAAGGTGCTCAAAAAGAATGTGAGAATCAGAAAGATTGGATTGAGGAGCTATTTAGTATCAACGGGGAGCTTTTGATGTTTTTGCAAGGCAAATAATTTGAGCTAAATAGTAGAACCATAGAAATTGAAAGAGCAAGATTAATGATTGAAGCCAAGGACAGAGAAAGTACAACTTTGATGCAGGAATTGATTGAGACCAGAAAAGAGATGGATGAGCTAAAAGACACGAATGACTACTTTCAAAAAAAAAAAAAAGGTACAAGTTCTTAAAAAAAATTTTGTTGGAGAGTAAATGTGAACTCTCTGAGCATGGTGAGGCAATAGAAAGGTTAACCAAGCATTTAGCCTCTGAAATTGAATGCCAAGACTTTCTTCTCAAAGAAGATGAAAAGATTTAATCTTCCTTAAAAGAAGCACATGGTAAGGACCAAGATTTTGAGGGTTCAACGACATCCAAGAATGATGGAGGATCGGCCACAACAGCCGTGGCCCAGTATAATGCCAAAGAGAGAAATTTAAATCTACTTTGGGGTTTGTTAAAAGAGTGTAGATACAGAGAAGTAGAGAGCTTTCAAGCTCATGTAAACACAAATACTCAGGAATATATGCTACTATCGCGGCCTCCAATAAACATAATTCGCTAAGGAAGGTATTGTAAATGAAGAAACATCTGAGCTAATAAACATTACCTTTCTTTGACTGAAGATCATGCATCGAAGTCAAGGGCAAAATCTTGAACGACCTTCCAAAGCGACTTCAGCATAGTCAAAATGCAGTCATGGTGGTCGGCCAAGGAAAACACCAGAAAATGCATAAAAAACCAATAAAAAATGCAACCACAGAGGTCTGAAATCGGCCCAAAATCAACAAAGGAGGAGTCAAAACCTCAAAGAATACAACTTACCTCACGTTTTCCTCAGAAAATTGACCAAGATCAACCCAGAATCGACAGAAATTCATGCACTTTTGCCTTCCAAACCCTCTATGGCGGCGGCTCAACGAAGCGCCCAGCGAAATCTCAAGTCAAAATGATTCGAGTTAGGGTTTCAAACCCTATTTTTCTATGCTCAAGTGTTCATTTTCTTCTTGTATTTTTGACTTTTGATTTGCAAAATCATTGATATCCATAGGGCGACGTGGTAAGGACTTACACAATGTCTTTAAAACCTAGTAATCACATTACACATGGGGCCATGAGGTAATTTTATGCCTTTTTATGTCAAAGAAAAACATTATGGTAGCATATGGGTCGAGTGCCTTGTGTTTTGCTAAGTTGGTGAGGGAGTTACAAGGTGGGTGAAGTGATGCATATAATGTTGGTGATGTACATTGGGAGATATAAGGTGGTATAAAAGTGAAGTGTAGGTATAAGGCATGTTGGTGTTGAGATCAAAGGTGAGTATGCTATTCTTTTTGAGACATTGTCGTGCATAGGGAGGCATAAGGGTCATTTTAAAATGTATTGCTTTGAACCTTGTAGGCATGACACGTGATATGTATGCATGTAGGAATGGTTAGGGATTGTAGGGTATTTTGACAAGCCATGAGACGCTTTGACATAGCTATGAGATGCGAGAGGTAGTACGAGTGTATGTGGAGTCATGTCATTTTGCCTAGGAGCTATGGACGTTTTTTATATCATTTTTGCATAATCTAGAGATGGATTAAATGTTGTAAACAAACAATAAAGTAATTAGTTATGAATTACTTTATCATTTGTAATAAAATGCAAAGAGGAAATATTAGGCAGATTATCACAAATGGAAAAGTAAGTCTCGTTGATTACTTTGTCGTCCTTTCACGACATTTAATTGGTCCGCAAACTATGCAAAATCGGGAAATTAAATGTTGTGTCCTAAATGCCATTTTTTATACATAGGTTTGTATAAAATTTGGAATGTAAAAACATTAACTAAGTGATGCAATTATAAACCTCTTAGTCAATGTTTGATAAATGCAAAAAAATTGTGTATTTATGTCATTTATTGTGAAAATATCAGACATTTATGATGCTGCAGGGTGAAGTTGACAAACAGGTTGAGGAGTTATTGCACAAATTTGACTTATTTCAGATCATTCAAAGGCATTTTCTACAACTTTTATGGTGGGTGATGACATGCCTTGAATATTTCTGCATTGGGAACCCATTTTGGTGGACTTTGGGCAGATATTTTTGGGACATTTATGAGATACATGAAAATGGAGGTGGCTCATGCTTATCTTGTTACAAGCTTTGGGAAGTATATAGTCTTCTTGTTCATTATTCAAAAAGTTCTTGCTATTCATGAATCTGTATATTGTAATTTTCTGAGTTCTTTTGCAGAAGTGAACAGTCTTGTAACCCATTTTCAGAGATATACAACATTGTAACACACTTTTTAGCAGTAATAAGCAGTTTATACCTTCCCATTTCTTCTGATATTGTGTGTCCTTAGTGTTAGTATAGATCTTTGTGATGTTCTTTGTCCTTGGAGCTGTATTTCATGTTGGTGCATTTATGCAGGGATACATATATTTTTGCAGGTTGTGAGATGTGCAAGGAATAACAATCAATTTTGAGTGGTGAGAAAACATCTTTCTCCTTAACAGAACTATTGTTACTCAGCCTCCTTACAAATTAATTATGCAAAGATTATGATTTGTTGGGTTGTGTAGGAGAGCCTTATTATTGCTCATTCTATAGTGTGTCAGTTCTGTGTAGTCTCAGATGATCTTTTGGTGCATCACCTTAGAGAGTAGGTTTCATTTTAATGCAATCCTTCTTACCCTTTTCTC
This sequence comes from Cunninghamia lanceolata, assembly GCA_027924645.1. NCBI lineage: Eukaryota > Viridiplantae > Streptophyta > Pinopsida > Cupressales > Cupressaceae > Cunninghamia > Cunninghamia lanceolata. Next base: position 11,224,937 of record BSBN01000508.1, on the reverse strand, counting down.
TGCAAAGACTTCAGTACAAGTAATATAGGTGGAGTATCAATAGGAAGCCAACCTTCTCCGGAGGTTCTTTCCATCACAGGTGACCCATAGACCTAGAAAGATACCATGTTTCTCCAAATTGCCAAGTTTTTATAACTCAGCAAGGGTGCAAATCTGAGAGACAACAGTTTTTGGCACGCCTGGTGGGACTATGAAATGGATTCTCAGTCCAGTTTATACTTTTTATTACTGCTGTTTGGTGTGTACAGCAGTAGTTTCAGCCTTTTGGATGCATTTTCTCTACACACCTGGCGGCTCTGGAAAGACATAACCACTGGTTTCAAGAAGACAAGTGCCATGAAGATAGGTTTTATAACCCTCCATTCCATGAAAATCCTGCTTACGCCACTTCTTATCAGCCATACCAAGCAGAATATGCTAGTAGTTTTGTCCCGAATAACCCACCAACAACGGATATTCAGCATAATCATCATGCTTGCCACCCTCCCACCCCTGCTCAGCTTTCCTAGCAACCTATCCATGCCTATAGCCATTTGCAAGAAGTTCATTTTGCTCATGACCAACATAACTACCCTCTGAATCAACCTCAAGATGTTAACAACATCAATATCAGGGAGGTAGCATTAGACTTGCAAAGGAAATTAGAGGCTGTCACAACAGAGCAAGAGTATAGTATGCAGCAGGAGGAGCTTGCTTATCAAGCTCATATTCATCAGAGAGAGGTGGAGGCACAAATGTATGAAGAGGAATGCTTGAGTAGGCAGATTGCTGCCAAGGAAGAGCAAATAAGGCAATTAATAGTTCAGGTTTGAGAGCCTAAGGTCCAAAACCCTTCTCCTCTTCCTAATCTCATGCAAATCCACACTATAAGTCAAGCTGAGCCTACCAATGAACCTTCTCCAATGTTTGAAATTCTAAGTTTCAGGCAGCCTTCTACCTTTAAGGTTCCAAGTTGGAAAGGGCCATCTTTTTCACCTTGTGAAGACCCTCCACCAAACATACAAACAGAACCATGCTCTAGCATCCAGCTAGCAGAAGAAGAGGAGATAAAGCAGCCTATACCATCTTGTCTAGATACTATTTGTCTCTACAAAGGAGGGCCTATTGTATGGTCTTCTTCATGGGAGGTCAGAAAGCAAAATCAAGAGGAGAGTGTTTGTGCTATGTCATATGAACAATTGGTACTTGAAAGTGATGAAGGGATGACAAATAGGTTGTTTGAGCAGCTACCATGTTTTCTTGACCTAGAAGAGGAACAAGCTGATGTCTCAACTTAGCCTTATGAAGAGAAACTTCTTCAAGACAGCTGAGATATTTAATTGAATCAACAAGAAGATAACACTTGGGAGAGATACTTTGAAAAGAATGACCTTGTTCTTAAGGTTAAAGACGATGTCCCAACCCAAAATCTTTCAGACCCTGAAGGGAAGCTCAAAGATATCAAGCATGTTCAAGAGGCTAGCATTACTCAAGAGGATCATGATGAAGTTTATTTTTGGGATGATCTGGAGGAGTTTTGTGCTAACCTTGATGTCAAACCAGCTCTGAAAAATAAAGAATGCTACAAACATGAGGAACACATGCATGTTTTGTTTCATCAAGAGGGCTGCTACAAAGAGGACCAGTTTGAGTATAGCCTTGAGTTATCTTTTTCATGATCAGAAGGTGAAACAACACCTTTGGAGGAGGAAAATCCTGGACATTTGAAACAACAAGCTTTCAAACAAATTGGTGATGGGATTGAAAAGAAAGAGTTGTTTGCTTTTTTGGATTAGCCTTTGTCTCCTTTTGACCATTGTCACATAGAATTGCACCCTGCTTGGAGAGAGTCCAAGCATTCTAATGACACAATGGGAATGATCTCGAAGTGTGGGACCTTGCGAACTGAGATCAGACCTCCAGAGAAGGCTGGTTCCTCATTCTAAGCCTAATGCTTAGAGGAATATATCTAAACCTAGTGCTCATGCTGCAAGGGAAAAGGGGTAGAAGGAAACATAAATAGAAATTAGGTGATACACTAGGTTGAATAAAAGAAACCTCACAAAACTAAGAAAATGCACAAAATGACTAGATACAACCAATAAATATACGCAGATCAAGCTGATTTTAACAGAGGCAAAGGAGCAAGAGATGATTAGAAAGGAATTAAACATTCACAAACACATCATTCTTAGATCACACAGAGTTAAAAATAGCATGAAGAGGTAAAATAACCAGCATGTATTTAATCAGAAGGCAAGATTACAGTAGAGGAAAGCTTTATTTGGAATCAGAATCATAGATTACTAAATCTTCGAACCTCCAACCCCTTTTACATCTCATGTTTATGCATTTATAGCATTTTGCATTTGACCTAAGTCGGTTACAATGAATTCTCCCCATGGGCCTATCAAAAAATATCATCACCAGAAGGAATGTCCACCTGCAAGAATTCATGGCATAAAATATCTGGAACAGGGGCAGATGGAAGATATTTTGAATCTTCAATGTGAGTTGCTAAATCATCGACCTGCACCCATAAATGCAATAAATATCTACATTGAAGGACCTCTACAAAACTTAATGCCACTGAGATGTCTTGTCGCCAAAACTACATATGCATCTTCTAAGTCGGTGACCATTCCTGACTAAATGCAAACCAACCGTCAATTTGTCCTCGCTGCAAGGAGAACCGTCATTTGTATGCATACAGACACAAAAAATTGGATGTACTTTGAAAATCATGATGGCGTCATCATACTACAGAACCTGGTCAGAGAGGGGATCTGGATGATGTCACCTGCATATCGGGTCCTTCAAATTGTTCAACTTTGCACCTATGTGATTTCTTCATTCGCCTTTGCATATGCGAATTTTGTATATATCAGGCTGTCAAGGTGACCTCAATTGAGTCATACTGATATACAAAGGTCTTGCCGAAATGTTCATTATATGTGCTTTTGATTCAACATTTTAATCACCCTTTGAATCGCCTTTGAATCTCCCTGACACGTGTCATCATTTGATTGGTCGCTGAGCTGAACCTGGGACCCACCGCTACATCGGCATTTTAATCGGCCTTCGGAAAGACCTCAGACTGAGCCAGCGATACACATTGTCTCGCCGAAAATCCATTGTATGTGTCTTTGTACATAGCAATTGTATATAGGAGATACAATCGCATGTACATACAACTATGGAACTCAATGGATTATCAACCAGAATGGAACATTGAAATAGGTCCAACTTGTATCTTTGCTTTTTTGCATATTGGCACATACATGCACTTCAACATACAACTACAGACCCCACCACTAAGTTTGCCAAATTTAATTTCCCAGTCGGGTCCGCATTGTATATCGCTTTTGTATATGCAATTGTATATAGGATTGTATATGGGATGATACAATCACATATACATACAATAGGTGGACCCCAACTTTTTATAAAGCAAATTGAAATTAATATCAGGTTTGGCCTTGTATCTTACCTTCTTGTATGTTGCACCTTTTTGACCTTGTATATGCAATATACAACTGCGGACCCGAAATGATTATCCGCCACATCAATTCCCCAGTCACGTCCGGATTGTATGTATTCCCTTGTATATTGCCTTTGTATATTGCATATACAATTCGAATATACAAACAAAACTGCATACAACCACACTTGTACATACAAACATTGCATCTGACCTCAGCATGGCGACTTTGTATATGACCTTGTATCTGCCCTTTGTATCACTTTTTTTGCATCTCGCCGATGTATCTTTGCACATCCCCCTTTTTTTTTACTTGTCCCTGCATATGCTTTTGTATATGCAATTGTATATGAGATACAATTGCCTGATATACAAAAGCAGACCTCATATTTTGTATAAGCTCTTGTATATTGCATTTGTATCTGCCCTTTGTATATGCACTTGTATCAGCGAATGTATTTACAAATATACATACAAAGAGGCTAAGCATGAAACTGAGAAATGCCTACGATGGAAGATACTTGAAGCTTAAGGATTTCTGGGTTTTTCTGAGTTTTTGGCAAGGATTCTCCAGGTGAGATTTTGGGATTTTTGGCAAGGCAGAGCATGGGTATTTGAAGGATTTAAGACTTTCCTCTTTCTATTTAGGCTTTCTCTGATCAGATTTCTTTGATAGAAAGAGGAAGACAAGAATATTTTGGGGCTAGGCAAAATATGACAACATTTTGGCAACCTCTTAGGGATGTTTGCCTACTAAACATCAGATCAGTGGCCTTATACATCCATTGGACATGGAGTCAAAAGAGACTGCAACAAGAAAAGAGGAGCTGGAACATTGAGCAAGCTACCAAGCCAAAACAAAAAAAAAAAAGCAACAAGCATGTATCTCCTAATGAGAATACAACAAAGTGCAAGGGTAGTTATTGAAAGGAAACCTAAAACTGAAATAAAACCTACTCTAATCCTAAACTAACCAGTCAGAGGTGATCTTAAACAAAGCCATTAACTGGTTCTTGAAAGTAATTGCCCTTCCTTAACAATTTACAATGTTTCTCATGCATGTGGGGAGTTAAACAATGGTGAGGGAGGGATGGGCATATGACAAATTGATAAAACATCCCCCACAAAATAGAGATAAACTCACCTATCCACCTGGACTGATTGCTGATGCTGCTAACTTGTGGTGAATAAATACGCTGATCCCACCCATTTTGATACTCAACTTCATGCTTAGAGGTAAGCATGACAAGTGGTGACTCCTCTTGATGTGTCTCCAGCTGGGCTAGATGCCTAATTGGGCATCCCCTTGAAGTGACATGCAAATCATCATGGTTGATCTCATGTCTCTGTTCTGATTCTTTCTCTTCTTGCTGGTCTGAAAACCCTAGCTATTGTATCTCAATTAGAGATATGGTTGTCTCCACCTCATGAACAAGATGCTCATGATTTTCTAACTTAGGCTTAGAAAATGAGCCATGCACATGCTTAAAAGAGAAGACCTCCCCACCAAGAAGCTGATATCCCTGCTTGATAATAAAGAACAAATCTTCAATTTGCTCTTGCCCATGTTCAGTCTCCTCGTTATTTTCAATAAAGCATGGAAGCTCCTCAAGCATATCAGCATCATCAACCTCTGCATCATCTAGCATAGGGAAACATGCTTGCCCTTCCTTATGGTTTGGAAACTCACTATCGTGCTCAGCCTCAACCTGCAACAATCCACCATCATTTTCACAGTCCCCATGTTGTTGCATATCCACGACTAGCTACCCGTCGTCTTCATCTTCAACATAATCAGGTAGCTCATGAAGTAGGGCAACATCATCCACTTCTGAAGTGACCTTAACAACTTCCACCTCCTCTTTTGGCTCATCTTTCCAACTATCTTGGTGGACAACAGGTCCACCCTTGAGGATTGAAATAGCATCAGGGAAAGAGGCCAGAATATCTTCTTGAATTTTTTGGAGGGGAGAGGGTTCTAGACAAATTTGTTCCTGGGGAGTGATAATTTGAGTTTGCATAGGAACAGGGGCTTGTGGAGGGATAGGGCCTCTAAAACTTGGGATTTTAAAGTTGGGAAGCAGTTTTGGAGGCGCAGATGGATTATCCTGCTTGAAGTTTGGAATCTTAAATTTTGGGGCTTCTTCCGCAGCAGGCTGAGCAGGTGTGAAAGGGAGAGGATGTTTGAAACTGGGAATGGAGGGGATTGCTTTTACTTTGAGCTCTTGCACTTGAGCAAGCAACTGCTTTATTTGTTTCTCCTTGGCTACAAGTTGCATGTTCAAGCATTCTTCCTCATACACCCTTCTATTTTCTGCCTCCTGCTGATAACAAGAAATTTGATAGGACAACTCCTCTTGCTACATGTTATATTATGCTTCTATATCTATTTCTAAAATTTGCCTTTGGAAATCCAGTAACAAACTCTCCAAACCAGCATCATTTTGGGACTGACTAGGGAGGTTGCACGTTTGATTTAGAGTAGAATGGGTTTCACAAGGCTAACTATAGGAATGAACAGGCTGCAAATAAGGATAAGCAAGAGTGGTTTGAAAATGCTCCTGCTGGTAATGCTGATCATAATGAGGCAAAGAGCTGTTTGGAGGCCAAAAGTCTAAATTTTCATGAAATGGAGGATAAAAACCATTGTGGTGTTGATAACTAGACATTGCAAGGGTAAAGCATGAAGCATAGGCAAGTCTAGATAACAAATTAGGAATGAATATGGACAATCAGGGGTTCGAGACACTTAGAAATGAGTTATAACACCAAATAGAGTCACTAGGTGCTGAGAAAATAGTTTCAAATAGTAGAAAACTAACAAGTAGCACCAACCTCATTAGTTGCCTGTACCTGGACTACTGAAACCAGCTGATTCTTCACTTGTAGAGTCGTCAGGTGTGTGAATATTGCCTCTACAGGTTGATGTTGTTGACATACACACCAAATATCAACAATGAATAAAGGACTTGTGGACTACGATAGTCCAATCAGTCCCACCCAGGAACTGTTGTCACAAAGAATTGCACCCTGCTTGGAGAGAGTCCAAGTATTCTAATGACACAATGGGAATGATCTCAAAGTGTGGGACCTTGCGAACTGAGATCAGACCTCTAGAGAATGTTGGTTCCTCATTCTAAGCCTAATGCTTAGAGGAATATACTAAACCTAGTGCTAATGCTGTAGGGGAAAAGGAGTAGAAGGAAACATAAATAGAAATTAGGTGATACACCAGGTTGAATAAAAGAAACCTCACAGAACTGAGAAAATGCACAAAATGACTAGATACAACCAATAAATATACACAGATCAAGCTGATTTTAACAGAGGCAAAGGAGCAAGAGATGATTAGGAAGGAATTAAACATTCACAAACACATCATTCTTAGATCACACAGAGTTAAAAATAGCATGAAGAGGTAAAATAACTAGCATGTATTTAATCAGAAGGCAAGATTACAGTAGAGGAAAGCTCTGTTTGGAATCAGAAGCATAGATTACTAAATCTTCCAACCTCCAACCCCTTTTACATCTCATGCTTATGCATATATAGTATTTTGCATTTGACCTAAGTCGGTTACAATGAATTCTCCCCATGGGCCTGTCAAAAAATATCATCGCCAGAAGGGACTTCCACCTGCAAGAATTCATGGCATAAAATATCTGGAACAGGGGCAGATGGAAGATATTTTGAATCTTCGATATGAGCTACTGAATGATCGACCTGCACCCATAAATGCAACAAATATCTGTATTGAAGGACCTCTACAAAACTTAATTCAGCCGCTGAGATGTCTTGTCACCAAAACTACATATGCATCTTCTAAGTCGGTGACCATTCCTGACTGAATGCAAACTGGCCGTCAATTTTGTCCTCACTGCACGGAGAACTGTCATTTGTATGCATACAGACATACTAAAAATTGGATGCACTTTGAAAATCATGATGGCATCATCATACTAGAGAACCTGGTCAGAGAGGGGATCTGGATGACATCACCTGCATATCGGGTCCTTCAAACTGTTCAACTTTGCACCTATGCAATTTCTTCATTCGCCTTTGCATATGCGAATTTTGTATATATCGGGTTGTCGGGGCAACCTCAACTGAGTCATACTGATATACAAAGGTCTTGCCAAAATGTTCATTGTATGTGCTTTTGCATCGACATTTTAATTGGCCTTTGAATCGCCTCTGAATCTCCCTGACACGTGTCATCATCTGATTGGTTGCTGAGCTGAACCTGGGACCCACCGCTGCATCGGCATTTTAATCGGCCTTCGGAAAGACCTCAGACTGAGCCAGCATACACATTATCTCGCCGAAAATCCATTGTATGTGTCTTTGTACATAGCAATTGTATATAGGAGATATAATCGCATGTACATACAACTGTGGAACTTAATGGATTATCAACCAGAATGGAACATTGAAATAGGTCCAACTTGTATCTTTGCTTTTTTGCATATCGGCACATACATGCACTTCAACATACAACTGCAGACCCCACCACTGAGTTTGCCAAATTTAATTTCCCAGTCGGGTCTGCATTGTATATCCCTTTTGTATCTAACTTTTATATATGCAATTGTATATAGGATTGTATATGGGATGATACAATCGCATATACATACAATAGGTGGACCCCAACTTTTTATAAAGCAAATTGAAATTAACATTGGGTCCGGCCTTGTATCTTACCTTCTTGTATGTTGTACCTTTTTGACCTTGTATATGCAATAGACAACTGCGGACCCAAAATGATTATCTATGACATTCAATTCCCCAGTCACGTCTGGATTGTATGTATTCCCTTGTATATTGCCTTTGTATATCGCATATACAATTCGAATATACAAACAAAACTGCATACAACCGCACTTGTACATACAAACGTTGCATTTGACCTCAGCATGGCGACTTTGTATATGACCTTATATTTGCCCTTTGTATCACCTTTTTTACATCCCGTCGATGTATCTTTGCACATCCCCCTTTTTTTGTACCTATCCCTGCATATGCTTTTGTATATGCAATTGTCTATAAGATACAATTGCCCGATATACAAAAGCGGACCTCATATTTTGTATAATCTCTTATATATTGCATTTGTATCTGCCCTTTGTATATGCACTTGTATCAGCGAATGTATATACAAATATACATACAAAGATACATACAAAGAGGCTAAGCATGAAACTGAGAAATCTCTGTGATGGAAGATACTTAAAGCTTAAGGATTTCTGGGTTTTTCTGGGTTTTTGGCAAGGATTCTCCATGTGAGATTTTGGGATTTTTGGCAAGGTAGAGCATGGGTATTTGAAGGATTTAAGACTTTCCTCTTTCTATTTAGGCTTTCTCTAATCGAATTTCTTTGATAGAAAGAGAGGGATAGGAATATTTTGGGGCTAGGCAAAATATGACAACATTGACAAAGATGGATCCTATTTTAATTGTTCTAAGGATTAAGGTGGCATCCTTCATTTAGGAAAAGTTGTGGAAGAAAATGTCTTATAGCCTATAGAGGAGGACAACATGAACTATTTTGAAGAACTCCCACAATTTGTTGATGAAGAGTTGCATTCTAGAATGGAGGAGAAACCAAATGAGCAACAGATTGAGGACCTTTTCTCAGTTATCCAATAGGGGTATCAGTTTCTTGATCAAGAGGTTGAACATCTTGATGGTTCATTTTCAAGAACAATTATAGATGCAAAAATGGGGCATTCCAATCAGCAAGATCCAAAGATGTTACCTAAATTTCACTACGACTCATTCAGGTGGAGTTTTTATTCAAAACTTGTAAGGTACATCTCATCTAGTCCTTCATACATTACATTCAAATGCATAAATTAAATAATTCAGGAGATTATGTTTATTAGATTGCTACATTTATCCAAGTGCATGTAACATAGGAAGGGTTTATCCAAAATCTTTTCCAAAAAAAAAAAAAACTTCATTGAATGTAAAATGTTCATTATCTCACACAAGCCGTGAGGTTAACTATCTTATTCAATGAAATAGAAGAACAATCTATACATGAATAAGTAAATAAAGTAATGTACATGTAAGGTCAAAGGCCAGTCATTGCCTGAGAATGACTGGTTCTATTTCTGGCGTGTTGTCCTGTTGCCTCGAGTCGTCTTTGTCCTTCCTAGCTTCATGTCGTCCCTGGTTCCTGCATTTGGCAAAAACAATGGTGTTAGAGCAATGCTCTAAGCAATGAATGGTCCCAAACCATACATGAACAAGATACCATACATGTATAAATTGTTCCTCAATTGCATTAAACAAGAAATGTATACCTTGGATGTCCTAGAGAACAATCAGTCATCAAGCACATCCAAAACATGCATTTATTTTCTAACAAGTTTGCTTCATGTGCAGATACAAATGTAATTATGTTTCTGTTTGATTCATCAGTTACATTATGAGTGGAGGAAATGTGGCTCCCACAAGGGTTGAGCCCAGCTCATAATCTTTATAGAACATTTCATATGCAATATATAAATACAAAAGCATAGCCCAAGGAGCATATTCAGAGGGCAGGTCACAGTTGTCAAGAGCAATAACAGTCAGCAGGAAGGCAATCACATGCATAGCCATGATAAAGACAGACCTGAAGGAAAAGAGAGAATGGAGTAACAACCACACATCAGCAAGCACGCTGCCCAGTTATCTGAGTGAGTGGATTTCAAATATAATGTGTATGTCTTCTCATTTTCATGCATTCAGGAAGTTCAGAGACAAAAGAGAGATCTTGTGATAGCCTTTCAGATGATCAAATATATCCAATTAAAGATCATTGTTGCAAATTCATCAATTGAAGATGTTTATGAGTACATGACAGCACCTTTATACTGGGGAAAAGTGCATTATCCTGTGCCAACATGGTAGTTTTGGTCTAGCACATATACAGTCATATGGAAAAGCAATAAGTGTTGTCATAGCATATAAAAGGAACATCAAACTATCATAAGGTTGGAACAACAATCGTGTAGTACAAAGGAGCAACAAAATCCATAAATGAACAGCATGCAAAGTATAGTCCATACATTCCAGGACAGTCATCAACAGTCATGTATGGGACAGCCAAAAGAGAGATGACATGTAAAGAGACAAACAAGTACAGGCATACATTCATGGAACGGGTACCTTTTTATTTATATCATCAATAAAGTGTCAAATTACTTTTGAGTACATGAAACAACCTTATATCATGTCAAAAAGGGCAGTCATATACAGCAATGGAACAAGCAATAGGTGCTATCATGGCAGCAATGTAACTGAATATCAGAACATGAAGAGCAAATGATCACAAAATGCCAGGATCTCATATATTTTTATTCATTCTAAACAATTATAGTGACATCTTTTCTAAGAAACATAGCATTTTACAGAAAGTGATAAGTTTAGCACATACATCAGAGAGTATTTAGAATAGGCAGAAATGTATTGATTCAGATTTAAATATCATATCTCATACAAGCAGTGAATGCACATGAGTGCCTTTTTTACATTTTTTTGTCATGGTTGACCATAGAAAGCTACAGAAAAAATGTAGATTTTCTTGAACAGAGTGCACAGAAATGCTCCAAGTCGAGCCTCGAGTCATAGTATACAGTTGAGCTTCACATATTGAACAAAGCAGTCAGAAAACTAGCTGAAATTTGCCAGAAGCAAGAAATCAAACTTGCAGAATTCAAATTGGGAAAGCATATTCACTCCCTTCTGAAGATCATATCTAACTGTGCTCCATGATTTGTTTGTGAATCTTCTTCAAGATATAACTGAACAACTCGATGACCTCAAGAAAGAGCTGAAGATGAATTTTCTCAAGGTTATAATCTGAGCAGATTCATGGGAGAGAAAAAGATAATATCCTGAAGTAAGAACTTATAAGGAGTGAAGCCTAAGTGGCAGCCTTAGAGAAATGTTTGGAAGATAAGAATGAACAGATCAAGGATCTAAATGAGAAGACATAGGTTGTTCAAAGTAAGATTGATGCAACTGTAACAGAACAATTTGACTTGCTTCACAGGGTTCAAGGTGCTCAAAACGAATGTGAGAATCAGAAAGATTGGATTGAGGAGCTATTTAGTATCAACGGGCAGCTTTTGATGTTTTCGCAAGGCAAAGACTTTGAGCTAAATAGTAGAGCCATAGAAATTGAAAGAGCAAGATTAATGATTGAAGCCAAGGACAGAGAAAGTACAGCTTTGATGCAGGAATTAACTGAGACCAGAAAATAGTTGGATGAGCTAAAAGACACGAATGACTACTTTAAAAAAAAAAGGTACAAGTTCTTAAAAAAAAATTATTGGAGAGTGAATGTGAACTCTCTGAGCATGGTGAGGCAATAGAAAGGTTAACCAAGCATCTAGCCTCTGAAATTGAATGATAAGACTTTCTTCTCGAAGAAGATAAAAAGATTCAATCTTCCTTGAAAGAAGCACATGGTAAGGACCAAGATTTTGAGGGTTCAAGGATGTCCAGGAATGATGGAGGATTGGCCACAGTAGCCGCGGCCCAGTATAATGCCAAAGAGAGAAATTTAAATCTACTTTGGGGTTTGTTAAAAAAGTGTAGATACAGAGAAGTAGAGAGCTTTCAAGCTCATGTAAACACAAATACTCAGGAATATATGCTACTATAGCGGCCTCCAATAAACATAATTCGTTGAGGAAGGTATTGTAAATGAAGAAACATTTGAGATAAATAAACATTACCTTTCTTTGACTGAAGATCATGCATCAAAGTCAAGGGCAAAATATCGAACGACCTTCCAGAGCGACCTCAGCACAGTCAAAATGCAGTCATGGTGGTTGGCCAATGAAAACACTAGAAAATGCATAAAAAACCAGTCAAAAACATGACCACAGAGGCCTGAAATTGGCCCAAAATCAACAAAGGAGGAGTCAAAACCTCAAAGAATACAACTTACCTCACGTTTTCCTTAGAAAATCGACCAAGATCAACCTAGAATCGATAGAAATTCATCCATTTTTGCCTTCCAAACCCTCTATGGCGGCGTCTCGATGGAGCTCCCAACGAAATCTCAAGTCAAAATGATTCAAGTTAGGGTTTCAAACCCTATTTTGCTATGCTCAAGTGTTCATTTTCTTCTTGTATTTTTGACTTTTGATTTGTAAAATCATTGATGTCCATAGGGCGACATGGTAAGGACTTACACAATGTCTTTAAAACCTAGTAATCACATTACACATGGGGTCGTGAGGTAATTTTATGCCTTTTTATGTCAAAGAAAAACATTATGGTAGCATATGGGTCGAGTGCCTTGTGTTTTGCTAAGGCATGTTGGTGAGGGAGTTACAAGGTGGGTGAAGTGATGCATATAATGTTGGTGATGTACGTTGGGAGATATAAGGTGGTATAAAAGTAAAGTGTAGGTATAAGGCATGTTGGTGTTGAGATCAAAGGTGAGTATGCTATTCTTTTTGAGACATTGTCGTGCATAGGGAGGCATAAGGGTCATTTTAAAATGTATTGCTTTGAACCTTGTAGGCATGACACGTGATATGTATGCATGTAGGAATGGATAGGGATTGTAGGGTATTTTGACAAGCCATGAGACGCTTTGACATAGCTATGAGATGTGAGAGGTAGTGCGATTGTATGTGGAGTCATGTCATTTTGCCTAGGAGCTATGGACATTTTTTATGTCATTTTTGCATAATCTAGAGATGGATTAAATGTTGTAAACAAACGATAAAGTAATTAGTTATGAATTACTTTATCATTTGTAATAAAATGCAAAGAGGCAATATTAGGCAGATTATCACAAATGGCAAAGTAAGTCTCATTGATTACTTTGTCATCCTTTTAGGACATTTAATTGGTCCCCAAACTATGCAAAATCAGGAAATTAAATGTTGTGTCCTAAATGCCATTTTTTCTATGTAGGTTTGTATAAAATTTGGAATGTAAAAACATTAACTAAGTGGTACAATTATAAACCTCTTAGTCAATGTTTGATAAATGCAGAAAAAATGTGTATTTATGTCATTTATTGTGAAAATATCAGACATTTATGATGCTGCAGGGTGAAGTTGACAAACAGGTTGAGGAGTTATTGCACAAATTTGACTTATTTTAGATCATTCAAAGGCATTTTCTGGAACTTTTATGGTGGGTGATGACATGCCTTGACTATTTCTGCATTGGGAACCCATTTTGGTGGACTTTGGGCAGATATTTTTGGGACATTTATGAGATACACGAAAATGGAGGTGGCTCATGCTTATCTTGTTACAAGCTGTTTGGGAAGTATATAGTCTTTTTCCTTGTTCATTATTCAAAAAGTTCTTGCTATTCATGACTCTATATATTGTAATTTTCTAAGTTCTTTTGCAGAAGTGAACAGTCTTGTAACCCATTTTCAGAGATATACAACATTGTAACACCCTTTTTAGCAGTAATAAGCAGTTTATACCTTCCCATTTCTTCTGATATTGTGTGTCCTTAGTGTTAGTATAGATCTTTGTGATGTTCTTTGCCCTTGGAGTTGTATTTCATGTTGGTGCATTTATGCAGGGATACATATATTTTTGCAGGTTGTGAGATGTGCAAGGAATAACAACCAATTTTGAGTGGTGAGAAAACATCTTTCTCCTTTACAAAACTGTTGTTATTTAGCCTCCTTATAAATTAATTATGCAAAGATTATGATTTGTTGGGTTGTGTAGGAGAGCATTATTGTAGTGCCCCTCACCTTGCTTCTATCAGACTGATAGTTTTCCTAGTAGGATTAGATATCATGACATGGGATTCTTTGTTATTACATTGAGTTGTTTATGGACCTATTTCTTTGATGACGATTGATGATATTGGATTATTGATATTTTATGTTTCATAGTTTGATGGACATATTTGATATAATAGATTAATGTTATTTCTGGGTTAATGTGATATTTAATCAGGGTTATGATGCCTTAACAGTAATTGTTATACTAGATCCTATTGTTATTGATTGTTCAATTTTCTTGTAGACAACTGAATACTTTATTGTTGATGTATTTATGTGAACAGAACAGTGTCGCATTACTCGTGTCTGAGTACCCTGCCACGCTGCGATTTCTGTTCACTGTGTGCATGACTTCATGTTTGTATATATATGTTTAACCTTGAGGTTTGCTGCAGGATGCAGGTACCGGGCACCGACTCCACCTGAACTAGCAGGTCTGAGTGTGCCCTAACCAATGGAATTGTTGATGGGAGTTAGCATAAGGTTCCCTAGTTATCCGTCATCCTTGTAGAGGATAAGTCTTCAGTTTTGCGTCTAGTCGTTGTTCTTAGTTTCGTTTGTCTCCATGGGTTGTTGTCTTGCTTTCCCTGCATGCTTGATGGTCGAGTAATTGCATGATTATAATTGGTTAATTGTGGTATATAAATAGATAAATTTAATTAATGATTATTAAATAGATTTATAAATAATTATTAGTTGTTATATAACAAATATATATTAAATATTAAATAAATAAAAATAAATAATAAAGGAGATAAATTAGTTATAAAGTGGCATTATAAGTGGTGGAATTGTTCTATAATTAATAAAATAAACATGAAGGTATATGTGGCCCAGTAAACAAATGACTAAATAAAGTAATATATATATATATATTTATGAGTTGTTATATATTAAATATCTATATAAAATACTAAATTAAATAAAATAAAAATTATAAGTGGTTATATATTAAATGTAAGCTATCCTTGAGTAAATAAAAGAATAGGGGTTATATTGTAATGTTATTAAAAATTAAAAGAAAGTAAGCTGTATTTTGGGTTTGCATTGGATCGTGTGTATATTCCCTGAAGGTGGAGTACAAGCAATTAGGGTAGGGAATTCTATATAATAAGCAGAGAGAAGGAGAGAAGGGGGAGAAAAAAAGAACGGAATTGGAGATCTGGGAAGGAAGACGGAGCTGTGAAGAACAGAGAGAGGTCTTTGCAGCATAAACAGGTTCTTTTAATTGTGTTAATGTTATTTTCTCATCTTGCATACAAGGATTATATCTAGGGTTTCCTTAATGAAATTCTTATTCTGCGCATTCCTCTACTCATTCAAATCATTTTTAAGGATATTCTGTAGACATTATATTCTGAATTCTGTCAGATCTAATTCGCTCCTGCCGAGTGCATCTGTTTTAAAATTTGTAAGGTCAGTGTAACAATCATGTGGTTCTCCGATTATGTTTGATGGATGTTTATTTCTATTCTAAAGCTCCCATTTCAGGGCAATTTAAGGGATGCTAGCAATGGTAGTTTCATCTAGATTGATACCCACCGATTTCAATGCTAAAAAAAGGTTCCAAAGCCTTTTCTTTGAACCCATCTTCCGCAGATCCTGCAATCATTACTTTCAAATGTTTTCTGTCAAATATATTATTATTTCTATCAATTCCATTTGTAAGGAAGCTTTAAAGCCTTCGCAGAGAAATTATCATGCGTATATCCTGTAGCTATTACATTCCATATAATGACATCTAGATCACAGCTGCCTTCATCGTCCCAGCTAATTTCCCCAACTTTGTAAAACTCCTGCGCCCATGGATGTGATATGTCTGCTACATGAAAAGAGTGTACCATTTTATGGCCTGAGAATCCAGTTGCACACGGGATCTTATTAATTCCTTTATCTTTCATCGATTCTCCTTACCTTTGAAACTCGCCACATAGCCCACTTCTGCATCGATGTTTGAGAAAAGAACATAAATTGTGCAGTCAAAGTAGGGTTGCTGTAAATACTACTAGGTCGATATTCATATGTGATCTGCAGAACGCCTTACAGGTTTAACAGGCATCGCAATGATAAAGTTTATGGCGTCTTCAAGATAGCCGCACGGGCTGGAAGGTCAAACATAATGAATCATTTACCGGCATGATGCGATCAAGGTTACAAATGTGATTCAAGAGCGCACCTCTCTCAATTATAAACTTGCAAAATCCATTTCTTACCCTGAAGCTTTGTCAGTAGATTCATCATGTGATTACTTCCCATCTATTTGGCTTTTTGTTAAATTCAATGGTTACTCTGCAATGATTTCATCTGTAAATGGACCGCCATTTAATTGTTTGTGTATCCTGTATCTATGCCTATTTGATCGGCCACTTGGGGTGATTTTGCCTAAGGTTTCTATTTTAAAACAAATTTAGATAAAATGCTTCCGGTTGGGCGACATGGGGTTTTGATTTTGCATCCTTTTAAACCAAACCCATCGATAGATGATCACCAAATCGATTAATATAAACTGTGCAAATTTCATATTATAAAAAAAAGAATTCATTTAGACTCTTTTACCTGAGGCTTTTTTCTTCACTAAAACCATAACTATCTCTGCCTTAGCGTTGAGACACTTGCAGCACATTCCTTCTGAAGGTGTCAGAACTGTTTGTTTCGCTCCAGATCATGCTGTTTTGCCTTATCACTGGCCAAAATGCATTAATGGTAATCATTTCATATATCATATTTCATTACAGCAGTTTGGTTTTGCATGATAAGCAATAGCTCTCATATGCTAATTGTGCGCTTCCCACCAAGACTAATAATTGCAATCAAATCTGATCCTAACGTTACTTCTGATTTGTGGAGTTATTGATGAAATTCATTGAGCTAAATTGAATTAAATTAGAAATTTTAAAGATATTCCATCTAGGGATATTGCAAACCATAGTAGCATAAATCACAATTTCTTGCAGCTCAGTCTGCACAGTAATTGTTGCATTGAAAACCTCAGAAAACTTCTTTTGGTTGCCTTCTCTCTGGCTTAAATGCATCAATTGCAATTATATCATTTCTGTTCATGACTGAATTAGCAAGAGTCTTTTTAGAATTGCAGTTAGGAGAAGTGGAAATGAAGTCATCTTAGAAAGCTTCCATATTAGATTCCACGAATATCTGGCAGTAAACATTTGCATAGGTGATTATAGTAATGTGTTTAAGTAAGTGGATTAAATAATATTTTATAGGGTTTTTCTTATATGATAATTAAATTATGTATTCCTTTTTATTAAATTATATTAGTGTTTCTCAGAAATGAAATATAGAATGATGTTATTTTTAAGATTGAGATTTAAATTACAGGAAGATATTTACCTAATTTACTTTATTTTCTAGTGTTGTTATTATAGTTTTAAAATTATGGATTTTGATATGTAATTGTATTTATTTTCCCGTGATTTTATTTAAATCTTAAATAATATTTATATTGTGTTTTAACTTTTAGAGTGTAACTAAATATAGAAGTAATTTGTTCTAAATTAAAAATGAATTGTAAGTTATGTTTAAAAAAATTGTAAAATAAACGTAAAATTATTTATAAATTGGGTAGATATGATGAGAGCAATTTGCTTATATATTAAGGTTACAAAACTTGATTTACAAAAGTAAATTAAATATGTCTTCATGGACCCTATGTTATTGCATGTACCTAAGTGGTTAGTTCCAGAGGCATAGGTTGTTTGTGTTTTGATTTCATGAGTCGTGTTGATAAGTGTTTCGAGACCATGAAGTTATAAAAGTATGTTGCCGCTTGTTTGATAATGTGATATGATGAATATTCGATGTCGTGAATGCATAATGAGGAGGTGATAATTCTCTTTGTGGATGTATTGATTGTAATTATCTTATATTGAGATTTGTGTTATGGGGAGACATTGAGTACTATTGTAGGAGTAATGTTTATGTATTGCTATGGACAAGGTTTTGTTAGTTGTCCTTGTGAGTAAGTTGATATGCAAGATGGATAATTACTTGCATTGTTATATATACACCTTGATATGAGGATAATGGTGATGCAAGATGGTTAATGCCTTGCATGGTTCATGTATCATTGTTGTCATGATGATGTTTGTTGTGCTTGTTGAGTAGGGTGTTCTAGTTGTAGGTAGGGGAGTGGCTCTCAATGGGGGCCGGAGCCCAAAGTGGTGTCCAGGACAACCCATGTGGGAGTTTGATAACTCAGTGATAACCTAAATAATGAATTAGGGGGTTGGGTAGTTAAGCACACTAAACAAGATAAGTGGATGCCTCACTCATGGCTCAAGTGCTTGTTTAGGCTTGAGGTGAGATGAGAAGGCCTGGAATGGCAAGATCAACTACCTTGTCCTCATGAAAGGTATGTTGATTCCGCATGAGCATTGTATGGGGGCCGGCAGTCGGGAGAGGCTGCCAGGACAACCCAAGATGGGGGTCGGGGCCTAGGAAGGCTTACCAGGACAACCCATGACAAGCCATGTGATGACACTCTTCCCTACTGCAGCCTAGCATTCCCTAGTTGTACTCTCCCCATTCGTTGTGTGCTTGCCTCTGGAAGTGTTGTTATGTTGTTTGTGATATTAACTTGTGTTGTTGGAATTATGTGTTGTCTTGTCTTATAGTCTACGGTCTACCTGACTGTACGTTGTAGTGGGGACCTTATGTTAACTCCTAGCTCGGGGGGTGGACCTTAGGGTTCCACATGGTCTGGTGGAAGAGCTTTTATCCATTGTTTTTTCTCCTTGCTATTGTTCGTGTGCGAGGATGTTGTATCGTGTGTATCAGCCGTCAGATCTTGTATCAGGTATGAAGTAAGTGATTTGTATTCATGTACGTGTCTGTGTATCAGTTGATTTATAATGTATGTGTTCAGAAGGTGTTAAGTAACAATGTATTGATGTACTCGTATGTGAAAAGAAATTGTAACTATGTACTAGATCCTAATGATTATTTATCTGATGTTATGGAGATGTAAATGTTTATTGATTTAATGTAATAGGGTCAGAATGATCTATTAATGTTAGTTAAGGATGTATGTCAGATTATGTTGTTTGATTTGTCAAGTAATGCTCCCATGATATCTTAGAGGACTAGTCGTTAGGTCAAATGATGTATTTAGATGTGTTAACATTACTTTGTTACCTTATTTATTAAAAAAAAAAAAATTATTATTCCGTTTTGCATAGCGTAGATGTGTTGTTCTCTAAGGTGTTCATGCAGGGCGTTACACTTATTATTACTAGTTCTGTAGTGTGTCAGTTCTGTGTAGTCTCATATGATCTTTTGGTGCATCACCTTAGACAGTAGGTTTCATTTTAATGCAATCCTTCTTACCCTTTTCTCTGCAAAGACTTTAGTACAAGCAGTATAGGTGGAGTATCAATAGGAAGCTGGCCTTCTCCGGAGGTTCTTTCCATCATAGGTGACCCACAAACCTGGAAAGATCCCATGTTTTTCCAGATTGCCAAGTATTTATAACTCAGCAAGGGTACAAATATGAGAGACAACAGGAACTTTATCCATCACCATGGAAAAGACGATATACTTCACCTCATCATCTGAGGGAGGGGTAGTCAAAGCATCATTATTAGCATCAGAAATTGAGGTAGAGATGAGGTCTACAATTTTTTCTTCTTTATATGGTTTAGGGAGATTGTGGCCTAATAGTAGATTCTTGGAGAAATAAACCACTTCATCCCTTATGATATATTTGTCTAAGCTTAAAAACCCATCTCCTAGAATAATCTCTTTGATCTTGTTTGAATTCCTATGTCTAAGAGTGGACAAATGGAAGAATCTTGTACTATTGTCTCTTACTTCTATCCAGTAGATTCATGACTTCTATCTCTAGAAAGTCTCCTCCTTGGCTTCCAAAGAGTGGATTTCACTCAATGGAATCTTCTCCCTATCTAAGATTTCCTAGTTCACACTATTTATTAAAATACCCTCTTCAATAGATTCCAAGTCTGCCAAAATGTTAGCCTTCTAGACATAGATATTCATAAACATGAGATTGTTTCATCTTTTAAGGTTGAATTTGACAAACCTTAGTTTTCTTATTAGTCTAAACATAGCTAAATGCTCTATGACCACTCCCCACCATTATTAGATTTTGATTTTTAGATCAAGGTGCAATAACCACATCTTTTCAAATCTAAAAAGGATTGTACCAAAACTCTCTCCTATCTAGAACTCAAACACCAGAGGATTATGATATGATCCCATATGAGGAAAGAAAGAGAGACTAGGAATTAGGGAAACCATCCAATTATCCGAGTAGGAATCTATCCAATCTCACTTGAATGAGATGCTCACCCATCCTCCTATTTGACTAGGTGAAATTAGACCCCTTGAGGTCAATGTCCAAGAGGCTACAATCTGCTATAAAGTTACTTAAGTCTTCCATACTCTTTGTTAAGTCATGTAAGATCCCCTTTTTATCTAAAGGAGACAAGGGGCTATTAGAATCCCCAACAACTATCCACTTTGAATCTTTGGAAGATTCTCTAAATGCCTTAAGTTCATTCCAAAGTTTCCTCATCCTTTAGAAGAGTTTGGAGTATAAATATTATAGATTGACCAAACATCATTTTTCTCCTTGTTAACAAATTCCATCACCATGCGATGATTGTTCTTGAGAAGCACCTTGCCGTCAACCACAAAAGAATCCAAGAAAGAGTCAGGCCATTTGACACCCCAATAGAGCTTACACTAGCACTTTCTGCTTATTTCCACAAATTATCCTTAATTCTACCAAGGACATCTTTAGATATTGTAGTTTCTTGGATCATAAGAATACAAAGTTTATGATTTTTTCTCAATCCTAAGAATTCTCTACTTGTTGGGGTTGTTCAGTCCTCTTATGTTCTATAAATCAAATTTTATTTTCATTTTTTTGCTAGGGATTTTATTCCCACAACTTTCAAAGTGTTTTGGACTTCATTCAACACATCCATCATAGTTTCTTTGTTATAAATTTTCATGGTTTTTCATCTACCCTTATCTCTCTTTGAATCGGCTCTCACATCACCTTATTTATTAGCACTTCCTATTTGCCTTGGATTAAACAACTAACTTGGACCTTGGGAAAAGGGTCCAATAGGACTATCAGACCCTTTCTCCACCACCTTCATGGCTACCTTTTATTTGACTCCTCTTTATCCTTCTTTACTTCTAACTTCTTCCTCTAATTTGTCTAACTTGGGACTTGCAACCACTATCTCACTCTAAATCAAGAAATAACCTTTTACTACATTAAGGGAAGAGCCACTAGTTTTCTTGACCCCAAATAGGGCCTCCCTTTTGCTACCATTACCCAAAGTAGAGAATGCCATTTAGACCCTCCATTTTGCAACCATAACCTAAATCAAAGGACACACAATGAGGAACTAGAGCCATATTTGAAGCCTCCGCCATGACCAAGACCTCCCCCTAAACTGAGCCCTTAGCACAAGTGAGATGGAAGGCCCCATCATTTTTGCCTCCATATTTCAATTTTTGCCTTTGGACAACTCCTATGAGGATGGCCCTCTTGTTGCAGAGATGACACTACACATGTTTTTTTTCATACTCAATAGTTTTATTCCACACTCCAAATTTGGATAAAAGTCTAATAAAGGAGGGGAGATCCTTATCCACTGAATGAAGAACATATAATATGACATAAACTAGTCTTTTTTCTTGAATTAGTCATAGGATCAAGGGCTACGAGGTGGCCAATAGACTTAGCAATCCCAACTAGAATTTGCTCCTCCCAATATTCTATGGAAAGGCCCAAGAGCTTGACCTAGATAGAGATTTCACTAAAATTTTCTTGGTTTAGATTGAGGCTAGGTTTCCACTATTTTAGGGTAAGGTTTGATCTTCTCAAGAACTAGGGAACCCCACTAAATCCCTAGTCAAATATTCCAAAATGGATAAATAAATAATAAAAAGTCTTTTGACATTGTTGAGATCTCCAAAATACCCCTAGGCTTTCATTTCCTAGTAGCCCACTCCCTAAAGGTATCAATATTTGGTCTTGGGCCCAAAAGCTTACCCATAAGCATTTTCTCCACCTAGCACAAGACCTTTCCATAAATTTGTTTGGAACCTAGAGGTAGAATCCTTAGATTCCATTGAGGGCAACAAGGCTTGCACATTCTTCCACGGGGCTCCTCATAAGACCCACTAAATGTGTCAACCCACGATTTTCTAACTAGAGTAGAAGTAACCATCTTTCTTTGGCATTCCTTCACCAAAAGTGACTGCTCCCATGAGGCCTCATCAAAATTACCAACATGAATTGTAAAAGGATCACTAGTGTCCTCCTGCCTCAACACCTTCTTCAATGATACCACATCTCGCCTGCGAATAATTTGGAAAAACCTTGTTGCCCCTGTTTCTTGGTCTATCTCTTATACAAGAAATATCATTCTTCATGTCCAACTTCATCACAAAGATAATAATGCAATTTTTATTTACCTTTTTTATTTTCTTTTTCCATGGAGGCGCATCTCTTCTTACCTTTTCCCTCTAGGTTTTTCTTGTTGTGCCATGTTGCTACCATTACTCTTGTAAGCAAAAGGAATTCCCTTATTGCCCAACTTAAGATAGTGTTCTTGGACACATGCCTGACCAATATTTTAAGGGTTGTCCATGATGAATGCCCTTTGTAGATGGTCAAACAAACCTTCCACATACTTGATTAGCACCTCATGCTCCATGGTGCCCTTCTTAAGTTGAACAACTCTTTTTCTAAATTCACTCATGTAACATTGGACACTTTTCTCTTTTTCTTGCTTCAAATGATTCCATTGTATCACATGATCCTCTTCATGGCAAATGGGGGAAAATTGCTTTTGCAATAACTACTTAAAATTATTCCACTTATAGATTGTTGTAACTTTTTAGATTTCTGAGTAAGTATAACTTTTATCCTATGTGAAAGAATTCCCAACAATCTTCAACCCCATGAAAGAAATATGTTATTTTGGAGGAAGATGACACAATCAAAAATACACTTCCATTTAGGACACCCATTGGTCCAATTTCTTTGCACTTATTTCTCCATCATATGGTTGAATGTATATTTTAGCCTTAATTTTAAAGAATTTATCTAACTTTCAATGTCATCTTGCTCAACACCTATGTTATCAAGGTAAGCATTAGAGTTTCTAGCCTATCAAGCTTCCCTTCAACTACCAAAATATTGGCCGCATCTTCTTCTGACCATATAAATCTTCCTTCTTCATCTTCTTCTATCAAACTTGATGTCCTCAACCTTCTAACCACCTCTCAACTCTATCTCAAGCTCAACTAGCAATAGACTTCTTTTTCCACATGATCTTGTAGAATGCATACACCTTCAAATAAGAAAACAATAAAATATCCCAAAGGACTAACCTCTCTTATATAAGTCTAATCCATGAATTGGGAGGATATTTCTCACACAACTTCATCAACAATGGATTTTTTCATGCAAGACCTCTAAATACACTTTAACAACTACCTTTACTATCTATAATGGCTTAAGAACAAAAAAAAGGTATGAAAAGGACACATAACAAAGATCAAAACACTCACAAACATGGAATTAAACACATAAACAAGCTCAAAATTTTGAAACACACATTTATCTAGAGAAAACCCACTCCAAGTTAAAATTCTAGTCTAGGAAGCAATTTCTTCTCATTTCACTATGTAATAAGGAAGTATAATGAGTTTAAAAAGACCAGTTTGACCTCATCAAGCTCTAACACCATTGAAGAGATCTACAACACTCAATTTCTCACTCCCATGTTACAAAAAAACTCTAAAAAACATACACTCTCCACAAGGGCTCTATTGGATCTTGAAATCCCTACTCACACTCCTAGAGTGATCAATCTACTTCAAGCCAAGGAACTTTTGTTTTAAAGGAAAATCAATTGACTCATCAACAAACTATGAGTGATTAAAGACCAATTGTTGGGAGTGGATAATCTCCCCTTCACTTTGAGCTCAATTAAACTTAGGAGGGTGTTCCTAGAGGTATTCCTTAACTGGAATTGGTTGCAATAGAAAATACACCAAATGACATTGTTGTAGTAGTATCCATCGCATGCTTGATCCCAAAGGTTGTCGTTGGACCAAAGACTAACCTAATGCACTAAAAAACTCTTGTTAAGTTGATGAAGGCATCATTGCATCAAGGCAAGATGCAAGTATACATATATGATTCGCTAGGATGAACATTTGAAATGGTTTTCTAAAGATGTTTCCTTAGTTAAAATATTGAATCATGAGAGTGCATACAAAATGTTAACCTAATCCTAAACTACTGGTGAAATATTTTGTTCATTTTAAGGAATGTGATTGATCACTACTTCCAAGACTAGTGCCTATTCAATGGGTAATAGAGTCCCAGTTTATCAAAGGAATATAATAAGCAAAAATATATGAGAGCAGATCCAAGTACATAAATGCCTCAACTATGAAGTATCAAGTAACTAAACATGCTTAATAATCCATCATAATACTACATAAGTCCATATGTAATGTAGAAATGATCATTACAAGGTTTTTAATATATTAAAATGTTGTTACATTCATCAAAACTAGTATTACATTCATACCAACAAATTTGGCAAGAGGAAACTCTAACTACAACTAGAAGCCTTTTTTGAAAACATACATACAATCATGGAGACATCTAGATATTGATACCCTTTACAATATTTCACTCTTCACATGTATCACAAACTCATTTCCTTCATGAAGAACTAGACTTGCAAAATTTGAAACCCTAGAGAGAATTTAGACACTTTCAGGCATTTGGAAACAAGAATGACTAACTCCTAAAAATGAATAAACCACTTGTATTTATAGCCTTTTGATGTTGTATCCTAATCTACATGTGATAATCTAACATGCCTCAGGAGGTTGATCCATGAATGCAATCCACATTCAAACCCTGAGATCTGTGGCTAAGAATGTAGTGCCCCACCACAAACACCTTGGAAGACAACACATCTAAGCAAGCAAAGCGAATTTTTTTTTTTTTTGAATAAGATAACAAGTAAGGTTTAGTAGTTCAATACACATCATTACTATCATCTTGTCATCCAAGGTGCCATGGTTGCACTACTTGGCAAATAACCAACATAATATACATGCATAACTAACTAACATCGACAAATCATTCTAACTCTATTACACTATTGATTACACATATTCATCTCCATTTAGTGTCATCAAATAGATACTCAACTTTAATCAAGATTACATGCACATATTCCAGTCTATACAAATGAGTACATCATTGTGTAATTTACATCATTACTATTCTGATTACATTTGAATACATACAATCTAAATCAACTAATATACTGGCTAGAACATGAGCACAATAAGTGTCTTCAAAAACAAGTACAAGATCTGATGTCTGAAGCACGAGGAACGTTTCCCTTCGCTTACGAACAACGGCAAGGGAAAAACCAATGGGATAAGCTCTTCCACCCGACCATGTGGAACCCTAAGGTCCACCCCCCGAGCTAGGAGTTAACATGAGGTCCCCACTACAACATACGGCCAGGTAGACAGTAGGCTATGAGACAACACATGACTATCACAAGTCACCATCACAAACAACACAACAGTACTTCTAGAGGCAACACTTAGCAAATGGGGAGAGTACAACTAGGGAGTGCTAGGCTGTAGTAAGAAGAGTGTCATCGCATGGTCCTAACATGGGTTACCCAGGCAGTCTCTCTCTAGACACCGGCCCCCATCTATGGTTACCCTGGCGGTCTCTCTCTAGACACCGACCCCATAGGATGACACATGCGGAATCAACCTTCCTTTCATGATGACAAGGAAGTAGATCTGCCAATCCCGGCCTTCTCCCCTCATCCTTAGTCTGAACTAGCACTACAGGCATGAGTGAGGAACAAAACATCTTATTATCTTGTTAGTGTGAAAACTACCCAACCCCTAGGTATTTTATTATGTTATCATTGAATTACCAACTCCCAGTGGGTTACCCTGGCTTAGCCACTTGGCACCGGCCCCCACATTGGAAGCCACTCCCTTACCTACAACTAGGAAACCCTACACAACAGGCATAGCAAGACATCACAACAACGAGGGTACGGAACCATGCAAGGCATTGACCATCTTGCATAACAACTATCCTTATATAGCAATACAAAGCATTAACCCTCCATAACATAATTATAAGGGCAGGACTCCTAGACCATTGCCCATAATAACACATATTCATTACAACTCTAAGATTTCCATGTCACCCTGTTCCATATTTTACCACAAAACTGGATACAAGACTAGTACAACCAGTTGGATAACAATACAACACATGAAGTGCATTTATCATTCATTTGTCATTTAGTCCATACATAACCAGAGACGACAAGGCTTCTTATAACATCATGATCTCAAGACATCTAACAACACAACACATGAATTCAAGACATCCCAAGCTAAGCCTCTAGAACTCTAGCCACATGGGAAGATACACAATCAAAGACTATAAGAACGGTTTTATGACCCACAGATTGAATTAACATGTTACGAGAATCAAATATACTTATGATCAAATTATGCCTTCTTATGACTAATTCCACTATAGTAATTTGCACTTGACTAAGTTGTTTCATTGGTATATCAATCATCAAGATAAAGCTTGTCATTCGATTGTATTCTTACAAGGGATAAATCTATGACTTACATTAAAGTGAATTATGTTTAAACATGTATTACAATAATTATTTAATTAATCTACATGATACAATTATCATTGATGTAACTAAAGTAAACTTCTATTATCAGTATTATAAATCAAATTGATTAAATGATTATAAGGAAAGTTTAAATTCATTTCATACGGATAAGTTGAGTATTCTGATTTAATTTATAACCAAAAGAGGAACAATGTAAATCACTTCTACGTAATTAACGATTACAACTACCTATAGATCACATATCATTGTCTATCTATCACAACATTCATGAGAATATCAAAGTATATTTACAACGAATGAAGTCTAGTTCAACAAGTCATTAATAAAGGGATGGTGATAGATTTAAATACTACGTTAAATACATTTATCCATTCTACAAATCAACATGTTGAATATTCATTATTCCAAATCTGATATATAGTCTTTCCTTATCGTGTTCCATTTAATTTTATCATTTAATAATCCCGATAATAGATTATATCAATTTTGATGGCTTGATTTAAATAAAGCACGTGATACAAATAATAATAATAATAATAATAATAATAATAACAACAATAATAATAATATTTAAGTTCCACAATTCATTTGATATCTAATATATTTTCCATCCAAGTCATTAGACAAATAACGTTACACTCTACTAACAAGTCTATTATAGATAACCCTATCGAATATGTATTCCTCAAGATTACAAATGAAAATACAAAGGAATAGATATAATATTCTTGAGATCGATCGAACAACTACGACATGAAGTTAATAAGGATAATGGCTAGACTCATGATGATCCTATAAGGCAGAATGAATGGATGACCATACAATGACCGCTTACAAGATGTAGTGCAAAACGTGGGCACATACGGATATACGTGGATCGCATCTATTTGCCAAATAACATTTTCCATATGGGAAGATGTCTCCCTATTCACAAGAGCTAATAGGTATACCACGATCCACCACGATGACCACAACGACATACGGGACGTGACTTCCAAGCTTGCTCTTGGCTGCAGGCTTCAATTGCCCACAACATCCTTGGCAACAGAAGGGCACAAGCTACAGTTGACTATTAGCCCAGACAACTACGGGGAAACAAGACGCAATGTACCATTCCTATGACACCTACAAAGCTCTTAGCCTAACACAAACATGAATTAGAGACATTTACTGCCAAAGACTGTTCCAGTTAACAAGACTACCACTTTACTCTCACTGAGCCCATGACTTCACCCACATTTTCTGATCAAGACATATTTGCTATTGATGATTACTACCACAGACCTCCCACTAAGCCCGCAACTTCCCAAAACGGCAGCCTAAACCCACGATCCACACTGACAGAAAGGTCATGGAAAACTGACGCCCAACGTAATCATTCAAGATAGAAGTGGCGACGCAATTGGCAAGGGGTTCAGTCATACTCCACATCCATCAAATGACGCAGGCCGTCAGTCACAGAAGCATAGAAACTGGGGAGTAATGGTCAACTACCAGCAGGGGTCGACCCACCTTCCTATTTAATCACGCAATACTTATTTAACTCATCTCAAGCAATCTTTTAAATGTTACACATTTCATGTTTTTTTGGAGTTAATATGGATCCAATGCAAAACGAGGAGGTTCAGCCATGATACGGATAGAGGAATAGCCAAAAGGAATCGGCCACATTACAAAGGAAAAATCGACAGGGTTGCTGTGGCATATCGCCTCTCAAAGGTAAAACAGATGTAAAAAGCTATAAGATCCATCACAAGCAGGAAGTTCTTCCTGTTAACATCGACTCTAGGAGTGGACTTAAGATCATAATGAAGATGCCAAATTTGGAGAGAGGATTTATTCGTAGGCTCTAGGAATTTTAAGCACTTTCAATTGATAGAATTTTATATGTCTACATACCAACAATAAATATATATATGTATATCAAAGGCGACATGTGCACCACACTAGGGTTCGGAGACAGAGATCAACAAGGATAAGGCAGAGCTCTATAAAAATGCTAGTCTGTGTGCCCTATTAGATGCACGGGACAAATCCAAGGGTGTAATATGTTTTGTTCGACAAAATGTTAGGTAAGAAGTCACAAGACACTACAAGAGTTTTTTTTTCTTTTTTTTTCTTTTTTTTTCCACAGAAGGGGTGCCGACTCCATTTCACGGGAAGATTCAACTCAGCATTCAAGGATACAAACAGGGGTATAAGGGCAAGTCAGATTGGAGACATTCAATTGTGTTTTGAAGCACAAGGAAGATTTGGCAAGTCTCAGAACTAGAGATAGACTGAAGGTCATGAGTAAATTCAAGTCTACCATTCAAGGAATTAAATACCAAACCCAGAATAAATCTTAACAATAGAGGAAGGCACAATTAACCTGATTCTGTTAAAATTTTATATGAAATAGGCATATATATATACAGTGCATACCTAAAGTATTTAAGCTTTTACAAGAGTCTTCTTTCCTCTCTGAGTCCAATCCCCCTTCTCTTCTCTTCCCGAAAATCCTTTTCTTCCCTTCACCAAGACTCTATCCCCTCAGATAAATGCAGAAGGCCTGCCTTTCTTCCCGGCAACCCACTGTCTCAAAACATGGGTCCATCCCTTGGGTAATTGCAAGAGCCATGCTTCTCTGAATCCAACATCCCACATTCTTGTGAGATTCTTCAATTTCACTTTCCAAGGGATTCCAAGCCTCGAACTTGCAATTGACGGCATAAGACATTAATCTTGTTCATTTCCAAATACTAAACACATAAAACTAGGCAACAACCCCCATTATTTTAATCCTTAGAATATCATCTTTTATAACCGTCAATTCATTTTATCAACATGGTAATTGTTTAATCATCTTACTTTTAAAACTTATTTTCTTTTAATTAAATCCACTTACCACTTAGGACGAATTATTTCATTTTACTCATTTGATTATTTATCCAATTTATTTATTTAATTACTATTTTTCATATTAGTTTTACCAATTATCAATAATTAAATTATTTATAATTAATAAACCACACACAATCCCTAGCAATGTTGATTTAATTTAAGCTTTAATTTAACCTTATTTAAATGAAATATTAATCATGCATGAATTGACACTTAAATTGGATATACCCTAATTCACAAGGTGATACCTGACCCAAGTGAAGCCACAGGACATAACGACCAATGACGACAACGGTCCACTGATGGTGACAACAGGGTACAACACTGAAAAACTCATCCTCCTTGAGGATGTTGACTAATTAGGGAAACCTCATGTCAACTCCAATCCACAATTCCATTGGCTAGGGCACGCTCAGACCTGGTAATTCAGGTGGAGTCGATGCCCGGTACCTGCACCCTGCAACGAACAACAAGGTTGTGCATATAAACATATATAACCATGTAATCACAAGCATAATGAATGGAAGTCGCAGTGTGGTAGGGTACTCAGACACGAGTAATGCAACACTATTCCGTTCAAGTAACACATCATTAAATAACTTATACCAGTCATACATCATAATCATGATCGAACAACATATTAAACTAAAAGTAACATCAATCCATAATCATGTCCATCAACTTGGAAGGCACAAAGTATAAGTAATCAAGCATCATCTAACATAAATCCATATCTATCTCGCATGATAACCAAGTGTCCATCAAGATCAAGGAGAACATCAACCATAACATAGAAATCAAAATATCTCGAACTGTAACATGCACTATAAGACTATCATCTATACTAGAACTGTCATAGGAGTCATGAAACTAACATCTATCATAAGCAAAAGTGAGAGGCATTACAAAGAATGCATCCCACTCAAACTAAACAGTTTGGATCAAGCGTAGGGACAAATGTTAACTAAGAAATCACCTACCACATTCATGGTGTCCTTGAAAATTTATTACAATATATAGGAGTGGTTGGGGCATTTGACTATTCATCAACATTTCTTGCAACCTCTAGTGCTATTCAATTTTTTTGCATGTGTTTTAGCCGCATCTCATTATCTTCATCTTGTCGATGATTCAAGCATTTTAAGAACTTATAAACCTTTTCCGTAGGTTCACCAATTTGTGAATCTATTGGAATCTCAAAATTGTTCTTTCCTTGTCTTTTCAAAAAGCCTTATAAGGCTTTGTAGGAATTCGAGGGGATATTGCATATTTGAAATGCACACGAGAAAGCTATCTTGCAAGATGGAGGAATTTCATGGAGGAATAATGCAAAACTTCAGGAGCGAACTAGACATGGACACATGACAATTAACATTTGATCGGTCAAGAGGAATAAAGGAAAATTATGGGAAAATGTCTCAGAACAAGATGTAGGGTTTAGAAGGGGAAGTGGATATGAAGCGCGGGAAAAGACATCCTACAACACATCGAATTTCCACAAAATAAGTTTGTGGGAAATCCAAGTGGAATCGGAGGTGGAACTAGAGAGTGCCATGTGGAAATGAGTGATTGGTTGAAAATAAATGAAAGGAAAAGGAATTTTGTGTGGAAAGAAGGGACTGTAAGATTCAAAATAAAATAGGGGAACTAGATCATGCAATATCTGGTAGAAACTCTGCATCCAAATGTAAGGAAGAACTTTGCAAAAGTGATGGTAGAAGTAAAGGTGGAAAAAGGTGAAGGAAAATGAAATGAAATGAGAATGAGTTTGAGGGGAAACCATGTGGAAGTGGGTGCAAGAAAATGAAGTGAAATCGGTTATGCAACATCTAGTTGAAACTTCACATTCGGTAGGAGGGGAAAAACCCGTGAAACATAGAAAACACTAAAAAACAAGGAACTCCCTAGACTTAGAATATTTTTTGGATCTTGCAATTCTCAACACATGATAAGCTTAATGGGAATGATAAAAGATAAAATTTACGTAAAATTCAACAAAATTGGCAAGGACTTAGATAAATTTAGAATTTTCAGATTGGGTCCCAACAGGCTCTACACACCATCAAAAGAAGTTCTCCCATCTCCTAGGCATATAAAAGGTTCATAACAACTCCTTGATTCCCCTACCAACTACAAAAGAATAATGCCCAAAAAGCCCAGAAAGATTCCAAAACTCTTCATTTTCTTACTCTTAGCTTGTATATAGTTCCATTTGCCCCTTTACTAGTTATGCATTCACTGGGGTGTATTTCATTCACTAGGAGTGAACACCTAATTACTAGGGTGAATGCCTAATTCAACAAGCTTTAGCAAGATCTTTCGGAAGCCATAACTTTTGCATCCAAACTCAAAATTGTTGTTATATGGAGCCTAATCAAACTCAGAGGTTAAATTTTCCCCACTTTTATCAGTGCAGTTTCCCCCCAAATTATTTAACGAGGGAGTGCAGGGGGGGCATCCTGGGGGCGGAGCCCATAGTGGGGTCTGGGGGCAATGCCCTCAGTGGGGACTGCTGGGGGCAGTGCCCCCGAAGCAAACATTGCCTATTATTTTATAAAGGTGTTGGGAGTTATTTTTTCTATTGGTTGACCTAAAAAAACCCTATTTTTGTAACCGATATAAGGCTTGATAAAAGCGGCTAAGGGTTAGGGTTTTTGTTGATATTGTATTGTAGCATTTTGCAACGGTATTGAGTTGCAAGGATTACTGGTTGTAATCAGTTTGATTTACTGGATAATAATATTGGACTCTCTGTTGGTGGATGTAGCTCGGGTTTGGGTGAACCACGTTAAAACTTGTCTCTCGCTGTTATTATTTCTGTGTATTTTCATTCCTCTATTTAATCTTTATTTGCATTTAATTGAAATCTTCTGCATGCAATTCCTAACAAAAATTATGTGTATTTTTTGAATTACACTATTTATTGAGAGCTATCTAGAAATGCAATAAATTTCCAATTGTAAATATGGTTGCATGGGAGTGCTAATTGACCTTATTTAAGTGGTTTCATTAACATTGAATTGACCACTTATCTCCTCCACCAACCAATCCACTATTAGTAGAGCACCTTTTATCTTCTATTTCACCATTACCTTTGGCATTAAATTTGACTGCTTGGTTTTCTTTATTAGTGATGACTTTGAGTTTGTGATAAGCTTGTGGTTTGGTCCTCTAGCTTGAAACTTGCTAATATGAATTTGTTCCCAACTGTTAGGTTTTTTTTGCATGACTAGAATGACTTGTAAATATTTAGGGTTTGTGTGGCACTCATTTAAGAGATTTTTTTAACACATGTTAGCACATGTTGTATACTTTTTTATGTGGCTTGCGAGGTTTGATTTGAATTTAATGTAATGAATATCCATAATCTATGCAAGGAATTCTACTCTTATGGATGTCTTGCCTCTCCTACCAGCATTTTTCTAATGCCATAGGGTTTATGTGTTATCTATAAATGTTCTTGGAACACATTTTCTTGTCCATATAGATTTATAATGTTTTTATTTAAATCATGATATATTTGAAGAATATTAATCCTTGAGTTTTATGTCAACTATATGGTTTGTAAATACATGGATGAGAAGAGTTTATTACCCCTAGAGGGATTGTATAATTTGAAAGACTAGAAATCTTGTATATGTAATCATTCAAAGAATATATTGCTAATAGGAAAACCACAAGATATTTATGATGTAAAAGAGTAGAATTTGATAGAATTGCTAAAGGAAAAATTAATTTTTGTATTAGAGTAAGAAGGAAATTTGGAGAAACATTAAATCATAGCTACTTGTTCTTGTTTTATGAATTTTCCAATGTCCTTAATTTGCCTAGCTAGCATTAAAATTCATTGTAGGTGGTGGAAATCATGCAACTCTGAACATCATGGATGTAATATGGGAAGGTAAATTACGCTGGGGTAGTTGTAGTGTCTATGACTTAAAGTCTAAGAGTTTAGATCACATTATTACAATTGAGTGTTTTATCCAAAATGTGTATCTTATTATGAGAAAGCAATTGACACTTTTATGTCTTATGATTGTAAGAAATAGAGGACTTCTGTAGTGTTGGATGATTATCTTAAGGGGATATTAGATATCTTGCCAAAATAAAAATGTGTTCATGGATGGGAGGAGACTGTTTGTAGGTGAAGGATTTGATCTAAGAAAGGGACTATATTTTGGGCTCAAAATTTGATTGCGCCATAGGCAATCCATCAAATTTTGATAAGAGGGAGTTGCCAAACAAAATAGGATACTCATCATGGCTAAAAGGGATAGTCATAAAGATCATGAGACAATTACATCAACAAAACATTTCCCTGACAAAATAAAATAGTCACACCATGCAAAGAAGGAAGTTATCCTTTGAGGATAATCATGTCATTTGAGGGTAACTAGAGAATTTCCATAAGGATTACACACCTTAGAGGGACAGTCACAAATAAACATTCTTAAAATTAATAAGAACTATTTTGACACAAATATGAGCTACTTTAAGATCCAACCATTCTAAATGGTTTGAGACTTAGATAAGACTATCCCAAGTGTCAAAATCTTATCATAAAAACTAGGTATCTTGTAGGAGGAGGTAGGAGACAGTCATGGTGAGAAGGGGGTGCTCTATCTATAAATTTTCCCTATTAGACCTAGAGAAAGTCATTGAGAAATTGAAAGCATTAGTATGCCACCAAATATACTAATACCATAAACTTATTGGAGCTCGTCACTTATTCCACTATGCATAGAGGTACAACATATAACAGAGTAGGGTGATGGACTCATGCACATAGGGTATGGTCTTAATAAAGGGAATAGGGTAGTGAACCTTAATGATTTATATGAGGAGATGAATAAAATTATCATAAGACTTGCATGAACAACACAAGGATAGATCTCAGTGCAATAATTGCATATGGAGTTGAGGGATTTGTGACCTTTATCTTGATTAGATTAAGTTTTAATTAGGTGCATGGAAGGTCTTATGGCCTATCACTTATTTTTTTATTAGAAAAATACTATTATAGTTTTGTACACTAGTTTATGTAACCTCATTCGATGTGGTTCTTGTTGGTTTGTCTGTAGGACTCAAGAATCTAGTTGAATATTGACACTCTCTTTTATAATGAGGATATTATTTCTAGAGTTTGATGTGTTGTAGAGGAGGGAGGTGCTATCGCTTGATCTGGAATCTAATAGCCTTAAAGTTTGATTACCTTGGCAATCCAATAAATTTGACGAGAAATGATTGTCCTTATCTAGGTTTGCCAGAAAATCTACCATTCATGCAATTAAGGGCAACTAGATCATATGATTTTCATGATCAACTTTAGGAGGGTGTTGTAGTGAATGACCAAAAGATAGTCATATATGTCAAAACTCTAGCAAGAACAAAAGGACTATCATGGAGAAGTAAACAACAGTTAAAATATTATTAGGGACAAAATGTTGTCATTAGTTAATGGTAAGACAAGCAACAAAGATTGTCTATAGGCTATAGTCAAAGCATGAACTATCACAAATAAAATACTATCATCCAAGGTAGTCATAATAACCACAAAAGTTTGTTATAAGTTTGCATTATTAAGATAGTCTGAATTATTAATAGATAAGGAATAGTTTAGGGAGACTAGGTCAGTCCTAACAAGTTATCGAGATGGTCATGAGAGATGCAAGCACTATCAAATCACTCAAGGAAAGCTAATAGACTATCACCCCATGCCTAAAATAACCATGAATCAAAACTAAGGGTATGAAATACTAGCTAAACATTGCTATGACAATCTCAAATAGCCAAAGGCTTATTGTCATGGCCCTGATAGTGTTTTGTGTTAAGATAAACCAAAAGGATACTCAAAGCTAGCCATGAGTGTCATCCAAATCCACCTTAGGATTGTCCCATCATCCAAACATTGTTACTAATCTTAAATAATAGCTATACATATTGCCAAATCATGGTCAAACCACACCTAAGCTATCATACTCTTGAGACCCTTTCACTACAAAAATAAGACATCTAAAAGACTATTATGATAGTGAAAGGAGAGTCCTAATTTAATGCTCATGTGGAAACAGTAGGGAAAGGCATTCATATTAGACAAAGGACATATCATAAACATTGTCATCATGTGATAAGGGCAGGATAACAGTCATTAGATACCTTGTGGATAATCATCACACCTAGGATAGTCATAGGCAATAGTGAAGAGTTGCCATGCCTAATAACCATTGTGATCATACCCTAGAGGTCGTCATGAAGATTAATAACCATTATTAACCTTAAGATGTAGTCATGAGGTAGACAAGGACTAATATAAGGTTTATCTACTTTAAGATAATTGTCATGAGTTTTGAGAGTGTAATGTAAGATGTGTTGGGGGTGAATAATCAAGACAAATGAGTCAAATTGGGTGAGATTGTCAATGGAAATACCCAATTTGACTAAAGATGAAATTTTGGGTGTAGATTTGGCTAGTGGGGATGTTGTGATCCTAAAGTAATGTTGTTATGTAGAGATGAATTGGTTTCTATAGGTGAATTTTGATTTCCTATTATATTTTGGTTGTAAGAGCAAGTGCAAAATAAGCATCCTTGTTAATATCAAAGAGGAGATGGTTGTCACGAAGATGAATTGTTGTTGATCAACCATGAAAACTACATTATCTTGAAGCTCAATGTTGTTGCACCTGTAGATATTACAACAAAGGTTGTGATAAAGAGAAAGAAACTCTTGAAAGAGAGGGAGACAAGATCAAGAAACATGATGGATAAGAGAATAAAATGAACAAAGGAGAAATTGTTGATTTGATGACTTGATTTGTTATTGTTCTTAAACCTCAATCTCATGCAGCTATACCTCCAAGTATGAAAATAAAAGGTTAATGAGATAGAGAGTTGTCATATTCTTACAAAAGCTCATATCACTATTGAAGAGTCATGATAAAGGAGTCATGCTACATGGTGAAGGGAACCTTCTAAAAAAACCTATGCTTGTCAACTAAAGTTGTTACCTTGGATATTGCATTCACAAGTCACCAAGGTGAGAAAGATAGACTTCCACAAGAAGATACTTCAAATAAGATGTGAACTTTTCTTAGAAATTATGCTTGCCACCATTTGTAAATGTTGATTTTATCCTAAGAGAGCCTTATTCCAATGAAGGAGATCCTTGTTACAAATATTTAATGACAAGATAAGAACAAGGGAAGAATTTACTAGCAAAGAGGAACTACCACAAACATTTAATGCTTAACATTTGATCACCCTAGGATATTTTTCATCAAGACCATTGATGAATAATCAAATTTGATGATTGTCTCCTGGTATAATGGCTATGATTGGGCCATGGAAAAGCTAATTTCTATATATAGATAGATGAAAAACATTGTAAGGGTGGGAAACTATGGGAAAACTAATTGGAAACTTGAACTTGGAAGTAATCAAGCATTATTTTCTAAATTTCTTCTATTTTTCTCATTTTTTCCAAACTCTAAGTGAATTTCTCTTTCATTTCCAGCACCTAGTTTATGGATATTGATGGGTTTGTGATGTGTTTCATATCACTAGTGTCTTGTTGATTATAAGATGCCTTGCAGTCAACTTGAACACCTATAAATCAACTACGTGAGCTCTTCTTCAATCTATGCTAATAATTAGGTGGTTATTGCAAAAACTTGTACAGTTGATTCCCTGTGGAGATTGCACCTTCTTGGACCTTTTTTACTAATTTTTAGGGCCAAATTAGGAAAGGTTTATTTTGTAAACTTGTCTATTCATTGGTGATGTGTGAAATGAGGAAATAAACTTAGATTCTTAGTTATGTTCTCGTAATCCTTATTGTTTGTACTTTTTTTGCATATTTGAGTAGTTTGGGATTAGTTTTAGGTTGCAACCTTGCAATTTACTTATCTAATGCTCATATTTCTTGATTGTAAGTGGATTTATTGCTGGTTTATGAGCTAAAAAATATTTTATAGTAATAAATATATTGAATCAATTTGTACATCCATTATTAATTTGAAACACTAATTATATATGTGAAATTAACTCCTTGAATGTTGGAAAGTTTTCAAAACACCACAGGCCCCTTAATTGGAACAACAATACACATGCCACTAAGTTATCTTGCATATGGTCAAGACCTAGTTACAAAGACCTTGAGGTTATCGATTCTCTTCCAAGAGATTGATCACCTTTCATGAGAGGTGAGATATTCGTGGCATTTCACCTAAGTTGTTGAGTGTGGCAAAACACCCATCAATAGAAGGGGATAGTATAAAATGAATATGGTGAAGGATATGCATTAGCTATTGATGTCATTCATACCATGACCTCCTTTGGGTCAAATGAGCTTGAAAGTATAACCAAGTGTTGCCACAAAGTTTAGATGGTCACCAAAAACTAGAAATAGTGAATCTCGACTAGAAATCAAATATCTTTGTGAATGATTCTGTAATGCCCCACCAGGAAACCCCAAAGAACAGCTCAACTATGCTATACAAAAAGGACAATTTTTTTTAAGGAAAGAAATAACAAAGAAATGTAAATCATATTTATTCATAACATCAAGTTAAGCTTATCCTCTATGGTTCTACGACTGCATTACTAACAAACTATTAACAAGATCTAACCAACATTATGAATTAACTAACAACCATAGTTCATTCTAAATCTAATTGCATCAATTGAATTGACACATACATTTCCATATTATAACATCAAATAAGTAATCATTAAGGTCATGTATAAAGGATTACAAGTACATATATAATTCCCTTTACATTAGGGTACACCATTACATTGCTTACAATATTGCTTTCCTGATTACATTGGAGTACATACATCAAGATAACAGTACATGATTCTACTGATATACAAAACTAGAACATGAACATAAGTTTCTATCTCCTCAAGCTAGAACAAGATCTGAAATCTGCCACATAAGGTACATCCTTCTCACACACAAACAACAGCAAGGGGAACCAATGGAGACAAAAGCACAACCACCCGACCATGTGGAACCCTAAGGTCCACCCCCCGTGCTAGGAGATAACAATAAGGTCCCACTAAGCAAATAACCAAGAAGACAATAGGCTAACAGGTGCAAGGACTACACATGACTCAAATACAACACTGGTCAACAAAGACATCACAAGCAACTTAAACATCACTTCCAGAGGAAATCACACATGAAAGGGGAAAACACAATTAGGGAATGCTAGGCGACAATAGGGAAGAGTGTCATCACATGGCCCTGACATGGGTTACCCTGACAGTCTCTCACTAGACGCCGGCCCCATAGGGTGACACATGTAGAACCAACATTCCTTTCGTGAGGACAAGGAAGTTGATTTTGCCGACCACAACCTTCTCATCCCATCCTTAGCCTGAACGAGCACTACAGGCATGGGTGAGGTATCCAATTATCTTAATTAGTGTGAAAACTACCCAACCCTCTAAATTTATTTATTAAGTTATCACTAGATTAACAAATTCCAATGGGTTACCCTGACAAGCCACTTTGGGTGCCTACCCCACATTGAAAGCCACTCCCCTACCTGCATCTAGAAAACCCTATCCATCAAGCAAGACAATTACCATCATAACGACCAGTATACATAAATAATGCAAGGCATTTACCTTCTTGCATAAAAAACATAATCACAAGGACAAACTCTTAAATCATTGTCCCAAAACTTCCAGTTGAAGCAATCACAACAACACATAAACAACACATATCCAGGGCAAGGCATGGACCATCTTGCTCCCAAATCTCAACCATAAACAAAATACTTCCTCTTTACGATTTTGGGTTTAGTTAATTATATTGCTGGTTTCTACCACAAATTGGCTGAAGATAGGCTAGAGCTTAATGCCTTATTGGGAAAGAACCCACCTCCATGGACCAAGGAACACAATGCTATTATGGCTAGAATAAAATCTAAATGTGCTAATCTTCCACCTTTGAGATTACCAGGTGATGGTCCTAAAATCATTGAGACAGATGCCAGTGAAGGTGCATGGGTAGGAATTCTGAAAGAGAAGACACCGCAAGGGCGTGAAGAAATAGTCAGATACATTTTTGGCAGCTTTAAGAATAGTGAATTAAACTATCACAGCACTCATAAAGAGATTCTTGTTGTTATTAACACTCTTAAAGCCTTTCAAATGTTTGTAAGTGATAAAAGATTTTTGATCCGTAGTGATTTGCAGAATTTAAGGGGTTTCTTTAAAAGGGAATCCAAAGATAAAGTGATCAGAGGTAGATTGTTAAGATGGGCTCAATTTTTGAACACTTTTGAATTTGATATTGTTCATCTTCCTGGTGCTGAAAATTTGTTTGCAGATTTTCTATCACGAGAAGGACACATTGCACCTAAGGTTGAGCAAGATGTCCTTGTCATAATGCCAAAAGTTGACACCGGTAAAGTTCGTGTCATCCAAGTTTGAGAATAGAGATGGTATGAACCCAGTTGCCAGGAATGGAGCACTAATCCATTTGCTCGTTGGAATCGTCACAATTTTCAGATGGCCAATGATTTCCTGTTTGATAGGTTCAAGATGATAACTGCAAAGATGCACCTTACTCAAGAAGGTCTCTGGACTGAATGTCCTTTCTTTGAATTCTCTGTAGAAGCTGAACCTATAGATCCTGAAGTGAGACATGTTCTCCAGAACTGGTGTGGAGATTTTGTATTGCCAGTAAAGTTCTTAAACCCATTTGTTCAATGTCCTGAGCAATGGCTTAATGAAGAAAAGGGCAAAGAGTTAATCAGAGATCTATTTCAAGGGCCTTATCCACCAGCAAATGCATTGGAATTCACAGGAACCAGTTCCTATACGGGCTACATCTTCAAACTCACATTTGACTCTGCTGAAGAAAATCCTATCAGTCGTCATATGTGTCAAAAATATGGACCTCAAGGACATGGCTCTCATTATGAATACTGAAACATTCCCAGCAGATTGCGCATGCTCCATCGAGACCAGACTCCCATCTGGATCCACACCAAAACCTATCGAATGGAGGTTACAGAACGTCATGCAAGGGAATAAGGAATCTATGGTCCTTTCAAACTAAAGACAATGAGCATCATCTAGAAAGAACCTGATCCAAGTGAACCTCAATCACCTGATTCCTGGCTTGACCGTCCAAGAGCTGTTGGTTGTATTCCTCATGCTTCTCACATGACATGTGCCAATTGTGAATACGACCCAAATGATGATCCTTGAGTTAGATATGACATTATGGGTCCCAACTTTAGTGGGTGCTAGTTAGTGGATGGGATTGTCATCCACCGAAGGACTCTATCCCTTCGTGTCAACAGACAGGCGTGGTCCACACCATGGTAAAAGGGGAAAGCATACATGCCATACATTATGCACGGGTTATTCACTTAAGACCATGAGGTTAAAGATCTGCCTCGCAAGCTATATAAGTGACGCTAGGCCGCCTCATTTGATCATCAAGTCTTGAGTGAGTAAGTTCTCCATCAAGTCCAAGAAAAATCTTCGGAAGTGAAGAGTTTGTCTGAGTCTTAGGAAAGGCTTAAGAGATCAGAGAAGTATGCTCTTTCTGCACCTGCAGAAATCAGAAACTCAGAAGTCTTTTGAAGCTTACAGTTTCTAGTTTGTTTTTAGCGAGCATTGTAATATGAGAATATTGTAATCCTATCTCATGATAATAGATAATCATATCTCATGATAATATGATATTTCTGCTTATCAAACATAATACTTAACACAAGTTTGATATCAATACATCCTTAAAGGAGATTATTACATCATCATGATGCATTTACAACACATAATGTACATTATTTCACATTATCATTTTCCAAAACCCACATACATAAACAAGAGACATCATTATCTCAGGACGCCTAACAACATAGTTGCATGAACTCAAAACATAACATCTTAGGCCTCTAGAATCAACTTCCTAAATGACACAAACACTTGACACCACTAAAACACAATGGTCTCACATCACATCCACTCTCAAATGCACATCATAGACTAAGATCCTTCAACAATATTTTAATTATATTACCACAAATGCAACATATGATACGATGCCCTAAATATGGGTTTTTAAGAATGTAACATTAATCATAAGC
Organism: Cunninghamia lanceolata; assembly: GCA_027924645.1. NCBI lineage: Eukaryota > Viridiplantae > Streptophyta > Pinopsida > Cupressales > Cupressaceae > Cunninghamia > Cunninghamia lanceolata. The sequence goes on along the minus strand of BSBN01000508.1, from coordinate 11,182,983 downwards.
TACCCATAAATCAACAAAACATTCTCTCTACTTTTTAGACTCAAATATTATACTAATCCTGGTATCTATGTAAGATATAAACATAACCTAAATGTTAGGGATTTATCTAACCTTTGTTAAAAGATAACAACAATATAATTAATCATATCAAATTTGATACATATATGTGAACTTCATTATGAATGCAAAATATCAATGCACCAAGATCTGAATCACTTATAACAAAGAGTTAGCACCTTTACTCAAACGTTAATTGATTATTCAGAACTAGTTTCATTTCATGTTTATCTAAAGTCCCAAAGTAATTACTTTCTATCTAAACATTAATCTCAATATATAAACCCAAAAGAAGTCTAAAGATTTGATTCCTTATCAAAGCATTTAACATCATCTCCAACCCAATTATACCTAAATATATGTACTTAGTTTCAAAGTAACTTCATTCGTTGCTATACATAAAAAATAATCATAAGCATTACTCATAAACTAGTACTAATACTACGTCTACTACGTTAATGCCATAAGATAATATCACAAACCTTTATTAAACTAACTACAAGGTTTACAATTAGAAATAAAAATCAATGGTCTAGGCATTCTAAAGGTTATCAAAGTCGTCCCTAAGGTATTATATAATAATTAAGGTATCTACTTAATACTTACTTATATGGTCCTTATCAAAGACTTTGTAATTATTAGACTAGTCAAAATAATATGTAAAAAAAAAAATAGTTTACTTAAGAGGATCCTAAGAAGGGACTCTAACCAACACATACTTGTTAGACCAATTATCTCCTCCAATCATGATCTAAAAGTAGACTCACTCATCCATAAATTTAAGATAATTACACACACAATATAGATAAAGTCTAAGAATGATCTTTTCTATAATATTCTTCTAAATCTTGATAATATATTGAACTATAAATATGGATCCTAGCTATTGATAGACTAACACATTTCTATACTATTTACAAAACTTTCCAAAACACATCCTAAAATTCATATTCGAAGATACAATTAAATTAGAAAATATAACCAATATCTTTAATGCTAAACAGATAAAAGTTCTAATAAAGGTTTTATGTCCTTCTAAACTTACTTCAGTTCATATTAGAAAGAGATTAAAATAAAACTTTTGACTCCTCATTAGATGAACAACCATTGACAATTTTTTATAAGTCGATGCCACTAATATGCAAGTCATAACTTATATAGTTGAAAATACTTTGGTAGACAGTTATGCAAAAGACCGAGGCATAGACAAGGTCTATGAACTGTTTGACAGTCATCTCAAAGAGACGTCATCACTTGGATCGAAATGATTGCAGGATACACACAATGGATTTGTAGATTTAATAACAACAACCACGATGGCATAGGAATGTCTGTCACTAATTGATACATATCTCTAAATTCGCAAATTGGGTAATGCTAATTTTTGGATATGATTTTCATAGGTAAGAGTTGAATCTTATATAAAAATTTTAGAGAAACTCAGTTCGAAAATATAGAGTTATTGGTGACGCAACTAACTGTTTTAATAGAGACGAAACGGGTGAGAGGTAGACAGTCACAAAATATTTATATCTCCAAAATGCCAAACTGGGTAAGGTTGATTTTTGGATATGATTTCGATAACTTGGTCATGCACCATATATAAAAATTCTAGAGGAACTTAGTTTGTAAAAATAAAGTTATGGCTAATGCAACAGACTGTTAAAACAAATATGAAATGGGTGAGAGATAAATAGTCACAAAATATTCATATCTCCAAAACGACAAACTGGGTAAGGTTGATTTTCAAATATGATTTAGATAACTAGGTCATGCATCATATATAAAAATTATAGAGAAACCCAGTTTGTAAAAATAAAGTTATGGCTAACGCAACAGATTGGGTTCAGAATATTTAGAAGATAATTCACAGAATAATATAAAGCTTGAGTATTACAAATTCATTTCACTAAATCTAATGCAACAATAAACCAGTTTCATATCTTAGTCCATACCTAGAATATTACTTCTATCACATCTTCACAAAATTTCCCAGCTCGCATCCATTTTCCCCCAAGTCTTTTCTTCTGGAAGCTATGGTTTATGGTGCCAAAAGAAAAATGAAAACTTCCAGAGAGAGAGAGAGAGAGAGAGAGAGAGAGAGAGATCATGAAAACATAAACCATATTCTCCTCTTTTAAATGCACACTCCTTCCCCAAATTATATCTTTAGATTTCAAAATAAAGTTGAGCATGCATAACCACCCCCATAATTTCTTCCAGAAGATTCTCCTTATCAAAGGCAATAAATTCTGCCTTTATTACTTCCTCTCAAAAAACAATTTCTTTCTACTTACTAAAATTAGTCTCTTACTCAAAAGAAGCTATTATTTCTAAGATTCCCTCTATAATGGCAATAAATTCTGCCTTTAATACTTTCTTACAACATGCTATTTTAACCAGACAATAATCTCTCTCTGATTTTATTTATTTTAGAATTTGCTATATATATAAGTTTTTATGACATCTCATAAATATTATAAATTTATTTTTATTGCCACTAACAAAATATTTACTTCTTTATAAAATATTTTCATTTTAATTTTATCAATTATATTCCCGTTTTAATAACACTTTATTTTTCCACATTATAATTATTATTATTTATTGACCGTAAAATACAATACAATATAATTTCCCATAAACTTAAATTTACATAAAAGCATCTATATTTATTTATTTATCAAAAGTACCTTCTTAACTTACTAATTTTATTTTGATGCAACAATTAACCAAAGCATTAATCAAACAATTCCAAACAAAATAACCTAAATGCCAAACAATACCTAACACTATGCACAATCGAAAAACATGACCACAACGACAGCGACTGACTATCATGCCCATACAGACAACACTGACTAGGTGCAAAATTGGATACTCATCCTTTTCAAGGATGATGGCTAACTAGGGGACCATATGTTATCTTCGTTCAACAGTTCCATGGTTTTAAGGCACGCTCAGACTTGTCAATTCAGGTGGAGTCGATGTCTGATACTTGCAACCTGCAGCACACAACACGGTCTATGCACAAGTATAATAAATATCAAACAGTCACGGAGTGAAAGATAATCACAACATCGTCGGACGCTCATGAATGAGTGGTATGACATTGTCTCTTTTCACACCACACAATAATCAAATCATCCTATAATACAAAATCAGTCGCATAAAAATTAATTCTAACTTATGACAATCATAGTAAGATCAACATCATAATCACCTAAATGTAAAACAATGTCAGAGCATATGAATTATCAATGTCGCAACAAGGATTATCAATAAAACATGCTAACTATCATATGAAACCACATATGAGGATAATCAGGAATGTCACCAACATGAATGTAGCATCTACCAACATCATATAATGTACAACATCAACTGTCTATCATACCCTAAATATTCCTATTATTTTACCTTCATCGTCATGCTCCTTAGCCAAACTATTTGCACATCCAAGATGAGAATGGAGGGGCACTACAGATTCTCTCCTACTTCTCATTAAACCACTTCTACCATGAGGGAAGGAAAGTAGCATATTTTTATTATCAAGGTATTAATAGTGATAAAGAATTGATTATCAAAGTTAATCTTAACTGTTGGCTAAACCTAAGGATAATTTAGGATTAATTAAACATTACTCAAAATGACGAGATATCATGGAGTGACAATATCATTAATTAAATTAGAAGAAGGGATCAACATTCAGCTTACCACATATTAATGTTTACTTGTTGGAACAATACCAAGCATTCATTTTAGCACACTTGAGACAATATTTTAGATCACATTTTCTACACTGAGAGCATAACTCTTTCTCTACCATGACACTTGCATTCTCTTTAAGTGTAGCATTTAGGAACATGGAAAAGGAGACAAATGGAGCCATGCATTCAATTTGGTAGGTGTGTGACCCTTCACAACATGCCCCTAAAGTTTCAAAATATTGGGGACCCTAGTACTGTAATTTAGGATTTGCATTTTTATATTGCCTTTATTTTATCATGTCACTATTTGTTCCAATGCTTCATCCTAGGGCGTGTGGTAGACATCCAAAATTTAAGGGTTTAAGGTCATATTGAAGTCATATTATTTAACCCTTTATGTAAAGTTGCAAAGTTGGGTCAAAACCCCAGGCTCCATAATTGTAGAGTTATCTCGAAACCCTAGAGCTTGCCTTTTGGCTCTATGGTTATCATCAGAAAAGTCTTTCAGTGCTTCCATGTTTAATTGTTTTTCATTGAAAATGTGAAGTGGCAATTCAAATCTTCGCTAGGGCACGATGCTTTTTATTTTTAAGTTTAAACCTAGTTTATTGCCTAGTTTTTGGCCCATGTTGCAAAATTAAATCTTAAGTTTGGTGAGAAATCTGATTGTCCTTCCATCCATAAAATAGTTTCAATTTACAATTTTTTTTTGAACTCCAAATTATTTGCAACTTGTAATTTTTGCAAATTGCAACCGGAGTCTAAAATTTGGTTGCACTTTGGAGTCTCAAAACACTTTACAATTTACAGTTTATATGTAAATTGCAACTGGAGTTACAACTTCAGCTGTAATTTGGGTTTCCAAAGTGCTCTACGATTTGTAGTTTTTATGTAAATTACAACCAAAGTTTGAACTTCGGTTGCAATTTCAGAACCCATAAGTCTTTGTAATTTACCAATTTTACACGCTGCAAACCAAACCCCAAGCCCAGCTGACAGTTAGAGTCTCTTTGCAATTTGTAAATTGTTGCAAATTGTAACCAGAGTTTGAACTCCAGTTGTAGTTCTAAAACCACATAACCTTTGAGGTATGCAAGTTAATGCAGATAGAAAATTGGGTTTTGAACTTGGTTTACAAGTTGCAATTTGGACCCAAAGTCTGATTTGTATTTGCAACTTTTTAGCAAAATACTCGTTTTGAAGGTTTTAACGCATGGAAATTAGAAATTCAAAGATTTTAGCATTGGAAATTTGTATCTTGCAAATATATTTTGAGGGATTAAAATTAATTGATATTATTATTCGATATAAATTTAATGCTTCATTGTTATTAAATGTAGGATACATGTGTAAAAAGAACACAAATTACTAAAGTGAAGGTACTAGAACCAAGTAGCTTGAGTTTGAATGCATTAATACATGACCGAGGTTTTATCAACCAAGGAGGATCTCTAGAAAGTAAAAGGCACTTTAAAAGTGTGCAAAGTCTTGTGACATGCATCTACATGTCAAATTTTAGATGACAAGTAATGAAAGAATAGAATGTGAAAGAACAAGTCAAAGTGACCCTTCACATTCAAATGTAATTTGTCATTTTGTAATTTTGGAGGGAATGACTATTGGTCTTCCCATCTAAATGTGCCTATATATTCTTATGTGTATCTCATTGTTATGCATTGAAAAAATTGTTGGGGTTTGGAAACACTGAATTTGAATGAAATACATCACTTTGCTCCATTTCTCTTACAATTTTTCGTCCAATGAAGTTTTCCAAACTCTAAATCTACTTTCTTTCCACTTTATCTTATGCACTTAATTCAATGAATGTTGATGAAACCTTGACCAATGTGCCTAAAGTATTGATACCCCACTGATGGTAAGGTGTTTTGTGTGGTCAACTAAACACGCTTGTGCACATAGAAAATTGCAATTACTCATGCATGTAACTTTCCCTCAAATATCAGATCACCATCTCACATTGGGATTACAACAATGGGTTTGGTGAAGATTGGTTTTTGTCGAGTTTGTCTATTCACTAAATGGCACGTAGGAAGGATTGAATGCAAGTTTGGAGTTTTTTTTTCTTTTTTTTCTTTTCCCTTTTATTTCTCCCTTTTCTTTTTGCATTTTTTACATCGATGGTAAATTAATTTAATTTTAGTTTTCAATTATATGTTTCAATCACATAGGGAAAAAATTTAGGCTAATTTTTTGACTTTCTGGTAGTAGAATTTTGTAAATTTTAACATGTTTCTTGATGTTATAAAAGTTTAGAATTTAACTAGTTTAAAAAAGAATAAATTTTAACACACAAATAGTTCAAATTTCTTGATTAAATTATGTTGTTCTAAATTATTTTTATCAAATTTAATGCAAATTAATATCAAAAAACAACTGTGGAAAATTGAACAAATCAAAATCACAAAAATCATTAATTTAGTTTGTAATAAAATAGATGGTTTGCGCAACTAATAGTGACAAATCTCACTAAGTGAACTTCTATTTAAATGAATGACTCCTAATATTCTCTACAACCCCTTGAATAAACTAGCCAAAGTGCTCTCCGATTGAGGGATTCTAGAAAACCTCTAAATCAATTAACAAAGACTCTTGAGGCTAACCACATTCCAAGTAGGGAACCTGATGCAGAGGCACTAGGATAGATGGAGGATAGAACAAATTGACAAGGTTTTCACTACACCCAAAAACCCAAATTCAAGGATCAATTTGCAAAAGTGGGAACAACAGTTAGTGGTTCTAAAATCATCATTGAAAGGTTGATTTGGCATGCCATGGGACCCATCCAAAGTATTTGCAAAGGCAGAACAAACTTGGTTATGGTATTTCCTTCTTTGGGCCTCCAAATCCCTTGTAGCCCTGTTTTAGGGTCTGTCAGACCATAATCTTCATTTGGGGTATGGTATCAATGAAACAAAGACACTTTTGGGCACCCATTATCTTGTTTGTCAACTTATCAAAAGATGGATATAGGTTGTTTTGGACAAAAGGCTTCAAATCCTATGACAAACCTACCTTGAACTAGGCCTATTAGTTCACATTTACAAAGAAACTACTCTCAAAATGTCAAGTTAAACCCCAAAACCCCAAAATAGTCTTTTAATAGGTCCCAAAATGTCCAAATCCACAATCAAATTCAATTGACATGATCATTTGGTTGGCAAACTTAGAAACCCTCACTTTTAGGCCAAAAACCTAGGGTTTTATTGAAAGTATATATTCTGGGCATCCACCACCTTAGCCACTGCATCAAACACTTTCATATACACCTACACATACTCACAAAACACTCAGACAAACTTTTCCATTGACATTTTGTCAAATACCCTCTTGGGTTCCTCTTATCAACATGAAAAACACTTCCACACATGAAATAGCACCCCCCTAAAACCCTACCAAACAATATTTTCTGCCTTTGAAACATTAAGAGAACCTCTATCAGGTCTAATGGGGTCATTCCACCAAGCCACAAAGATTTACAATGGGTCGAATGCCCTAAATTATCATATTATGCTCTCAAACCCCTGTTTTCACAGTCAAACAGGCAGTTCCAGAAAAAACTTGATATCTCCCTCAAAATTCACTAAAAAAACCTCAAACCAATTGAAAATGAAAGTTAACTCAACCTCCTACCACATCCAATTGGTTTTAGATCAAAACAGTTTCATATAGAGAAATGGTACGGCTTGGAACAGAAGATTTGAAGAAAAAATCTAGAAAATTCTGTTTTTATTCAAATTTTGCACCTCCAGACTCCTCCAACCTTTCTCCTCGGGGTATGTGAGGGTATTTGTACATATGCAAGGTGGTTTTCAACTGTCCATAACTTTTTTTCAACTATGGGGTCATTTTCCCCTCTCTACAACACATGTTTACATTGGTTTTACAAAATAACTCTTAGAAAACCTTACATTGCATGACTTCCTTTGACTAGACATAACTCAAGGACCTTAACATGAATTCACTACATATGAGAGTGGTCACTTGGACCTTATTACAAAACATGAGAAATGGTCTTTCAAGACCTTATTAACAACCATGGTCTCTTAGAACTCAAAAACTTCAAAATGTGCCTTATGGGGGTTTGATGACACCTCAGGTGCTCCTGCACCAGAACCTTTGTTGTTCCACCTTGCATGCTTCACGGTGCACAATTAAGTTGGTGTGTCAAAAAACACATCAACAAAAATAGAATTAGAGGGAGGGCAAACAATGAGTGTTAGGATAGTTCAATTTGCTAATTTTTTTGTTTAATTTGCATCCTTTTTATGCCAAAATTTATCATTTTTTGCAAAATACAAAATTAAAATTAAAAAAATTATAATTTTTTCAAAAAAAAATTGAAAACACAAGCAAAATGTTTGTTGAAAACTAATTGCAAACAAAGTTTTTCCATCAAATGTGCATGAAATAATTAGGGGGTAATTCAATCATGATGGTTAGTCCTCTATTTGTGCTTGGGAGTTTTCACCAAATTCCCATGATTGCATGTAATTGGCTACCTACCTTCTCCCCTAGTCTCAAGTAAAATGCATTTGAACATGTCACAATTTGTAAGGATTTGATAATTAAAAATCATATGAACCATGATGGACTTTCTGGTCAATTATTTATTAGCACATTTCATGATGCAACATCTCAATGGTTTGCTTGCCTTCCACATAATTCCATACATTCATGAATAGATTTGGAAAATGCATTCTTAAGGCAATTTGGGCAAAATACAGATATAAGAGAAGATTTCATTCAATTTGCAGTAGCAAGGAGACAATTTGGTGAGCCTGTTGTCCAATTCAATCAACAATTCTACCTAGCTCCTTAAAAGATAAATATTATGTATAGGCCCAATCGAATTGATTTATTAAATCATTATTTACGGGGATTGGATCCTACATTTGTTGCACTTATTAAAGATTGATCACAATGGAAGGTGCTTTTCAAAGAGCTTTAGCATTAGCTCAATTAGGATATGATTACACATAAGGAATACAATGTCAGATATATGGTAGTCCATTGCAGAATCAAATGTTTTATCAACTGAACATATATGGAATGCAACCAATGAAAGCAACCAATTACCCTTATCAAAATTTGATGTTGCAATAACCACAACAAGGTAATCCATAAAGTTTTATGATTTTCCTTTGGCATCTAACATGAATCATGTTGTTGTACCAGTGTTTCCACAGGAAAATCCACGTGAGTCTAGTGATGACTTTGATGATGAAACCAACAACGAAGTTACCACTATGGAAGAAAAGATTGAAGATTATGACAACATAGTGGATTTAAGCATAAAGGCATATGAAGAGGATGGTGACAACATGTGCAAAGGAGAGATTTGTGACATTCCAATGAATGACAACAAAGAAGATCATCAACACATTGATTCCCAACCAGCCATGCTGAGTTTTGAATTGGATATCCCAAGGTGTATTGAGAAATTGGATCATGACATGAGAGCCCTTGGATTTCTTGTCACCTTTTAATAAATATGTTTGCATGAAAAGTGCCACTTTCACAACACAATCGAGCTTGGAGAAGTTACATGTATTGAAATTATTATAAGGTTGGACATAACTCTCAAAGAATAATGAAAGCAAAGCAAGATGAATCAATGCAAATGGAAAGTGAGAGAAAAGATCATGGTGTTGCTCTGTCGAGTGAAGAAGTTTATAAACACATTTCAACCAACAAAATAGAAGAAAATCATAAGTACCAAGACTTCTTTGATTCGGTGGATAATCCAATGGTACTCAAACTCAAAGAAGTAACAACTTACAATACTAGTACACTTGAGGAAAACCATGTTCTAAGGTATGTGATGATGAATTTCATGAAAATAATGTTGAAAATTTTGAAACAAATTAAAATGATACCTCTAACCATAGAGATGTGCAATCAAAAAGTTTTCATAATGATGGTATATCAATTGAAGATTTAGGTACAAGCACTTTTTTAAATGAAGAGTCACATTGTTTTTTTAGTGGAGGAGAAAGAAAAGGTATTACTGATTTGTTGGTGTCTGTTTGTCAAAATTTGAATGATCCAATTATCGCTGACATAAGTGTGAATGTTGCAGAAAATTGTTTTGACATGCCCAGACTTAAGAAGCTAATTTGATTTGCCTTAGAGATGATATTGCAATTATTGAGCTAGATGTCCTCAAACGTAATCTTGAACAAGAAATATATGAGAGATTTTGGTTGGGAGAGATGACTGATCCTTCTTTATTTAATTTTAAAATTTACAATAATCTTGAGTCTAACAAATCTGATTTTAATGGCCCTTTCCTAATGGATTTAAAAGTTTACAATAATCCAATATTAGAACATGCTGAAAAATGATTTAAATTTTTAAAATTCAGAATTGGATATGATTGTAGGTAAGGATCATGATAATATTTAGCAAATCTTGAAGATAATATTTTTAATTTTAACAATCAACAAGTAGATGAAAAGATTGAAAATTGTTTTGCTAATTTAAATTCATTGGATACAATACTAACTAATGATTTTTTGTGACTTGCATGTACCCAATGAATTTGATGATTTGGATGGAGAAACACATGTTGAGGAGCACAAAGTATATGATGATAGAAATACATCCTTGATGGATGATACTGGGATACATAATTTTTCTCAACCCTCTCTCACGTGTCATTCATCTTGTTTTCTTTGTTTTGATGGTAACAAAAATGAAAGTCATGATATATTATTTACAACCAAAACTGATCTTGATTTACAAATGAACAATGTAAATCCTTACCCTAGTTTTATAGTTGATTATTTTAAGTATAAATACTAACCTATAGTGTTTAGGACTTTAACCACTAAACTTGTCTTGCCAAAAATTGTTAAAATCTATAAAAATGTGAGTTGTGCCTTCATTAGGTAGGGTAGGATTTTTTTTTTTTTTCTTGGAGCATTAATGAGGTGTAATTGGTTGCTAGTTTCCATTCCTCATTCATTGTAAATTTGCTTTTAAGGTTTTACTCATTAATTGACATGATCACACAATGCCTTGTATGTTTATCAAAGTGCACTTTTTGGATGTTGTTGCTAACAATATTTTCCTTTTGTATTAATGGTGGATTAAATTGTCAGGGTGTAGTTTTCATTAATCTTTCATTCGTATGTGTCAATTTATTTTCATGCTCAAGGAAGTGCATGCAATTTAAAAATGTATCTTGCATTTTTCATCCATCACTTCTTTCATTTTAAGTATTCTTAAATCTGTATGGCAAAGTGACTGTAGTTAAGATATTAAGTCCAAAAAAAAGTGAATTATTATAAATAAAAAAAATTGGTGACCACAATGGACTCTAACCTGGAGGTAGACTTTAGTGTCTATGGGATGAGTAAAGCAAGATATAGAAAAAAAAAAAAAAAAAAACAATAAAGGAGGGTCTAATGGTACACTTTCATATCTAAGGATGACCTGTGACTACATGAATGTTAAAATGTTAAAAAAGTTGATATCTGGAGTAGCCTTAGCTGAGTCTATAGGTGAAAAAAGGTAATAAACCATGCACACACACCTGGATGAAAACCTATAGGTATCATTGTAAACTTGATGCACTCTAACATTCATATGAACGCCTTTTTGCGTGCCTAGATGTGTGGATTTTGAAAATTATTTGCTAGGTTATCTTTCCATTTTGAATTCATTAGGATTTGATTTGTTTGGATGATATTTTTGAAAGCAATCTAATAATCAATGTCGGAATTCAACATGATCTTGGTTATTAATGAGGTGTTCCCATGTATAGGATTTTCATATTTGCATCATTTTTAGTGTTGTCTTAAAAACATTCTTCCCTTTTGTTCTTTAACGAGAGGGAAAATTTGTTGTGACCCTTCACAACACACTTTAAAGTTTCAAAGTATTAGGGACCCTAGTGTTGGAATTTGGAATTTGTATTTTTGTATTGCCTTTATTTTATCATGTCCCTATTTGTTGCAATGCTTTGTCCTAGGGTGTGTGTTGGACATCCAAAATTAAAGGGTTTAAGGTCATAATAAAACCATATTGTTTAACCCTTTGTGTAAAGTTGCAAAGTTGGGTTGAAACCCTGAGCTCCATAATTGTAGAGTTATCTCAAAATCCCAAATGTTGCCTTTTGGCTCTATGGTTTTCATCAGCAAAGTTTTTTAGTGCTTCCATGTTTAATTGTTTTTTAAATGTGAATTTATGAAGTGGCAATTCAAATCCTAGTTAGGGCATTTTGGTTTTTATTTTTAAGTTAAAACCTAATTTATACCCGAGTTTTTGGCCCATGTTGCAAAATTAAATCTCAAGCTTGGTGAGAAATCTAATTGTCCTTCCATCCAAAAAACAACTTTAATTTATAAATTTTTACTAAACCCCAAATTATCTACAACTTGTATTTTTGTAAATTGTAACTAGATTCCAGAAACACTTTACAATTTGTAGTTTATATGTTTATATGCAAACTTGTTGGTAAACAGATTTGTTGCTTTAAAATAATCTTCTTGAGTAACTCCGTTGTTGCTTTAAAATAATCTTCTTGAGTAACTCTGTTCACCCTTGGATTAGCAACAACCTGCTCACAATAGTTGAAGAATCGCAGGTCTTGTCGATTCCTCTCTGCGTTTAAGAGGGGCAGCTCCCTCGTATGATAGGGGTATTTAGATTTTCTGGAATCATAAGATCAAAAACAAAGAAACAACAAACACTAATGATGAAATAAAAGTTAAACTTATGAATTTAAGTTCCATGCATCCAAGTAGAGATACCAAAACTTGATGCGGAATATCTTTCTCACAATGCAACTTTGAAAGGAAAGCACATAATCATTATTGATGAAACATACGAATACCAATAACAACACATGAAAACAAGTTGAACACACATTCAAAACATTTCTTTATTGCTTTCAAACTTGAATAACACTATTCGAGTCTTTCATACACTGTCATGTGAAAAAGTGGAACCCCCCTTTTGATTGAAATACAATGAAGTATATATAGGTGAGGTTAGTAACCACCTAGGGTAACTACCTCAACCACTTTTGTAACTACTTGGTAAAACTACCTAAGTGCACTAACTTTCTTTTGTAAAGATAGTCACTTGGAGTAACTACCTAACTTAGGCACTTAAAATAACTATGTAAGAAAGAGTTAGGAGGAACCAAGGGCCCTGACGCAGGTTAATAGAAAATTTGGATATAAATATCAAGTAGTATTGTAGTAGGATAATGGTAAATATTTAAAGGGGTCCTACTGCAAGGATGTCTTTGGTGAGCTTAGTGTTGTTGCCAATTTTATAACCTTCAAATTTCTTAAAATTCTTTTTAAAGAGGCCAGCCAACTTTTGCAGAGTTTTTTCATATGCCTTCTTGTCAAACCACATTTTATGAGGATGTAATATCTCTGATGGAATGCCCTCAACTGCATCTGGAATATGTAGACCAAATACAGGTGTCTCAATAAAATTTGCATCGAGCAGAGTGCCATTATTTATAGCATCAATAATAGTGCGAGTATAAGCAAGCTTCATTCTTTTCCCTACTCCATAGCTGCCATCTGACCAGCCAGTGTTAACTAGCCATCCTGTTGCACCATGCTTTTGCATCCTCTCTGCTAGCATAGCTGCATATTTTGCTGGATGCAGCATAAGAAATGCTGCACCAAAATAGGCAAAGAATGTTGCTCTTGGCTCTTTCACTCCTTCTTTAGTGCCTGCTACCAAGGCAGTGTAACCACTAATAAAGTGATACATAGTTTGAGCCAATGTCAGCTTGCTAACTGATGGTAGAACACCAAAAGCATCACATGCCAATAGAATCACATTCTTAGGGTGAGGCCCTACACATGGGATCTTTGCATTTGGAATGAACTCTATAGGGTATGATGCCCTCGTATTCTCAGTTATGGATTTCTCTGAGAAATCAACCTCTCTTGTATGGATATCAAATACAACGTTCTCCAATACAGTTCCAAATTTGATTGCATTCCAGATGTCAGGCTCTTTCTCCTTTGAAAGATCCACACACTTTGCATAGCAACCTCCTTCAATATTTGATATGCCATTGTCACTCCAGCAATGTTCATCATCTCTAATCAAATATCGGTTTGGATCTGTCGAAAGTGTAGTCTTTCCAGTTCCTGACAGTCCAAAGAATAGACTCACATCTCTAGCCTTTCCCATATTGCACCCAGAATGAAGAGATAAAACTCCTTTCTTTGGCATTAGGTAATGCATCACACTGAATAATCCCTTCTTCATTTCTCCAGCATATTGTGTTCCAAGAATTACAATTTCTTTCCTTGCAATGCTGACATCTACACTTGTCGTAGAATTCATATAGTTGGTAAATCCATTGTAGGGGAACTACCCTGCATTGTAAATGGTAAAGTCTGGAGTCCTGTAACTGCTCCTAAAATAAAGACTTGGAAAGCCTTTGCCACCGGTCTGTATAACCGTTTCCTCACATGCCGAATATTGGGCATCATGGGTGAAATGAAGTGTTTGAATGTTTGTTTAAGTTATGACGAGGCACTTCTTCAAAAAGTTCTCAAGGATCGTTAGTGGTTATGAAACGAATGACAACACCCGACAATTAAAACAACGGGTTCATTCATCAGCGGTAAATGTTAGTTTAATTATTGATAAAACTTGCCGATGGAAACATGAGACCAACAAAACTACAACCAGAGTCTGAACTCTGGTTGCAATCCGGGTTTCCAAAGCATTTTACAATTTGTAGTTTTTTATGTAAACTACAACTAGAGTCCGAACTCCAATTGCAATCCAAGAACCTATGTGTCTTTGTAATTTAACAATTCTACGCATTGCAGACTAGACCCTAAGACTGGTTGGTGGTCAGAGTCTCTTTGTAGTTTGTAAATTGTTACAAACTACAATCAGAGTTTAAAATTTGATTGTAATTCTAAAACCACATAACCTCTGTAGTGTGTAAGCTAATCTAGACTACAAATTGGTTCTAGAGCTCAGCTTTCAAGTTGCAATATGGGCCTAGGATCTAGTTTGCATTTGCAAGTTTTTAGCAAAATACTCTTTTTGAAGGTTTTAATGCATGGAAATTGAAAATTTAGACATTTTAGCAATTTGTATCTTGCAAATATAATTTGAGGGATTAAAATTAATTAATACTATTATTTGATATGAATTTAATGCTTCATTTGCATTAAATGCAGGATATAAGTGTAACAAGAATGCAAATTGCTAAAGCAAAGAAGGGACTAGAACTAGGTTGCTTGAGTTTGAATACATTAATACATGACCAAGGTTTTATTAGCCAAGGAAGATCTCTAGAAAGTAAACGACACTTTGAAAGAGTGTAGAAGTCTTGTGATGTGCATCCACACATCAAATTTTAGATGACAAGTAATGAAGTAATAGAATGTGAAATGACAAGTCAAAGTGGCCCT
Source organism: Cunninghamia lanceolata (assembly GCA_027924645.1). Lineage (NCBI taxonomy): Eukaryota > Viridiplantae > Streptophyta > Pinopsida > Cupressales > Cupressaceae > Cunninghamia > Cunninghamia lanceolata. The sequence continues at coordinate 11,167,781 of BSBN01000508.1, read as the reverse complement.
TCACATTCCAATGCAATTTGTTATTTTGTCATTTTGGAGGGAATGATTGTTGGTCTTCCCATCCAAATGTGCCTATATATACTTGTGTGTAGCTTATTTTTATGCATTGGAAAACTTGTTGGGGTTTGGAAACACTAAATTTGAATGAAATACTTTATTTTGCTCCATTTCTCTTACAATTTTTCTATCCAATGAAGTTTTCCAAACTCTAAATTTGCTTTCTTTCTGCTTTATCTTATGCACTTAATTCAATGAATGTTGATGAAACCTTGACCAACATGTTTAAATCACTGATACCCCATTGATTGTAGGGTGTTTTGTGTGGTCAACTAAACACACTTGTGCACATGAAAAATCGTTGATTCTCATGCATGTAACTTTCCCTCGAAGACAGTATCATCTTGTGTTGGGATTCTAGTAATAGGTCTACTGGAGATTTCTTTTTGTCGAGTTTGTCAATTCATCAAATGGCACATAGGAAGGATTCACTACAGGTTTGGATTTTATTTTTGTATTTTCTTTTCCCTTTTCTTTCCCCCTTTTCTTTTTGCACTTTTTTATACCAATAATAGATTAATTTAATTTTAGTTTTCAATGATATGTCTTAGTCACACAAGGTAGAAATTTGGATGATTTTTCAACTTTTCAACACTAAAAATTTGTAAATTTTAACATGTTTCTCAGTGTTATAAAATTTTAGAATTTAATTAGTTAAAAAAAGATAATTTTAACACACAAATTGTTCAAATTTCTTGATTAAATTTTGATTTTTAAGGGAATAAATTGTTGTTCTAATTTTTTTAATCAAATTTAATGCAAATTAATGTCAAAAAATAATTGTAGAAAATTAAACAAATCAAAATTAAATAAATCATTAATTTAGTTTGTAATAAAAGAGATGGTTTGTGTGGCTAATAGTGACAAATCTCACTAAGTGAACTTCTATTTTAATTGAATGACTCCTAGTATTCCTTGCTGGAGTTGATAATTAACTCATAACACCAATATCACCTACAGAACCTAAGATTTACCTTCCACAAGAGAAAAAAGCAAAGAGAAATAATTTGCACAATATTGGATGAATTAATGAAATGGATTTTTGAATTACATGTGACAACTTGCTTTTATATTTGCAAGTTAAATAAAACCCTAATATGACTTAATAATAACCAAAGGCTAAAATTAGCCCTAAGTAAACTTAATAAAGTGTAATTATATATTTAATTACACCAACACCCCCCCCCATAAGTGCAACTTAGGGAGAAATGAAAACCATGCAACTAATGCAAGAATGGGTCCTGGCTATAAGGCCATGCTAGGTACCCATGAACAACAAGAATCTCTCATAAAGTGGAGATAAAGGAGAAAAATCTAGTGGGAGAAAACTCCTCTCTAAAAGAGAGAAAATACAAGTACATAAACATGTAATGGAAGAAGGACTAAAACTAAGACCCCCCAAGAACTGAATCCATCACAAAAGTACAATCATGAATGCCCCCCCATAAGAGAGGAAGAAGAGAGGAGGTCTGGTGGCCCCCAAAAGTGAGAAGGATGAAACCCCATGCAAGGAAATGCTCCCTCTCAAAATAGAGATGAGAAGAGAGACCATACAGCCACTCCTCAAGATGACTCCTATAGTGTTGGAAGATGCTCGACATAGAATAAAGATGAAGACCCATGAACGCTGAACAACATTCCTCCCCTTGGGAAGAAATAGAACTACAGATGTGTGCATAATGTATTCCAATTCCGGATAGGAATATACATGAAGAAGAATAAATGTCTCTGAACTTTGCACATGATCCAAAGACAACAATGATGCTCCAGAAAACTACTCAAATGTCTCCAATCCACTGTAAAATTGTGACTGAATAGGAGGATGAAGAACAATCTCTGAAGAAGATGAGGATGATGCAACTCCATCAAATATGTCATCAAAGAGAAGACAAATGTCCTCAATATGGTCCTCCAAATTTGCAAGATGGGACTTTACAAACAACAATGATATCTCTGGTAGATATGTGTCCCAATGAGTTATCTCTGGAAGACTGATAATGTCCTACTGCACAGAATCTGATGTAGCAACAGGTAATAAAAATGTGATCTCAATAAGAAGAGAAGGAGAAGCAAGAGAAGTCTCCGTGTCATTTGAACTAGCAAGACCTATCAAATATGCAAGCTCCTCAATTGTATCATCATCAAAAGGTATGCAATTTGCATCATCAAGGGGTATGTGGCAATCCATAGCAAGATCATCTAGGAATGGGGAGATATGTGGGTCTCCATAGATCTCCCAAATGCTAGTCCAAAGAGCGCGTGGGCACTCAATATGTGAGATACAACACATAGTGTCATAATCAACACTAGAACCAATCAATCCTATAATATGATCAACATAATTTCCCCATGTAAATTTCCTCCCAGGTGTATATGGTTTAGATATGAGTCCATAAAGATAAGGCAAAAGATTAAGCCACCTGTGATGTATCAAGATGCCCTTTCGCCAAGACTCATAATTATCCTTACCCAATGTTACCACAGAAGGGTGAATAGAAAAACCCATGATATCTCCTGAAATAAATCAGATTATAGATCAACAATCTGAATATATATTAATGCTGATAAATGAAGCCCAACAAAACAACAGAACTTCTCCAGGTGCTAAATGTCTAGAATATCAAATAGAAGTAATAAAACTAACAAACTGAATAAAGAATACCTGGGACAAAATCTAGAAGAATTTCATAGATGGCTATGTAGAGCTCCTCAATACCTTTCCAATGCCGCAAGAATTGCAAAAATTGTAGATTGTGGCAAAAAAATACGAGCTTGGAGGCCAAAACCTGTATTTGGACTTCAAACATAAATAAATTGTACCAATCAGAAAATTTTGGAAAAAATACCTGCACCAATGAATTGTGCTCAGAACCAACTTTCTGACACCTATTTGTTTTTGAAAATCCAACTCTGTATGCTCAAGATATGCCTGATTTACCAAAACCGCTCCTTTAGGGCAAATAGGCCAAAAAAAAGCACTATTGAAGCTCCTGGACGCCCATGTGACTAGGGGCTGAGTCTCGAGGGCTGGCGCCTAGAAGCTAGAGTCTGGTCCCCCATGCGACCAGGGGTTAAATCCTAGGGGCTAGCCCTCAAAAATAAAAAAATCATTTTTTATTAAGAAATTAATAAAAAAACTCAGCTATACCTATGCACAGAAATCGAGGCGGCATGAAAATTGAGATGGTACACAAACTAAGGCAACTCCAGAATCAAAATCAGCTTAGATGAGAATGACACAAAAATGGAGGCAGCACAGAAATCAAGGTGACATACAGCCGTACAGATTTCACAGAACCAAATTTTTTGAAACCCTAAAAAAAACCCAAAAATTTTCTGTCAGCAAAATATAGTGTCTTATATGAAAATAGGGGTTTTTGGGTCTTCTGAGCGCAATGGTGAGGTACGTTTTGCTAAAAAAATGCATCTTGCAAAAGCTCTTGCTCAAAATTTTCCTAGATCTAAGAAGGGGCTTGTAGATCTAGAGCTCTGATACCATGTTGGAGTTAATAATTAACTCATAACACCAAGATCACTTTCAAAACCTAAGATTTACCTTCCAGAAGAGAAAAAAGCAAAGAGAAATAATTTGCACATTATTGGATGAATTAATGAAATAGATTTTTGAATTACATGTGACAACTTGCTTTTATATTTGCAAGTTAAATAAAACCCTAATATGACTTAATAATAACCAAAGACTAAAATTAGCCCTAAGTAAACTTAATAAAGTGTAATTAAATATTTAATTACACCAACATTCCTTGTAGCCCCTTGAATAGACTAGCCAAAGCACTCTTTGGCTAAGGGATTCTTGCAAACCTCTAAATCAATTAATGAAGACTCTTGAGGCTAGCCACCTTCCAAGCAAGGGAACCTTTGTCATTCCACCTTGTGTGCTTCATGTTGCACAAGTAAGTTGGTGTGTCAAAAACCACAACAACAGTGGGGAGCAATGACAAATGATGTTCTCGAGAGAGATCAAAGAGGCCAAAATGAGAAAGGTTTTTCTATCAAGGTGGTGATATCTAAAATTTTATAAATGAGTTTCTTGGTTGATATTTTTTCAAAGAAGTCCATCACAAGGTGAATACCAACATCTTATCCATGTTTATTTTAAATATTTTTGTCATCACTAGTGACAAGAAGCTAACAAAAGCCCTCTATAAGCATTATATTTGGGAGAAGAATAGATTGGGCCTAGAGGAAGGAGTGAATCAAGCAAAGCTAGTTGTCATCACATCCCTCTTGGTTATTAGTTTAAAATTCCACAAGATAGAATTTATTGGAATGGTTTGAGCCATAGAATAAAGGTTGTTGGCACCCATGCAGGAGGTGGAAAATAATCAAAGTTTCATAAAAGGAATGGTGGGTTTCTACAACCCCATTGTTGATGAATTAGAGCTTAATGCACTAGGAAAATCTTCCTCACTTTAGGATCACTTCAATACAACCAAGGTAGTATAGGCCATCAAGTTCCTATAGAGATAAACTACACTTGTAAGGAGACAGGAGGAGACCTATGGTTCTAGTTATGTCAATTTTGATAATATGTAAAGGTTCATGCATACATATAGTTATAGTCCTTATAGACTATAGGTGGTAGAAATATAGGCCAATTACATAAGGTTTTTATTTGTTTCTCTTATAGCTTGACTAACTAGCCATTTTGTTAGTAGTATCCATGGCTTGTCTATTTGACCATTTTGTTTGTAGCCACTCATGGCTTGAACACTTAGCCATTTTGTATCAAGATGAATGTTGTATTTGGTTATACTTCTCCCAATCCTTAGGGCATAAAAATATATGTAAAAATATTTGAAATTAATATAAAAGGAGATGTCCTTACCCCTCACTTGATTTGGCAAAAAAATCTATAAGCTAAAATCTTGGCATTGCAACATTTCACTATCTTTAAAAAATATTCTTTGTTCTTTCAATCTAATTTTAAATAATACATGAAATGCATTAAATTTATTTCTTAGTTTGTGAGTGTGTGTGTTAGGGTTTAGTGTGATATTAACCATGTAATCTTATTTATGATGTTTCTATCTCCAACATTCTTGGAATGGGTACTTGGATGCCCATGAGGAGTTGATAGCTATTATTTTGTATTCTCCTAGGAACTTGGAATATTGTTGTAATGGCATTAAATAAGAAGGTTATGGAAAAAAGTTAATAGTGGGAGTTACAATCATCACTCATCAATGTAATTGTCCACCTCTCTTATAGAGCACTTACGATTTACATTGGGATGAGTGGAACAACTTGCCATAATTGGTGGGGCCCTCATGAGTTCACATGTTTATCATGGAGTGCTATTATTGGGAGTGGTACCTACTAGGATTTATGGAGTCAAACATACATTCCTTAGTTGGATTATATCTTGAGTGCTTGATTAATTGCATAATGGGGCATGTATTTTTGCTTGTGGACTATGGTTTTGGTGGCCACCAATTATTTAAACTGCTTGTGGTTTCCTATGTCCTTTGCTCAATATTGGAGGCATTAGATGGAAGTTCCATAATGTTATGCAAGTGAAGTACTATTATGTTGTTGAACTATTTTTTGACTAAAGAAGATAGATTAGATTGTATTGTACTCTTGTTCTTTAGATTAATACAATTTTGGTGTCTCTTTGGTGGTGAAGTTTTTTCTCAAAAGGGTTTCTCAATGTACATCCAATGTTATGTGTTATTGTTGATTTTAATTTTATTCTACATGTGTTTCTCCAAGTTATATTTAAAATTTTATGGTGAATCATATGTTAATATAATTAATTAATCAAATTTGTACACTTTCGTTTTTTGCTTTCACTATATTTGTTTACCCTATTCTCAATATTTGATATCAAAGATACAACTTGATTAGAGAAAGGGACACCATTCTTAGAGTGTTGTCAGTTTTTTGTGGTTACAATGGGAGTATTTGATTTAGTGGTTTTACAAATCCACACGTGGTTGAAGCCATGTCTAGCACATCCCATTCAAGTATTGAGAAATTCAATGGCTTTGGGTGTGAGTTGTTGAAACTTAAATGGAAGATCTCTTGGAAAAAAGGATCAATGGAGAGTTGTGATAGAGAAGAAAAACCTTGAGGGAATGTTAGTTGAAGACTAGGCAAATCTTGATAAAAAAATCTTGAGGAACCATAAGGTTGTGTCTCTCTAACTTTGTCCTCTTGAATATTTTAAAGGAAACTAACACATGCAACTTGTGGAAGAGGATAGGTAAAATATATCAAACCAAGAGTCTAATAAACAAATTAATTTGAAAATAAAATTATATTCCTTGAAAATGAAGTAAGGGGAATTAGTTTTTGAGCATTTTAATTCTTTTAATCTTATTTTGAGTTACCTAGGAAGTATTAATGTTATGCTTTATGAAGAGGATAAATGTATTTTGTTACTTTGTTCTTTACCTAAATCATGGGAAAACTTAATTGTTGCTATTAGTGGTGGTAATAAAGAACCCAAGAAGGATGTCCTTGTTGCTAATTTTCTTAGCAAATAAATGAGGAGGAAATCCATGGACAAGGGTTCTATGGATGTGTTGCATGTTCAATGAATTCCTAAAGAAAAAGTATTACAAAAGGGAATGGAATAAATATAAGGATAGATCCAAATCAAAAGGATGGTCCAAAACCCCTAGAAAGAGTAGAGTGAAATGTTGGAACTGTAGAAAGCAAGGCCATTTGAAGAAGGAATTCATAAATAAGAAGAAAACTTTGATGATTCCTTTATTGGAAAGTCCTCTAGTCATGATGATGTAACTAGTACATTATTCATTTCTGCTAACATTACCAATGATAACTCATGGATTATTGATTCAAGTGCCTCATACCACATGACTCTTCACGAGGAGTTTCTTTCTCATTATAGAGTATGCAATGGTAGAGAGGTGTTCCTTGGTGACAATAGTACTCTCAAGATTGTTGGTAAGGGTAATGTAAAATTAGTTCTAAATGAAGAGAGAGTGAAAACCCTTACCAATGTGTTACTCGTTCTAGGGCTTGCATGGAACTTAATTTCTATTTATAAGATTAATGATGCTAATGTGCATGTCACATTTTACAAGAATGGTTGTAGGCTGGCTAGAGGGAATTTGGTGCTAGCTAAGGGCATTTAGTGCAGAACTTTATTTAAGCTAAAGTCATCTACATATCACAACTCTACCAATGTAACTAAAAATTATAAACAAATATTTGTTTGTGCCACTAGAGAATGGGCCACATTGGTGAAAAAGGTATTATAACCATGATTAATAAAAATATGGTGGAAGATTTTTTAGATTATTTTGTTGAGTATGATTTCTCTGAGCATTATGTGTTTGACAAAAATAATAGAGTTAACTTTCCTTTTGGAAGTATTAGAGATAAGATATGTTTAGAAGTTGTTAATTTCAATATTTTTGCTCTTATGGATGTTCACTCTATAGGTAAATATCATTATTATGTTTTATTTATCAATGACTATTCAAGGTTTACCTAGGTTTACTTTCTAAATCAGGGCCATAACAAGAGAGTAACCGCTTGGGAAAGATGAGAATCATAAGACATCAAGCTATTATCTTTTTATGAGGATACACCACTAATGAATGGAAAGGGTTTGTCTCATGATGTTTGGATAGAGTACTCATCTAATTTGCATAATAAATGAGAGAGTGTTGTTGTCATGTGTATGGGTATATGGTGGCATCCCAAGTTTCTATTGTAGAATGGATTTGTATTAAGCTAATTCCACTTGATTGAAAAATAAAGGAGTAGTTTTCACTCACTAATGGGTGAGTATGAAAAAATGAGTCAACTTGAGAGTAAGAAAGGACAAGAAAGAAAAATGTATGAGGTAATGCATGTTTCCAACCCTCACATTTTTTAAATTTGAAAAATTTGTATATTCACTTGTTGGTACCAAGCATGGGTAGTGAAGATTATAGTTGCACGAAAGAATCATTCTTCTAGTGATAAAATAATGTAAAAGCAACATGGATATCTTGTAAGAATTTATTTTTGCATGTTGTATCCATGTATGTGATTGAGAAAGAGAGAAAAGTATAGTTTTGTTCCATTTGCATGAGCAAGGGATGAAACATGTATGGGTAATATGGACAACACTATCGCAATTTATTGGTTCTTGTATCACATGTATACTTAATGTTTGAGAGCATGCACAACATTAACAAGTTCATTTTGGTGTTGTAAGAATATAATCTTCATTTAAGGATTAGCAAGTTGGGTAACATGGGATAACACTAAGGTATGGTTGTAGAATGTTGTATCACATGTATAATTGTTGATTGAGCACATGTACAACACTAAGAAATTATTTGGTTGTTGTAAGCATGTAGTATCCATAGTTGCATGAAAAATTAGAAAGCTATGGTAACATGAGCAACATGATTAAAAATTCTGGGGTGTTGTGGAGAAATGTATACTTTAGGAGATAGAGAATGGCAACATTATGAGAATGTACTTGAGTGTTCTAAACTTATATCTTGTTATTTCATCATAAGGTATTTCATTGTAGCATGTAGAAATGATAACCATTTTTAAGAAAGTACAAAATAAAATTACAAACTCTTAGGATTTGTGGAGTTGCATAAAGGACATTGTTGGAATTGTAAAATAAAAATAAGGTGAGACTGTTGTCACTTGTATGTGCATTTGATTAACAGTCCATTTTTTTATAGATTTGGTAATGTTCAAGAAAGTTGTTTCCACCATAATAAAAAATGTAAAAGTTGTGCCACTTGTTGGGTGTAGCAAGTAGGGAGGAATTTGTAAATTTATAAATCATAGCATCCATTGTAGGATGCTTTAAACATAAAAAAAAAGTTTTAGCTTCAACACAAGCTAACACATATAAGTATCAAACAATGGGGAAATTTTTCCTATACCAGTAGTAAGATTTTGTGGGTCCAAATATCCTTTAATAAGGGAGGTATGATCTAAATGGATTTTGAGATCATTAATAAATTGTAGTCATGAACAAAGTAGAAAAATGTGAACAAAAAATTAGATTTAGATGCAGGATAGATGAGGATTCAAGTTGTAAATGAAGGGAGCAAGGAAAATTATATGTGTTGGCAGTCAGTCCAAAAAAATCCATTTTCATCTGAGTCCTTTCTTGTTTTGGGCTGGTCTCACCTCTTGTATTCCCCATCATGTATCAGAAGCCTTCAAGACTCCTTTAAATCCTCTAATTAAAGAAGCCTTTTGGCAAGTTTACAAGTTTGTGAACTTGCTGAAATCCTAGTGTTTCAACTTTTCAACATGTTCACAAACTTGCGAACCTATCAAAAAGGTTATTTAATTCTTGTTTAGTCTGAAACACCAAAGAACAAGGTAGAGAAAGAATGATAAAGCAAGTGATTTGATGAGTTCTCAAGTTTGTGAACTCGCTGAAATGCTGAAAATGGTTTGTAGATTCTGAAAAGGCCTGAAAAGATAAAAGACAAGAAAGGAGGCAAATGTTTTGGAGAGTTCATTAGTTTTCCAATTTGTTGAATCATTGAATGAAAATAATAGATGAATAAAAGATAATGTTTCAGCAAGTTTTTAAGTTGTAGTTCTACTCTGGATTATTAAGTATGTCTATTTACATGAAATGTCATCAATGATTTGCATGAGAATGCAAATCTAGTTCTAGTTATTGTTTTGTGGATGCATTTTGTTCTCTCCCTATAGTTCATGACTATGTTGCCCAATGGAGTAGGCACTGGTCTGATTGGTGAAGGGCTAACACCTTTAAAATTATTAATCTCTCCCTAGTTAGTTGTAGGAGTAGGTTTAGGTTCCACCATGCTTACATGATTCATCATTGAAAACTTAGTCATATCTTATGTAATTTTGAAGTTGAACATCGTTAGAGAGTCATGTGTGCTCTTCTCTCTTATCCTTGTGTATGTAATGTTAAGTGGATTCATTTGCCAGGGGAATATAGTATAGTTGTGTTCTTTGGGTGTAGGGTAAGAGTGGATTTATCATTTATTTATTAGAGGTCTTATAGGTATGTATGTAGCTAGTGCTAACATGAACTTAGTGACAATTATAGGGGTTCATAGCACATTGGGTAAAATTGCTTAAGGAACTAGTAATTAAATTGTTAGTTATGTTGTTGAGACCTCAGGAAACACCCCCCTTGGCCTTGTAGAGCCTAAAGATGAAGGTGAGTTTACCCACTCACAATAATTGTTCCATTCATGCCATTGTCTAATCATATGCCTTACCCATTACCTAAGCAAGACATATCATTGGCCTTAGGTTTTGGTGTTGAGTCTGTAGCATTTGTGGAGTCACATGTTTGAGCACCAATAAAATGATGCCATTGGCGACGATGGTGGTGTTGGTAAAGGGGATACTGCATGAGATCAGTCTGATAGTGTGGTCGGGAAAGTAGAAATTTGTGATACAACATCTTGTGATAACAGTGCAGAGGATGAAGATAGTATCTACACTTACCTTCAGTTGGATAGGTTATCCCTTGAGAATGATGATGTGGTTATGCCTTTTGATTCCCAACTTGAAGCTGAGGTGTGTAGTGTAGATGATGAGGCTAGTGTGTGCAGTAGCCTTTGATTTGATGGGTCAGTTTTTGGAGAGGGTAGTGATGGTCACTATTTGTTTGATGATCTCCCATTTTTTGTTCCTCTTGAAGATGGTTTGGATGACCATGATGTTGTGGATGCTCATATGGAGGTTTCTCAAGCTTGTTCTTCCCTTACTAATGACTTAAACACTAACTAGTTTCAGTTGAATGATTCAACAATTACTATCATTAGTAAGTGTGACCTCCATGATGCATGCTTTGATGTTGACCTAGTTATGCAAAGTGTAGATGAATTTCCATGTTTTGATAAGAAAGGGGATAGTCATGTATTTGTTTGCAATAGCATGTGTGATGCAACAAGTTGCCGTGATGAGATTGAAACAGAGAGGCAATGGGATGGATTTAGTCCATCATTTGAAATGTCTCAATATAATTCCTATTCTACTGATGATGATGAAGATATGGATCATCTATGATCCAAGCATGGAATAAGACATCAACATATGTGACAAAGTTGTATGTTGGCATGGATTATCCAAGAGCTTGATGTGGATATTGTTGATTATGTTGGTTCTCCTTCCGAATCAGCAGAGGGTTTGCCAGTTCCTATGCATAGCAAGATTCGGCCAACATAAATATAGGAGGTTGAGTGAGCTGCCTCCCCTTCACTTCTAGTTCTGCCGCACCAAGGGGGGTATCCCTATAGCTAAAGATTTGACACTTTGACTTTCCTAATTGACAGAAAGATTTAGCTTTTCAGAACAGGCAGAATACTCTCATGTATGGACCAAGATTTATGTGATAAATCACAAGGTTGGCAACATTCTTGGACATATGTGTCTAGTTATGGATGAGAGTACGCAGGGGTCCTAATCCTACTCCTACAAACTAATAGGTTGGAAATGTGAAATAATTTGGATTTTATGTTTGGAGTTATGGGATTTTCTTAGACCCTTTAAACAGACAGATTCCCAGACTAGTGCCTTATCTGGGCAGCAGAGTCAAATCTATGAATGTAAATGTCTCCCTATGACAACATGACTTCATATCCAGAGGATTTACATAAAATACAACTGCCTAACAATAATATATCCAAGAAAGAGTATTATCTATGATCATACTTTGCAAATCCTATGATGCAATCCATTTTCCTTTGTATCTGATCAAAAGCCTATTTAACCACTCCTTGAGCAGACGTAAGAAATCAGACACACAGTACAACAAGTATATACTGAAAAACTTGGAAGCCCTTGACAACCTTGTTTGAAAGGAAAACAAGTAACATATAGGAGACAATCATAAACAACACACACACCAGGTGTTTTTCATTTAACTTCAATCTGCATAGAAAATCATCATACAGGAATTTATCACCTACAAACAAAAAGGACTAATACACCAAACCAAGGACCGAATCTGCAACAAAAATGCCTTTGAAAATGTGAACACCTTGTGTTCAGAGTCAGAGCAGAAAACCCAAAATATCCAACCTCTGGTAGAATGGCCACCGATCTCCTTTTCAAGGAGCATACGAGCTTCTAGCCACCTACCTTGATAGACTTCATCAATGCAAAGACCACTTCTCTCAATTTTTGATGCAACAATTAGATCTTTCATCAATTATGGTCATTGAGGCCATCAGATTCACCATAAAAGCCAGCGGCGCAAGCAACCTAGACCTCGAGCAGATGAGCAGATGTGACATTTTTTCAATCACTGTGCAGCATGGTAGTTGACCGTGGAGATAGCACGCAAAAAGGTGCCAACAGACAGTCATTTGAAATGTTTATCCTCAGCCGCAGGATCAGGCTCCATATAAGCAAGATCAACGGTTGCAAATTTTCAAATTTGTGAGATCTAATTATCCCACATTCGCCCTGCAGTGACCTCTTCAACACTTTATAAACTAGGTCGTGAGCACATATAATGTCATGCAATTTTACCATGCGCAACCAATGAACCACCTGCCAAGACCCCATCGGCATGACCCATGCCATCGGTGAACCTCCTGCTTGCTCACCCGATATGCAATATCACCCCGATGTATCAGAGGAAGATCCTCCTGCACATATTCTTATCCTCATCGACGATTGGTGGGACCTCTAGAATAGCTGCCAATAATAATTGTCATGCCGAAGACCATATGATGCATTCCATCGAACTTAGATGATGTCATCGTCATGTTGCAATATCAGGGTGATCTTCGTAAGGTGACTGATATTAGAAATATGACTCCCTCCTCTTTCAGAATATCAGGCTGGACTAAAAATTTCAACTATGACCCCATCAGACTTAGATGACGTCATCGTCATGTTGGCATAGGGTGATATTCTGCGGCAAGGGTGATATTCATAAGATGACTGATATTTAGAAATATGACCCCCCGCAAGAATATCAGGCTGATATTTGAAATATGACCCTCCGCAAGATGCATGAAGTTGTTAGACAGGCAGATATCGACCCTCATGTAAAATTGGCATCCGCACTTCGCAGATTAAGTGATTATGAGGTGATAACGCAACATCAGGGTGATCTTACAACATCAGGGTGATCTTCTCTAAGATGACTGATATTTGAAATATCACCCCTGCCAGAATATCAGGTTTGACTAAAAATTTGACTTAGCATAACTTTTTTCTTGAAACCTGAAAGTTCATGTGGGTACCATCATTGGCTCTATCTGGGGACGCATGCCTCCTGCAGGCATGGCGAGAATCATAGATCTCTGGGATGCAGACCAGTCCCTGTCCATTGGGCAACAGAGTCAAACATTGCACCAACCTACATCACCAATACATTTTGAAGATTATTTTGGCGGCCCTAGGCAGCCAAAAATGAAGAACCATAACCTCCTATCAAATGCCTGATTTTGATCTAAATGACCCCAATCACAACTAAAAACATTAACAAAGTCTGCCTACAAGCTGATCTTGTCAATTACATACTTCACCATTTTTGAAAGCTTGCCTCTTGCAGTATTGACTCTATCACTCTACATCTCACAATCAGACATATAACCATACATACCAGAATATCTTTCAGCATTAGGCAACATATATATGTTATATTCCTCAGATAGTATATCACATTGCTCTTGGCATTCCTCATCATCTACCTGGCTGTTACACATTACCAAACACTCATCCAGCTAATCCAGAAACTGAAAACATTCAGAATATATGAGACCCCCAATATCATTTATATCACTTATTGACATTGAAAACAAATCTTGATCCACACACCCATAGTTGCACATGTCTGAACCAAATGATGATGAACATACATTATCCACAGTTTGCAAATCCATACTATCTTCACAAGAGCTGAAGATATCTGATTCTGACTCGTATGTCCCCTCTTCACAAACTAATGCAGCACCTATGCTAGTAGCTTCCTCATATTCATCATCATCCTCAAAAAGAGGATTAATTTTGCACCAATGAAGGTCAGGACTCACAATGTTCAATGCATCTAATGACTCATCATAAAGGGGATTCATACTCATTGCAAAGGTCTCTATTTTTTCTTCATGACAATCCACCTCTTTTTCATCATTAACAAATCCATAGTCATAAGAAGAACAAACTTGATCCATGAACTGATCATGGATATCATTACTATCATCTAATTGCCCCACATACAAGATTTTTGCTGCTTCAATGTACTCTGAAGTTGAACTATCTATATCATTTTCCAGCCCTCTAATGCTTCCTGATGAAACTGATATTGACTGTTGATCCACATGATCACAACCATGCACAACTGGATCATTTAAACATGGATGCTCCTTGCTGAAGACTGGCATATTAATATTACTTGAAATACCATTATTGTCAACTTCAATTGTTGGGCAAATCAGGACATCCTCCTTTATGGTACAGTCATCATTAACTTAGAATGATGCATAAACAGGGATAACAGGGATGTGAGCACTTTGATATTCATTTTCAACACTTAGATTATACCTTTCATCAACATTGGGGGCTGCAGGATAGCAAAAAATTTTAGAGAAATAACCTTTTTGAATTCCATGCCTCCAATTGTTTTCAATATCAATTGCAAACTGATGTGCCTAATGCAATGTGGTGGGCTCCTTATCTCTCAATCTATAACTCATTTTCTTATCAAATGCTCCCAAATAGACAACTAGGCACAATGCATCATTAGGCCTCATAGATTCTAGAATTCTATTCAATGCCTTCATAAATCTGAGGTTAAAGGTTGGGATCAACTCATCTTCTTCAATATGGATATACATAAAATCACTGATAACTGCATATTCAGATATTCTTTCACCAAATTGTTCTAAGAATGCAGATTTGAATTCTTGCCAAGATCTGACAGAGTAAGCTGGAAGATAGGAGAACCAGTCCCTTGCATCTTCATCTAGAGATTGAACAAATAATCTCATAACTACATCTTCATGGTCAACCTCAAAATCATCTATCACATTTAAAAACTGTTGCAAGTGTCTCTCAGCTGATTCATTCTTTATACCATTAAATTTGGGCAAATACTTTCTAATTTTAGGTGGAAAAGCATTTGGATAACCACAAATGCCACTGAAATTTATGGGCCTATATATGTCAATGCTGAAACTTCTTCCATTACATGGCTGGGACTGATTACTATACATTACTGCATTTGACACCTCACAAGGGTGCATGGGCTGATAATACATATTTATTTGTTTTTTGCAACCCTCTTCTCAACTCAGATTTTCAATCAATAATGACCTTAGGCCTCAAAAATACAAACTGCTATTTCAGCTTCCCTAAAGTCCTCTAAATGAGTCTTTTAACAATATTGCATACTCCTTTTGAAATACAAACTAGGTTCTTACGAAAGCATGCAATCTTTCACTAACATTTCCCTTTTAACCAATGCTATTTCACCAAATAGGGAATCTTTTTACAATTTATACAAATACCTGGATATGTTGCAGCTGCTGATAGGTTCATTCAACAGAGTCGCCACCTCCTTGGCAGAGGAATGAGCTTCAAATAAACTAAAGCTGAAAATTGATTTCTTTTCTTTCTGGGTTTCCAACAACAGAGCCACACATACAACTTCTTCTTTTGCTGCAACAAAGCACTTCCAGGTTTGATTCTGCAATCTCTTAGACTCATACTTCCATGGATATGACACTACGTCTCCCTAGTAGAGTCACCAAATCTGTTGGTTCTCCTTCTAAATCAGTAGAGGGTTTGCCAGTTCCTATGTACAGGCAGATTCAACCAACATAAATACAAGAGGTTGCGTGAGCTGCCTCCCCTTCACTTCTGGTTTTGCCGCACCAAGGGGGGTATCCCTATAGCTAAAGATTTGACACTTTGACTTTCCCAATTGACAGAAAGATTTAGCTTTTCAGAATAGGCAGAATAATCTCATGTATGGACCAAGATTTATGTGATAAATCACAAGGTTGGTAACATTCTTGGACGTATGTGTCTAGTTATGGATGAGAGTATGCAGGGGTCCTAATCCTACTCCTACAAACTAATAGGTTGGAAATGTGAAATGATTTGGATTTTATGTTTGGAGTTATGGGATTTTCTTAGACCCTTTGAATAGACAGATTCCCAGACCAGTGCCTTATCTGGACAGTAGAGTCAAATCTATGAATGTAAATGTCTCCCTATGACAACATGACTTCATATCCGGAGGATTTACATAAAATATCACTGCCTAACAGTAATATATTCAAGAAAGAGTATTATCTATGATCATACTTTGCAGATCCTATGATGCAATCCATTTTCCTTTGTATCTGATCAAAAGCCTATTTAACCACTCCTTGAGTAGACGTAAGAAATCAGATACACAGTACAACAAGTATATACTAAAAAACTTGGAAGCCCTCGACAACCTTGTTTGAAAGGAAAACAAGTAACATATAGGAGACAATCATAAACAACACACACACCAGGTGTTTTTCATTTAACTTCAATCTGCATAGAAAATCATCACACAGGAATTTATCACCTACAAACAAGAAGGACTGATACACCAGACCAAGGACTGAATCTGCAACAAAAATGCCTTTCAAAATGTAAACACCTTGTGTTCAAAGTCAGAGCAGAAAACCCAAAATATCCAACCTCTGGTAGAATGGCCACCGATCCCCTTCTCAAGGAGCATACGAGCTTCTAGCCACCTACCCTGATAGACTTCATCAATGCAAAGACCACTTCCCTTGATTTTTGATGCAACAATCAAATCTTTCATCAATTCTGGTTGTTGAAGCCATTAGATTCACCATAAAAGCCAGTGGCGCAAGCAACCTGGACCTCGAGTAGATGAGCAAATGTGACATTTTTTCAATCACTATGCAGCATGGTAGTTGACCGTGGAGAGAGCACGCAAAAAGGTGCCAACAGATAGTCATTTGAAATGTTTATCCTCAGCCACAGGATCAGGCTCCATACAAGCAAGATCGACGGCTGCAAATTTTCAAATTTGTGAGATCTAATTATCCCACATTCGCCCTACAGTGACCTCTTCAACACTTTATAAACTAGGCCATGAGCACATATAATGTCGCACAATTTTACCTTGCGCAACCAACAACCACCCGCCAAGACCCCATCGACATGACCCTCGCCATCGGTGAACCTCCTGCTTGCTCACCTGATATGCAATATCACCCCGATGTGAAATATCACCCTGATGTATCGGAGGAAGATCCTCCTGCACATATTCTTGTCCTCATCAGCGATCGGTGGGACCTCTAGCATAGCTGCCGATAATAACTGTCATGCCGAAGACCATATGATGCATCCCATCGAACTTAGATGACATCATCATCATGTTGCAATATCAGGGTGATCTTCGTAAGGTGACTGATATTAGAAATATGACCCCCTCCTCTTTCAGAATATCAGGTTGGACTAAAATTTCAACTATGACCCCATCGGACTTAGATGACGTCATCGTCATGTTGGCATAGGGTGATATTCTGCGGCAAGGGTGATATTCGTAAGATGACTGATATTTGGAAATATGACCCCCCGCAAGAATATCAGGCTGATATTTGAAATATGACTCTCCGCAAGATGCATGAAGTTGTTAGACAGGTAGATATCGACCCTCATGTAAAATTGACGTCTGCACGTCACAGATTAAGTGATTATGAGGTGATAATGCAACATCAGGGTGATCTTGCAACATCAGGGTGATCTTCTCTAAGATGACTGATATTTGAAGTATCACCCCCGCTAGAATATCAAGTTTGACTGAAAATTTGACTTACCATAACTTTTTGCTTGAAACCTGAAAGTTCATGTGGGCACCACCAGATTACAAAGCTTTCTTTTGTGATGAGGATGTAACTTCTACTACTATGGATAATAGTTAGGTGTCTAAACTTGAATCTATCATCTGGGTCTAGAATAAAGGTGAAGAAGACATTGGGTTGAAGTGCACTAATGAACATGAAGACCAACATGTTGTAACTCAACTTAATTACATACCTGACTTTGAGACCTTCCACTTTATGGTACAAGAAGATTTGTTTTTTGTCCAAGTCATATCTTGGTTCAAGTGAATGTTTTAGATGTGTACGAGTTTGAGAATTTTAATTTTTGTCTTGACTCATTTTAGGGTGCTAGCAATTGGATGGATGTAGCTGGCATGAGATGTGAGAGTCTTTTCTTTCCCATGCATTTTGATTGGATTGTTGAACCTATTCAGAAAGAGGAAGAGATTCATGTTTAGTTCTAGTATAATCCTCTTGGCCTCAGAAATTTACATGTACATGCATCCAATATGCTCCTATTATTGTTGTTGGGTGACCAATGTAGCCTTGGTTTAAGGGAGATCAACTCCTTCAATAGACTTTTCTTTGATAGAGGCAAGTGGTTCTTGGTAGTTTATCCATGGCCATGTGCCATGGATCTCTTTCACAGGGCCTGACTTACATGTGCCTATAAGTTTTATTACAAGCATCCTTTCATTGTGTCTTTGTGCCTCGTTGTCATTAGTTATAGTGTCTTGTATATATTTCCTCTATTTTGTTTTACCTTGTACATATGTTCCTTGTGTGCTTTCCTCGCTCTCCCATTCCCTTTTTGGCTTTTTGGTCTTCTCTTAGAGATAGTTGGATCCTCGCTATGCTTGCAAGAGGCACTGTCCCCAACTAGAGCCAATGTTGGCACATAGTCTGAAAATTCCATTTTCATTTGAGTCCTTGCTTGTTTACAGCTGGTCTCACCTCTTTGTATTCCTCACTGTGTGTCAAAAGCCTTAAAAAATCCTTAAAATCCTCTAAGTAAAGAATCCTTTTGGTAGGTTCGCGAGTTGGCGAACCCACCGAAAGCCCAAAAACCTAGTGTTTCATCTTCTTGACAGGTTCATGAACTTGCGAACGTGCCAAAAAGTTTCTTTAGATCTTATTTAGCCTAAAACACCAGAGAACAAGGAATATAAATAATGATAAAGCAAGTGTTTTAGTGAGTTCTCAAGTTCACGAACTCGCCGAAACACCAAAAATGATTCACAGGTTCTCAAAAGGCCTGAAAGACAATAAAAGAGACAAATGTTTCTGGGAGTTTGTGAGTTTGTGAACTTGCTAAATCGTTAAAAGAAAAGAAGAGATGAAAAAATGATAATGTTGCAACAAGTTTGTAAGTTCACAAACTTGTTGAATTGCCTAAAATGAAGAACAAAGAAGGAAACAAAGAAAAGTCAAATGTTTTGGTGAGTTTGTCGGTTCACAAACTTGACGAATCACCAAAAAAAGAAGGAAGAAGAAAATATAATGTTTCATCAAGTTCGCCAGTTTGTGAACTTGTCGAAACACCAAAAATAGTTTACCAATTTCTAAAATGATTGAAATGTCAGCAAAGAGGGCGAGATGATGATAAAGAGAGAACATAGAAGAAGAAAGATGAAGAAAATGGATTTTGACAAGTTCACAAGTTTGTAAACTCACTGAAAAGTTGAAATGGTTCGTTGGTTTGCCAAAGTGTCAAATTACCGAAAGATAAAGAAGGAAGAAAAGGTAGGAGAGAAAGAGCAAAGAAAACATAAGACATTTCAATAAGTTTTCCAGTTCACGAACTCACCGAAATGCCAAAGAAGCTTTCAGAGAAGTTTAAAAGGTTGGCATGGTAAACAAAAGTAAGATTTTAAATTAAAAGCCCACCAAAAATATCAAAGGCAGCCCGACTGAAGGAAAAAGGGTAGCTATAATAGTGTCGATGGATATTCAAGTGCCCCAACCACCCATGATGCTTCAACGACTCTCAGGATGCCATTAATAATCCTTCCAAGGCTAGATAGCTTGTTAGGTGAATTCCATACGCCCAAAGACTCCTGTGGGTCCTTCCGTGATGAAATCTTTGTACCAAGGCATGGGTGAACACTCCAAATAGGCATGTTTTTCTAGTACACTAGGTGATTATGATGCAAGCGAGTATGGGAGATGTGCAAGCATGTTGACCACTCCAAATGCACGTCTCGACAACAAGATGGAATGCAATGCTATATACACATGTTTGTCAGATGTAATATAGGTTGGTCATTGAACCAATTTCATGACTGCAAGGGCTTCAAGTAGTGTTCTAGGGCATCAAAGGATGCAGTCTAGTCTATATGGGGATAGAATGCATTTTGTAAAGCATAGGAAGGATATTCAATGAACATCATGTATTTAAATGGTATGTCTCCAAGGTTGAGCAGTTTGTAATTATTCAGGAAAATTCTCAAATTGATTGTGTTTTCATCTTGCCACACTTGCTAGTATGAGTGCATCAAGAGTTTGATCAATGTCGTAGCATTATAATGCATTGTAAATTTTCTTGCAATGGTCTTTCTCTTGTTTCCCATAAGGTAGATAAATGTGTGAGAACATTTTAATTCATTACGAAACTTTTGTGATGGTCTTCCTTATGTTGCACATGGGTAGTTGTAGTTCTGCTTTGGATTATTAAGTATGTTTGTTTACATGAAATACCAATTATTTGCATGAGAATACACATCTAGTTCTAGTTATTGTTTTGTTGATGCAATTTGTTCTCTCCTTGTAGTTCATGACTCTATTTCCCAATGGAGTAGGCACCAGTCTGATTGGTGAAGGGCCAGCACCTTTAAAATTATTAATCTCTCCTTGGTTAGTTGTAGTAGGTTTAGGTTCCACCATGCTTGCATGATTTAGTATTGTAAACTCAGACATACCTTATGTAATTCTGAATTTGAATATCGTTAGAGAGTCATGCATGTGTGTTCTCTCTTATCCCTGTGTATGTAATGTAAGTGGATTCATCTGCTGGGGAAATATAGTATAGCTGTGATCTTGGGGTGTAGAGTAAGAGTGGATTTATCATTTGTTTATCAGAGGTTTTACAGGTTTGTATGTAGCTAGTGCTAACATGAACTTAGTGACAATTATAGGGGTTCATAGCACATTGGGTATAGATACTTGAGAACTTAGTGTTTAAATTGTTAGTTATGTTGTTGAGACCTCAGGAAACACTCCCCTTGGCCTTTCAGAGCCTAAAGCTTAAGGTGATTTTACCCACTCACAACAATTGGTCCTTTCATGCCACTGTCTTATCATAAGCCTTACCCATTGCCTAAGCATAGCATATTCCTGGCCTTAGGTTTTGGTATTGAGTCTTTAGGATTTGTGGAGCCACATGTTTGAGCACCCACAATATGGACACTAATGCAGGTGCACAGATGTCCATGTAGGTGTGTAAACATCCATACAATTGTAGTTTCATCCATGATAAGTATAGTTTCTAATTATGGAATACGAAGTGACTTAATGTTTGGAATTTCCTATGACTATAAGACTTCTTGGAGAATTTTGAAGATGCTATTGTATGTGAATATTCATAAAGATAAAGAGTTGAAAGGTCATCTTTCTTCATTTCTTCTTTGGAAATATATATGGAACTTGATCTTGGGTTTCAACAAGCGAAGAGAGGACAATCGTGAGTTGTAACTTCTCCAAGACAAAGAGAGGACAATCATGTGTTGTACAATTCTCCACCATTAAGGAGAAAAATTATGTGTTGTACCATTCTCACCATTAAAGGGAACAATCATGAGTTGTATCATCATTTTTCATGAGTAATGTTGGTTCCCAAAATCATTGCTCCACTTCCTAGAACAAAGATTCACTTTCAAGGCCAGGGTTATCATCATGAAAGTAAAACCCATCCATCAACAGACCATGGAGGGTTGAAGGCCAATGAACAAGAGTGGGTTTTCTCTCCTACTCTTTGAGTTTAGCTTAAACTTAGGAGGGTATTCCCAGGGGTTTGATAAACTAGATGGACAACTAAAAATCTGGTGGCTAAACCCAATCCATTGACTTGGCTCCAAATATTGTCACTAAACTAAGAACAACTAGCCACCCACATACCTCAATATAATTGATTACACAGCTTGTACATGCACCCATAGATGAAAACATTTATATCCCCATAAAATGGATTCATTTGACATTCTTTACATAATGACAAAATGTAAGCATGCATAACATGATTCACACAAGATTTAAATTGTTTGATATCGCTTCAGATTTATCCCTGGTTATTATATTGAATCATGAACAACATGCAAACCCTAAACTACTTCTACTCCTACCCCTATAGCTAACAGGATGAGGGATTGATTTCAAATACATTGTTGGCCCTTCACCAAATTGGATCGATGCCTACTCCAATGGGAAACAGAGTCATGAACAACAAAGAGGAAGAAGATACCTAGCACCCGTCAATAGAACTAGATAAATATTTGTATACAAATCAAAGATTACATCTTACACAATGGGCATACTTAATAATCCTTTAGGAGTAGAACTGCAATAACCCATATGCAACAAAGAGAAGACCAACACAAAGACTTTGTATTGCACTAAAATGATGTCATACATTTATCTAAACTCGGTTACATTTGTGCCAACAAATGTGGCAAAGGAAAACATGAAACTGTGATTTTAACATTCCCCTGAATCATTACAATCAACCATGGAGACATACCACTGCATAAATGTGCATTAAGGACCCCTCCTGCGAACTGTTGAATAGATTCCTTCATTTCTAGTCCAAACATTTTTCTTTGCTTGATGCCCTAAAACCACCATGAGCTCCTGCACCTCTAGAAAATTGGTTCAAAGACCAACACTTTGACTATCATCTGAACATGTATATATAGCATTATTTTGCACTGCTACATTTGGGCAGGAATCACCAACCTTACCTACCTCAATAAATGCTACAATAAATCCTAGCTCCAACCTCTTCATCCTAGGCATTCATGGTGCTTCAGGGAGCTAGGTAGGTGTTCACATAGGAAATCCCATGAAAAATGTGTTACTATTCATTTTAGAAACTTGGCAAGCCTTCATACTTTATTTTAAAACTTTTAAATTAGTTTTTGATGAATCGAGAGGTTCATGAAACTCCAAATTCATCGAAAACTATCTTTTCTTGTTTTCTGTCTTCTTCTCTTTGACTTTCAGTGCTTTTAGAAATGATGAACCTCTGTAGGTTTGTCTCTTCCTTGTTCTCTTTTGTCTTCAAGCCTTTCAGTGAAATTGAGAATTGTCGAACCTATTCAACATTTCGGTGAGTTCATGAACCTGCGAACTTGCCAAAACCTTTATCTCTTTTCTTCATTCGCCTTATATTTCTTTTCTTCCTCTTCCTTTTTTTCTTTTTTAGCGGTTTAGAACTTTTTTGAACCCATAAACCACATGCATCTTTTACCTCTTTTCTTTTGATCTCTATTTTTATCCTTTTTGGTGGTTCAACAAAAAGTCAAACCACTAAACTAGTTCGATGATTCGACCTTTTGCCAAATTGCTAAAAAGTTGAACTGCCAAATTTTAGAAATGAAGGTAAACAACTATCAATGGAAAATTGATTACAACTGTAATATATATATTTAACTATGCAGAACCAAAAAGGAGATGGTATGAAATCAAAACAAAGGAATCACAAAATAGAAGATCAAAGACAAAACATAGTATTTACGTGGAGAAACGCTTTTGGGAACAAACTCCACACAAGAAGAGATGCACCAATTTGTATCAACTTCAATAGAGTTTACAATACAACACTATCAATCTCCTCTTTAGTCTTCAATCCTTCAACACCTGTAATACTCATTCACAGCCATAATACAATGCCCTCATTAAAAGAGTGTTTCCTTCTAGGGAAAAAAAACCCTAACATAACCTCTACTGTCAGATCTACAACCTAATGATGAACAGTCCAGATTGACTACAAAATTACAATATTTTACAAGGCAATTTAAAAAAAAAAACCCAACAATAGTAGTGTAGGGGAAGACCCCCCACACCCCCCGTCGAGTACAAGGATCAAAAATGCGGTTGAATCAAGACTATTGCTTGGTGAATACATCTTCCCTTATGGATGATTTACAAACAATATTAGGAGTAATTAATTACATAAGATTTACAAGGTTGATAGCACCTTAATCCTAACACCGAAAAGTTACTTTGTTTCTTTGTTCCTTGAAGCTTTGATTTTTCCCTTTGACTTTCGACAAGTTCACCAAATGGAAAACCTACCAAAAGACCTTGTCTTTCCTGGCTTGCGCTTCCTTTTTCAATGTTTCGGTGAAACGCCGAACCACGGAAACCAATCTTTGTCGCTTCTTTATTTCCTTCATACTTCACAATTTCGGCTATTTGGTGAAAGTTGAATTGCTAAACTAGTTAGGTGCTTCGACCTTTCGCTGAACCGCTGAAACTAAGGCCGAAACCTTGCCTTGTTCGACATTTTGGCAAGTTTTCAAACCTACCAAAAGGAAACATAGACTGAGTAATTTTTAGGATTTTCAAGGGGAAACTCTTAGAGGATTTTTTAGGTGATTTTCTAGGATGGGGGTCCATATTAAAATATCTCAAATTAGATATAAACGTTGGGCAAAATGGGTAAAGGCAAACAGAGGTATAAACAATGGGATTTTTTATGGATTTTGGGCAATTTTTTGGGATGGAAAATTTTGGCACTAATAGTGGCTTTGGTTGGGGACGTGTGCCTCTTGCAGGCACAATGAGAACCAGCTATCTTCGAGTAGACCAAAAAGAGGAACAAAAAACAATAGGGGAGAAAACAAAACAACACTTGAACGTATTTACAAGGTACCACAACGAAGATATATACAACAAGATAACACAACCATTGGCATGAAAGCACAAACACTAAAAGTATGGTTGCGAATCAAAATTTTAACACGATGCAAGCCAACCCTGCATAAGATGGATGGAGTTACTTGCCTTTATCAAAGACAAGTTGAATGAAATAGTTGATCTCCATCAAACAAAATCTGCACTCACCACCCAACTGCAACAAAAGAAGGTTGCCACATGCCTGCAATAATATACAACCCATGCTCATGAAGCCTAGGCCAACTCTAGCAATGAAATCATTGCCACCGCTGAACAACCATAGATAACAGAATCATGACTCATTCCATGCCAAATTATACTTGTTCCCAGTAGGAAAGGGTGAGACATAATTCAAGTCAGCAACAAAAGAAGTGGATGGGAATAAACATCCATCGAGACATGCAACATTATCATACCTACTGACCTCCTCATTCAAGTTGAGGGAAGAAGAGAACACCTCCAATTCACATGGCAAAGAAACATATGTCTGACTGCACTACTAATCTATAAAAGAAGACACATCTTCTATGAAATCAAATTAAAAAAAATTCAGCCCTGGCATACATTCAAGTTGGGTTGCGACGTGTTGATCATCAATTTGGCATTTGGATTGCTACTCAACATGATTTTCATCTGCATGTTGGGACCATACAAATGACTCAAATTTAGGCACAACAGTAGTGCCCCCTACATTAGAAAAAATATCCTCCATCACAAAGGAACGTTTCATATTCACAAGTATCATCATCTAGCCCTTGGACACTAGGCGGCCAACACACATCACTTTCACATGTGCTAATACACTCTTCAATATCATGAACAAGATTCAGTTCAAATGTTAAAACATCAACACATAAATCAGAACCATGAGACACTTCATATGAAAAACCAAGTTCTTCCAATTGTCTCTTTGTTTCTTGTCCACTTAAACAATTTGTTGTATCATACATACTATTGCAACAAGACCGGTGACACACCTCTTCTTCTACATTCATTTTTTATCATTTCCTCATGGCCTAGATGAAACATAATCAACATGATGAAGTATACAAACCTTGCACCATAAAAATAGGCTTTCATATGCGTCCACATGATCACCATCTTCATAATCTAGGGAAAATTCATCAAACTAAAAATCCATGACTACACCAACATCTATCTCAAATTGGTCATCATTAAGTGCACCCACCTCCATATCAATCTTACGTAAATAAACACTGACTATTTCATTAATATAATTTTATGGAAAATAAGAGGGCATCATACCAAACAAGAAAGTAGTTTCTTGTTTACTCTCTATTTCACTCACCTATGCACACTTAACATAATCAACCTCACAAGTTGATTTAATTGGCTGCCCATTAGTGCATACATCTTCCTCTTTGTTCAACAAGCTACATACCTCATTCTTAAACTAAAATTCATCATTAGTTTCATCATTTTCATCTTCAAATGATGAACTATCTAGCTAAAGGTGGGTGCACACACTACCTTCATCATCTACATCACTATCATACAATGCACCACCTTCACATTCTACCCTTCTAACTACACAATCATCATAATTTGATGCTGCACTCATCTGATTAGTTGTATCTACATGACTTTTGTTCACAGATCAGCATGCTCATTGCTAGTAGAACCAACACTTGTGGACAACAAACTTACTATGTAGTCATCCCTTACCTTTTCAAAGGAGTCTAGGCATAAATATGCCTGCTGCAAACTCGTTATTTTCAAATCTTCCTGCACTAAACTCAATCCAGCTTCATATGCTTCAAAAAACATATCAATGTAGGTAGGGGTGTTAGGTCTAAAATTATTTGGGATGTTGGAAAGAGCAACAACAAACTTGTGACTGAATTCCATGCTAGAATCTCCCTCTTGTCTTTTAATTTTCCCAACTATGTGACAAGATCAACACAGTCTAAACTCTTTAAAAACTCATTTTAAAATGTAGCCACAAGTTCATTCCATGAGGCAAAGGACTACCTTGGAATGCTTTGAATCCATTATTTTTCCTTTCCACACAAGGAACTAACAAAAAATCTCATGTACATGTCTTCATCTTCAAATTGATGTTCTTCCATGAATTCTGAAAACTCACCAACATATGTGTCCACTTCCCAAATATTATACCCATCAAACTTGGGAAACTGATTGTAGACCTTGGTTGGCATGATTTGTGTTATGTACCCAAGAGAGGTCTAGCTAATTGTAAACAGGATCTGAGGGAGTAATTGGGGACTAAGCAACCTAATTTTTAGGGGCAGCAAGGTAAGCATCAGACTGCACCCTAGACTCTAGCAGCCTAATATGGATTTCACTTTCTTTTTCTTGCTGCCATAAGGACTCTATTAGCTATTTTTTTTTATCAATTTTATATTACAGCCTAATAGATTCATTCTATTTTTGCATGGGTGCATATAGGTTTGGGCTTGTAAAAAATGTAGAGCCATGACTAGAACAAGCATCACTAGAATGGTCAAAGGCATCTAATCCAATGTAGTTTCTAGTGTTTGAAACATAGGAGGACACATATAAAGGAGAATCCCTAGAGTAATCATATTCATACCTAGAGGCTATGACTAAAACATTCTACAATTCTAGGTAGAAGACTGAGGCGTTACAAACTAGTTTCTTCTCTATGAAAGAAACACAATCTTCAAAAGGTAGGAAGAAAACTATGTACCTTTATTTCACCAGTTGTTGCACACTTGAAATGTTTTCTTGAATCTCCAATAGTAGATACACCATAGCAGAAACTAAATTCCTTTGTTCTGTAGAGTCACCACCTCTTCCACAAAGTGGAATTCTTTGAAGTGTGACAAAACTCCAAGGCCATCAATTAATTCTAGGTTCAACTCACTAGTAGAGTCTTTAATTTCTTTTCAACCCAGCAATAACATTCTTCCCCAACAATGGCTCCATAATGTTGGTGTAAGTTGACAGCATGCCAACTTCAACACACAATAAAATACAAACTACAAACTAACTATTACCAAGGACTTAAAATTTCTCAACCTTTTAATTCTTCCTTGGCAATGGTGCCATTCTGTTGGTTCCAAAAATTGCTACTCCACTTCCTAGAACAAAGATTCACTTTCAAAGCTAGGTTTTTCATCATGAAAGTAAAACCTACCCATCAACAAACCATGGAGGGTTGAAGGTCGATGACCGAGAGTGGATTTTATATCTTGCTCTTTGAGCTTAGCTTAAACTAGGGAGGGTATTCCTAGAGGTTTGATAAACCAAATGAACAACTAAAAATCTGGTGGCTAAACCCAACACATTGACTTGGCTCCAAATATTGTCACTAAACCAAGAACAACTAGCCACCCACATACCTCAATATAGTTGATTACATATCTTGTATATGTACCCATAGATGATACCATTTACATCCCCATAAGATGGATTCATTTGACATTCTTTACACAATGACAAGATGCATACATACATAAAATGATTCACAGAAGATTTAAACTGTTTGATATCACATTAGATTTATCCCTTGTTATTACATTGAATCATGAACAACATGCAAACCCTAAACTACTTCTACTCCTACTCCTACAGCTAACAGGACAAGGGGTTGATTTAAAATGGATTGTTGACCCTTCACCAAATTGGATCGGTGCCTACTTCAATGGGCAACAAAGTCATGAACAACAAAGAGGAAGAAGATACCTGGCACCCATGAATAGAATCAGATAAATATTTGCATACAAATCAAATATTACATATTACACAATGGGCATACTTAATAATCCTTCAGGGGTAGAACTACGATAACCCATATGCAACAAAAAGAAGACCAACACAAAGCCTTTGTATTGCATTAAAATGTTGTGATACATTTATCTAAACTATGTTACCTTTGTGCCAACAAATATGGCAAATGAAAACATGAAACTACGATTTCAAAATTCCCCTGAATCATTACAATCAACCATGGAGACATACCACCGCATAAAATATGCATTAAGGAGCCCTCCTACAAACTACTAATTACATTCCTTCATTTGCAGCCCAGAGGTTTTGCTTTGCTTGATTCTCTAAAACCACCATGAGCTCTTGCACCTCCAGAAAATTGGTTTAGAGACCAACCCTTTGACTTTGAAAATGTATATAGCATTATTTTGCATTGCTACATTTGGGTGGGAATCATCAACCCTACCCACCTCAATAATTGTTGCAATAAATCCTACCTACCTCCAACCTCTTCATCCCAAGCATTTATGATGCTTTAGGGAAGCAACTAGGTGTTCACATAGGAAATCTTGCAAAAACATGTTATTATTCATTTTGGAAACTTGGCGGGCCTTCATACTTTCTTATAAACTTTTAAATTGGTTTTCAACAAATCGAGAGGTTTGTGAACCTCCAAATTCGCTAAAAACTATCTTTCCTTGATTTATGTCTTCTTCTTTTTGACTTTTGGCACTTTTTAGAAATCACAAACCTCTGTAACTTTGTCTCTACCTTGTTCTCTCTTGTCTTCAAGCATTTTGGAGAAATTAGGAATCTTGGAACCTATTTGTCATTTTGGTGAGTTCACGAACCTGCGACTTTGCTGAAACCTTTATCTCTTTTCTTCATTCACCTTATATTTCTTTTTTCTTCCTCTTTCTTCTTTGTTTTTTCAACTATTCAAAACTTTTGTGAACCCATGAACCACATGCATCTTTTGCCTCTTTTCTTTTGATCTCTATTTTTATCCTTTTTGGCAGTTTGGCCTTTCGCCGAACTGCCAAAATTTTTCTTTGTTTCTTTGTTCCTTGAAGATTTGATTTTTCCCTTTGACTTTTGACAGGTTTTCCAAATGGTGAACCTGCTGAAAGACCTTGTCTTTCCTAGCTTGCACTTCTTTCTTTACTATTTTGATGATTCAACATTTCGTCAAACCATTGAAACCAATCCTTTTCACTTCTTTCTTTCCTTCACCCAAACTAAGGCTGAAACCTTGCCTTGTTTGACGTTTCGACAGGTTTTGAAACTTGCAAACCTGTTGAAAGGCAACATACACTTAGTAATTTTTAGGATTTTTCAGGGGGAAATTCTTATAAGATTTTTTAGGTGATTTTCTAGGATGGGGGCCCATATTAAAATATCTTAGATCAAATATAAACATTGGGCAAAATGGGTAAAGGCAAATAGAGGTATAAACATTGGGATTCTTGATGGATTTTGGGCAATGTTTTGGAATGGAAAATCTGTGCACCAACAAGTAATATACTCAAGTAGAAGAGTAGTTGCCTCTACGAACCTCAATATGGTGTTATGTTGCAACACTTTATTTTATAAGAAGTGCAGCATAATCATCAATTAATAAACAACTATCATTTAATCATGAATTAAGTAGCACAATGATAAATTATAGTTTTGTAAGTTCTATAAGAATAGTTCTTGAGAGTTTATGGATCAAGATGTAAGTTAATATTTTACAATGCATAAGCATACAATAAACATATTGTTTCTCTCTTTTTAAGTAAAAAAATATTACCATTTCTAAAATATTCATAATCTCTAACATACAACAATAGAAAAAAATATCCTTAGACTTTCTTCAACAAGAACATAAGAAATACATAATGTAAAATCCCTTTTCCTCCTCAAGAGAAATTAAGGTAAAAACAAGAACATAGATCTCCTTTTTCATAAGACACAACCTCCAAAAATAACCAAAAGTGATATGAGTTCCATACTCCATAGAGGATATGACCAATGGAATGAACTAACCTCTTGACCATATGGTAAGCACAAAGCATTACCAACCCTTAAGCTTGGAGGATTACCCAAGAATCAAGTATAAAGAGTAAAACAACAATCACATAGAAGGTCAAACACTCCACACACAACACAAGGTTGAGGAGGTTACTATGAACTATCTCATTTTTTAACCACTACTACTCTCCCCAAACCACACATCCAAGATCACATAAGCATGTATCCAAAATACCTATTTTCCCGCCCAAGAAAACACTCACACTTGGCCCTCTTCAAGGTAAAATACACACATATAATACATAAATAAATCACAAGGGAAAATGGAGTAACTAATCTATGATTCAACCACAAATCAAAAGGATCACACAACCCACACATACATTCACAAAGAAAGTAAACATTCATTTTCATTTTGCTCATGAACCATACAATAGATATACAAAGAAAAAAATATGTAGGGATCCTACCTCCCACTTCCAACTTCCCAAAAGAGTGAATTAAATTCCTTCTTATCTTTCAAAAACCTCTAAGACTCAAAGACACCAATGAGAGAGATCTCCAAATCTAACAAGAAGAAATGAAAAATGAAAGAAGAATCCCTTCCAAGCCAAAAGGATGGGTAGAAAAAGGAGTACCATGTAACTCCTTCCCATCCAATGGGATAAAGCCACATGGTATCCCAAAACCCTAAGCATCCATTCCCTTCTAAGAATTCAATACCTTACAAATATTATAAATATCCATCCTCAACCCATGTGAAACCACACAGGTTCACTTTCCCTAGACAAGGTGGAGTGAGATGCACTCCACCTTCTATTTCAAATTGGAAGACAAGGGTGACTTAGGTACTTGCACTCAATTCACCCATTCTCATTTAACTAAAACTCTTTCCAAGGCACCCTAAGAGTACACATGCCTTCCAAAATGCTCCAAAGACATTTCAAAGTACCCTACCCATAAGTACTCATACCTAGGGGTCCAAAAAGGGAATCACTTTAACACCTTTTAAAAATTATGTAAACCCTAAATCTGAAATACCCAATTAAAGTGGTAATTAAATACAAAAAACTCACAAAATACATTCACAGCGGCCAAAATAACATAATTATAATAAGGGTTTAACACTTAGGAAAAATACAACACGCTTAGAACAAGGGTCCTATCTGCACATGGCTAAGACTAGTGGTGTTATGGGTTTACACATGACAATGTGTCATTGCTTCATGGGGTGGAGAAAGATAGTGATTTGGCTTTTGAGAACTCTTTGTCCCATTTTGTTGGCCAACCTGTTACCTTGGACACTCAAATCCATCCATGGTAATTATATATTTGAAGCACTAAATTGTAACTTATGGAAAACATTCAACACTCTCTTTGTTGCAAGATAAGGAGCTAAAAAAGCAAGGGATTGCTAGCACTAGTATGGATTAGTATGATGAGATGTACAAGTTTTTAATTAACGATTTTAGTGAAGATATTAACCTAGTTGCCTCTATGTCTTTGTCTTGTTGTTTGTCTTTGTTGTCTGTTTTTGGTTTGTTGTCGTGTGATATTAGACTGTTGTATCTGGCCAGTTTGATCCTATTTGGCTTTGCCCTAGGGCAATTTTTGTAAAGGGTTGGGACCCTTGTTTCCTTCTTATATAATCAAAAACTTATGGAAAACGTTAAACTCACATGTATGAAAGCATAATTCACATACATAATACTCGTAAACAATCATACTTACACAAGGACACCTCATCAACGTAATCAAAGCCATAATCATAGTTACAAGCGAGTTTGTAATCTAAATAGAATCAATTGCATAAGCATAAACCATATCTCAATCAACATAACAGAAAATAGTACAGTGGTATTGAATATCTCATTCTATTTACTATCATTCTCAATGTTTACATCTTTGCATTTAAAATCACATTTAATCAAACATGTCATCAAGTTCTAGATAAATATTATATTGGATCATCTAACTAAATACTATTTAAATAAATTAATTAAACTAATTCTCATTTCTCTTTTAAATCAATTGTAATGGTTTTTACGTTGACATTCAGCCCTAAGCACACATCATCATTTAAACCCAAAACCATGATCCTTAACACTACATAACGATTAATCAAATGTGACACAATAGAAACAGCATAATTACAATACAACAAGCATGCAATCTTATCTCTAACATCACTCAAGAACATAATAGATGAATTAAAAAGTAACATGTATTCTCATCACAATAATTATGATAGTTATAAACAATTAAACATTGTCATTCATTGAAGCCCTGATAATGCATTCATCAAGATTCAATAGTTACACATAAATCTCAACAATAATTTCACAAAAATTATAGATTACTCAAATTAATGGTTATTTAACATTAGTACAACAATAAATCTAGATTACCAAATTAAGTATGCCTTAAGTTTGCACCCCATTTCACAAGCATCAACTGAGATTAATGGTACCACAAGAATCTAGGTCATCTACGAATGTTATCTATTCTATCATAATAGAAATTTTAGATTTCATTTAATTAAGAAATGCAAGGAGATATGCCACAAACCCTAATACTAGTATACTTGTTGTCATGCTGGGACTCTCAACCCTCTGTCGGTACCCCATTAACCTCTCTGGTGGCGCCCTCACTAACAGCTTAGGCTTTTGGTGTAGTGGCAGCCGGTTTGTGCTAACAAAACTAGTGACTCTACTAGGGAGGGTTCAACTCCCGCCCTCTACAGGCTTGCTCATCTTGTGGTCGACTGTGTCCAGTATGGACCTCTCGGCTCGGGGGGTAAACTGTTGTCGTGCTAGGACCCTCAACCCTTCGTTAGTACTCCATTAACCTCTCCGGTGGCGCCCTCACTGACAACTTAGGCTTTTGGTGTTGTGGCAGCCAGTTTGTGTTAACAAAACTATCAACTCTACTAGGGAGGGTTCGACTCCTGCCCTCAACAGGCTTGCTCATCTCGTGGTCGACTGTGTCTAGTACAGACCTCTCCACTCGAGGGGTAAATTGTTATCGTGGTGGGACCCTCAACCCTTCGTCGATACCTCCTTAACCTCTCTAGTGGTGCCCTCACTAAGAGCTTAGGCTTTTGGTGTAGTGGTAGCCAGTCTGTGTTAAAAAAAATGGCGACTCTGCTGGGGAGGGTTCGACTCCCGCCCTTAATAGACTTGCTTGCCTCGTGGTCGACTGTGTCCAGTATAGACCTCTCAACTCAGGGGGTAAACTATTATCATGCTGGGACCCTCAACCCTCCATTGGTACCTCATTAACCTCTCCAGTGGCGCCCTCACTGATATCTTAGGCTTTTGGTGTAGTGGCAGTTGGTCTGTGTTAACAAAATTGGCAACTTCGCTGGGGAGGGTTCGACTCCCACCCTCAATAGGCTTGCTCACCTCATGGTCGACTATGTCTAGTACGGACCTCTCAGCTTGAGGGGGTAAACTATTGTTGTGCTGGGACCCTCAACCCTCTGTCAGTACCCCATTAACCTCTCCAGTGGCACCCTCACTGACAGCTTAGGCTTTTGGTGTAGTGGCAATCAGTCTGTGTTAACAATACTAAATCATTATAACTGAAACATAACAGGGTAACGTCCACATAATTTTCGAATTATATGTAGACTATAGCATGATTTATGACTAATGACAATTAAGAAAACACGTGAATTTCAATCGATGAAATAAGCATCTATATAGTGTGTGGGAAAGTCAATATCTAAAACAATGTCATAAGTAGTGCAAGCTACTCTAGGGTTAGTTAATAAGTAAAAGATACAAGTACATCTATTATATGAAAGTCTAAAATAGAATAAGAGGGTGTGCCAAGAGTCTTAAAATGGTTAGTCCTTACAAGGACCAAAATATCCTCTCCATTCCATTGAGTTAGGTCAAATGCATTTTTATTTTTATGTGAAGTAATCATGTATGAGACACTCCATAGGATTTCAAAATTGTATCTTCCTATTTTATCTCCATCTTCATCTTGCTCTAGAATAAGGTTGCTCTCCTTGAATTCTTGAAATGGTTCCTTCATATTTGTTGACATACTATAATGTTTCTCTTTATTGGACTCCTTTTTTCTCCAATTCTATTATTTAAGTGTACCTCAATTTGAAGGCATCGTCTTCTTGGATAACCATTTTATGGATGAGTTGAAGGGATGGAAGTTTCATATCTAGTGATATTCAAGCCTCCTTTTAATACACTAAAGTATATTGAGAGAAACTTGTAGCTTGCTTTAGTGTAATCCTCTCCACACGTAAGGCATTCCTTAATCGTGTGTCCTAGTTCCATTATATTTCTAAGATTATTCTTTTGGTGATTCTAATAATACTTTTATTGGTTGAATCAGCCAAACCACTTCCTTCCAAGTAATAATTTGAAGATTTCTTCTGTATATTATATAGCTAATAGAAAAGTTTATTAATTTGGTCCCCCAAAACTACTCAGTGTTATCAATTATTATAGTTATAATGAGTCCAAATCTAACTATAATACCCTCAAGGAAGTCAATTATAAATTTTTGAGTTGCATGTTTTAGTGATGTAGCCACAACTCAGAAATAGTTTATGGCAATTATAATCCATTTGTGACCTACAATAGAAAGTGGGTTAATTACATTGATAAAATCCAAACTGAGCATTATTGAAAATATGAATATATAATTACTTTTTGTAATGGAAGTTATTCATTTTTTCCTTTTCTATGAAAAAAGTGTTGTAGTTTTAGTTTCTAAACCAAACATATGAGTTGGATAACATTGTTTGCCATTAATACCCACTCTCATAATTTTTATACTATGCCTCTAAAAAAGTAATGCCCTTTGGAGAACCCTTTATGGAAAACTTAAGTAAATTCACTCTCTTTGTTATCTCAACACGTTTTCATTACACCATCAAAATTAATTGTAAATAGTTTTCCAGTGACAAATCTAAAGGGAACAACTTGCAATCTAATTGTCTCTTTTGTGTACTACTAAGTTCAACCTAGTAGGTTCCATCTTGGAGGTATTATGAAATTTATGTAACCCAAATTTCTTGACCATTGGATGCTTGTTTCTCTCGAGGTTATATTTTTGGTTGTTTTACTTTAGACAATTATTGATCTTATAGACAAAGCACTTAATCATTTATGTTGTCATCAACAAGATACTGACATAGGTCTCTATCTTTCACAAGTCTGGTGATATGGTTTAAAGATTATACTCCATTATTTTGGCTATCAATCTATCCATTTTATTAGATATTTTCCTTTTAGAATATACTCCTTGATGCTAGGGTAGATCAAAAAAAATTGTTATTTAGTTACTAGACATCAAATGTCTAATTTTTTTAATACTTCCAAGAGGGCACATACTTGCCTTTCTACAAAGTTGTACTTGGCCTTATTTTCCTTGTGTGTCTAGAAAAAGAGATAGGGATCTCATCTCTTTTAATATTTTGATTCAACATGGCTACAATGCTATAATCATTGACTAAGGAATATAGCATGAATTATTTCAAAAAATTGGGTTGCCCAGTGTGTATACTAAAACCTAGAACAAAACATAGATAAATGCATACAAACAAAGATCCTATTCTAAACCTTGATACACCTCCATTAGAGCAAAAAGAGAATATAAAAACAATGGAAGAACAATAAAATCTCTCACCAACACCCTCTTGATGCCTTGGCAAGATGTGTGCTAATGGAGATAATAAGATGTGTGATTGATTTTACCAAGAATCCAACATCATATACTTGCTTTGCTTCCATTTGTCATATGATTTGTGCTTGAGAGAGGGTCTCTTCATAGATTAAACGGGAATGTTAGTGGTTTGGAATTTATCTTAGATTTAAGGGAAGCTAATGATGGAGGGCTCTGATTGATCCATATGCATGGGGAAGTGAGATGCTCCCAAGTGGAGGCTTGGGATAAGTGCAAGTGAACAAGACAAGGATTGAGGAGAATGGGTGGTGTGGATTACCTTATTTTTTATGGAGAGTGGAGATCAACAAGGTAGATTTTTGGATTTTAGTGGATGTTGACTTTATTTATTTTTACGTCGAGAGGCGTTCTACACTCACAGCAAGGGCTAAAAGATTTAGATTCCCGTAAACATTTAGACTTTGTAAACAAAAATCATAAAATATTTAAATAAATAAATTCATGTAAATAAGATTCATTGGAAAAAAAATTCTTGTCCAATTTCTTTTTTGATTTTTTGTAATTTTTTTTTTTTTTTTAGTTTTTATTTTTTCCAATTTCTTTTTTGGTTTTTATTTTTTATTTTTTCCAATTTCTTTTTTGGTTCAATAGTTTTTGTGATTTTCTTATTTTCAATTTCTTTTTCAAATAAACTATGGAAAAGAGATATCCCTCGGCGTACTTTAGATATATTTTTTTTAAATATAAATATACTAGTTAAATAAAGTGGCGGAGGAATGTGCAAGATTAAATAAACTTGGTTTATTTAATTAAATAATGGAAGAGGGTTAGCTTAATGATGTGTGGAGATTAGTTTGATTAAATAAATATTATCTAGATGTATTTAATTCATGAAGGGATGTTGGAGAATGAATTGATTTGATTAAATAAATATGATTTATTTAATTTAGAGGAAAGTTTAAATTAATTAATTAAATGAATATATTTAATTAACGTTAGAAGAATGATTAATTTAAGTAATTAAATAAATTTAATTTATTTAATTAACATTAGAGGAATGGTTAATTTAATTAATTAATTAATTATAATTTATTTAATTAATTAATTAATTATAGTTTATTTAATTAACATTAGAAGAATGGTTACATGATTAAATGATGTAGTGATAGAAATATGAGACTATTAGGTTAAAATACGGGAGTGCATTTTAGATGTCTACATTTTGCCCCTTTTTGAGATGGTGTTGCACTAGGTGAAGTAACGTTGTTTCAAAGAAAAATAAAATAGATGGATTTGGAAAGAAGATGCTTCAGTTGCTCATAGAGGGAATGGTAGAATGGAATTGGCTAGGGATGCCCCCTCAAGAGGTTAGGTGGGTGTATGAGGCCTAGGTAGTCTCTTAATAGGAGAATCAAGGCTTAAAGGGTAAAAATTAGGGCTAAGGGGACAATGGGAGCTAGATCTAAGATGGGTGGGAGTTATGAGGAGATGATTCATTTGTGATATATGATGTATGATGAGGCCATGTGCCATTTTTAATAAATGATGTTGTTGTGGATGCATGTTTATGGTTGATTTGATGGAGTATACGCGTTTGTGATTATAGAGATTTGCTTTTTATATGATGAGTATATGATGGATTATGCATATTTTTTATTATGGCACATGTGGATTTATGGATTAAAAATTGATAGATGTTAGGAAATAGATGATAGAATTTGAGTTAGAAAATCATGTTAGTAAATGATGAAATGTTTGAATGGTTTGATGAAATACATATGGATAGGATGTATATTGGATAATGACTATAGATTTTATGATGATTGTGTTGTGTGGATGACAAGTATATGTTTTTGATTATATAAGTTGGTAAAAACTAGGGGCCGAACCCTTACATTAAGACAAAAAGAGACCGCAGAGGCTCAAACTCAAAAAGAGCCACAAGACCACTACAACATAAACAACCTATAGACAACAGATAGTAAGTAGCAGATGATGGATAGCATAAAAAGAAACAGAACTCAGGAGACACATTCCATATTTTAGCCAAAAATTCAATAAATTCATCAAGTTTTTTGAATTTCTCCTCCTCTTCATTAGCACAAGTCCCAAGATCCTGTAACAGAGAGAGTTTAAGCATCGTCGTACGACTGAGCATGCTGCTTATGAGCTCTCCCATAGAAGAAACCTTCTGCTCCAAATCCTTCACACGACCCATCAGGATAGCAAGATCATGCCTGTCTTCATCCCCATCCTCAGTCTCGTCACCAACCTCCTCCACGATCATCCTCTCCCCTTTGCTAGCATTGTCCACAAGATCACCATCACCACCTCCCAAATCCTCAACCTGTTTCCTTTCATTCTTACCCGCATCATCTTCAAAGATCTCTTGAACATCAAAATCTTTAGAATTCAGTTGATCATCCCCCTACGTGGAGGCATCAGAAGCACTTTTAGAGTAGTTAATCAGTTTATCTTGTGGCATAGGCTTACCAGCAATCCTACCCGACCTCCTTACCCTAGAAGAGAATCCCTCCTTCTTATCTTTAGCAGACAAATTAGCTATATGTTTATTGCCAGGTCCCACAGGGTCACTGCTTAGATTCTTATGGGTCCCCATAGAGTCCCCCACAATATCCTCATCCAACTCCTTGATTTTTCTCTTCTTGCTTTTCACACTCCCTTTAGAAGCTGGAGTATGAGTAACCTTCACTGTGGTGGTCTCCTCAGTGGTCATAGAGAAAGAGACCCCTTTCATCTTGTGTGAAGCAGGGGAAGGACAAGGTTCCTCAGAAACAGCAAGATCAAGGGGGTCAGGGTTGGCAAAAGCCTCATCACTAGGAGTCTGAATTGGCTTAGGCGGCTCCAAAGCAAGATGAAAATTATATAAACACAGGATAAGACCTTGGTGCAAAGGGACAAGCTTCTTAGAGGGTTTCTTATCTATCTTAGCTTTAGCCCTAAAAACAAAGTGTTCAAGGGATGACAATAAATAGAAAGGGAAACTGATAAGGGCATTACACCTAAAATGATTAAGCAAAGGGAGGTGGTAATTATAAAACCTGGTAAACTGACCCTCTAATGTGAAGTATTTCATGAGAAGGAAGCACATTTCATCCCACAGCTCTGGTAGCTTGGCCCTTTCAAACCCTCCCTCATAGGGAACAAGTTCCTCTCCTTCCCCCAAAAACAGCTTCTGGTTCGAATGATGATATGCACTTGATGATACATGTTGAATGTGGAGAGAAACCTATATTTGTTGTAGCACTTGATGATATGCATTGTGGTATAAAGAACCATGATGATGATGTCTCTCCTACATTAATGACTAACTCAAGAACATGCTATAAACAAGAGGATGCCCCAAGATATCATCAAGGCACGTTATAATATAATAGATCATAATGACCTTGGTGGTGTTATGCCTTGCATACACACCCCTCCTTTGCTTTGCAAAGTGAGGACCCCCTCTTTTTATTTTTATTTTTGTGTTACCCTTCTAGGTCATTTTTAGTTTTGTGCTTAAGACTTATATTTGTTTTGGTTTGTTTTATTTTAGTTGTATGATGTTTTTGTGTTAAAAAATCCTAAAAAAACATCTTTTAATAGGTTAAGTGCCTTTAATTTTGTGTTTTTTTGCCTTCTACAGGTTTTGAAGGTTTAAGGGGATCTAAGGACATGTCCTAGATTTGCTTGTCCCCCCGCTACCCATTTTAGCCTTGTTCATTGTTTGTTCTATTTACTTTTTTGGGGGCATTAAAAGTCCTAGGGACTATTGGACTTAGTCTGAAGTCCTTGCATCCTTTTATCTCTTAGGTCCTTGTGTTTTGTGTGTTAGCATCAAAAGTTCTAGGTACTTTTGGACTTGGTTTGATGTCCTTGCGTCCTTCTGCCTTATGTGTCCCCATTGTGGTTGATTGTTTGTTTTTTGGTTTGTTTCTATAAAGTCTTGGAGATTCTAGGGACTTTTAGATTTGGTCCCAGGTCCTCTTGTCCCTTCACTTCCTACTCCTTATTTTCCTATTTTTGGTGGCAATTGCTTGGAAGGACCTGTACAACCTTAGGTTTCTTAGGGACTTTTGGATCTGGTCCAAATTCCCCATGTCCTTCCATCCCTTGGCATCCCTATAGAACCCTAAATCATCATTAGTACATTTGTCTGAGGTAGCTAGAGGATTTAAAGCAATTTTATTGTTCATTTTGTCACTTTGAACTTTTATTTTCATTATCTAGAGCTCAGGATGAATATCCCTTGTGCTCTTGAGATTCCATTAACTATTGTGTTCATTATGATTAGTCATGGTAAGAGTTTTGAATGCAAAACTTCTGGGTTTGTGAGGAATTTTGTTTCCCACATGGGTTCTTTCCATTTTGGTTGCTTTCCAAGTTTGTTTCTCTATTTTTTGTGTAATTTTTGTGTTAGAGGTCCAATATGGAGTGGTCCCATGTGTGTGATTGAATTGCATCTCATTTTTGTTTGATTTCAGGCCATATTTTTAGATTTTAAAACCTAGGGTTAGTTGTTGGTTCTAATTTCCATTTAGGTTTTGGGCCTTAGATCCTTAAGGGTGTTTTAACATGTGTTGGTAAATGAGTAGATGAAATAATGGTGTTAAATGTGAATTGGGTTGAGTTGCTTCCATTGAATTTGTGTTGGTTTTGATTTTTTACACATTTCAAGATCCTAGTTGTCATTCTAGACCTAAATGGTCCATGGTCCCCATGTCCCTCTAATCCTTGCAGGCCTGTGTAGTTAGCATTGGTAGGAATGTGGAATTGAGAGGGACCTTTGCATCGTGACACTTGTCCCCATTCCCATGGTCCTCCTGGAGTATGTAGACCTATGAAGTAAAACTCATGGGGATGTGGGTTGCAGAGGTACCTAGTCACTTCCACACTATGCCCCAACATCCTCATGACCTCCGCCACTTTGGGTTTCGCTTACTCTTTGTTGAAACAAACACATCCCTATAGACTTGTCGATCCCCCATGCACTATCAAACCCAATCTTGTATCCCTATGTCCCTCTAAATCTTATAAACCCAAAAAACATAGAAATACTTAGAATTTCAAAATTTTAAAGGATTTTTATAAATTCTAGGCGAGGAAGCCTGTTGAGGGCGAGAGTTGAACCCTCCCTAGTAGAGTCACCATTTTTGTTAACACATACCCCCTGCCACTACACCAAAAGCCTAAGTTGTCAGTGATTGCACCACCAGAGAGGTTATGGGGGTACCGACAGAGGGTTGAGGGTCCCAGCATGACAACAGTACCTAAGGAGCTCACTAGGGAAGATTTTCATACATAGATCAATGACATGGTTTCCCTATTAAATAGAGTGGTGGGGAAGGAAAGTGCTAGGGACTACAACACTTGGATGTATCAGTACATCTCCATTGTTGTGTCCAATACATAAATCATAGATTGAGCTTAGACCATCAATGGTAACATTCATAAGCAACTCACCTCTATGGAAACCACTAGGTAGTTTTACATGACCTCATACATTATGTACCTCATGGGCAGACATGCCATCTTCCCAGGATTATACAAAGTGGGAGATCTAGGTGGAGGAGTATTGAATAAAGTGTGTGAACATTACCCACAATTAAAATTCAAGCAAGAACAAGTGCATTTCAAGAGGGTGAATGATGCCTTCTTCTTTGAAATGATTAGGAAAATAGAAGAAGGGATAACCAGTAGACTATCCAATGATGCTATGGGCTTAATTTCCACCTAGGGTAGCTAGTTCATCCAATTCTCTAGGTCCACATACCTAAGATTAGTAGGATTCATAGGAAGCCCTTGCCTCCTTCCCAGATATTGCAGTGATAAGATGATTTTGTTGGAATACTCAAGATAGATTGTTGAGGTAACACAAGAAATTGTTTGAATAAGCACAAGCTATGGATACATTTCCCTATCACACTTAGAGCATACACATGCTCAAATGTATTTAATGCAAAGGCCTCAAATGAGGAGTTGTCAACCCTAAACCTAAAGATATTTGATAGTAGGATAAATTATGACCCTTTGGGTAAGGTAAGGAAGTTTGTTGGCTCTACATATAAACATGCCCCTACTCTTGAAGACTTTTGGGCTAATTACCAATATGAGCAAGAGGTAAGGAAGAGGAGCTACTCAATGCTTACAATGGCAAAAACTAAATCATTCAATATTGGGACTAACGTTCCCTATGACTTTCCTTATGATGGAAATGTTATAAACCATGTCTATTACATTAGGCAAGTCGGCAACATCCCCTTACTAGATATATATTGGACAACTAAGGAGAACACCTCCTTAAAGGAGATTAGTAAGAAAGTGTTGGACTTTAGTCTATCGTGGTTAGAACAAAAGAAGGCTACATTGGATAACCCAAAGAAGAAGAATAAAGCCAAGGATGTAGAGTCCTTTGCATTAGCTATCCCTACAATAACTATTGCCACAACACCATCAGCCAAGCCAGAATCAATTGTTATAGTGGCAACTCGGGTGGAGGGACCTAAGAAAGTGTAACATCCCTCATTTCTAGTTTCTTTGTGAGTCTATGATGTTTCAATTTTATTATAAATTGGATAAGCTCTATTGGATTATGTTGAGTGTAAAGTGTTGATTTAATGCATTGTATGCATAATGTGTGATTTGATTACCATAGTTAATTGTATAAAGCTGATTATATGGTTATATTATTTCCTAACAATGCTACTAAGGTGTGTGTGGCAAGATTATGTTGTGCAATAGTTATAGATATCGGGAAAGGTGAACTAGGTCCTGGTGTTGAAGTGCCCTGAAATGATCCAATGGTGTGGGCTATTAAATAATGATTAAATTAAGATAAATAATTAATTAGAAATAAATTAATTAGTAGCTTAATTAATTTATTTGAGTGCGGAGAAGTAATTCTATTTATTTATTGATAATTAATTCTTAAAGTTAATTAGAAAATAAAATAAATAGATAAAGCTAATTATTTATTTGATGCTTAGATTTTGTTTTAAATTAATTATCTACTTAGATAATTATAGTTTCTAGTATTTTTAGAAGTAAAAATTAATGCAATTTGTATTTCAATTATTTAATTATTATAATTGAAATAGATTTTTATGCGCATGTTTTTATTTTAGAATTTAGAAATAAATAATAATATTTATTTCAATTTGGGAAAAGATCAATTAATATAAGGAGAATTAATTTAATTTAAAACAAGTGCCACTGGCCAGCCTTGTAGTGTTGTTATTATAGTATTTTTTTAGTTGTTATTTTTTTTGTTGATTAGCTATTGGTTGTATATAGTATTTGTTTAGTTGTAATTTTTTGTTGATTAGGTATTGGTTGTATAGACAAATTGCATTGCAATAAATGAAAAATTAATTTTTGAAGAGTGTTGAAATGTCGGGTAAATAAAATTGAAATCTCAAAAATAATCTAATTTAGTAAAAATAAAATAGGACTAAAGTATTTCCTAATTATAAAACTAAACTTTTACAAAGTCTTTTAAATAACACAAATATTTCCTTAAAATGTAATAATAATAATACTTTTAAATAATTTAAAGTGCATTAAAATATTGTAAGTTTGAAGAATAAAATAAAAAATTAATAACATGGCGAAACATTTTTTGTGATACTTTAGATTTTTAACTTTTGACTAAATAAAATTGAAATCCTAGATTTTTAACTCTTGACTAAATAAAATTGAAATCTCAAAAATAATCTAATTTCATAAAATAAAATGTGTAGAACCCTAACCCTAGCTGGGTGTGGAAAGATTTGAAATGTCTGTCTAAAATACTAAAATGTAATAATATTGAATACTATTACAATTTAAAATGCATTAAAATATTGTAAGTTTGAAGAATAATTACATAATATAATAACAGTGTGGATAGATTTGAAATATATGCCTAAGATATTAAAATATAATAATATTGAATACTATTACAATTTAAAATGCATTAAAAAATTGTAAGTTTGAAGAATAATTACATAATATAATAACAATAACATATTCATATTTACATCATTACAGTATTTTATCTTAGTCATAATAAATAGTAAGTACTTTGAGAGAACATGATTTTAATTATTTTAATTAATCTAATATTGTGGTTTAGTAATAATTTTGGGTGCATTCATTTAATAAAAGTATGTGGTTCAACTCCATTTAATTAGACATCAATGGTTAAGATCAAATGAATAGTTAAGAAATATTTTAGTGAAATTAGGTTATTTATGTGTAGAACCCTAAAATATAGTTGTAAAACAAATTTAAACCCTAATAATTTTTTTATAAAATCGCTGTGAAAAGAAATAAATAAATAAAAATATGCATGCTTTGTAAAGAAAATTTTTAGTGTTATTTTATTTTATGAAATTAGGTTATTTTTAGGATTTTAATTTTTTTTACTCAAGAGTTAAAAATTTAGAGTGTCATGAAAAATACTTTTATTTTGGGAATTTCAATTTTATTTACTCAATAGTTAAAAATCTAGTGTGATGGAAAATATTTAAATGAAGTGATGCCATGTTCATAAAATCTTAAAAATATAATGCACTACTTTTCCCTTTTTTATTTGATTTGATAAAACC
Source organism: Cunninghamia lanceolata (assembly GCA_027924645.1). Taxonomy (NCBI): domain Eukaryota; kingdom Viridiplantae; phylum Streptophyta; class Pinopsida; order Cupressales; family Cupressaceae; genus Cunninghamia; species Cunninghamia lanceolata. Next base: position 11,123,053 of record BSBN01000508.1, on the reverse strand, counting down.
CTAATAAAATATAGTTATAAAATATTATTAAACATAAATAAAATAATATATTAACTGCCACTCCCTTTTCATAATATTACTGCCATTATTGTAATGGATGCGCATTAATCACGCTTATAATATAAAAGTTTTCTAAGTAGTTAAGAATGGGCCTCTTATAGTTTCCTTGGCACAAGATCATTACCTAGAGTGAATTTGATTTGTTTTACGGCGTGAAATTTTTTTCAAAGCACTATAATGTTCACATACAAAACACTATCGGCTTAGGATTTGTTATTTGAAGCATTCAAAAACCCTAAAGATTTAAATGTCAAGATTAAAAACAAAAACCAAGGCCATCAAATATTAAAGTTTGATATTTTAAAATAAACAGCACAAAGTAACAACCCATGGATTGAAGATTTAATGATCAAGAAACTGTTGTAAATAACAACCACTGCACCAACCTAAATCAATTGAAAAACCTGCACGAGCACAAGGGAATAGATAAAATCTAATGTAATATACTATGAACTGTAAAAGAGTTATAGCAAAGACAATGATACTACTGGATAAAGGGCCCGTGAACTAAAAAATAATTTTTAAAAAATTTAATTTTTTTTGCAACACCTGCAAACGGAGATATCTCCATAAATGTACCAAAACCTACATAACTCGGTAGATTGTCATCGCCATAATTTTGATTTGGGAAATGTAGGGTATTTATAAAATTTTGGAGTAAAAGCGGTTTGGGTAGTTGAACATTAGGTGAACTCACCAGTTTTTAATATTTTCAATTTGTTAGGGTGTATATTTAATATAATAGGAAGTTGTTTCCTATGTATTAAATATTCAATGTTCATATTTTCACTTAAAATTTAAATATAAATTTTCAAAATTAAATATTAAATATATATTTTTTTTGATACGTAAATATAAGTTTATATTGATCTGAAACAAGTATGAACATGCAAGTGCCTATAAGCCGTTTACCTGCCAAAACTAGATGACAAAAAGATCCCAAAACCCATCCTTAGAGCTATAGGGTTTGTAATGCTTTACATAGACAGCACAAGGCTGACTGATCCGATGACCATGCTAAACAAAATTAGCCTCTAGGCTTACTGGTCTTAGTATTAACTATACTATTAGCAAATCTAAGAGGGACAGAGCCCATCGAATTGAGGATGAGCAAGCAGGATATTAAAAGAGGCCAAGCTCAACAGCCATGGCTCAGAGCCTATCAATCCAAACCTCTTCCCCTGAATCCGCATTCTCTTGCAACATGTTCTGTAGAAATCTGTATACCTGGAGGACACGATCCTAATGCTCGATCAGCGCCATTCCTTTCAAGTCTAGGATGAAGGGTAGAATCTTCGTTACCTCCAAAGGATCCTTGTGTGAGACAATGTCTTTTGGGCAGGGGATGCCCACCCCTAGAATGGCCGCCTCCAAAATGGAGTCAAGGCCCCGAAGGAACTCCGACTTGAAGATTTTCACCATGATAGATTTCGCCGCTGCAACAGACACCCCGGCATCCAGAATTGAGGCAAGGAAACGAGAAGAAATGTGGGAATTGACCCGATAGAATTCATCTGCTGCCAAGAATTCTGTCCCCAAAATTATCTTGACCACCGAAAGGAGGAGGCCCTCATGCCTGCGTAGTATCTGTTTTAACCTTAAATCTGTGACCGGGCCTTTGAAAGCCATCTGCCTTACTGAACTTTCCAGCTGAAGAGGTGTAGAAGTCCCCAAATTCAACAACCCATGCACTGAGATCTTCGCAATGTAGCCCGAGCCCTACTCCATACTAACTGATACTGCCACCAACGAAACTAGCAGAAGACCGCGCATGACTGAGGAGTGGGAATGAAAATATGTCATTCTGTCTGCGTTTACGAGAGGTCGCATTCATTTAACCGAGACTAATAATCAATGTAACAAAAGGTTGCTCAGAGAGAAGCGTGCGGCAGTTCAAATTGGAGGCCGGCAAAATCAATGAGGGAGGAAGAACCTCCGAGGCATGAAAGCCTCTCCAAATGTTGATAAACAAAAGCCATTATTACTTCGCATGGCATCGACCCATCCAAGTGTTCTTGGATTGGGTGCCCACCCTGCCACCCTAATTAAATATTAAATATTTAAATAATATAATAATAATGATTATAATGATTAAAGAATTAATTAATGTAATAATACTAATACTTTTATAATTTAAAATGCATTAAAATATTGTAAGTTTGAAGAATAAAATAAAAAATGTAATTAAATTCATGATACTGGAAATTTTAAAGTTTTGACTAAATAAAATTGAAATCCAAGATTTTTAACTTTTGAGTAAATAAAATTGAAATCCCTAAAATAATCTAATTACATAAAATAAAATGTGTAACCCTAAAAACTAAATTAAAATTAAATTACTTTTAGCTAATGAAGCAAAAAATTAATCGCCATCCATTTAGACATGACTTAACTAGTGGGAGACAAAATTTGTGTTCATAATTTGTTTATTTGCCACGTACCAAAATTCTCTCCGCATTTATAGTTTTTTGTTGCACTCTCCCGACAAGACAATCCGCAAAGAAGAGGTCATTTTTTTTCAGCCAATGACAATACAGATAAATCATTTCTAAATAATTTTTTGTTAAAAATTTATCATGTTGACATAGGAAAAGTACAAATTTAAATCAAATTTGTCCGACAAGAAAAATAATCCTATCTTTTGATTGGTTTGCAATCAATAGATTAATAACTAGATAAGTGCGAACTCATTGCAATAGTACCAGCTAGGCAGGTACTAATAAATAACTAATTGGTGTTGGTTAATTATGTGGGCATTATATTATTTCTTTTATTTATTTATTTTGTAATTAATTTCTTTTAGAAAAAGAAATAAGTTGAATTATTTTAATTTGTTAATTTATTTAATTATTGAATGTGCATGTGTATTTTAAGGATTTAGAAAATAAATTATTATATTTATCATATTTGTGAATTAGAATATTATATTTTCTAATATTAGCTTTTAAGTGAATTCTTTTATTTGGATAGAATTAGAAAGGATATTATTTTAATATTATTTGTCTTTTATAGAGAATAAAACATTATAATTTGTTTTTAGGTTTTGGGAAGGAAAAAGAAGAGTTATTAAAAGAAGAAAATTAGTTGTATTTTTATTCTTTTTGGTTATCAATTTTAATATGCAATTTAGAAGAAAAGGAAAAACAGATTATGGAAGTTGAAGGGCTTGAAAGTGTTTTTTATGAAGAATTGAAGGATTGTCGTGATTTTTGAATTGATAATTGATATCTCCATTGTTTTAACCAAATTGCTACAAGGATTGAGGTAGGATTCTTGTCATTGAAGGCTTTAGATGAGAATTTGTCTAAAGGTACTTGGGTACACTACACAGTTGGGAGATGCCCTCTTGACAGGTTGTTGGGACCAAGTGTATGTCATGGTTGTGGATTCTTTGTGTGATTTTGTTATATATGATTGTCTTTATTGTTGTGATCTTGTAATGAATGATGTGATTCTATTATATGCTTGTCTTATGTACTAGCTTTATCTGTGTTTGTTTTATTTGTGTGACTTGTATATTTGAGTTATGGACGTTCTGATTGTAAGTTCTTGTATTGTATTTCTTTATATTTTTTTGTGTATTCGAATTATTGTTTTATGTATGTTTGGATACTTGTGTTGTACTAGGTTATGATGCATGTAGTATGGGATGAATGTATTTCTACCTTAGGCATGTGTTCTTAGTAAGACATATAGCATCATGTGAAGAGAGGTTTCATAGTATGGGATGCGAGTAGCAATTCATGTGGATGTTGGATATGGTCTTGGATGTATAGTTCTGAGTCAAATCTTGTAGGTTTGAAGGGACTTGTGGTTACTATTGATGGTTGTTTGGCTTGTTCATATATTTGCATTCATATGTGTATTAAATTATGGAAAGGATGTGTTGATGTGAGTTGCGTAATCTATTTCTTATGTTTAATATGTTTTTGATATATGGTTTCATGTGTATTCTTATATGTTAATAAAGGAATGAACTATATAAGATAATCACTAGTATTGTATTATACCACACCTTGGATTATGGACGATGCTTCTTTGCCTTGACTGATGGATGGGGAGGAAAGGTACATCCTCATGGTGGGTTCAAACCCTTCCACAATCAGCAACAAGAGAATGGGAGATTGGAGGATTATCTTGCAGTGTTGAGCTTGGAGTTCTTCAAATATTGTTCTTGGTACATATTATATATGGCCACTTATATTTGTGGTGGTCGGTTCATGGCTTATTGTATTCATTGTCATTGATGAGGGTTGTAGTATTTAACCCCTTGTATATCTTGGCTATGTAATTAGGCTATCTTGTGATGTGTGTTTTTAAATACAAGGTGTTGAAATAACCTTTATAGGACTGTCATGGAATCTCAAAGGTAGCGGAGATTACATTTAGGATTTGAAGATAGTCATTTACAATGAAGACCCCAACTATTTACAAGATTGTTGATAAGGATTATATATATCAATCTAGTTAGTAAATAAAGGGTAGAGGTTTGTTTTGATGCAAAGGGATATTCTATCTAGCTTGTTCATCCTTCTTTGCATGTATAAGGTAGGCTAGTTATTGATGTCAATGAATACCTATCTTGAGGAATATAACACTTGCTATATCTCCTATGTTGTAGGATTCCCTACTATGATTTCAATGGATGAGGGAGTCATGATATTGTCATACTAGCAAGCAAAGACTACCATTGATGCAGTCAAGGTAGGAGGGTTCAATGAAGGACTATCTAGTCATGTAGCCAATAAACACAAACACACACAAAACTAACACAAACAATAAAAATTGGCATAAACAATCACAAAAATCTTATTGATATAATCTTACATGATCATCACCATGTTACAACCATGTAACTTGCTACAATAGGCTTACTTACATGTCATGTTGTAATTATTTGATTACAATAAGATACATAAATGGATAATTGCTACAATGGCTTCCTAAAAGCACATAACCTCTAAACTATGGAAACACCACTTCCAGAACTTGCCACATAATATGCATAATGATAACAAGTACAATATAATTTTTAGCATTTTACCACTACTCTACTATAATGACATCCACTTAACCCCTATATGTTGCCTCAAATTGTATTCCACATCATACTCCTTGTACTTTTACTCAACCTCTTAGACCTCACCCCTCGCTACCAAATCTCACTCTCTAACTTTCTACCATACCATGTCTTCTTCACTTGCCTTATAACAATTCTCAACCAAGTATATATAGCATCCTCAAATTTCTCAAATGATCCTCGTTAGCCACAACATGGCATAAATCCTAAAACCACATGAAATGTGTTGTTGACTTATCATAACAAACTTAAAAATTCTAACAATTAAATGGTGGAGAATCTCCATGCAATGCCCTATACACATTCTCAATGGTTAGTAAAACCTTCTCAAATATTCATCCTCTAGCACAAACTGAACACAATTGTAAACTGATAGACACTCTCAAGCTAAAATGCTAACTTTTACTTGAATCCTAAATCTACTATAAATACAATTGTTGTCACCTAGAATTGCACCCTACTTGGAGAGAGTCCAAGCATTCTAATGACACAATAGGAATGATCTCGAGGTGTGGGACCTTGCAAACTGAGATCAAACCTCCAGAGAAGGCTGGTTCCTCATTCTAAACCTAGTGCTAATGCCTACAGGAGAAAAGGGGTAGAAGGAAACTGAAAAGAAATAGGGTGATACACTAGATTTAGTGAGTGATGATGATCTTGGAAGAGATACAACAATGATCTCAATCATGAAGGGAGTTCACACAGACTTTTAGGGTTGATTGAGGCTTCGGTATGAAGGTCTAACCTATAGAGGAGTCACTTTACTCATATAACAGATTATAACTTCAAGTAAAACACAGAAATCAGGACATAAGAAAGGCAAGAAATCATGCGTATATTGATCATGAAGGTTAGAAACCATTACAATACAGAACAACCAGTAGCAGATAAAGACACATTATAGCTAATCACATTCATTTGGTGGATTGATAGGAAGACAACAAAGGCCAGATTCAGGCACAGTGAATCACATTCCCATAACCCTACAATTACACTAAGAGGTCTGACTACAAGAAATTTGGCAGCATAATAGACCAAAATTACCATCCTCTTTTAATAATGAGGTTACAATGTCTTTTATATCAAAGTCTCGTGCAGGGGACACTGAAGCAGATGCATAGGATCCCAGGAAGATGAATGCAGCCATCAATGCAAGGGCAAGAAGGAACGGTGAAGAGGACAGAGACCATGCGTCTGGCAGATCCGTAGCTTTAGAAACAGTTGCCCATACGCAAGATAGGACAGGGCATTGAAGAGAAGAGCCCAAAAGTCTTCGCAAACCACAAGGATATCCACCAGCAAGCCAAAGAAGTTAATCGCATTGAAGAACAGGGCCATCCACCATGAATTGTGAGTACAGAGTTCACCAACTAGAATTACTGTGGAAGAAACAGCATTTGCACATGCCAAAACGGTCGCTGAGACGTCTTGTCAGCAGAGCATGCATATACAGATCATATCTTGAAAGTGAGGATAATCCCATCAAAAGCCCGTCAGATGAAAGTGGAGGCAAAAATAAGCACTTTTACCTTTTGAAGCATGTTGAAATTCCTCTAGATGAGGGAGATATCAATGGTCAAAGCTACGATCAACTGCATCTTGTTCTTAGTATATCACTTTGCATATGCAATTGTATCACCATTTGAATCAGCCTTTGAATGTGCCTTTGAATCTCCTTGACACGTGTCATCATTCCATTGGTCGTTGAGTTAAACCTAGAGTCCATCCCTACAAAACAGACTGTCGAGGAGACCTCAAACTGAGTCATACCAATATGCAAAAGTCTAGTTGATGTGTCTTTTGTATCCTCCCTTTGTATCTGCATCGGCCTATCGATGGGACCACAAACCAAGTCTTGCCAATACACAAAAGTGTCACCGATATGTCTTTTGTATCTGACCTTGCATATGACTTTGCATCTTCCTTTGCATATGCAATTGTATATGCGATACAAACAGATATACATACAAGATACATACAAAGATGACTAAGTATAAAACTGAGAAATATCTACAATGGAAGGCACTTGAAGACAAAGGATTTCTGGGTTTTCCTGGGTTTTCTGCAAGGATGCTCTAGGTGAGATTTTGGGAAATTTTGCAAGGCATAGCATGGGGAAATGCAAGATTTAAGCCTTTCCTCCTTCTATTTAGGCTTTCTCTAATTAAATTTCTTTAATAGAAGGAGGAGAACAGGAATATTTCAGGGCCAAGCAAAATATGACAACAACAACTACTATCAAAATTGCAAAAGATAATTTCTCAATGCAATGAAATGCACTAAATTTCCTTACCACAGACTATTAACCACAAACTAGTAGCCACAAAAACTATTAAACATAACCACAAATTCCACTTTTCTAATCATGACACAGGATTGCCACGATGCCCAGGGATGCACTTGTATTAGACTCCTAAGGTTAATAAAAATATGAGTCTGTTATTTTATAGGATATCCTACCTCTTCCTGGAGATTCCAACATGCTGCCTCTTACACTCACTCCTTCCACCTCTTTAGGTATGCCTCAAGTGATCCACCCTGAGTACTGCTTTCACCCATGTTGTTAGTCACTTTGTTCCACAAATCATCCTCCATGCTACTTGCCTTTGGCTTGTATTCAATCACAACCCACTTGATTTTTCCATCAACTAGTCCCTCACATTTGACATCCTCCTTCTTGGCCACCACATATGGTTTTGCTATGCTCTCTATTGCCGCATGCTCCTCGACATAGCTCCTCGTCATCTTATTCATTTGTCCTATCCTTTGTATGAATTCCTTTTGTTGGTATCCATTCTCACATTCTCTCCTCCATGCTACTTCTTTTGCAATTACAATTGTTAATGGATAAAATTGCACAGATTCCAGCACCAACATGGGAAGCTTCAAGAATGTGGGACTTGACACTTGAAACAACCTCTAGATTTTATAGAAGCTGGCTCTTCCTCTTTCAATCGGGTTTTAGGTAAAGGGAAGAAAAAACAAGATTGTAGATACAATAAACAAAAGCTTCTAACTCTATGGCGATGCGCCAGATTTATATAAGTATCAGCAACTAGCACAGTGATCAAACCTTTATGATTCAGTTATGTCGAAGAGCAAATGAAGCATGATCAACATTAACAGATTATAAACAGATTCAAACAAAGGCTAAACTTAAAAGATTTATGCAAAGACATAGAATATATCACCAATGGCACAGAACTAAGCTTCTTTCATTAACAATTTAATAAAATACAAAAGGCACAGAAACATGCACAGATATATTAGCTTCCTTCTTAGAAACAACTAAACTAAGGCAAAATGATACAATCTAGTCACAGAAAAATCTCTGTATTATCAATATCAATGTGTCTGTGTTACAAAACTTACCCCTATTTATAGCCACAAAATTTGACTCAAGATCACCCCCAACTATTAGGATCTCAATGGCCTGCAACTCAACTAGAAGTCGAACTATCACTGAAAATCTTCTTGAATAACTGTGTCATCCCAGCATTTTGATTGGCTGAGTGATACTAAAAATGTGGCACTATAACTACCAGTTCTATTCGGGTTAGTGGCAAGCCTCAACGACTCCAAAACTACTACGTGACACCTCCTGCATGCTGCATAGTTTCCTTTACTTTTAACAAAACAGAAAAGACACCAACACTTGTCACATTCTGCCATACCTTAGAAACTGATACGTGGCAGCACCTGAAGATTCAATACTGGGACACTTGGTGCTTTCCACATCTTAAAAGCTTATTTACTTTGCATCCTTCAAACACTCGCGGTGATGACACTTGGCAATCTTGGTGTCACTTTAGAAACTGACGCAATAATATTGTGGGCCCACATATGTCCTGTCACTTCTCGAAACTTAACAAAATATGAGACACGCGAAAGCTTCTGCATAATGCAACAAAGTAACACGTGGCACAACGCGCTCGTCTCCAAAGCTTCATTAAAAGTTTCTCAAAACCTCGCGGTTAGCGACATAACACCCGGGCCCACCATATACTTTCCGGTGCCTCAAAAGTTTATCAAAGAAAGATACACGCGGCGGCATTCGCTACTACAACAAAAAGACACTTGGAGCCTTCCGCTTGTAAGTTGCATCAAAGAAACTTATCCTTAAGCCCCGCGGCAATGACATGTGGTGCATTCCGTACACAGGAAGAAACTAAATAAAAAGAAACGTAGCCAAGGGTACATGGCGCTTTTCGGCAGTATCTGGGAACTATGAAGCATGAAGAAGGCATGCAGCATTATCCACGGCTATGACACTATATACTCACTGGTTTGAAACTTCTTCCACGTGGCAGCCTCGCAAGTCACTTAGAAGCATTTTCCCTCGCAAATTCTCAATACTAACACATGGCACGTTCCATGCTCAATAGCAAAACCGTGGAGTCTGATAATTGTTGTATGAACACTGAAGAAATAATCACAAGGGATTACATTGTTCATTAGAGACCCTTCACACTATCCGTCATTCTATTCTCAACAGCCTCATAACTTAATTGATCAAAAACAGGTGCCACAAAATAGTCAACAAACTCATATGGGTTTGAAGACTCCGAGAGGACATGAGTCCATGAGGACACAGGGATTGTTCCTCTATGGCTTGCTTCAGGGTCGTATATTTCTAAATGCATATGCTGCTGAAAGAGAGAATAATTTTGATACAGAATCAGGTGAAATAGATAAGTAGAATACCTAAAAACCTGTTCCTCAGAAAACTTAGACAGCTGATGAACCATAGCTTGAGCAATGTGCTTTAAAAAATCAAATCTGTATTCAAAGGACTTATCCATTGTTTTGAGCCTGAATATTGCCGCCAAGTGCCAATCATAAACCCTTGCATCATCGTTTTGATCAAAAAAAAGATAGCATGGATAGGGCATCATGTACATTGACATTGAAACGTCCCCAAGCAGTGGGTAGTGGAGGTAATTGTGTATTATCATCCTCGAAATGTATTTCAGTATTTAAGAATCTTAGCTTGCTCTGAACCCCATTCCATGTTTTTTGCAACTTAGGAATGGAAGCGAAAGTGGCAAGCCTGTCATAATGCAGAGCCAACATATCTTGAATTGCTTTGGGGGTTATATGTAGCATAAAACCTTTGTGCTAGATTGTTGCAGTCTGTGGGTCAAACAGCTCTGAACACATTAGAACCAACTTAGGGTAGGAATGAATGGCAAGGACAACAAATTGCGCTAACTGGGAAGTCCAAATCCACATGTAGAATGTCTCAGATTCTCCTTTCTCTTCTTGTTTGAGGCATCTCATTAGTGTGCCTTCCCTTAGGTTCTTTGTATTTTTCTGCATACATGTATCAAAGATACCATCAGCATAGTCTTCCACTTGTGTAGAATCTACATCAACTCCTTTCTCTATGTTTCTGGTTTTTGGATAGTTGCCTCTGGGTTGCGCCTTAGCAAATGCATAAGATTTGACACCCTTCCATTTATCTTATAGCTCAAAAATCCCTAGCCCCTCTTGCGGCGACTGTGCCTCGGCCATTTCTGTATCCCTTGAAAAACCCTAGAAACTGCAAATGAACCCAAACTAGCTAGAATTGTAGGCAAGAATTGAAACTTTTGTCGTAGACAATGAGAACTCAGAGGATATGGAATAAGGAAAAGCAACTGCAACTATGAGAAGCTTAAAGCTTGGCTCGGCAGGGAATAATGATGCATTAAATGACCCATCACATCTTATTTATGGCATTAACGCCCAAAAGACAGCTAGTGTATCATTCTAAATCTATATAGGACTGTGTGTCAGTTCAACATTAAAAGCGACGATCCTCTGAAATGATTAGTTGTTTCTTTAAGGTTTAAGGAACTGCCTAACGACCTTGGGAAATGCAACTGCTAACAAAAGAGCTACTGCGCTATGGACACGTGTTCCCAGAACACTTATTTAAAAGAAAAAGTGGGAAAAGCAAGAAAAAAGTGAAAAAGGAAATAAAAGACACCTAATTAACTATGATATAGGGGCAGGTTTTGAGATTATGTAAAGTGTTTCAAGAAGATCCCATTCACAGGAATCTCTTCAGACTCTCCTTTCATATTCTCAAACTCAAATGCATTATGTTGCTTACATGCTCTTAAAAGGACCCGTCCATAACAAGTCAAACTTACTGTGTTGGCCTGGTTTAGCAGCTCTCTCATCCCATTTCAGCACCAAAGATCCAACTTCAAAATTTGGATTAGGGTCTTTCTGTCGAACCAATTCTTTATGATATGCTGATGCTTCATCAAAGACTCATGTGCCCCTTCTCTTTTCTCTTGAACCTCCAGTAACTCAGCTAGCCTCACATGCATTGAGCCATTTTCTTCTATCTCCAACTGTTTAATCAACTACAAGGCAGGAATTTCTATATTTAGTGGCATCACTGCATTCTTGCCATAGACTAGCTCATATGGGGACATCTTAGTCACTTGCTTTGGTGTGATTCTATCCGCCCATAGTGTTGAATTGAGGGACTTGTGCCAATCTCTCTAATGATCAGCTCCCATTCTTTTGATAAGCCTAATCAGGTTCTTATTTGTGGATTATGCTAAGTCATTGCCTTGTGGATAGTAATTAGATGAAGTCTTCAGATATATTCCATTCTTTAATGCAAACTCTAACAATCTGGTCCCTAAAAATGCTTTAGCATTGTCTGATTTGATGGTGTGCAGAGGACCAAAACGAGTAGTTATACCCTCAAGAAACTCTAGGATTACCTTTTTAGTGGCTTCTTTAAGTGGCACTGCTTCACTCCACCTTGTAAAGTAATCAGTTGTAGCAAGGATCTACTTATATCCCATACTTGACACTAGATTAATCATCCCAATAAAATCCAAACCCCACTGAGCAAAGGGTTCATCTACTACTATGGGACTCAAGGGCAACGTTGCATTCCTTCTTCTTCTAGTATAAAATTGACAAGCCTGACACTCTTTGACCATTTGATAACAATCTACAAACAATGTTGGCCAGAAGTAGCCAGCTTGTGTAACTTTAATGGCAGTAGTTCTTGTTGAAAAGTGTCCCCCTGAGGCTTCGTGATGAAACTCATGCAGTATCTTTTGAGCTTCATCCCTTTCAACACATCTCAATAGTATTCCATTAAAATTGTTTCTAAATAAAACATGATCAATTAGTGCAAAATGAATTCCCTGTTGTCTATAATATCTTCTTTTATCAGGGGAGATTTCACTAGGGAAAACACCAGTTCTCATGAACTATATCCTATCATTAACCCAAGAATCTTGATCAAACTCTTGGAGTTTTAACATTGTTTCATCTTCTGCTTTTTCAAGCATTGACTCTTCTGTATCTTGAGCAATATATTGGCAGAGTTCTCTTCCTCTGACCAATTTAGTTGGCCTTACCTCTACATCATATTCTAAAATTTTAGTTATCCAATTGGCTCTTTTTTTTATGATCTCACCTTCCATAATGTACTCCCTGACACTTGGGTGAGCTACTAGTATCAAGATCTTATTTCCTATTATTAGGTGCCTGAATTTTTTAAGAGCCTTAACCATGGCATGAGTTTGTTTCTTAACAAAATTATACCTTGATTCATACTCCCTTAGGGTCCTGGAGAAGAATGAAATTGGATGTTTTCCTTCTTCCTTGTCATCCTTCTGGGTCAGAATAGCTACAACACTATATTCTCCTCCATATACATACATTATGAAGGGTTTAGAGAAATCTAGATTTCTCAGCACTGGGGTAGTGGAGATAGCTTTCTTGATTTCTTCAAAAGCTTGTCTCCCTTCAGTTGTCCATTTGAAAACTAAATCCTTCTTCAGCATCAAGGTAATGGGCCTAACCAGCCCTGCAAAATTAGATATAAACCGACTGACAAAATTGATCTTCCCCAAAAAAGACTGAACTGCCTTTTTGTTGATTGGCAAAGACAAATTTAGTATATCTATGACCCACTCTGGATCAATGGAGATTCCATCTTTTGAAATGATATGTCCTAGAAGTTTCCCTTGGGGCACAACAAAAACACACTTCTTAGGATTTAGGGAGATCCCAAATTCTTGACACTTCTAAAAAATAGCTTCTAAATGCTCAAAGTGATCTTTTACATCCTTGGTAAATATAGTAAGGTCATCTAAATAGATCAGAATGATCTTATTTATCAGGCCTCTAAACACTATATCCATAGCGTGTTGAAAAGTGGCTCCAACCATTTTAGCATATGCAAAAGTTCCCCACTTTGTTGTGAATGTTGTCTTATGCTGGTCTTCATCTGCCAACCATATCTGATTGTATCATGAGAAACCATCAAGCAAGGAGAATCTCTTTGATCCAACCACTATTTGCAAAATCTACTCCATGGAGGGCACGGGTAATGATCCTTTAGTGAAGCCCTATTCATGTCTCTAAAGTCTACACAAAGCCTTATGTCTCCATTCTTTTTTCTTACTGGCACCAGGTTAGACACCCAAGTCGAATGCTTAATTGGAAAAATAATTTTAGACTCCAGAAGCTTTTACAATTCATCCACCATTAAAGGCTCAATCCTAGGATTCACTGGTCTATGTTTCTGACAGACTGGTTTTGACCCTTCAGCAAGTTCTATGTTGTCTTAAATGACATCTCTATTATAACCATGAAGGTCATCATAGGTCCATGCAATTACTCTATCATATGTTACATAAAGAAATCAGCTTATCTTTTTCCTCTTGAGTAGTAGCATTACCTACCTTTAACTTTCTTCCTTCGCTAAGTTGAATCTTAGAATAATCATCTTTGCTTGCCTTAAACTTCCTCTTATCCAAGCTCACATCATCTGGGTCAAACAGGTATTCCAGCATGATTAACCCCTTTGGGAGCTTATTAGACTTCAATTGAATAATATGATCACCATATGCTTCTTCAATCTTGAGTTGTAATTGGTCAGCAAATTCTCCCGACTATTGTAGAAATAAAAGCACCTAAAGATCATTGTCAAAGACTTGCCAGTTCTGGACGTTATATGGGATTGCTGGCCTAACTATGACCTTCACTGACTCATTGTTAATGAGCAAGTCACTTTCTAGGTCAAATTGTGAGACAATTTGTGCCATTCTGTCTGCTTCATTGTTTTGCATTCTGGGGACAACTTCTATATTAAAAGCATCGAAGCCATCAATTAGATCCCAAATTCTGTGGCGATAAGATCTCATTCTTACATTCTTTGCCACAACCATTTCTCTAATTTGTTTCACAACTAGCTCCGAATCACCTTTGACCATTAGATTCTTTATCCCTTTCATCTTTGCCAACACAAGACCATGCACCAAAGACTCATACTCAGCATCATTGTTCGTGCAAGCAAATTGAAAGCGTATGGCTCTCAGAATTTTCTTGCCATTTGGAGAAGTGAGACATATACCTACCCCTGCACCATTCTTACTTCTGGCCTCGTCAAAGTTCAAGGTCTAAATCTCAGATTCTTTATTTGTATCTTTTTCCTCATGCGTCTCTTGTTTCATTACATTTGGTATTTCTTGGCCTTCTTCAAAGATTACATAAGTGCCCAAACCAGTATAATCATAATTACCATAAGGGCCACTTTGCATCATGGTCATCAACTGACTATGTTCTTCTTCTTGTTGATCATATTTAGTCCATTCTCCCACTTCTTCAACAAAAATTCTCTCCTCCCTATTCATCATAGCATGAGATGCTTCAATTCTTGGAGTTGGTTCTTTAGTGATATGATCTTTAGATAGGGGCTCAGACAACACCTTCATCTTTATCCCATATTTAGTTCTCAAAATCAAATGTGACCAATCAAGGGACATGTATCCTCCTATTTTAGCTGTGAGATCTCTAGATAGACATAGACCAAAGATAGGGGGAATATCAATAACCACCACATCCTACAGAACAATTGTATTTGGGAAAGTATATAGCTGCAAGGGGAGTTGTTTGATCCTTCCTATGGTTTGGATAGACTTCCCATCTAATTTCATGACCCTTTAGCTAGTGGCTCATATTTTATCTCTAAAGCATCAGCTATTTGCTTTGGCATGACTGTAGTGCTAGCCCCTGAATCTATCATTGACTTATGTAACAGTTTCTTGCCCACTATTAAAGTTAGATAAAATGGTTCAGGCCTAGATTTGCTTACCTCTGTCGTGGCATTTAGCAGGGTAGCTGTCTACAGAGGTGAAGCATCTTTGTTTTTAGTTTTCCCTTTATTCTTATCTCCTTCTTTTGTACCAACAGTTTTAGGATCCGCCTGAGTCTGCAATGCTTCTTGTAATAGTGTCTTTTGTTCAGGAATAGCCAACATGTCCCAGATTGATACATGTGCAGTGGTCTTCTTCAGCTGCTCTACTGCATTCATGGGTCCCAATATCTGTGCCTTAGGATAGTAAGGATATCTTGCTCTTTCCAGTACCGGGTTAGAGATTGCTTGATTCTAAGATGGTTGAGGTATTTCTTACCTCGAAGCAGGATTATAATGGGTTTGGAAAGGAGGGACTCCAACTGCTTCATTATTTATGGCTTCAGGTTGTTCCACCATTCTCCTCTTTGACCTAGTATAGTAATCATATTATACCAAGGGCTTCTTGGAGGTAGATGATTCATTCAGAAAGACTGACTCTTCATCTTCAATCCATGAAAACAAAGCATGTTCTGGGGCAATCTCTTCCTCTTGTTGAATAGACATTCCTTGCATCTGAGCCACCATTACTGCATTCTAAACACTAGGTGACTGATATGGGGGAGCATTTGACACCATAGCTTGGCCCTCCATTCTTCTTTGTTCTGCTATCTTTTGTTGTAAATTGCCCCTAGGACAATCTCTGGGCATATGGGCATTGTTGCAAGGGAAACACCAGGCATTGGTATCTTCTGCTAGGTTGTTTTGTCTAGGGACCATTTCTCTACCTGGGTTGGGGGGACAGCTTGCAAAGGTGTGGGAACTGTGATCAACTGATTTGAAGGTTGAGGATTATTTGGTCTTTGAGCACCTTGGTATTGGTTTGGCTGATATGGGGGTCTATTACCTTGGAATCTCTGATAAGAAGGTTTCAGGTAAGAAGTTTGTTGCCTTTTGAGATTGATAATCTCATTTGAAAAGGTCCCGAGGATATTCTTGCCGTCGTCCATTTCATATGGAGTGGCAGAGGGTGTTGACACTGTGGGTTGTTGAGATGCTGGGAAGGTGTACATGGACACATGTACAAATGGTGGATTAGGGACTTCCTGTGGCAGAGTAATAGAAAATTCTAGGAACATAGGCATGGGAGGCCTCAGAGGCAATTTTCCAACATCTATTAGATTATTTTCAACTCTTACAGCCAATTCATATGCTTTTGGTAGGGTCTGTCCTCCTAAGGACTGTATCTACAGAGATATCAGAATTGAAAGCTTTGAGGTAGAATACAATAGCCATACTTGATGGTGGCCTAGCTGTAGTAAGAATTTTGTTCTAGGTCTTTTGAAACCTGGTGTTGAAGTTTGTTATGGCTTCTTGAGGCGCTCTCTTTATAGTGATCAATTGTTGTAGCAGAGATGATTTATCACCCTTTTCATTGAATCTTGCAAAGAAGGCATCTCCAAGCTGGTCCCAAGTGGATATGGAATTTGTGGGTAAAGACCTATACCAATCCAGAGCCTTCCCTTTAAAAGAAGCCACCAACAGTCTGATAGAAACATTCTATATTGTAATAACATGTACTGCACACACATCTGAAACATCTTGAAGATGTTCTCCTAGTGTCTTGGCATCTTCTCCACTGAATTTAGGTAAGGCCTTCAAAGCATTAGCTGGAATCAGATCCCAAGTATCAGGTAACATCAGGAGAACAAGGGGGCTGCTATTGTTCTAATTTGCATAACTTCATGGTGGAGTAGGTACTGCCATAATTGCTCCTGATGTTGTTGCTACTCAATTTACTCTTCTTCTTGGAGTGGCTAATAATGGGGGAAATAAGATCCTTGGATTAGCGACTGACTATGCTCTTGTTGTTGGTCCATAGCTTTGACTCCTTGATACTCTCTGGTTCATACAATCTTGATCAAAATTCAAGAAAGGTCCCATCGGGCATGCCAAAAACTATTGATGGATAAAATTGCGCGGATTCCAGCACCAACATGGGAAGCTTCAAGAATGTGGGACTTGACACTTGAAACAACCTCCAGATTTTACAGAAGCTAGCTCTTCCTCTTTCAATGGGGTTTTAGGTAAAGGGAAGAAAAAACAAGATTATAGATATAATAAACAAAAGCTTCTAACTCTATGGTGATGTGCTAGATTTATATAAGTATCAGCAACTAGCACAGTGATCAAACCTTTATGATTCAGTTATGTCGAAGAGCAAATGAAGCATGATAAACATTAACAGATTATAAATAGATTCAAACAAAGGCTAAACTTAAAAGATTTATGCAAAGACACAAAATATATCACCAATGGCACAGAACTAAGCTTCTTTCATTAACAATTCGACAAAATACAAAAGGCACAGAAACATGCATAGATATATCAGCTTCCTTCTTAGAAACAACTAAACTAAGGCAAAATGATATAATCTAGTCACAACAAAATCTCTGTATTATTAATATCAATGTGTCTGTTTTACAAAACTTTCCCCTATTTATAGCCACAAAATTTGACTCAAGATCATCCCCCAAGTATTAGGATCTCAACAGCTTACAACTAAACTGGGACTCAACTGGAAGTCGAACTATCACTGAAAATCTTCTTGAATCTGCAACTGTGTCATCCTGGCATTCTAATTGGCTGAGTGATACTAAAAATACAGCACTGTAACTACAAATTCGTTCGGGCTAGTGGCAAGCCTCAACGACTCCAAAACTACTACATGGCACCTCCCGCATGCTGCATAGTTTCCTTTGCTTTTAACAAAACAGAAAAGACACCAACACTTGGCGCATTCCACCATACCTTAGAAACTGATATTTGGCAGCACCTGAAGATTCAATACTGGGACACTTGGCACTTTTTGCATCTTAAAAGCTTCTTTACTTTGCATCCTTCAAACACTCGCGGTGATGACACTTGGCAATCTCCGCGTCACTTTAGAAACTGATGCAATAACATCATGGGGCCCACATATGTCCCGTCATTTCTCGAAACTTAACAAAATATGAGACACGTGGAAGCTTCCACATAATGCAACAAAGTAACACGTGGCACACTACGCTTGTCTCTAAAGCTTCATTAAAAGTTTCTCAAAACCCCGCGGTTAATGACACTTGGCGCTTTCCGCATGCAACTGAAACTTAAGTCATAACACCTGGGCCCACCATATACTTTTTAGCGCCTCAAAAGCTTATCAAAGAAAGATACATGCGGCGACATCCGCTGCTACAACAAAAAGACACTTGGAGCCTTCTGCTTGTAAGATGCATCAAAGAAACTTCTCCTTAAGCCTCGCGGCAATGACACATGGTGCATTCTGTACACAGGGAGAAACTAAATAAAAATAAATGCATCCAAGGGTACGTGGTGCCTTCCAGCAGTATCTGGGAACTGTGAAGCATGAAGAAGGCACGCGGAATTATCTGCAGCTATGACACTATATACTCACTTCTTTGAAACTTCTTCCATGTGGCAACCTCATAGGTCACTTAAAAGCATTTTCCCTTGTAGAATCTCAATACTGACACATGGCGCGTTCCGCACACAGGAAACAAATAACAATAGAAACTGCAGAAGCTAGGCAACAAACTGAAAATGAAAAAATGAGCCGCAACCAAGCAAAAAATAAAAATGTAGAGTTTTGACTCTACAACACTATTGTAAAACATTCTAGCAATGCCACACATCTTTGGAATCAGCACATGTCATCCCTCCACAATGTACACTCCAGCACTGTTGTAAAATTGTCCCTCACTTGGCCTCAACAATATCAACTTATGTTTTTGTTCATCCTTCTAGATCACATAGGTGTTAGCTCTTCCACCATACACAACTTATTTTCCAAATTGCCATGGATTCCACAACAACAAATGACACACATCCATCAGTGCAATGTCACACAACACATCATCATATGTACTCTAATGTTGAACTTTACCCAACATTGTTCCTCCACCAGAATTTTCTCCCCTTGCTACAACCAACTAATTTGGCATGGGCACAAATGTTTCATCCTCCTCAAACCTAACTTATCCACCATCTCCATGGACACCAAATTATCCATGTTCTCACTATCCACCACCACATCCAAACATTTACCACCAACCGTACATCTAGTCCTAAACAAATTCTTCCTCTGTACTGCCCCACCCCACTTATCGCACCTCAAGGCTCTCCATGAAACAAGTGAATCCCTACAATCTGGGTCCCTCTTTGAGGTAGGAAACCTCTCATTTCCATATGTAGCTCATGTGCTACCCTCAATCCTCTTTCCTTGGCATTCAAATGCCTTATGTCCCTCTACTCCACACCTAAAATAGGTTCCTATAACAAATTTATGCCTTTTCCTCTCATATCCTCCTCTACCCTATTGAGAATATCCTCCACACTCCTATTGGGCCTCTCTATAGTATGTGTCTTCTAGTCTTTCATCTTTGTGGTAACCTCTACCCACATCTCTACCTTTGTGATAGTCATTATTGTCACCTCCCCTACTACTGTGGTAGCAAATATTGTCTTCTTTCTCTCTACAGTTGGAATCTTGACCTTCCCCTTTGTTGTGGTGCTAGATATCTCTTCCTTAACCCCTTAGGGATTCTCCTATGTCACTACATTTTGTTCTCCTATCGCAACACCTCTCTTCTTTCTCTCTTTGTTGGCTTTGTCTTTCCTCCTATTTCCAGTTCAACTTCTTCTCTACAGTGAGTGCCAACTGACAGGCCTCCTTTACTGTCTGGATATTCCACATACCTGTCTCCCCTTGGATGGACTCCCTCAATACATTGACATACTTTTCCACTTTCTCAACTCCTTCTTCATGATTCCTTAACCTAAATGTCAACCAATAGTACACTCCTTAGTGTAGTCCTTCAAAGTCATGTTTCTCTACCATAAATTATGTAACTCCTTCAATAGTTCCAACTGGTAAATCATTGAAATGAACTTGGACTTCAAATTTTTCGCCATCCAATCCCACTTTGCAATTGGATTACCCCTTCTATTCCTCTCTATTTGAACTTCCCTCCACCAAATTTTTGTGTGACCTTTTAGCTTGGTCTTTGAAAATTTTACCCTATCTAGGTTTGTAATATCCTCATACTAAAAATGATCCTCAAGATTAGTGATCCAATCTATCATTTCCTCAATATCCAAATTCCCAAAATAGTTTAGAACATCCACTTTGTTCCCCTTTATAATGCCAATTATAGCCTTCAACATCCTCTCTTCCTTATCTTCTTTACTTCCACTTTTAATTCTACAAGATTTGCCTCCTCCTCATCACTCTCCTTGGCTCTGGGGTTAGGGTTCCTTCAGTGGTCCTAATCCAATGCATCCATTTGATTATGCATAGCCTTCAACATCTCATACATCTCCTCCATCCTTCCTACAACATTAATAGTACCTTGCCCTCTCTTTAGTGGCATCTTGACTAGGTTGGCGATCTTTCCACAATTACCCTTTTATAAACTACCTCACAGTTAGCACTCTGTCTACAAATCTCTATAGACTGCCATAGATCAAACTTTATTTAATTCTTGTAAAGTACAAAACCAAATGCAATGTGCCTCCACTACTTATGCCTTTATTTACCTAACATCACTACCACAATTTAGGTTTTAATCAAATACATTATTAAGAAATCGCATTGATTAGGTGCGCTCATATCCACACCCACACTTCAATGATCTTTCCATGATTCAACCTTGGATCTAATACCAAATGATGCAATCACAATAGGAGGGTCTAATGAAGGATTGTCCATCCATGCAACTAACAACCACAACACATAGAACTATCGCAAACAACAAAAATTCACATAAACAATCACAACATTCTCATTGATATAAGCTTACACGATCATCACCATGTTGCAACCACATAACTTATTGTGATGGGCTCACTTACATGCCAGGCTATAGTCATTTGATTACAATAAGATTCACAAATGGTTAATCGCCACAATGGCTTCCTACATGTACATAACCTCTAAACTACGAAAACAACACTTCCAAAACTTACCACATAAGATGCTTAGTCATAACAAGTACAAGATAATTTTCAAAATTCTACCACTACTTTATTGTAATGACATCCACTTATCCCCCATATGCTACCTCAGACTGTATTCCACATCATACTCCTTGTACCATTACTCAACCTCTAAGACCTCACCCCTCGCTGCCGAAACTCACTCTCTAACCTTCTACCATACCATATCTTCTTCACTTGCCTTCTACAATTCCCAATGAAGTATATATAACATCCTCAAGTTTCTCAAATGATCCGCATCGACCACAAGATAGTGCAAAACCTGAAACCAAACAAAAAGTGTTGTCAAATTATTATAATAAATTTACAAATTCTAACGATTAAATGGTGGAGAATTTCCATGCGATGCCCCATATACATTCTCAATGGTTAGTAAAACCTTCTCAAATATTCATCCTCTAGTGCAAAATTAGAATAACCTTTCAGAAATAGAAATAATCCCAACTAAACACAACTGTAAACCCCCACGTACTCTCAAGACAAATTACTAACTTCTACTCATCCAATCACCCTAAAACTTTAACACTAAATAAATCTACTACAAATAGAACTAATATCAAAACCACAATAGCCAATTCCTTAATGTGATGAAATGTGCTAACTTTCCTTACCATAGATTGTTAACCACAAACTAGAAGACACAAACTATTGAACTTAATCACAAATTCCACTTCTCTAGTCAGGACAAGATTTCCATGATGCCGAAGGATGTACTTGCATCAATGATCATGGCAAAGAACAAAAGGGGAACTTTATAGTAATGCCCATTTGTTTAGATAAGATGGGGAGGATAGTCATAGTCACTCTTCACGGATCACCACCCTAATCACAACTAAGGCCAAAATCCTAGTAGATCCTTGCAACTATCATATGATTCTAGTTTAGATGGTTTCAATGGTGGTAAAGATAAATCATGATGTAGGAATTAGGGTCATAAGCTGTTAAGACAAACATGCAAGAAATTTTTATGGATTTAGGATGACCAAAATCTCCTTAGGTGGTCATATTACCTACTCTAATGCCAACACCTAAAGCTTGTGAGACTGACCACTAAGACACCAAAACTATCATGCATCACAAAGGGCTACCCAACACACATAACCAATACAACTTCAACACATAGAATGTTGTCATGGTAATAGGATGTTGCCTTAAAGTAAGAAAATTGTATCACAATGACAGGGAGAGGGTTTACCTTTGAATGAGTAGTTAGGTTACAAAGAGAACAATCATTCCTAGTCAATAATGGACTATCATACTTATGATAGTTAGCCATGAATCATTTGTGGATTCCAAGATAGTGATATACCTAAACTCTCTCTCTTTGCCAAGAATGTTACAATAATCTAAGGGATCATCACATAAGTTCTATCATCCTAATTCAAGGATATGTCACTAAATGTACTCAAGGTTTGTCATACTTTTTACCAATCTTTGGCCTTTTAAAGACAGTCATTGCATCATCATTTGGTGGTTATATTTCTCTTCAAGACTATCATAATGTCTCTAGGCATTGTCAAGGGTGGTTGAATCAATGCAGATAGTTATGAATGTTCATAAATAGGAGACAACACAATTAAAGATTGTTAGAGTGATCACTAATGCCATAAACACATAAGGAAATCACATGTACAATGAGAAGATTGTCATAGAAATCATAGGTAGTAAACATCTTGTCCAACCATGCAAGCTCCTCTAATATGATTGTTAACAATACTAAACATGGCCTAAAGGGTAGTCAACCCCTGCAAGTACCTGGATTAACATTTAGAATTTCCCAAGAAGAAACAAGATTGTTTAAAAGATAAGAAGTGGTTAAAGGTTAACTCAAGACTATCATGAACAAAAAAAGGGACTATCCTAGAATTATATCATTGTCGTGTTGGTAAATACTAACATGAAACTTGAGATAGGCTACAAGAGGGAAGATTGGGATGAGCCAAGTACCTAAACAAGAGGTCAAAAGATCAAATTAGGTGGAGTTGCCTTTGGCATGCTTGATCTCATTGAAAAGGGAGACTAGAGCCTGAAAATGAATGTGTCAATTGGTTTTTATGAACTTAGGACCAATGGATTCTAGATTTGAACAATGTTTCCATTTATGATTTATGCTTATGAGAAATTTGATGCATTATTGTTTGTGGTTGTAGGATCAAGTTTTGGAGCAAAGATTGTGTTTGTACTTGCACATGCTAAAACAAGATATTTGTTGATGGAATAGAGATAAACACTGTTTCAAACTCCTAATTTGTTGTTTATCCACCAAAGAAACATCATAATCTTGAAGTTCTTTAGTTGTACCTGAAGATGAAAAGATCTTACAAAGCATGAAAACATGGAAATGAATTGAAAAACTAAGATTTATACCTTCCAAGATCCTTTGAAGTCCTTAACTCCTTGATAAGGTAGAAGGAGATGCACCCAAGACTCCTTAGCTTCACCCAAATATGATGGAGAAACGTGGATTGCAATGCAAATTCTCAACACAATAATAGCTCAAGAGGGAGATTTGAAGGTATTTTGGCATAATAAGGCTACTTGAAATTGAGTTGTGAAAATGGCTTGTGGAGGGTCTTATTTATAGGCAATTTGAGGGGGGATTTGATCCAACAGTGGAGATTAAAAGTTAGAATCAAGAGTGGAGATGAGAGGATGAGATCAAGGGCTAAGATCTCATCAACCAAAAATTGAGGGCTAAGAATAAAAATGACTTTTATTCATTTTTGGGCAAGGATTTGCAAATAATGTGATTAGGACTTGTGAGGAAATAAAAAATTATTTCCTTGGGATGAGATGGAATTTAAAATTCCATTTTATGTGGAATGGTGAGAGACATGTGACACTGACGCAATTTTGGAAATCACATGTGTGAGGTCATGGCATGGAGAAGAACTTAGCATGGAAATACAAAGGTGAGGTGGAAGGGTCATGTGACCCTTGGGATTAAATTGTAATTTTTTATTTGTGGGATGTGGGGGAAGGTGTTAATGAGGGTTTGACCAAGTTAATTAGGGTGATTAACTTAATTAATGTGGCTGGAGAAAATTAGTGGATGGGCTAATCAGGGTTTAAATTTAATTAAATAATGATTTATTTAATTAATTTAGGTCTAGGGGTCATGTAGGCTAGGGTAGCTATTTAAATAATAGCTATTTAATCAACTAGGCTAGGTTTAGGCTAATTAGTAGGGCAGATTAATTATGATTTATCTAATTAATCAGGTTTAGGGAAGTGGACAAATTAACCAAATAAATATTTAGCATATTTATTTAATTAATTAGGATGATGTTATAAGGTATAGTACTGAATTAATTAAATTAATTCAGGACTAAGGGTAAATTGACGAGGGATGGCTAAGGGTGGATGATCAAAGATGATGTAAGGTTAATTAATTAAATAATTATGAATTTATTTAATTAATCGGATGAAAGGGAAAATTAGTGATATGTATGATGTAGAAAAATGGTTGAAGGGTCGGGACATTTTTAGGTGTCTACAGTACCTATTGATGTACCTACAAAATTAGAACTAGGGATTGTCAACCAAGAAGATAACAAAGTGTTGGAGCTGGACAAAGGAGAGTTGTTGATCATGTACCTAATTTGGGAAACCTAATCATAGCTATCATATCATTTCCATGTTCCTAATTTGTTGGTCCAAGTTGAAGACTTCATAAAGATGCCTCGAGAGAGACTAATCCATGAATAGATAAGGAGAAATGGAGAACTGTATGGACAAGTCCTGATTAGGAAACCAACTATATTATGGTAGCATCTTGTTGTTTATAATGGAAATATGAGAAGAAAGCATGCCATATGGGGGTTTGAAGACTTTTTAGAGCAATATTTGTCCTCTCAAAACAAAACCTACTACCTTAAGACTTATGCCATCTTACCTAGGCATAGAGGAGGAAACTTACTCATGAAGTTGTGTTAAGAAAAGGTGAATTTGTCTTGAAACTACTATTTTTGTTTAGCTTGTAAATGTTGTTTGGAGTATTGAGAAGATTTTGTTTTTAAATAGAAAATTTGCTACAAATATTTAATGTAAAGATGAGGATGAAAAGGCACTTTTTTCTTACTAAGGGGAGCTCGTTGAAGAAGCTACATCATGTATTAAGACAAACTACCTTGGAAATTGTGTCTGCCACCAAAATTGACTTTGAGTTGGTGCATTGAATTTGAGCCATTGGATCAAATTGATCTTATCCATTGATGTACTAACAAAAACTTAGTATGGAAAAGTTGACTTCTATAAATAGACAACTAACATACTTTGTAAGGGTTGAGAAGAACTTGTTGAAAACTATTGGGAAGTCATTGTACACTTGAACTTGAAAGCAATAAAGCATATTTTCTAAATTTCCTCTATTTTGTCATGGGTTTCTCTAAACACTAAGTGATATTTCTTACATTTCTAGCCCCTAGTTGACGAGTATTGATGAGTTTATTATGTGTTTCATATCACTGGTTATTTGTTTATTGTGAATGACTTCATGTGATCAACCTAAACACCCACAAACTAGATGTGAGCTTTGTTCAATCTATGCTAAAAAAATAGGTGTTTTTTGTAGCATATTTCATGACTGATACGCTTTGAAGATTACACCTTCTTGAATCTTGGTTTATGATTTTCATGGCCAAATTAGGAAAGGTTATATTTACAAATTTGTCTATTCATTAGTTATGTTGAAATGTGGAAAAAAGTTAGATTTTTTAGTTGTTTTCTCTTCTAAGTCCTATATCTTTTGCCTTTTATTTTATAGATTTGAGTAGGTTACGATTAGTTTTAGAATTTTCTAACTTGCAAATGCTGATATAATGCTAATATTTCATGTTTGTAAGTTGTTCTATTGTTGGTTATGAGTTGGAAAGTTACATTTTAGAGTGCAACATATGTTTAAATCAATTTGTAAATGCATGGTTAAATTTGAAATATTGATTCTTTATGTGCAAATTAACCCTTGAATGTTGGATGGCTTGTCAAACACCACAGGTCATTGATTGGAACAACAATACATAGGGTCTCTAAGTTACCTTGCAAATGACCAAGACCTAGTTACAAAGACCTTAGGGATAGTCATGTAAAGGAAAAACCTAGCCTCCAAGAACACACCCAATATATTAATATTCAAATAAGTTACAATATATTCACAAATCCTTATTGCTTCACAAGAGATCTACAATGATTTGGGAGGAATTCTATTAATATAACCCTACATAAAATTAGACATACAATCTCTATCCCAAGCCCTCATTGTGTAAGCCAAGGAGACCTAAGAAACCAACCATAAGTCATAACCATGTCAAGGTGGTCCGCATTTAACACGTGATCCTCTCCAAGAGTAACTCCTCCCAATTTAGAATTCCACTCCCAGCTTGAACATTTAACCCCGATGACTAAGGGGGTCTAATGTAACTCCCAAGTGCTCCACATGTGTGTAATAATATCTCTTACACACCTCTTATAGATGGTTATAAGTATTTGGTCAAAGATGCTAGCCACAATCCACCCAGTAACCCCCTATTTAGTGACTTCTTACAACTGTCATAAGACCAATGACACATGGAAAAGAGTGCCAATAATGGAATCTCAAGGTTCCATCCAAATTAAGTGCCTTTTCCATATGGGCACATTATTTACCATATTATATAAATATTAAACAATTCATCTAGACTGAGGACTTGCAAGGTGTATAACACCTAGACCTCTAGTCCTAAAAATGATAATGCATGCAATAGCCACTTCTCTTCATGGATCACAACATTTGAGATTTTGATAACATAATATATTATCAACCCACCATGACTCATGATGCTTATGATTAGGTTCATAAGCCTCAAGCATATTATCAATTTTGTGGCAAGCTTGAGCTTGCAATGAATCCTATTAAGCTAATGATTATTAAAGCTCCTTTTTAGCAATGGGGGCTATATTTCATTAGGCCTCGAAATTCAAACTCT
This sequence comes from Cunninghamia lanceolata, assembly GCA_027924645.1. NCBI lineage: Eukaryota > Viridiplantae > Streptophyta > Pinopsida > Cupressales > Cupressaceae > Cunninghamia > Cunninghamia lanceolata. The sequence continues at coordinate 11,095,794 of BSBN01000508.1, read as the reverse complement.
AGCTAAGGTCATATCTACATGCTGATGATTAAATATTATTTCAAAAATTGGGTGGAGGTAATTCCTACTAAGAGATTTACTTCAAAGGTGATTTATGATAATTTCTTGAAAGAGAGTATCCTTTCATGTTTTAGAGTGCCTTATGAGATTGCTACAAATAATGCAATCAACTTTTTATTAGAGCAATTGTTGGAGTTCTATTTTGAGTATGGGATTAAGTTGTCACATTCATCATATAATCATATTACTATCCACAAGGAAATGGACACATTGTGTCATCCAATTATAATATAGTCAATTTTATTCACAAATTAGTTGACACAAATAAAAGGAATTAGCATAAGAAGTTGTATGATGCCTCCTAAAAGGGAAATTGTACTTGTATATTTATAATCATGTATGACACCATTGTTATATGGCCAATTAGTTTGGAAATTTCAACATTGTAGTTGACTTTTGTTATTGAGGATAGTGAGTTCAAGGATCCTATTGAGACATGATCTTATATATGACAAAACTTGTGGAAGAAAGGTTAAAGGTTATTAGCAGGATCAATAATCATCAAGAAAGAGTGAAGAAGATTTTCAATAAGAAGTCTCGTGAAAGAGATTTTACTGTTGGAGATCTTGTTCTCCTTTGGTACAAGAGACATGAGCCAAATGTAATGCCTAATACATTTGACTCTCTATGGTTGGGACCGTTTAATATTTGTCACTTTTGTGGTAACACAAACTATTTGAATACTAGTTTGACTCTAGATGTAATTATCTTCCATTGCCCTATAATAATAAATACATGAAGCACTTCATTCCTTAATGTTTGAAGGTGTTATCCCATTTGTAAATAATTTTGTTGTATGTGTTGGTGTTGTGTCATATTTCCCTTACTTCGTAAAGTGTCTTGTGTTTGGTATTATAATTATGTTTGTTAGGATAGTCTTGTGTGTAGTTGATTTAGGAAATGTTTGACTCCATAACCAACTAAATGAAATCTTTTGTATATTGAGTCATTTTTTTGTGAAGATCATAAATGATCCCCTACCTTTCTAGTTGAGGAAGACTCCTCAAGTCTCTACTTGTTCTTTTGGACACTAATCAATTTCATTTTGTAGCCAATGACAAATTCTTTTCAACGTAATGAATGAGGCAAGGATCGAAGCACAAGTGAGAGAGTTATATTAGTGAGAGGGAACTTTAGTGAGAATTTGTTGTCATTCAACCCACCATTAGTCTACACAAAATGTTCATAAGTAGAAAATGTGGAAAAAATGGTTGGGATGCATGAATAATGATTTGTCATTGGGTCATTAAAAGTGAGAGTGCCAAAGTAGCACCTCATTAGTGAGTTTCATGACTCACCAAAGGGGGCCAAAATGTTTAAAACAAAAAAAGAGTAAGTCACTTTAAATCATGTGATCACCCATTATAACACCCAAACATGGCAAAGTAAAAAGTGGCAAGTCATGCAAGGTCGTGTGACAACATGAAGTAGAGCCAGAAACTCAAAAAATGCCAAATGTGAAACAAAGGCATGAATCACATGACATGAGGATGACATGTTTAGAGAAAAATGAATGGTCCATAAGTCATAGAAACTTGATAAGCATGAATAAAAGATAAAAATACATTTTAAGTTGCCAAGGGATGGGTTGAGTCAAGAATGAATTTTTCTCTATAAAGAAATCTTCAAACTCTCATTACCTCACAAATAATAAATTGTTCAAATTACAAATGGAAGAGTGAGGAGTGTAGAAAATCTTAAGATCTTTCAGGACACCTGAAGCTGAGCAGGCCGCCACAAGAAAAAGTAAATTATCTCTATCTTTTGTAGGTTTTCCAAGCATAGTGGGCCCATTATCAATCAAACACCAAGGGATTTTACATATTTAAAAAATCATATTCATAGAAGGCACCTAGATTTTAATATTGATCATCATCAAAAGAAGAATGCTAGGTTTTCTATGCCTAGGGTTTCAATTTGTTAAAGGGCATGCCAAGGTTTCACACATAGGAAATCATTCTCCAAGGGTACACTAGGGTTTATAATATCAATTAAAATGAATTTCAAGTAGCTTGGGTCTTGAAGGAGTATTTTTAGCAAGAAATCAAGGGTGCTGCCACAATAATGGGTTACACTTTCTGGGACATCCTGATTTTTGCTGAAATTGCATATTTTTAGAAAATATAATGATTTAAGCCTTGAAAGGTTCCATTTAAAGGATTTTAATTGAAGAGGGTTTGATCAAACCCCCTTAGATCAAACCCCCTTGGATAGAACCTCTCTAGTTTTAAACCATACCTCTAATGGAGTCTCCTCTACACCTATCAAAATGTTGATAAAAAACCACTTTTGATTTACCTTTTGGGGATCAAATGAATTCATTTAAAATTTATGTTTTGTAAGTATGTAGTCATTATTATAAGATTCCCAAAAAGTATAATTTTAAATATATTTAATTTGATTATTATATTCATTTTCTATTTCTTGTAAATGTAGGTTTTTCAATGAACATCAAGGTCTTTGTTTCAAACATATGAAAAAATAGGAAAATATATAAAAAAAATCTAAAAAATACATGTCCTTATTCCAACAAAAAAAAATTGAATTCTAATACATACAAAAAAAGTTATGCTCTTTATAGTACACCTATGTCTAAATTGTAATTGGTTTGACTTCAAAACTTAATTAAAAAATATTCAATAAAACATTATGAAACCAAATGCATCCTCTAGATATTGTAGTTACAAATCTAAATTTGAAAAAATTAGAAGTTTTTCCTGCATAGAAATTTTTTTTGTGGTTTATAGTACACATCACTCTTTAAAAATGGCGTTTACTATTAAAAACTAGTTATCGAAGGAGATGGAAAAAGAAATTCAATTTGATTCCAAAAGTTTAAAAAAATATATATTTAGAATCTACAGACAAAATGTCACAAATCACTAGTTTGCATCATCTTCAAATTCCTCATGGTTTAGCACCTATAGGTGTCTAAAAGTGAAGATTTAGTTCAAAATGTTCATTTCAATGTCAAGTTTGGCCAAAAAGTGTAACCTAGTATTGTGGGATCACCCTCAAGTCATAATCAAGTCCATGTCATTAAGATTAACCAAGATTTGCCAAGCTTGTTGTTGTTGAGGTTTTAGAAATCACCTTCACTATGGCCTATCATTTTTAGATTATGGATCCACCTTTAGTGTTGGCATGTGATTATCCCATGATCAAGGTGTGGAAGCTTAAGAACAATATATCTAACATAGAACTTTCCATTCTTAATGTTGTGTCTACCTACAATAAGTTTTTGGGGTAGGTCTTAATCAAATGCATTCCATGAGCACTAAGGAGTTACTTGCCATGGAGGTCATAGCAAATCCAAAAGAAGATTATACCTGTGTATAGGCTAAAATGTACAAATTTATAATCTATCTCCTTAAAGATATATTAAAAACCTTTAGGGATCAAAAGCATAAACTATATGATATAGAATATAAAATCTCTTTTGTGTCTTCTATTTAGTGTGCTTTCCATGATGATGGCATACACTTGAGAATGATCAAATAGAGGTAAGGACATGTAATTAGATAGGCTTGTGACAGAGAAGGTTAGGGGACCACAATCCTTAGACAAGAATAGTATAAACAAATTGGTAGGTATCTTAAGGCATTCCATTAAGGTGGAAAAGGATAGTTTTAGATTGGAAAATTAATGGTAAAGAGTGAGTATGTTCTAGAAGTTCATGTAATCAGGTCAAGTACAGTTTCATTGTCTAAGGCATCCTAGGTCAAAAGATTGATTTCAAGGTTTCAAAATATCTAGGAGAGCAAGGAAGTCATTGACATTACCATGCTAGAGTCATTGAAGGAGGTGATAAACATTTCAAAGTAGTTATTTTTAGCTAAGAGTATTTTTAGATGACAATTATTGATAAGTAGCTTTCTAGAAGAAGTTATTTTTAGATTGAATATTTTTTATTGAAATCTATTTGTGGATTTCCTTTTCGAGATGAACTTTTTTAGGCAATTTTGTATTTAGAGATTGCTTTCTTTACAACCAATCTATTTTCAACAAAGAACTTTAGTTATTAGTCTTTTGTATTTATCAATATAAAATTACATTGCCATGCAACAATTACAACTAATTTATTTCATGAGTATACAAATATGTGTAAACACTTATAAATATGCCTACTTGCTCCTAAAATTATTGTTTAAGTCGATTGTGTGTCATCTTGTGTTAGTGCACTTTGTGAGTTGGATATTGATTAATAACCATTGTAGTTTTTGTTGATTTGAGTGTTTGTAGTTGTGTATACAAATCTCAAATATTTAACTCATAAAATATTGCCTTTAAATTTCAATTCAATTATTGTATGCATAAGCTTTCTAGTGGCTACCATTTAGCCAAAAGGTGTGTGTGTTTGTGTCATCATAGGTTAGTCACCAGTGTTGGTCATAAAATACAAATTCCTTTTGTCTTGCGTGGAAGAGTAATCATCTAGCCTTGTGCTTATACCCAAGAACCAAAATATAGGGTAGTGTTTTTAGTTTATTTGCATAGCATGCTAAAAAACCAAAAGATTATTTTGTGCATACTACAAAAGCTATAATTTATCTCCATAGCTAGAGCTCTAGGCTCTTAGTTTAGTTTTTAGTTACAAGGGAGCCTCCCCTTTGTTAGGAATAGTAGGCAGAAAATATCAATTAAATGCAGATAATAAGAGATTAAACAGAGGAATGAAAATACATAGAAATAAAATAGTGAGACAATTTAACGTGGTTCACCAAAACTCGGGCTACATCCACCAACAGAGAGTCCAATATTATTATCCAGCAAAAATAGAACCGATTACAACCAGCAATCTCTTGCAACTCAATACCGTTGAAATATGCTATAATGCAATATGAACTATAACCCTAACCCTTAAGCTTTTCCACCTTCTCCAACCATTCATATCAAGACTTATGGCAGTTACAAAAATTAGGTTTTTATAAGTCAACCAATAAAAAACTCCCGACACCTTTATTAAATAATAGGTAATTTTTGTTGGAGGGGCTATGCCCCCTTGCACTCCCCCGTTAAATACTTTGGGGGGAAAATGCGCTAACAAAAGTGGGGAAAATTTAACCTCCAAGTCTGATTAGGCTCTATATAATAGCAATCTCCCACTTGGAGACTGATCAAACTCCACACCATATCATCTCCCACTTGGAGACTGATCATAACACCGCTGCCCCTGTAGCTCCCACTAGAAATAAGCACCCTAGACCCTGTTGTTCTGATTTTATTATTTTCAATCTTGAAGGCCAACTGAAGCTGAAGAGGAGCTCAACTTCTCCCTTGTCACCGCCTTTGTAAACATATCCACTAGATTGTCATCTGTATGTATCTTCTCCAACCTTAACTGTCCATCTTCCAACACCGACCAGATGACGTGATACCTCAGCTGTATGTGTTAGGTATTTGAATGCAAGGTAGAATTATTTGCAAGATGTATGGCACCCTGGCTGTCCGTAAACAAATAACTATTAGCCTATTGTTTGCCCAATTCTTCCATGAAAAATTGTAGCCATATCATCTCCTTGCTTGCCTCTATTATAGCTACATACTCTGCCTCCGTGGTGGATATATCAACCACTTTTTGCAACCTTGAGATCCAACTCACCGTTGTCCCACCTATAGTAAAGACAACCTATAGTACTCAGCCTAGTATCAATATCCCCTTCCAAATTTGAGTCCACGTAGCCTGTTAAATCAGTATTAGAGCCCCCAAAACATAAATGTTTATTAGAGGTACCTCTCAAATATCTGAGAATCTATTTTACCGCATTCTAATGCTCCAATCTGAGATTACTCATATACCTACTTACAACTCCTACGACCTGTGCAATATCCAGTCTCATGCATACCATGGCATACATTAAACTTCCTAGAACTAAAGCGTATGGTACATTGGACATTTTTTCTTTCTCCTTTTGTGTCTTTGGACACATCTCCTTAGTCAATTTGAAATGACTAGGTAAAGGTGTGCTGACAGCTTTTGCATTCTCCATATGGAATCTCTGCAACACCTTTTCAACATAATCAACTTGAGATAGAGTCAATGTTTTGTTCTTCCCATCTCTACAAATTCTCATACCAAGGATTTGTTTTGCTGCCCCCAAATCCTTCATAGCAAATGATTGTGCTTACTGTTGTTTTAACTCACTTATGAGATCCATGTTAGACCCCACTACAAGCATGTCATCAACATATAAACATAAAATAATGTAGTTGTCATTATCCAACCTCTTAAAATAAACACAATGGTCAGAATTACACCAACTGTAGCCTTGCTCAACCATAAAACTATCAAATTTCAAGTACCATTGTCGAGGTGCTTGTTTCAAGCCATATAAACTCTTCTTCAATCTGCACACCAATTTCTCCTTATCTTTGACCTCAAATCCTTGGGGTTGTTCCATATATATCTCCTCCTCCAAATCACCATGGAGAAAGGTAGTTTTCACATCTAACTGTTCCAAATGCAAATCTTCAGCAACCACAATACTTAAAATAGTACGAATAGATGTCATCTTAACAATTGGAGAAAAAATCTCATCAAAATCAATGCCTTTTTTCTGTGCAAATCCTTTTACAACTAACTTGGATTTAAATATTTTCTTACCTCAATTTTCCTCTTTCAGCATATAAGCCCATTTGTTTGGTAAAGCCTTTTTACCTACATGCAACTTACATAATTCTCCAGTCTGATTTTTTAACAAGGAGTCCATTTCTTCTTCCATTGCATGCTCCCACTGAACCTTTGTATCCACCTGCATAGCTTCATCATACCCTTCTGGTTCACCAACATCTGTTAACAAAATAGAATACAAAGAGGGAGAAAACCTTTCGGGAGGTCTACTTATCTTTGTTGACTGTCTAACATTCACTGGAGTTTGTGGTATTTGTTGTTGTTGTTGTGGAGCATGAGGAACCACTGGAACATTACTGTTCGGAGTATCATCCAGCACCACACAATCATTTTCTTTCTTCTCATGCTGTTGCAACTAATCTTTGTACAACACCTTCACATTGAATACAACATCCCTACTTCTCACAATTTAAAGATTTTCAAAATCCCAAAGCCTATAACCAAATTCATCAATGCCATATCCAATGAAGATACACTTTTTTTATTTTGCATCCAGCTTGGTTCTATTTTCAGAATCTACATGTGCAAATGTTTCACATATGAAGGTTTTGAGAAAATAATAACTCACCTTCTTACATGTCCATGCTTCCTCTGGAATACCATAGCCCAAAGGAGTTGAAGGACCTCTGTTAATTAAATATACAACGGTGTTGATAGCCTCTGCCCACATGTTTAAAGGCAGCCCAACATGCAATCTCATGCTCCTTGCATGCTCCATTATTGTTCTCTTCATGCGCTCAGCCACTCCAGTCTCCTATGGAGTCCCTGGAACTATTTTTTGCGTACGAATTCCATTAAAGGAAGAATAATCCTCAAATTCTTTGCTGTAATACTCACCACCATTATCAGATCTGAGACATTTTAATCTTTTACCCGTCTCATTCTCAACCAAGCTTCTCCATTTCTTAAATGTTTCAAATACATCAGATTTCTGCCTAAAGAAATAAATCCAAACCTTCCTAGTTGCATCATCTATGAATGTAACATAATACTAAGAGCCACTGAGAGAAAATACCTGAGCTAGTCCCCATACATCCATATGCACAAGCTTCAACTTTTCATCTTTCTTTTGCTTCCCATCCTTGAAAAACTAACTCTATTTTGTTTTCCATACACACAACTTTCATAGAAATCTGTATTAATACATTTCAAACCTGATAAAACTTTCTTAGAATGAAGTACCTTCATACCTTTTTCACTCATATGCCCAAGTCTGTTATGCCATAGTGCTGTCTCAAAACTCGCAACAACTGTTTCGGTCTCTACCTACGAGCCTACAACAATTGTTCCTGAACTTGTTTAAGTTCTCTCTACAACAACTAAAGTAGTAGAAATAGTATGACCTATACAAAGATATAAGGTGTCTGTAACTTTCACACCTTTTGCTACTATTAAGGCACCTCTTGTAACCTTCTAGTTTTTATCACTAAAAGTAACTATGCAACCTTCATCACCTAGCTACCTTGCTTAAATTAGATTCCTACTCAGCCTTGGAACATGCCTTACCTCTTGTAGTAGCCAATGATTCCCATTCTGTAACCTAATCCTAATTCTTCCCTTTCCAACAATCTGAAAGGGTTCATTATCTCTCAAATAAACCAACCCAAAATCTCCTTGGACGTAATCAAGAAAATAACTTCTATGGGGTGTAGCATGAAATGAGGCCCTTGAATCTAAAACTCATGAATCATCAACATTATCTAGGGAAAGAATCAAAGCATCATCTTCAGATTTATTACTTACCACATTTGCCTCCTTATTACCTTCTTATTGTCTCCTTTATTCTTTCGAGACCAGCAATATTTTTTCAGATGACCTAGTTTCCCACAGTACTAGCAATCCTTCTTTCCTCTGGATTGGGACCTCTTGTCCTTTGATTTTCCTCATGACTTCCCATGACCTCTAGAACCTTTTCCTCTCCTTTGATATGCCCCTACTTTCTGCATTCAAAACATTGCCTGAAGTGGATCCACCTGATCTTTTCTTACAAATTTCTTCACTCAGAATAACACTAACAACATCATCAAATTTCAACGTATTCGAACCAGAAACAAAGTTGATAATTGCCATTACCAAACTATTCCAGCTTTCAGGCAAAGAACATAATATCAAGAGAGCTCTAACTTCTTCATCGAAATTTACATTTACAGAAGTCAATTGACTTGTAACTATGTTAAACTCATTTAAATGATCAGTAATTGATCCACCTTCTACCATTTTCATATTAAATAAACGCTTCATAAGAAATACCTTATTCGAAGCGGAAGGCTTTTCATATAACTTTACCAATGTTTGCATCAACTCATCCATTGTCCTCGCTTTTGAAATATTGAATGCCACCGATGGCGCCAGGCACAAATGAATGCTTCCCAGTGCCTTTCCATCTAGAAGTTCCCAATCCTCATCAATCATTGCTGCCAGTTTCTTGGCTTTCCCTTGCAACGGCCTCCATAAATCCTTCTGATAGAGATAATCCTCCATCTGCATCTTCCATAACTGATAGTTCTGCCCATTAAATTTATCTACCTACAATTTACCCTCGTCTGCCATTACTCCCACTCAACCCTGAGACCTTCTTGCAGAGGATAATCAAACACAACTCGCTTTGATATCACTTGTTAGGAATAGCAGGCAGAAAATATCAATTAAATGTAGATAATCAGAGATTAAACAAAGGAATGAAAATACACATAAATAAAATAGCGAGAGACAATTTAACGTGGTCCACCCAAACTCGGGCTACATCCACCAACAAAGAGTCCAATATTATTATTCAGCAAAAATAGAACCGATTACAACCAACAATCTCTTGCAACTTAATACCATTGCAATATGCTACAATGCAATATGAACTGTAACCCTAACCCTTAAGATTTTTCACCTTCTCTAGATGTTCATATCAAGACTTATGGCGGTTATAAAAATTAGGTTTTTATAAGTCGACCAATAAAAAAAACTCCTGGTCCGCCTTTGTTAAATAATAGTCATTTTTTGTTGGAGGGGCTTTGCCCCTTGCACTCCCTCGTTAAATACTTTGGGGGGAACCGCGCTGACAAAAGTGGGGAAAATTTAACCTCCGAGTTTGATTGGGCTCCATATAACAACACCCTTCCAGTTTGATGAAAGGTTTTACCTTACACATTGTTTCATTTTGCATTGAGCTAAAAGGGGCACAATAAAATGCTAATAGTTTTCACTATTGTTAAGTAGTATGTTAGACCAAACTTTCTAAGAAATTACTATTTATACATTAAAGGGACCCATTTTTTATAATTTCTTTCTCTTCCTTATCATTTCAAAGTAGTGTCTATTGTTATATTTACCTTGATTGATGGCCATTAGACATTATCTATGTTGTTAAGTAGTTGTCAAACTCCAATGCTCTAAAAGGTTTACATACATATCCTCCTTTCCACACGACCTTTATTTTTCATATTTGATCAAGGTTTCACAAAATCAGTTAAGTTTGGAAGGAAATTTATGTCCAACCACAAACTTTGGAACATTTTTAGTTGAACCATTCTTTAGTGAAATTCTTGTTACCCTACCAAATCCCTTCCTTGTTGATTCCTTTGAAAGTGCGGGGATCCCTTGGTAAAAATAGGCCTCAAGTCTAGTCAACATGATCATCTAAAACATGCCCAACTCTTTGTTTTCACCACCATTGCCTTGAGCAAAAATGGTTTGATTGCCAAGCATTTTCTAGATTTTATAGGAAACTAGCCAAGGAACATAGATACATAAAAATGTCTAATCAATGTGAACCCATGCCTTATTCCCTTGTCAAGTACCCTTTGTATCCCATTATGGTGTAAAATTTATACTTCTACAAGTTTATTATAGAGTAAGTCATGTCAACACAAGAGAATAAGAAACACTTTTGCTTCTTGTTTGCTAGATGGATTTGTTTGTAAAGTATATATTTATCCATCAAGACATGCTTCAATATAATTGTCTTACAATTTAGAATCTACTATTTAAATAATATATATGAGATGGCTTATATCAGTTGAGAAATCATGTCATACCCATCAATGCAGTCATATCCATGTACCTATGGCATTTAAGCACTCAATTCAACCTAATATATAGATTATTTAGATAGTAATTAGAAGAGACAAGGTGAATAAGTTTCGACATTTGCAACTAAACCATTATATTAACTAGTATATTCCAAACACCAAGCAAGCCTAGAAGATAATTAAATGTCTTTCAAAATTTTGCTAGGTAAAGTTAGCAATCTATCTTCTCCTATATTTGTTTTATTATTTTCCCTATCCACTCATTATACTTTTATAACTTCCCACTCTATCTCTTGGGTCCACCAATATTTCTTAACCTTTAGTTGTTGTTCGTCAATGGATTTTCTATACTCACACCTTGGCCTCAACCTCCTTATGATGATTAAGTCCTTAAAGGATATTCCCCTCCCTAACCTCCTAAAGTTATTTGAGTGCCTTAGTTCCCCCTTCCCCAACCACCTGAAGTTATTTGAGTGCCTTAGTTCCCCTTTCCCCAACCTCTTGAAGTTGATTGAGAGGCTAACTATTATTAGGTTGTTAGTGTAGTGGTTCATTTTCACTCACTCCTCTCCCTTGGATCAAGAGCATAAATTTCCTCACAAAATGGGTATTTGAGACTACAAAATGATTTTGTGCAAACATAGAAAGTGGAGTGTTATGCACAAAAACACTTCATAGTCAACTCAAGGTTCTTCATTGTTGTGACATTAGTATGCTGAGGCCTTTGGATGTTTGACTTTTGGGTTAATATCCTTCCCTATGCCCACTCACCATATCAATTTTCAATTTTATCCGAGTGCTTACTTTAGGAAAAGTGGGATTGGGCAACATGAACAAAAACCACTCCCTATCTTATGATATAAAGGGCAACATCCACCATGGTTAGAGAGTAACTAAAATAGCGACAAAACTTACAGTTAAACGACACCTAGAGACTCCACGAACCTTGTATAGTTGTCTTGCGCTATAAAATGAATTAGAATGGAATAAATTGATTTTGTCAATGGTGAATCAATCAAACATATTATAGTAAGCCTAACATGAATTGAAATATAATAATTCAATAAGTTAGCTCACTTACATCTCTTGATTTACTATCCATTTAGGATAACCTTTGTATTGGGGGATAGCTTGATTCCATTATTATTTAGATGGGAGGGAATAGTTCATGCTTCCTATCTACTAATCAAGTTTGAGTTCACATAATTACAAGCAAATAAAAGAACTATCAAATCCATACTTTGTCAATCAAGTGATCTCGAATTAGCTCTTGAGATTTGGGGTCTCCCTTCCAAACAATAGACTTGACCATTTTCATTGCATCAGGGAAATGTATAAATTTCAATAATGACATTATACACCATCTTAGTGAAAAGTGAATTATACAGCATCTTAGTAATAAGTACATAATTAAATATTACAGTGGAACGAGATGTTCCTTGGGCCACTTAGGGCCTTTATTGCAGCAATGACACTCTTGGATTGTAATTTATGTTTAAATCACAATTAAAAGCATCTTGAAAGCCAAGAGGCTAAACTGAAATCTTTCTTCTCTGTGAGACTGCTATATAGTTAAAAAGCTTTTTCCTTCGCCTTCCTCATTGGGGCCTCTGCTTGAAGGTTCTGGGTAAATATAAATGTGGAAACCTAATAGTTTTAGATGTGGAGGCAATACATTCTACTTAAACATCATCCATTTTAATAGTAGTCATTATACATCATTCATAACAAAAAGTGGTAAATATTTGTCCTAATTTTATTGACTAAAATTAACTTTTAACTGTTGAAGTGGATGATGTTTAAAACCTAGACTCTAGATAGACTCTCCAAAATGAAATTTAAGAAGAATGGGTGTGCTTTGAAGAGGAAGAAATGTAACTCTATATAATTCGATAACATGATTTGGTTTTAGCAATCTCCACCATGTTCCCTGCACTTTTCCCCTGTTTAGACATGAGAAGAAAGTCTAGATTGTAGAGCACAGGCACCAACGCCAGCGAGCAGAGCAGCACTGGAAAGGGTCCAAGAATCCACATAAGCAAAGGGCATGCAATATAGAGTATCCTTGTTGCAATTATGTTGAATACACAACCCTTTTCCAACAGTTGGCTCACATACTCTGCTGATATCAAACAGGGTTCATGCAGAGGAACATTTATTAAGAAACCCGCCTGGTTGAGGAAGCGGATGGAGAGTGAACTGCAGAAGAAACTTAAGAGCAACAACAGCAAAGGAGTGGCATATTTGACGGCCACTAAGAGCTCGTTGTGATGGGCACCAAAGAGTAAGGTGTTTTCTGCAGGCTGCTGCATTTTTGAGTTGTATGTGCTACTCATCACTGCAGCCAATCCTGTTGACAATAAAGCAGAAATTGTGCCCACCAATGTGGACTGCATTATCATGTTTCTCATTGTTTGAACTGCAAGAATGTTCTTCTTATCTGTGTCCTGCATTCGCGAAAGGTTAAAATTGGCTTAATAAGAAACAGTGAAGATATATATATAGCAGCACTGACATTTTAAGGAAAGTTCTCCAGGCTCTAGATTTAGATCATAAGTAGATTCCATATATCTTTTATTTATCTTCTCTGTAAGAAGATATAATACATCAAAAATATTATGCAGAAGTCTATCCATATCAATGCTTACAAAAACTAGCAGAACAGAAGCTTTAGCAAACCAACTAAAGTAGATCTAAAGTATATCTCACATTGTGTAAGTTGTAAAAGAAAATTGAATGCTTAATATACATATATGAAAAAAGATCCAATAAAATATTTGCCATCCATCTAAATCCACTGATCATATTTACCACTTCAAAGATCACAACAATAATAAATGTGATAATACCAATACCAACATACTTGTATAGCATGAAAGTAAACATTCTTTCAATTAATTTTCCCTCATACAAGACCTCCAATCCTTTAACATAAACATTGAATGTCAAATCTCAATGCATTACCCATACTTTAAAATTCTTGAATTATACATTAGTAGAGAGTAACTTTCCTCATATAAGATCCCCAATCCTTTAACATAAACATTGAATGTCAAATCTCAATGCATTACCCATACCTTAAAATTTTTGAATTATACATTATTAGAGAGTACATCAAATTAATTGAAAGTTTGAATGTTTTTTTTTCCAAATATCCCTATTTATTTATTTACTGTAGAGTGTAATTTTTTTTTTTTATATATATAGTAATTAATTTTGAGAGTATTGTTATATTGATTGTTTAAAAAACTAAATGCAGTGCAAGTCTAAAATTCTATTATTATTTTGATGGAGATCATCCACAAGATCGTTTTTGCTACCCAATTTAGGAACACAAGCTTTATGCTGAACCTCTTGGGAACCTCTTCGAGGACTGAGGGGTATCCACTCCGCGCAAATTCGCCACGATCCTGACCTCATCTCTTATGGTGTTGGGGGCCTTGCACTCAGCAAGACTTGATCGCTCCTGGACTCATTCAGAACCTTTCAACTTTCATTCAAAACCTTTCAACTTCACCAGCAGACCAAAGACCCTTTAACAAATTATTTAACTTATACACAAAAATTATAAATATATTTGACAACTCAGATACTCTTTAAACTCTATAAACAAAACATTGATTGAAAGAAAATCTCACCTCTATCATAGTTTCAACCCAAAGACGCCTTCCAACACTATTAACCCCTGTAATTGTTAGCAGAGGCGTTTTCTTGATTTTGTAGCACAAAAAAATGTGATACGCCAACAATAGAACAAGGGAAGGAGGCACCAGCGCAAGATCTAAGTATATTTTCTTCCATGCCATGGCTCCTTCCTCTCCACCGGGCAGCAGCAACAACAAGAAGAGAAAAAGTTTCACCACTAAATTACAGAGCCTGTGATTCTTTAATATACCACAATTCCAGTCCTGTTGAGATATGAGATCAGAAAGTGGTATGACACGTTGGAATCCGTGCGCACTGCGGAGACTGACAGGGAATGAAAGAATATTTAAAGGCATTAATTAAGTGGGAGGCATTTGGCAAAGAGCACTAACTTTGTGCTGTCAGCCTAATACGGCACATGTAATTCGTTAAGAACAAAGCAACATAAAATCAATTACCACAATCTTGCATCACACGATAGTGGCACCTCTGTTCCAACAAATAAAATAGCTTTCCCATAACAATTATTTCCTCTGTTAGAAGTTCATGATTGTACGTAAGGTTAGTGGGCATCTTACTGAAAAGAAAGCAAATCTTTGCAGTGGTCTACGTGGATGATAATGTTTGGAAATGTTAATGCAAGAAAAAATTGTATGAGTCACGACCCACACATGTTCATGCAAAATGCGGTGGATGAACATGAGTTTGTGGGCTCATAGATGCTGAATCAACTATCACTACCTACTCAACTAAAGTATTGCTCAATCCAAACAATATCGGCTAGTTTTTCAAATATTATTATTGACTGTCAAACAATTATGGAAAAAAGTTACATTTTTTCTGAATTGCTAGGGCATGATTATACATCTGACCATGAGAACGAGGAATATCTGATAGAGGAAATGTAACTGTCTGGGTGAATTTATCTCAATTTCAAATAACAAAATGATGGTACATTCTCTTGCATTTGTTTATGCAACCTTTCACAGTAGATGGTAATTGTGGCAACTAACAACACCCACAAGTTTATTCTCAAAGCTATCCCATGACGTAATAAGTCTCTTTCTTAGGAACTTCCACTAATAGTGTGCTTCAGATGCTTGCATTTTATAAGGAATAATATACTTTGAAAATATGCTTTAGAGTTGGGGCCGAGGTATTTGGAAACCTCATGAAGATTAACATTGTTTAGAATTTTTCTCTTCAAAGTTTTCTTGAACAAAACTTAACCATCATTTAAGTACATGTGCCCCATGGTTTATGGTAGTTTCTTCTTCTTTTTCATTGTAGACTAGAGACTTTGTTATCATTGATATGGCTAAGTTTAATATCCCCAAGTTGAATTAATACCTTAGTTTACATCTTTTCCTTTTAGACTGGCATGAATCAATTCGGAACCTAGATTTCCCCTTTTGTTAACCCCGACTATAGGAGAGAAAGGGGCCTGGATTGACTTGAACAAGTCATACTAGAACATAATTAGTCAACCTCCCAGACTGGAGAAACCTTGGATAGCCTAAAGGCCAGATGTTTCTTGACTATTTCATGAACCCTTAAAAAGTGTTTCATGTGTCATGAGTAGAATAAATTTTATTTTGTTGGACCTTGAAAACATATGTATTGAAATCATAGCACTGAAAATATGTTCTTCATTTGAGATCAAGTCACAACTAAATGACTATTGTGATGATACATAGCTAGTCGTGTTTCTTTAATGTAATGTTGATTGAGTGTGAGTTCAGCCACATCTAATCATGACAAGGATGCCCAAGAGACAAACATTATTTGACCCATGCCCCAAACTACATTGGCTCATGGGACATTGGTTTGTTAAGCACTAATAAAGGAAATTTTGATACCAATTGTTAAAAAGAAAACAAAACTAAAATGTTTGAGCTGAGATATTTGAAGGCGTGCTTATATGTCTTTCCAAATTAATTTAAGTATGTTAAAGTATTATTTGGATTTTTTTTCTAAAAATGACCCAACATTAGAAAACATTACTTCAACCCCTAATGGTTTGATGATGGGAGTAAATTCCCTCTCCTTGGTATATCACATGTAGGTTCATCTATAATCATTCCCTAGCTGTGATCATTTGATTTCCTAAACAAAGGTACATAGAAGGCTTAAGTAGCACTTGTAGGATTATAATGAATGATTGAGGTCTATCTTCCTTGGTCGTATCATTTAGATAAAAATTTGAAACTCTCATCTTCCTCAATTTATCCCCTCAAGATCTATATAGATCTTAGAAGACTCCATCAATGACCATAGACCCTCCTTCAAAGCCCTAAAAAACATAGAAACTTTAAGATTTAGTAGGATAACCATAGGGATATGGAAGGGTACATCCTCGTGCGTCCTTTTGGTTACATAAGGATTAAATTGACAAGAAGTGGGAAAACATGTGGTTTTTAATCCAAATTTGACTTCGCTTTCAACTAAACTAACCTAATTAATCATCATGGGAGTTTACATGCTTCTAATGACTATTTTGTAGGGATGAAATCCATTTAGGGAATTTTTAAAATAACTCAAATATTTATGCTTTGATTCTAAACTTGATCTATAAAACACATATGAGAAACATGACCAAGGAGTCATTTATATCATCATTACCAATTAGGAGTCATCTCATGACTTCACATTGTCTAGGGGATCATGATTCAATGGTTTCAGAAGCCAATAAGTTAGTTCTTAGGTTGAAGGCAAGCTTCAGATGATTTGGAGCATCATAAGAAAGTTATAAGTAGCAGGCACCATCACTATTCCTTTTGTTGATGCACCTTTCTCTTCTTCACATGATATGCGACATTGAGGTTCACCTCTATTTGCTTCATTCTACATTATACGCACTATTCTTGTTCCTCTATATATTGTCTCTATTATGGCATTGAGATCACCTCTATCCTAATATGAGACCACCTTTATCATAATATCGAGAGTCCTTTGTTATGGCATTGAGCTTGCCTTTGTCATCAAATTGGGATTACCTCCATCATTTTGATTACTAGCGCATGATATTGAGACTACCTCTATCTTACTCTCTTTTATTTTCTCATTAGGTTTTGAGGCCTCTCTTCATCTATTGTTTTGTTACCCACTATGTGACACTCATGCATGTCATACTATGGAGGTACAATTTTAGGTGCAACCATGATCTCTTTTCTTTGCTAACAAACAACCATCTACATCTTTGTTGCCCTCACCTACATTTGGGGGGCAAGGACAATGTATTCTTACTTATTTAGTGGTAGCTGGAGATAGTGGTCAATCCCTGAAATCAATCCTTTGGCGGGGGGTGGGGGTAGGGCCCTAGTAGCAGCAGTCAATCCTTGAAATCGGCGGCGGTGATTACTGCGTTCTGGCATTACTGCCAAACTCCTACCACGGTGGATTACTGGACATGTCTGGCATAACACCAATTTAGAGTTCCCCCCTACTATTCTAAGGCGAAGCAGCATCAGCACACATCCTTCCTAAGGATCCCCTCTCTTCTTTCTTCCCCTTCAAACTACCTTATATTCACATATTATACATGCAAATATTTTAAGAGGGGGCATCTATTCCAATCACATGTGCAAACACTCATATCTACATTCACACATGCAAATACATGCTTTCAATGTGCTTTCCAAATTCAAGCACGGGCATGGTGACTAATTTGTGAGATGTGCTTGATTGGCCACTGTTGTTTGGATCACTTAACAACATAGTATGCTAGTCCAAGTGATCTTGCATTTTATCAAACATCCAAATCGCCTAGCAACAAAACACACTAGTACAAGTGATTTGTTGATTCTCATGACTCCTAGCAACAAAGTAAGCTAGACCTTCGATCATGTTGTTCCACTTAACGACTTTCCCTTATCTTCATTCTCTCCTCATGACCCCTAGCAACAAAGCAATCTAGAGCCCGAGTCATGTATTCTCTTTCATATTGATTGCTTCCATCTCTCTTTGTATCCATCGATTTATTCTCTCTCTAAAGCAATCAATCAACTTGTTACATTCTTCTCACCCTATAAGAATTCCTCTATTTGTTGTCTCTTTTGTTTTCATTACATTTTGGGGACATTGCAAAGAATTGAGACAACTTTCACATCTAGGTCTCTTACATGTTGATCCAAAATTTTCTTTTTTTATTTATTATGTGCCTTTTACCTTTGTAAATATGTTGTTCATGTATTGTGTTTTTTTGACATTTTTGATGTAAGTTTCATGTTTTTCTAATGTACATGTTTCATATGTTTCCATATATGTTTGTGATGTTGTGACACAATGGTTTTACAAGTTTGTACTTTCTAAGATTGTTGTCTTACAGGTTTATGTTTTCTAACATTGCTTGTTTTGCAAGTTTTATTTGTTTAATGTGTTTGTTTTGCATATTCTTAGATGAGGGTATAGATTTCTCAATTAAAGACTATCATGCATTTTTTAATGATGTTATTTACTTTTACTTATTTCCTTTTTGTACTTTAGCATAGCCATTCTTGGCAAGCTCCCAAGTAGTCCCAACTATTTTTCTTGTCTTAGCTACAAGTTTCTTGAGAATCAACTCGCATAGTGATTTGAATCCCCTCTCTCTCTCTCTCTCACCATTTCATTATTTCAATTAATTTAACTTCATTTCTCTATCATCTAGTATCCTCAAATTTGTTGCTTTTGTTGTCCTTGTTTCTTGTTGTGCAAGTGGGGTGAAAACTTTGAATTTTGCAACTTTTTTGGATGACAATGTGAGACTGGGATGAAAGTGCATAAATAGGATGAAAACACATCGTGTAGATGTTCACACATTGTAATAACATCCTAGATAGAGAGCTTCATTTTTTGGTCATAGGTTCCTTTCCCTTTGCTATTTACAATTCTATATCTAGTTTATCATTTCAACACTTCTATTTTCTATAATCTGCAAATTCTTATTATACTTCTTTCAATCTCATTCATTGTTTCATCAATGTAATGTAAATTTTAACATAGTTTAAAATTTTCACCTTTATAATCCCACACTTTCAAACTTCCATCTTCCCACCCAAGTGATTGTCTTTTTATGAGACCTAAACTCTAATTCACCTCTAATGATTAAATTGGGTCTAGAACTACTTATAAAGGATGAACTAAAATGGAAAACATCTAACACTCATCCCACACGCACATATCACTAACTTCCTTTGCTACAACAACCTACACTTACACTTGCACCTAGGTTCACACACACTTACAAACCTACTCCATACTATTATTGTTGAATCAATATAAGGATTTGATTGAGGCAAGTCCCTAAATGTATCTTAGGCACTATGTTTTCTATTTTTAGGCATTTTTAGGTACAAGTAGGAACAAAAGATTATCTTAGGCACAACACTTTATTTTAAAAGTACATAGGACACAACCACACCAATCCTAAGCATTGATGCATCATATGAGACTCCAAAGCATTAAATAAGATGGTAGTGCACATGAATATATAAAACCATGACTCATTACATAGAAGTGCATCAGACAAAAATGTGCAAAAACAAACAAAAATGCAAGCACTCCAGTCCCTAACAAAACATACTTTCTACCCTCAATTCTCTTCTTTTAACATTCTATTTCTAGTGTTAATTCAACCTTGTGAATCTTTGATTGATAAACCTGAAAAATATGGAAAAAAAAGACAACAAAAATACAAACAATCTAGTCCAAAAAAATCTGTAACAAAACAAACAATCTAGTCCAAAAAAAACTGTAACAAAACATACTTTCTACCCTCTATTCTCTTCTTTTAACATTCTATTTCTAGTTCTAATTCAGCCTTTAACTCTGAATCTTTGATTGATAGATCTGAAAATTATTAAATTCTCTACCTGCTGTTTAAATCAGATTTTATAATAAGAGATCACACTTACTGATTGAAAGCAGAACCCATCATCGAAGTTGTTTATTTTTAGTTACAGTTCTGTGCCTTACTAATTGTTTACTGCCCTGAGCTAACAGGTATCATGTCCTAAAAGCATCTCGGATCAAATTCCAAAAGACAGGCATCTAGCAAAGTAAAGAGGTTAAAAGAATAGTTCAGTACAAGAAAAAAAACAAAAAAGAGGGAAAAGAATTACAAAAATAATGTCTATATCAAGAAGCCATATTGCTTTCAAACTTGTAAGCGCTCATAAGATCTTAATACTAATTCTTGCTTATCTTTCAGAGTCATGGAGACTATTGCCGCAGCCAAATCGGTCACCGGGGCCTCCAAATTTTTTTCCAAGGCATTTCTCTACAGCTTTCTCGCGTTGAAGACATTACATTGAAATGAACAAAGCCTAAATCTCGAATTGGGATTTTTCTTTTTCTTTTTTCAAATCTAACTAAATGCTTACAATGAATTTGAATGTCTTATGACTGAAGGGAAGGCATTTTTTTGGGTCTGAATTGCAGGATGGAGGAGGCAGGCAGAAGGGAATAAGCATAAGTAAATGTATCAGAGCTTCTGTAGGTTCGTCTCCGAGGAAGTTAGAATTGGTGAGGCATGGCGAAGACAAAGCGGGTGAAGTTGTTCGCGTGGGGGTTCTTGGGGCCAGCGGTTACACTGGTTCAGAGGTACCACAATTTCTTCAACATCATATGTCATATTGTTCCGTTTTTATTTTTATGTTCGTTGGGTTCAGGGTTTTTATAATTCATTTATGCCTAAATTTTTACAATTTTAAAATAAATAGATTCCGCAATTATTAAAGTTCCTGCAAATGTCAATTTTATAAATTAAGAGAGTAGTCCCAAGGGTTACGGTATACTTCTATGCAATAAGTTCAACAAGCGGCCAGTAATCCAGTGGGAGCGTTGTGGTATAACGATTACAGGTAGGTTCAACTGTGATCCAAGTCCACTGGGTTAGATAATTCAGGTTTAATGGAGTAACCGTGGATCGATATTTAAATAAAAATAGTAGTCCGGAGGGTTACCGTAGACTTCTATGAAATAAGTTCAATAAGCGGCCATTAACCCAGTAGGAGGGTGATGGGGTTGTGGTATAATGATTATACGTAGGTTCAATTGTGATCAGATAACTCAGGTTTAATGGAGTACCCGGGGATCCGTATTTAAATCTTAAGAATGTGGGTTAAGCTTGTCCCACATAAGAATACAGCATAAGCTTCCTCCACACAAAACTAAAATGACCCATTGTAGTGTAAGTGGTGGAGTTGTAGGAAAGGAAGTGAGAACAGTTAAGCCACCTGAACTGAAAGCTCATTTGGGAGTGCCTTGCTTTTTGATTGCTCTTTCAAGATGCTAGCCCAAAATGCCAAGGGGTCATTTAACAAGGCAAGCCCATTATACAGGAGGGAGAATACAACTTTTACAGTCTTGAATGCACATGTCCTCCATGTAGCTGTTAAAGGGGTTAGGCCTCATAATAAGTTGAAATTTGAAAAGAGGGCAGAGATGATTAGATTGTACAATGTGGACATCTCTATCTTGTCTGCGTCTTCCTTGAGGGCTTCTAGATACGTATCTCCACCTCCCAGAGTTTGAGAAAGGAAAGGCCACGGGTTTAATAACAACTTCAAACCTAGTTACAAATTTGTTCCAAGATCAGGTTAGAAAGTAGTCGGATCATGCCATTGGCAATAAATTTTTTTTGCCAAGGGTATTCCATTTCATGTTACTTGATTTTGTTATTTCAAGCAGGTTTTTGCTGAGGCATGCAAAGTAGGTCCATCATATGTGCCTCGTGGTAAAACAAAATTAAGAACTACCAGCTTGGGAAAAACCTATTCCAAGGTTAATTTACCAATGGAGGAGATGAAGGTCACATGGATGATAAATGGGTGTAACATCATCGTGGATGGGTGAACAAACATTAGACACCACCTACTCATCAATGTGATACTTACATGTAAGGAAGGTCCTTACTATCTTATGATAGTTGATTATTCTGAAAAGTGCAAGGACATAAAATCCCATTTTTACATGTTCAGAATCTCTAATGTAGTGCAGGTGGTGATAGATGCAACATATGTATGTAGGGCATCAAGAAGGTTAGTTGAGGCTAACCCACAGGTGATCTGTTAGACCCTATGTTGTGTGCATAAATGAACAATGCACTCAAGGACATCAACAAAATTGATTAGGTCAAACAGGTTGTGGCACATTCTAGGGAAGGTGTAGATGTTAATATGCAACCACCATACACCATTGGCTGTTTTTTGATTCTGTTTGAGGAAGGAATTCCTCAAGCCACTGGAGACTTTGTTTGCATCTTACTTCAATTTATTGGAGAGGTTGCTTGAGTTGCAGGATCCCTTGCAATTAATTATTGTAAATGGGAGTGGACCAGATAAGAGGAATCCAAGACAGAGCAGGGAAAGAGGGTGAAGGAGGTGGTGGTCAGTGGAATATTTTGGTCAGATATGAGATACATCACACCTATTGTATTCCTTGTTTTATTGTCATTAGATACTGGGATTTTGACATTCCCAACCTTGGAGAGATCTATAATTGCATAGATAAACATGTTTGGCTGGATAAAGTTGCAATTCTTTATATACAATTATATACCATGAGCATTTTCACCCATCATTTAGTAGAGGTGGGAGAAGCTGAACACCCCCTTACACATGGACGCATATATAGTGAATCCCAAATGGTTTGTGGAGAGGCTTGGTAGAGTTTTTCCCATTGCTGATGAGGAGGTCAAGAAGGTTTTCATGAAGGCCCTCAAGAAAATGTATACTGTCGAGGAATCCTGCAATAATTAGAGTTGAATGGATCAAATGTGTTGAATTTGATGGCTGTCAGAGTTTGGCAAAGATAGATAGACACACTATGGCATAGGGCAAACCGATTAGTTGGTGGTGATTATCTGGGTCTCCATCATCACTTGCTTTTTACCTCCTTTCATAGGTTTCTACTTCCTTTGCTATTGGGAGGAGCTACTCTACATATAACTTTATCCATTCTGTTAAGAGCAAAGAAATTATCTCTAGGAGAGCAGAGAAGGTTGCTGCTGTACATAATGCCTTGCATCTCGTTGATCTCAAGATACTTGAGTACAAGGAGAGCTTGAGTACAAGGAGAGCCCAGTAACACAGTGGGATGTAGAACTTGAGAAGTTGAGGAAAATTGACAAGAACTGCAGTGTGTAACCACAATTGGTTGGGGTCCTCTTATAGGAGTGGATTGAGTTCGATAGTTCCAGTGATGAGAAGCAGTTCACGACATTTTGCAATAAGCTACCCCAAATTTTTTTCAGATTTGTACAATGATCACAGCAGGGTTAGCACAAATATGCAACCAACTAAACACCTCCACACTTCTGATCACCAAGTTCCCAAATTGGGCGAGGTGAGAGCATAATGTGTTTTGGCTTTACAAATTAAAGCATTGTGCAACAAGGTAAATACATTCATTTGCTAATGAGCAGGCATCCACTTATGCAGAAGGGATTCACCACCTATTCAGTGGGTGGAAATACATGAAAGATAAAGTTCCAATTGCTCCACACTGGTGGTAAACCATCCAGGGGTTATTATGTGTTTGCACATTAATGAAATGATTACAGATAAACAACTAATATGCAACACTGTTCAGAAATGAAGGATTGGATCAAAAATCAATACTCTAAGAATGTCTTGCATCAAAGGGAACAACCTGCATCACAAAGGATCATTAGGTTTTCACTTGTTAAATCTGTCCCAAATCAGAAATGGTGCTTAATTCTTTGCTGATGAAGAGAAGATCAGAAAATCAGGTTGTTAGAGTGCTGTCCAATAACAGAAGACACTATAGGCTCTGCTGATCAGAACTGTGGCATAAAAACCAGACCCTTAATGAGCTGTACGGCTGCCTGGAGCATGACAAACTTCTCATAAATGCACATAAACACAAGGATCATCACCAAACTGCCCCCCTTAACTGATATCAACCCTGCAACATTACCACAGATGTAAGAGAACTGTCCAAAGAGAAGCAATCTGATCAGGAGCTCAAACACCCTCACACAGGTCCGTACGGCCTGTAGGGTACAGAGTTCATCAAAGATTCATCAAACCTGCCCAGAACACAAGGGAATAGATCTGCATATTGACGCCAATACATGACAATGACATTACAATCATTGTTTGCTCCAAACACAATAAGATAAGCTCAAACCAAATTGGCCCTCTCCAAGGGTACGGACTTCTTGTACGGCCCAGCTTGGGCATTCAAAACAACAATACAAACACTGCTCAAATCACAATGGATTAATTCTGAAATGAAGCGCCAAAATCATAAGGAAACTATCACATTAACAATAGAAGCAACAGACTTTTAACACTCCATAGAAATAAATCAATTCCTCTTGCTGGTACCGCCTGTAGGGTACGGCCAGCAAGGAAGAACTTCATTTATTATTACTTTATTGAAATCTGAAACAATACTCCTCCAAAACAAACCCCAAAATCTCATATATAATCTCATCAAAACATCAAATCAAACAATCACTCCAAAACTCCATGAAGGCTCCATGTGATTTCTGTGTGAAATCACCGTTGCACCAGCTAGGGTGGATCTTTCACCACTGATCGTCTTCAAGAGGGTTTTCGTCCTCAAGAAGAAATGGAAGAACTCTCAAGTTCAATCCGGCAGGGTAACAATACTAAAATCCAAAAGCATAACCTTTCCAAATGAGCTCTCATCCCCTTTTTATAACCATTTGAGAAGAATATAATATTAATTTCTTTTTAACTCTTCATATTTCTCTCTCAAAAAGACCTTTTGAAATAATAAAAATATATCATGTGTGAGGTCCCCCTTTTAAGTGTCTATTATTTAGAACACTTAAAAACCTTTCCAATGAGCTATAACACTTAGGGACTTATTAATTATTTTCACCCCTAGGAGCCTAAGTGAAAATGATAATTAAAATAGCTCATTAAATATTACTTTTTGCAAAAAAATCCAAATTGCCTCCAAATGCAAAATAAATTGAACCAATATGCTTTGTAGGGTTTGGGATGCAAAACGATGCCATCCAGGTGACTTTCCAAAAAATAGACGGCTCCTTCAAGAATCTTGGGGAGCAAACCGGGAGCCCGATCCAACTTTTGAAAACATCACTGTCACCCTAAACATTCACTGAGCTCAATGCCATAGAGAATTAAACCATTCCTAGAAAGAAAACCACTTATCTGTTCTGCGGACTGAACCACGACCACTCCAAGAACATTGGAGTTCTCCCAAACATGCCGGATAGCCTCTAAGAGACTGGGAGCAAGCATAATGCGCACAAAAATCTATGCGCCAAAAAAAGGGACATTACACATTTCCATATGATGATGACTCCAATTATTGAGTTTGCTGCTCAATTTAGGTATGCATCTTTTGTTTTGGCATTTTGATTTACTTTTGATTCTTAGTTTTGAGTTTGTAACATTTTGGTTCGTACTTTGTTTTCATGAATTGATTAAATCTAAGTTGCCGGTCCTGGTACGGGTTCAGATACGGGTACG
This sequence comes from Cunninghamia lanceolata, assembly GCA_027924645.1. Classification (NCBI taxonomy): domain Eukaryota; kingdom Viridiplantae; phylum Streptophyta; class Pinopsida; order Cupressales; family Cupressaceae; genus Cunninghamia; species Cunninghamia lanceolata. Next base: position 11,069,962 of record BSBN01000508.1, on the reverse strand, counting down.
GGGTTTGGGTACGCGGGTACGGCAATTTTTTTTTTGCCAGGGTACGGTACAGCAGTATATATATATATATATTTTAAATTTTTTAATTTATATTTAAAATAGTAAACTCTAAGACTAAAACTTAAAGTTAAAAACAGTATTACTCATAATTCAAATTGCCAATAATGAATAAAGTTATAAACAACATAATAAAATATCATTATCAACATACCTCATAGAGTCATATGTCATAACTTGCATTAAGGTAAATCAAAATACTCATGAATTGAAATTCATATGAGTCTATGACATAATTTAGTGATTTCTCAAAGAGTCAAATGTCACTAGAAATTAAAAATTCAAAATTACAATCAATATCCATTGTTCAATAACTTAAAGTCTTAAAGTCTTAATAACTTAATAAGCATCATATGGGTCTTCATCCAAAGCATTATCATCATCATTTGAAGCACAATCAATTGGAACACCACTCCCAGTAGGCAAGTCTATGTCATGTGTAGCCTCATTGTCATCATGGACCTCATCAACAGAGACTACTGCAAGCTGTGCAGCAGTAGCATCTAAATCAGCACACTCAGGTGTTAGATCCCAATTTTTTGTTGCTCCCACACTGTAATCAGGTTTCTTATGTGACAAGAGACACAAGTTAGAGTGCACATAGACCAAATCCTCGGCCTTTTTTGCACCCAATCGGTTCCGTTTAACTGAGTGGATAAAGGAGTATGTACTCCAATTCCGCTCAGCTGAAGATGAACTTGCAACCTGTTAAATTTGCATACCATACAAGTTAAATTTGCATACCATAAAATTTAAAAATTAGAAAGAAAAATGAGGAAGTTAATTTAAAAAAAAAAGATACATACTTGAGATAGAATTTTTATTGCAAGAGGTTGAAGGTGAAAATAGTCTTGGCCATGTAGGTACCACCATTCTTGAGCATCTTTCTTGTACTTGTCTCGAAGAGCAAAAACATCTTGATTCTTTGAAGATATGAACTCACCAAATCCCCCTGAGACAATTTTCTCTAAATCTCCATCTAGACATAGTCTTTTGAATGCAGTTTTGTACCCACTAGCAACCTCTTTATCTCTATATGGTGCCACCCTCCTTGGTAGGGTAAGTATCTCTCTGCTGTAATACTTTGGAGGCAAAGCAAATGCTAAGAGATGCAAGGGTGTGGTCATCTTGTTCCAACGGTCAACAATGATCCTTTGTACTCTTTTAAAAAATGCTTCTGTGGGGTCTTGCTCCTTGGCTTCTATTATGGTCCGTATTTTTTCAACCATGGAGTCCACACCATCATAAATCTCACCCAAGCATGGTCGATCCGTATCTGCATACCTAATCATACTCATGATGGGTTCGGTGAAATCCAAAACATATTGCACACGAACCCACCACTCATCATCAAGGATCAATGCTTTGATTCTTTGGGCTTTATCTGTCTGCGATTGCCTCCATACACTCCAAAGAGTGTCAATGGCCATGGCACCCAATGCTGATTTCACCTTTACAAGTCGTCGCAAGACAATTGTGTGTGATGCGAAACGAGTTTCGGCAACCTAACATCATATAAAAAATAAAATAATAAAAAGTAGCAAGTAGCAACTTAGCAAAAATTTAAAAATATTAAATATGCTAAAAGTAAAAAATAAAAATAAAATTACCTTCAACAACTCCAATTTGGAGAAGGTCCTAAAGATGGCTTGTGACATGTGATGATTTGTCACAAACATTTGAATCTCCTCGGCCTCTGTGTAGATTTCCTTGACCCACTCAATTTGTGTGCCAATCTTTTGCATCATCAAGTTGAGAGAGTGAACGGCACATGGTGTCCAAAAAATATGCCCATATCTACCCTCCACTATTGAACCAGCTGCCCTACAATTTTTAGCATTATCTGTTACAACTTGGACAACATTTTCAGGGCCCACCATGTCAATGGCTTGTATGAGGATATCGGCAATGAAGCTTGCATCCTTCACTTGCCCCTCACAATCAATCGCTTTCAAAAACATAGCCCCTTTAGGCGACACTGCAATGACATTAATTAGTGGCCTATTTTTGCAATCCTTCCATCCATCAGAAATGATGGACACTCCTGTTTCAATCCATGTATCCTTGATTGCCCTCAATGACAACTCTACGGAAGCTTTTTCCGTGGCCAATAAGGTGGTGCGCACCTTTTCATATCCAGGACTAACATAATCACTAGGTGCCTTGGCAATTGCGGACACCATATCCCGCCAATATGGTGATCTAACAAGGTTGAAAGGAAGTCCATTGGCATAAATGCAACGAGCAATGCTGTCATCTGCAATTTCCCTTGACTCGTTCTTGAAGGCTTTTTCCAATGGGCCTCTTTTACGAGATTCAAATTGAGTAGTGTCTTCTCCAGAAGATGGTGGTGGCATGAAAGGATGTGGGCCAGCTGGTTTTGTGAAGCAATCAAGAGATTTTTGTGGTCCCTTATTGGAAAGAGGATGCACTCTTTCCTTTCCTCTATTACTTAGCATGTCGGCATCCTCTTGTTCCTTGATATAATCGATTATTTGTTGCTTTGACAACCCTTTTTTATTCGGCCCTGGGCAAACTCTTATACCTGTGCCGAGAATAGCACATAAGTGAGCTTTCATTCGACTGTATGAGCTCTTATATTCTTTCAAACATTGGTTACAACGCCAAAGATAACCCCCACCACCAGGTAATTGTTCTATCATGGTTGTATGTCGCTAAAGAGGTGATGATGCATCAATTTTAAACGGCTTTTCTAGAGAACCAACTGAAGCAGAACTATGAGCCATTCTGTATAAAATTATACAACAAAACAAAAGAAAAAAAATGGGCATTATGACCCCTTTATTATGCATATAAGGTTTACAAACAAAATCTAAAACTTAAAAAAAAACCAAAAAAAAATTGAAAAACTTCAAAAATCTTGAAAAAATTCATGAAAACTTGGAAAAAATTACAAAAATCACTCACCTTTGTAGCTAAATCTTCGTTGTGCGGCGTTTCCTTCCCTTTCAGTGGAGTTCTTTCACTCTCCTAGCCTTCACCTTCGAAGAAAGAGGCAGCAACCTTCAAGAACCAACAATGGTGGCTTGGAGACAAAAAATAAACTCTCTCCTTTTTGTTTGCATGAATGAATGAAAATAACTCATGTTTTTATGTTTTATTAGTTTCAAATGTGCTTTTTAGGGTTAGTAAGGCATTTTAGTTGTTTTAAATGCTAAGGAAATGCTTTAAAATTTAAAAAAAAAATTAAAAAGAGCCCTTTTTGGCACTGCCTAGCCGCGGGTTCGTGCGGGTACGGCCGGGTCCCCTGTGGGTTCTCCCAGGGTCCTGCCCGGGGGAGAACCCACAGGGGACCCGGCCCAGAATCCGTACCTAGACGTCTTGATCCGGGTACGGCGGCAGTATGGAAAGAACCCTGCAACTTAGGATTAAATGAATATCATATTATCAGATGGATCATGGGATCAATGAATTATCATTGTAAATTCAACACTTTGTATTTACTTTTTAAAACTTTAGCTTCTTTTTCTATTTTGTTTAAGTTATTTTTAGAATTTATTTGTTTTTTAATATTCAAATATTAATGTTTATAGATTATTTTAATAGCCATCCCCCTGGCCCTCAAAATCCAAAAATTCTTTGTTCTTGAAACCCATCCTTTGTCACAAAAACTTGGAGAAACACTAACATTTTGTATATTGTTTTTGGGTTGGTTTTTGTTTTGTTTTGATTTTATAGGGCAAGCTGACTTTCTTGAGAGAAGAGAATGGCAAAATGGAAGAATTAGATATTGGAAGTGGGGGGAAAGAATGAGTTGAGGGCACTTGTATTGAAAGTTCAATTGGGAGTGTTTTAGTCTTTGATTGCTCATCAAAGATGTTGGTGAATTATGCATTAGGGCCATTTAACAAGAAAATCCATTGCGGTAGTTTGCGATGACTATTGACACAAACAAGCCAAATTAATCTGTTGATGGAGGAGATGAAGGTGACATGTGTGACACATGAGTGTTTTATCATCGTAGATGGGTGGACAAATATTAGCCATTGTCTATTGATCAATGTTATAGTCATATGTAAAGGAGGCCCTTATTTTCTTAGGGTTGTTGATTGCTCTAGAAAGTGCAAGGATGAGAAATTTAGGTACCTAACTTTGAGGGATGGTATTGAAGAGGGGGGTTACAAATGAACCATTTGTGTGTAGAGAAGTAGTGGAGTTGGTTGAGGCTACTAATAAGCACATCTAATGGACTCTATGTTGTGCCTATAGTGAACAATGTCCTAAAGAACATTGGGAAAATTGATTGGGTTGAAGAGGTTGAGGTGAGGGCTAGCGAGGTGCTGATGTTCATATGCAATGACTACATCTCATTGACATTGTTTTCATCCTTTTTGAGGAAGAAATGTAATGTCCCAACTTTTACATCAGGACATTAACGGTCAAAATACAGGCTAACAAAATTTTCACATTGCTATTGCAACAAACACATCATTGTCGAAATCGAACAACATCGTGACCAAAGCACATGACACTACAAACTGCAAGAAGACAAAAGGTCAACAACATTGAATAGAATTCACATCAGTAGAAGGCTTACACAACCATTGTGGGATAACACTGACACGATGAAGAATAGAGGAGATAGAGTCTCCTCACAACTAACGATAGAGTGCTCAACTCTCATCATCGACACAAATGGAGGACAAGGATGGAAAGTACTAAAGCACAAGCTATAGTACACCCCTCCCCATCCAAGTCTACAAACAAACACTTGAAGGATGGATTCACAACATCCAAAAATCCTCTTGAACAAGCCATGAGTGGTTGGTCACAAGGGAGATACAACACCCGACCTAGGTCTCGCTAGAGACCAACCAAGCACACCTAGGAGCACAAGAACAGCTTGATTTCATCAAAAGGATGACAAGAAATTCCAACACCTCAAACCAAGAAGATGGGAAGGAAGAGCAGACGATAAGGTACAACTCTCCTATAGAAAACTTTTTCAGAAAACATTGGCAATCACTCCGTGCCTTTGGATCACCCCTTTCAGAGTTAAATCACCCTTTTTCTAGTCCAAATCGCATTGGCCATCCTAAGATTGCCCCTTTTACTGGTGAAATCCCTCCTGCTGAAATATCCCAACGAGGGTTTATGCCAAATTTTCTGAATTTTCAATTTTCAAATTTGAAACCCTAGATCTGAATTCTGATTTTTTTGTTTCAGATCTAAACGTACACTTATCTCATCCAATTATCATGCCAAATACATCATAATCAACATGCCAAAATATGCAATCAAACCCTAGTTGAATTACACAAGATCCACACTAGGTAGATAGCAAAATGATGATCAAATCAAATTGGAACACTGCTGTTATGAAATCAGATTGTTCAAATGAGCAATTACATCAAATTCATAGCTCTATCATAGCCAAGATTCATCCACAACTGCTGCTACAAATTCAGATCTGAATTATGGTTTTCAACATACCAATTTGATGACAAAATTGCCAAACAAAATGTGCAATTCCCTCCAAGGCTGATTGGCGCTCCTCAAGGATGATGAGTGATTGTCAAGTCTTCAAGATGTCTCTAGAATGATGTCCAAGATGCCTCAATGCTGTTCAGCCTGCTTAATGATGTCAAGGAATGCAGATCGCCACTCTCAAATGATATCAAATCGCCCCTTATGCTAATCGGCCACTCCAAAGTGATGAATGATGTGTAAATGCCACTCCAAGGATGAAATATCATGCATGGCAAGGGCAGCGATTAGGGTTTTTCGGCCTGCAACAACTCTGATCTGAAAATCTGAATCAAACAACTCCAAGATCTGAATATAGCTCTCCCAAAATCGGCGCTCAAGGTCCTCAATGATGGTGCTCACTCCAATTATCAAATATGCATGAAAACAACCTCCAAATAGCACTCCAAATCTGATTTATAGATCTGAAAATAATCACTCCACACATGCAAGAATGCCCTCTCCAAATCGGCGCTCACTTGATGATGATGAATCTTCAATGTCTTCAACAAATATCTTCAACAAATGGCATCACAAATCTGCTATGAAGATATGTCATGAATGCCCAACAATCCTGCAGAATCTTCAATGAAGTGCAAGTGTGAACTCCGTATGAATCCACCTCCGTGATGCAATTGGGTTTTCGTCCAATTCCACCATCTTCCTCAAGGGTTTTCGTCCTTGGAAAGACCTGCAATAAATTTGCCAATACAAAATACTAAAGATGCCAAAAGTTCCGGATGATGAATGAAGCTCCAAAGACCTTTTATACTTGAGTTCCTTTTTCCCTCCAAGGTTTTTTGACCAAGTTTAGGCGCCTAATTTTCAAAATTCAAATTAAAGATTTGAATTACTTTTCTCCAAATTGGCCAAAGAAACAATATTTTATTTATTTTCCTTTCTCCCAAGTGGACGTCCAAAATTAAAATATTTATTTTTCTCTATTTGAGCCCTCCAAAATAATATTATTTTATTTTCTTTTTAGCCGACCTTCACCTCTAAATGGGTCGCACTTCTCAAAGGAAAATAAGAATATTTTATTTATTTTCACATCTCCATGAATGGGTCGTCCCATTTCAAAAACAATTATTTTATTATTTTTTCCCTTTCAACAATTAATGCAAAAATACATTTAATTTATTTTCCAACTTTGCCAAGACTAGGAAGATTAGCCGAGCCTCATAAAAACAACTTTCAAAATTTCCATAGCTCAACCACTGCATTCACTCAATTCACGAATTAGCCTACGGGAATGAGGATAGGCTAATTCAAACTCCTGTTAGGTGATCATGCCGGAAATGGGGACATTACACCTGCTCAAAATGGGTGATTCATAACAGTGTACAAGGCCTCAAAATGACAAAAGGGTTCTTGGAGACTTCAAAATTGACACCAAAGTTGCCAAATGATTTCCTAACAAGCCTAACAATTAACAAGACATCTAGAACAATGTTTCAAAACCAAGAAATATGAACAAGATTCAAAACCCAATACGTGTAAAGTCCAAAGATACTACTTACTAAAAGTAACCAACAAAAAGCAAGTCAATCCAAAAATGGAAAGTGAATCAATTCATTAATAGAATATCCATAAATGTTTAACATTTAGTGAGTTTCCATAATAAGCAAAGATCATTTACAAGTACAAGAAGGAAGTCATATTACATCTTTTATAATTGTTCCCAATACATTGATAATACATAATGAGAAGTACAATTTACAGAATAACTAATAATCACCTTCAGATTGTTCAGTTACTTACACCATTCATATAATGCTTGTCTTCGCAACAGTAACCTGCACAAGTCTTTCGACATGAATCTGCACAACTAGATATAAACATTAGTCGCACAAAATCAATAAACAACATATTAGATATCCATGCACAAGATGACGAACCTACAGGCCCTAAGAGGTTGACCTAATGCCTCGAGGGCTCATCCGTGATGGCCTTGCCTATGTACGCGCAGCGCAGAGGCTTTGTAGTTCAGGGTAACTTGTCTTGCAATCACAAGGTTGATTTAATACATTTGTTCAAAAAAATGACAGCAAATAATTCTTAATCAAGTCTTTACTAGAACAAGGCTCCCTCTTCTAACTCGAGAAGAAAACAACCTAAGATGGGTAGGATTTCTTGACATGAATAGATGTTAAGACAAGGTCTTCACCACAAAGTTCTAACAGTAATGACTTGGTTCTCGATATTGAAAAGGTTATGCTCATTCTATAATCATGACCATACTAAGTAGTTCAACCTATAGAACCATTATTTTGATGTAAAGAAAGAAAGCAGATAAAATACCCACGAAGTCATACCTAAATGAACTAAACCACTTAGACAATATCTATCATATACCCATTCCATGTAATATCAACAACATGGTATAAAGGAAACTATCGTCATTAGTACCATCATGAAAACAATACCAAGAAAAGACATTTGCTTATAAACTCCACCAAATAAATAGACATTAAATAAAATTAAGATAGATTTACAAATTAAATTAAATAACAAAATATTTATTTTCACATGGTACTCCAAATTTAAAATAAAATTTTATATAATTTACTTTAGAACAAAAGAACAATCAATTAATTTGATTATAGTAAAGAAATAACTAAATTAACATTAAACTAGTTTAATATGAAAAATTAAAACAGGGTTTATTACTAATATTAATTTCTTTCTTTTTGCTTTTCTTAAGTTTCTTTCTTTCTATCTTTCTAATTTACTTCTAGAGTCATATCCTAATCCAAACTTTCCTTTTTGTTTTTTTTTTGTTTTTCTATGGATTTCTTTCTATTCTTAATATATTAGTAATTTCAATAATTTAATCCATTTAATTCATATACTAAATTTGAAAGAACTTACCATATTTCATCTTAATGTAAATAAAATAAATAAATAATATGTAATACTATAATTTTTTAAATTAAGAAAAAGAATATGACAATGATATTAAATGTTATAGAAAATTAGAACCAGCAGTAGAAAAACATTAATATCTTCCTTATTTCTAAACGAAATTTAAAAATTCAAGATGCGACGGAAAGCTAAAACATAGGGGAATAAAACCCAGAAGGGAATTGGAGAGATTCACTAACATGAAAAATCTGTTCATGCTGAAAAACAAATCAATATCCTTCAAAAATGTGGAGAGAAAAATAATATCTCTGTCATCACTTTGATATTTTGAGGATTGCATCTAGGCTTCACCTATGTTACAAATCTTAAGGAAGTGATTCAATCATACTCCACACCATGTCCGGGGCTATGATCTTGGCTTGAATAACCAAAAACAAAACGTTGGCCATCTTAATGCTTCACTCACTCCCCTCTAAGATATAGAACAACCATTCTTTATAATAATGTGCAGTGACAGCTTCATTACTCTAAGCACACATAATATATATATCTAATCTGCTCAAATTCATCAAAGAATGCTTTTAAGGAATAGAATAGATATGCAACAATAAGATTAGCATTGATAATCGATAAACAAAGATCTATTTCCAAGGTCAAAATGAATCCCTTCCAATAACACTCCTTTTCCTCCAAAACTTACTATCTCCCCCTCCTCTTTTATTATTGTTTTGTTTCTATATTTTTATCTTTTTGATTTATTCCATTTTTGTTTTGTTTCCAATGTTGTTCGTTTTCATCATAATCTTTAAAAATTTATAATGTTATCTTTAAAAAATTAAATTCACCTAACAATAAGGTAGCTTATTTTCTGTTTTCTTGCTTTTATTCTATCTTTTTATTTTGTTGCTTTTATTTCATGAAAACTTGCTATTAAAAAAAATATATTAGATAAATATTACTTCTAATATTTATTCATTTAATTCTTTCTAATTTAGTTTATCTCCTTTGTTTTTCTTCTATTTTTTTTTTTATCTCTTTCTATCTTTTTTTTTTTTATTCCAACTTTAAAATCTTGTTATTATCTCAATAAGGCTTAAGAGAATTTAGAAATATTATCACAAAAACAAATATATGTATATATATTTATTTTATCTTTTCTAATTTAACACATAATTATAAAACAATCTTTTTAAGATAACAATACATCATTATCTATTCTAAAACATATCAAATTATCTAAATAATTGTTCCAAAATATTTCCATTAATCTATAACACCTATTATCAACCAGTCAAATGATTATTTTAATGAAATGCAATATTAATGTGACTAAATATTTCCGTCTAATCAACCAGATTAATTATGAAATTATTTTCACACACACACATATATTGATGCAATTTAAACTACAAGAAACTATGTGGTGTGTGCAGATTCTCTTCACCACAAGTCGCCATCAATCAGCTAGAGGCCCCCTTCTCGATGATACTCTCTTTCTGTCGAGAGAGTATTCCTGTAACGCACATAAGTCGAAATTAGTCGACAATCATTAAAATAGTAATATTTAAATTTAAAGTTAATTATTGAAATTAGGGGTTGTGACAATACCGGTGCATGGCTATGCCAATGCAACACTGAAAGGCTAACACAAAACAAGCCTTGTTAATGAATGGTTTGAACCCAAGGATTTCCATATGTTTAAGCATCATATACAAGGTTTGAAACTTCACAAAAGATAATATTTCATTTTAGGCAAATTTCCTTACTTCACATGCATATACACCATTACCCACAATGCGACAAAGAAACATCCCACCAAGCTTAAGTCTGCCCATACAAGAGTTAATGGCAACAACAATTCATTCATGAATTCAAATTTCTCTAACGGCATGATTCATAATAGAACATAAACAACACCTATAAATCACTTTGCAACATGAGTTCATATTAGGCTTATATGTTGCACAATTGGGACTTATAAATAATGACAGTTCCATTACAACTCAAGGTACAGTTCCAAACAAAATGACAATTATTACAAGATTGCAAAGCGGTATTCACATCCCAAACATGGATGGAACACACTCCAATACAATGATGAGATTATTGTACAATTACACCTTTCTATGCCTTTACAAAAGACATCCAATAACCACAAGTTACAACTTAACAAATAAAACATGATATGATAGTACAAAGCCATGAAGAGCTACATGATCCTTGCGAACTCCATGATGCACCGCTATAGTCTGTTGCACAATCCCAATGGTGATCAATGCTACCCAACCATGTGGGACCCTAGGCCCACCCCTCTATACTAAGAGATAGTCTCCATGGATATCAATCACACTCATGCCAAACACTCACAAGTTGGCCACAAGTAAAAACACATCACACAAAAGTTTCTCATTCACAAGGTGAACTACACGAGTCTAAACAATGAGGAAACAAGGTTAGTCCAGGACAAGAGTGGTGTCCCCTTGGTTCTCCATAACCGAACTAAAACCAGTTAGACCTTTGGAGTGCTCCAGTGGTGACGCTTGTCCCATGCAATACATCCTATTTCAGATGCCTTTTTCAGAAATTGCATGCTTAAGTTTAATTCTTTATTAAAATGCACAACACCCTATTTCAGATGTTGCATTAGATTAATCTTGTGTTATTATTATGTGACACACCCTATTTCAGATGTAGCATAATTAAATCTGAATTCTTTATTATGATGACATACATCCTTTTTCAAATGTTGCATCCCACAATTAAATCCATCCACTCCAGGCCCTAACTACCTAATCATTCCTACCACATGTTCTAAGGCAAAGCCAAAAAGTACATTTTTTAAACACAACACACATCCCAAGGAAAGTACACTTTATTTATATGGTAAAGGCCATGTTCCCCCAAAATAATTTCAATCCAAAAGTTTCAAATTCCAAAAATAAATAATTTAAGATTTTCTAAAATTTCCCTAAACATCTAGGTTACTCCATGGATGAACCTTGATTTTTTCTTCAAAATTAAATCACACAATTTTAAAATTCCAAATATACCCTCTTGCTTTAAATCTACCCAACAACATGAGTATGCTAGTGTTAGGTATTCGGCTTGAAGCTGTAAGCCCTCAATGGGTGGGCTTCCAGCTAGTATCCAAACTAGGCCTAGGGGTAGGTATCTGAGTTGTAACTGTAAGCTCTCCTTGGGTGGTGAAAAAGATAAGCCCTACTATCTAAAGGTTACTATTGCTAATAGTAGTAGTAGGGGCCCCTTCTCATTCATAAGGCTAGTGATTTCATATAGTTTCTAGGAAACTTTTGCAAGAGTTTAGTTACAATTTTGTATTTTACAAAATTTAAAAAAACAGTTACAACTAAAATGTACCCCACCCAATGAAATTGAGTTGTAACTTAAAATCCAAACAAAAGAAATAATCTCTTGTTCCAAGCAAACAACACCACTTCTTGCATCAAGATTTTAACCATTTTATTTAACAAACAAATCAACAAGAAAAACACCTCTAAGAATGGTGACAAGCAAAGGAGTTAAATACTTCACTCCACAAAGCAAGCCAAGCAAATCTCCGCCACAATCCAAGCCTTTGAACTCAAATCCTTTTCTTCAGATGCAAGCTAGGGTTTTTTAGAAAATCCTCTCCTTTTTTTTGCTCTCTAAGTTTTTTCTTCTCAAGGAAGAGTGCATAATGAAAAGATAAAAATAATGAAATTCACTTTTTTCTTATAACCAAAACCAAAAACCCTCTTTCCTTTCCCATTCCAAATTAGATATTTCAAAAGGAAATATTTCATAACTTAAAATGCAACCTTCTCCCAAAATTGCTTTTAACTTGCTTAATACAATTATTTTGCCTTTTCAATAAATCCAAAAGCATAACATTATTAAGGAAGCTATTTAATCATTATGCATATCAAGCAAAGTGCATAAACGAACTAATTAAAACCACCCAAGTGTATAGGCATCTATGGGTCTAACACATAGGGGATCCAGAATCACGGTCAATTCGGATAGTGGTTTCATATGTTTCACATGAGACACGTCACTTACTCTCGACGGGTAGGATAGGTTAATAGATTGAAACAAATCATGTTTAACCACCATTGGGATTTTACTTGTGTGTGTGCACTCAAGTCAAACATTATGTGCATTTGTCCAATACATAACAATAGTCGAAGCATAGTAAAACCAACCAATCAACATATATAATTCACATTCCCATAATAATATTTCAATTACGACATCATCATGGTAATATGAGCAATACATGATTAAAAACGATTTAATCATTTAACAAAGCAATACTACAAAACCATTGAATCAACTAACATGTCATTTCAAAATGAAAATAGTGAAGCTGAAAGAACTACACACATTATACCTTAAAATAAAGACATATACATGTATATATCTAAATATACAACACAAGTATCCAGGTAGCAATACAAAACGTCAACGAATATTATATAAATATCTGGTACAAAAACAATCGCATCACACACAAAAGGCACAAATGCTTGTGGGTCTTACAAGAAATCCCTCAAATCAATTGAGATCCAATTTGCATCCTATTTCATTTTGTTGGAAAGAATGCTTGAGTTGCAAGAGCCCTTGCAACTAATGATTGTGACACAAAAGTGAATTAGGTGGGGGAGACCACTGCAAAACATTGAAGTATGGTGAAGGAGGTGGTGGTCAAAGATTCTTTTTGTTGAAATCTGAGATACATTATATCCACTGTATTCCTTGTTTTCACTATCATCATACATAGGGACTGCATCAATCTTAGAGAGATATATGAGTGCATTGATAGGATGCTTGGATGGATAATTGTCCTGATTTATGCTAGAGACACCACCTTGACAATCTATCACAACTTTATTTAGCTTATCATTTTGCAAAGTTGGGACAAGTTGAATGTACCATTACACATGTTTGCATATGCAATGAACTCTAAACGGTTTGTGGAGAGGCTTGGGAGATGCGTTCGCATTGATGAAAAGGATGCAAAGAAGGGCTTCATGACAACTCCTAAGAAAATATACAGTGTGGAGGATGTTGCAATAATCAAGGATTGGTAGACCAAATTATTGAAGTTAAAGGCTACAAGGTTTCAGCTAAGATAATCAAACTCACTATTGTGTAGCACACAACAAACTTATGGTGGCTATATGGGCCTCCATCATCACTACAAACACTTGTCAAGTTCCTCTCTTGTTAGGAAGAATTGGTCTGTATATAGCTATATCAACTTTGTTAAGAGGAACATGCTTACATCTAGGAGAAAGGAGAAGCTTGTTCTTGTACATTGTGCTTCACATCTCGATTGCAAGACATGTGTACAAAGAGTGTCCAACAACATGTTGGGACATAGAGCTCAAGGGGTTAAGGCAGGTTCATGAGGACCAAGATGTGCAATTGGGATTGGTTGGTGTCCCCTTGCTAGATGAGTTTAGTTGTTCCATTGACGATGAACAATAATCATTTTCATTTTCGCAGTTTGATATTCAATCTTTAGTTTGTAATTTTAGACTTATATTTGAATTTTCAGGCCTTTGTAATCATTTTTTTTTTTGATAGGTAAATAGCTGGTATGGGCCAGCACCCTTTAATTAAAGTTCTGAAAACATAATACGGGGAGATCTCTGAACATGAGACCCTGAGTCTTTAAAGTATTACAAAGGCTTGACAGCCAAAAATTGCTTCACCATTCAAAACCAACCTCCTACTACGCACCAACCAGTCTGGATTCATAACAAGAACAAACCACTAGCTGGAACAAAACGCAGGAAAACTAACAACTGACGTAAAAACCAAAAAACTGGAAACTTATGACCCCCTCAGAGCACGCCACCTTGAACAGCACCCTCGATTCCACAGGGAGAAGAATTGGAAGCGCTCACTCCAACACACTTTCCAAGCCTCGTCCCGCTCTGCCTCCTTTCGCATCAGGCGGGCCTTGGCTGCCCGGATTTTGACCGGACAATCCTTCCTACAATTCTTATGCGCCAGGCCTTCTGCAACCTCCTCCACGTCCCTCCCGTCCTCCTGCACCCAGTCTTCGCCACAGTCAGGGAGCAATGGAAACTCCACATCTTTGTTTTCCTCCTCCGAATCGCTGTCATCAGGAACCCAAAAGCCTTCCCTCGCTATGTAGCTGACCATCCACTCCTTCGACGGAAAGGGGGAGATTTCAGCTGCTCTCTGGAGAAAGTCCAAATTATGATCCATGTCCGCCACCCTATCCTCGAGATCCCCCGTGTCGATTGCGAAGACTATGGGGAATTTCGGAATTTCCTTTCCACCTCTTCCTTTTCGCATGTAGTGCTGATGCGCCCAGGGAATTCTGCCATTGTCATCAATATTATCAAGAACCGCATCAATTTCCCCCAGATATGAATGCTTGAAAAGTCTCTGGCATAGGTTCTTCACTCTTTCTTTAGGCATTCCTCTGTAGAGTGCTAGAGCCATAAACATTGCCGCAATGTCAGTATTCACCCGTAGCCCAGGCCTTCGTAATCATTGATGATTAATGTTATGGTGTCATTGAATGATGGATCATGAGTGTTATTTGATTAAAAATTTCGACTTCTTTCAATTTGTTTATAATATACATTTTCATTTTGCTTAAGTTTTTTTTATTTTTTAATCTAATTATCCAAAGTACACACACACACACACACTTTGGATAATATATTAATAAAGAGCACAATAAATAATTTGCAGTTGTAGAACTAAGAATACTTTGTGTGCAATTTACACTGACTATATTTTGAACTTTTGATGACTTGGGTATGGTTGTCTCTAGGTTTGAGTATTGAACCCAATTGTAATGCCACGAAATTTAAGCCATTTCCTTTCAAATCTGAAAACAATATTGCTTTCTCTAGGTAGCAGGTGCAAATCAACTCATATTTGCAGATTAGAATAGATTGGTAGAGATCTTTTTTTTTTGCTTCGTAGATTGGTAGGGATCTTTAATTATATGAATCTCTCTTTTTTTGATTTAGGGCAGTTGGGAACATCACCGAGCCTAGAATAGTTTCTAGGGATGAACAAGTCATAGTCCTATTATTATACATGCGTGCCCACTAAGTTGTGGGTCACCCTGTTGCGCTGTGGAGATTTGAACTGGAGTCACTATCTTTATGGATGCACCACTTTACCATTACATTGCATCCCCTTCAACACGAATTGCTTATTTTTAATAGAGGTGTAGTTTTAGATGATGTCTCTCATTTGGGACTTTTTCACGAATGGTGTGGCACCCTCCTTGGTGCCACTAATTAAAATCACACAAATCATATTGGATAAAGCATAAACTAAATTTTTCTTAACAACATTACAAATAATAGTGCCATTCACACTTGGGTGATGTTCAATAAGTTTATGTAAATACATGCATTTTGGTAACTTTACGGTTCTCATTATAAAGGGGACAAATGATAAAATTTAATTTTCATCACTTAAGGCTTGAATAAAACATACCATTCAATCCAGAAGATCCCAAAACCTATAAATCAACTAAACATTTACCTTGAATGCAAATTGTAAGCAAAAGTTTTGCTCTAGAAAGCTTTAACTCATTATATTTAACTAGACATTGAATATTCAATTTCCACTTATCTAGGACTTGTGTGAATCACATTGTTCAGTTTAGAAGACCCCTAAAACCTATAAATTTGACCAATGTTTATCTCAAATGGACATTGTATACAAAATTTATTCTTTGGTGAATCACTTATGGTAATGTCCTAGAAATCGAATACTTAATTGCTACTTATGTAGGACTTGCATAAACCACACCATTTGATATAGAAGATTCCAAAACCTATGAATGGGACTATTTGTTTGCCCTGAGTAGACCTTGCATGCAAAACTTATGCTCTAGTGAATGGGAACTCGTTGTGACAAATAAAAAATAAAAAAATTGATTTCCACTTATCTAGGATTTACATAAACCACATCTTTCAATCTAGAATACCCTAAAACCTACAAGTTGACCGTTCATTGATTTCCACTTATCTAGGATTTACATAAACCACATCTTTCAATCTAGAATACCCTAAAACCTACAAGTTGACCGTTCATTTTTACTAAATGGACATTGTGTAATGTCCCCTTCTAGCAAGTCCAACTTTTTCGCAACCTTGCACACAATTTCAACTTGCGAGAGGGAACATTAGTACATAGTTCACTTCCATATCGTAGTCATCTCATAAAATTCATAGTCTCCTATTTCCCATTTAGGATTAGAACCATATATTCATGCACATTAATATTAATATCATATTCATCATAATAATCATGTCATCTTTCTCTCAGAGGGATGATGAGTTAGGCATGAGTGGTCACCATGGGCTTGATATTCAATTCCTTTGTCTCAAGTGGGTTAATCCTTAGCTTAGCTAAAGGCCTTCATGTATCCTTGGGTTTGACCCCAAGGCCTTCATAATTATTCCTTAGGTTTTACCCCAAGGCCTTCTCTTTAGGTTTTACCCTAAAGCCTTCTCCTTAGGTTTTACCCTAGGGCCTTCATTAATCTTTAGGTTTTACCCTAAAGCCTTCTCCTTAGGTTTTACCCTGAGGCCTTCTCTTTAGGTTTTACCCTAAGGTCTTCATTAATCCTTAAGTTTTACCCTAAAGCCTTCTCCTTAGGTTTTATGTTAAGGCCTTCTTTAATCTTTAGGTTTTACCCTAAAGCCTTCTCCTTAGGTTTTACCCTAAGGCCTTCATTAATCTTTAGGTTTTACCCTAAAGCCTTCTCCTTAGGTGGTTAGCCTAAGGCCTTCTTATCAAGCACTCATGACCGGCCATCATCCTACACTCTCATCCTTATGCCTTAGAATCCTTCTATCTATCTCATTATCCCCTTGGATCACGAGATGGTATATTTAATCATACTATCTCATATAATCATATAATTCCCAATCTTTATTTATTCTTTATTTCATGTTAGTTTCCTCTCTTATTTCTAATGATATCTTTTGTCCTTTCCTTTTGTTTGTCTTATAATCGAGTGTTGTGACCGATTTGCTGGGGTCCTGTTTATATATCTTGATGTTCACGATGATTGTTCGATCTAGATATATGATGTCTTCCTTGACGTGGATATCTGCTGTTCGATATGCAGAAATATAGTGTATGATGTTTGATGCTGTAGATATGATGGTTTACTTTCGCTGATAAGAAGATGTGCTTGCTTGATTGATGCTGGGTGCTGATATACTCAATTGCTTGTTCAATGCTATTCCAATGTGATTCATTCAATCTGTTATTATATCCCTCCTAAATAAGCCCGCGATTCATTCTTTTGACTCTGAGGTAGTTGCAGCTTCTAATACCAATGCAAAAACTATCAATTGTCAACTGTGATGTATGGCAATTCTTCTGGATATGGCGTCCTGCTTTGATTCTTCTGCCGTTTCCTGTAGGAGGCTAGCAAACACAAAAGTCTGCAATCAAATATGCAGTTATCTTCAATAAAGAGCAATTCCTCTCGCTGAGTTGAGAGCTTTAGCAAACATAATAGAATGATTCCTTTGTTTTGGTGTCAACGCCTATATGTCAATCTTCGACAAATGGAAGAAACAATGATACCAAATTCTTGTGATATTAATTGGATCTGTAATATGTATATCGGGCCTCCTCTTCTCTACTTCTCACGACCTTTTGTAAGAGTGAAGGGACATGTCCAAAGATGATATCCCAAAGGAACCATCGCTGCAGTCCGTGGTCTCCTATCAATCACCACAAGACTCTTACTTAATCGCACCTATTCATGTATATATGTATAGAGTATTTCATGTAGAAGGTGATTGATGGTTTAACATAAATATGTAATCTTATCTTTATTTAGGGAATCGGTCCCTTTATGATATAAAGATATTTCAATATATTGAATATATTATTTATTTATATACATATTATATTATTATATATCAAATATATATATATTATATATTATATTTGTATTTATAATATATTTATTATTATATTATTATAATGAATGATTATAATAATATTTAAATTATTACTATTTATTATAATATTTTATTCTTAATCTTTAAAGATATGAATATATATATAATAATATTTATATATCGACAATTATAATCATAACATTATCTCATGATAATTATGATTATAATAGTATTAAATTGCTATTAAAAATATTCATATAATAATAATATTATATATTATTTCGAATTGATATTTTACGAAGGCACTTTCGCTGTTTTCTTTGTCATGATGTTTAAATCTTTAATTTAAACATTGCCCTTATATCGGGATATGACACATTGTGTGCAAAAGTTATGCAATGCTGAATGCTAACTTGTAGTAAGTTATGATAAAGAATCAAAAATTTAATTTCCACTCATCTAGGTCTTGAAAAAATCACACCGTTAAATCCAAAATGATACACGTTTGTAGCAAGGTTTAGGGAAAGACTACCAATGACATGATCATCCACTATGATGAGAGGGCCAATGCAAGTTTTGATTATGTCTACGAGGATGTGTCCAGGGCTAATGGGCCTCAATTGGACAATGCGAAGCAATGTATTCGTGTAGGGGAACCTCTCCTAACATGCAAGGCTGATTGACCACTGAAGCTAGAGAAAAAAACTAGTTATCCATGCTTGTCTTGATGACTAGGGTTGTGGGTATTAGGGACTAGAAGGTCTTCATTGTTCATAGAAGCAAATTCACTATTCTTAGAGCGAGAGAAGGTTGGGGAGTTCTAGTAGTAGTACACAAAGAGGAACACCATCTTATTTAACCTTTCTATATCTAGGTGTAAATTAGCAGTATCAAATAGGTACGTAGCACCTCCAATGTTTGTGATGGGATGAAAAAAGGATGGAATTAGTTTGGTAGTTCTAGGGATCTCCTATAAGATCTACATTTGAGAGTGAGTTTCTCTCAAAGTATAAAGGGCTGGGCACCTCTGATCAAGATGGTGGAAGAAAGTGGATAGAGAACTATGTGAATTTCTATATAGATAGTGATACTGTCATTCCCCCTGCCTAGGAATGAAAGAATTAATTGAAGATGTAATAACCCACCCCTTATAGTTTTCTGTGGTTTAGTTGAACCTGATGCATTTTGTGTTTGTGATCATAACATAGAGTTTTGCATGCATGTACAAATTCATAAAATAACACAAACTAACAATACCCAGATGCTTAAAAGAGATGGAAATGCATTATATATCAATAATGAACAACACCCATGTGAGAAATAAGCAAATATTTCGAATAACTGACATACCCATAAGCTGATATAGAAAATACAGGTCTGTAGCAGCAGTTTAGAGTCCACAAAACCTTCCCATGCTCATCAAACTCAGAACTATTACATCAAACGGCAAAGAACAGAAGTGCACAGGAGATGGACGCCTCATATGGTGGTCATTGAAACCCCCAAAACCCCAAGAGCTGGACTATATGCTGACCCACGTCCCTTAATGAGCTGGTACAGCCTATATGGAAGTAGATAACAGCAGAAATAAGGACTGCAATGCCTCAAGATACCTCCAATCTGTTCTTCGAATATGTGAAACCTGTTGTAGATACTCCACGCCCAAGATAGAGGAAGGGCTGAATGGAAAATGCCTCCAAAACACACAAAAACTGCCTCTGAAATGTATGGCCTGCTGCTGGTTCAGTACAACCTGTTTTGGGGACAAAACCTCAACAAAATGTCTTCAAAATCAGAACAAAATTCTGCAATGGACTCTTAGATATATCACCATAATTATCATGCCAAAAATCTCCAGTCTAATCAATAGAAAGTCCTCTGCGACAAGCTCACAATCTGTAAATGAAGCACAGTGTGATCTCTGAAAATAAGACCACCAATAACACCCTAGAGATGTCTTTCAATCCCCCAGGCATTCAACACTGTGAAGGTTTCCGTTTCCACAAGTTGCAGATCAAACCCTTGGCTCAACCAAAAACTCTCTTTCATGAAAATAAACAATGGTAATCCAAAATGAGCGTGCAACTTCTCTTTTATTTTCCCTTTACTTTTCCCAATGCCTCTTTTGAGAATTAAATAATTTAATATTACTTTTCACTCTCAAGACATGGGTGCCATTACTTAGGGGTAATATGACTTTATTAAACTTAATATATTTCAAGTCCTCAAATATTAATAAAGTCACTTTATAAAAGTAACACTAAGTTAAATATTTAATTTAACTTAGGTATATATCGATTAATTAAAATTAATCTAAGCGGTCTCCAAAAGTAAATTCTGTAGCACCGCCAAGTTGGCCAAATGACATGGAGTGATAGTGATGATCAGAACCGTTACACTGACTCGCACCAAGTCCGTGACCCCTTACTAAAAATAGTAAATTTGGCCAAATGGCCCAAAATCACTCCAGAAAGGGCCAAATCATCATTGGTCCCCTCACCATCCTCGTTAGTCTACGAGAACCCGAGTAGTAGACTAACCCTATAGCTGTGCTGCTTAGGAAGGGGACATTACAGTCCGCCCTCCCCAAAATTGCTTGCCCACAAGCAATTTCAACACTGGATGCTGCAAGATCTGCCCATTTTCCCATGTAGCATCCTCTACTAGCAAATTCTTTCACTTCACCAAGTACTCCCTGATGACCCACTTTCGCAAGGTACGCTCTTTGGTGTCAATGATGGCCTCAGGAACAAGAATTAGCTTACCCTCATCTAAAGGGAGTAACTCAGTGGAAGGTATCACATTGTGTCCCAACACCTTCTTGAGGCGAGACGTGGAAAATATTGTGTACTCTGCTTCGTGTCGGTAAGTCTAACTCATAAGCCACCTCTCCTATTCTCTTGGACACCCTGAAAGGCCCATAATACCGTGGCTTAAGCTTTTCTGCGCCTCTCTTTTTGAGAGTGGACTATCTATAAGGCTGTAGCATCAAGTAGACCATGTCACCGACCTCAAAAGAACACTCAACCCTGTGTTGATCTGCATACTGTTTCTGTTGGTTCTGCGCCTTCTGGATGTTTTCCTTCAAGCGCTTCATGATATCTTGGCTTTCTTGAAGTAAGTCCTTGTCCTTAGGCACCCTACTGTCCCCGAATAACATATCCAGGAAATTAGGAGCCTCATATCCATAGAGAGCCATAAAAGGTGACATCTAAATTGACATGTGGTAAGTAGTGTTGTAACAGTATTGCCCCAAGTGCAACCACTTAACCCATGCCTTTTTCTGCCCTACAATGTAATTGCGGAGGTATCCTTCCACCCACTTGTTAACAATCTCTGTTTGCCCATCCGTCTGTGGGTGATAGCTAGTGCTGGGAGTGAGTTTAGTCCCACTCAGTCTAAAGAGCTCCTCCCAAAAGTGACTCATGAATTTGCTGTCCCTGTCACTGACTATGCTCCTTGGCAGTCCATGCAACCTGAATACCTCTCTGAAGAACAAGTCAGCAACCTGCGTTGCTGTAAATGTGGCTGAAATCGCAAAAAAATGAGCGAATTTTGTTAACCTGTCAACCACAACATAAATACAGTCCCTGCCTTGGGCCTTGGGCAAACTCGTGCTGAAGTCCATAGAAATGCATTCCCCTTTCTGATTAGGAATGGGTAGGGGTTGTAATAGACCAACTGGAAAAGAATGCTCTTGTTTATTCTGCTGGCAAATAGGACACTCTGACATATTTCAACACCTCTGTTTTGAGCCCTTTCCATGTAAACTGCTCCCGGATTTGGGTGTATGTTTTGAAATATCTCAGGTGGCTAGCTGTAGGAACATCATGGAAGGCTCTCAGAACCTTCTTCTTCATCGCCAATCTTGGTACTAGAAATATCCTCCCTTTGTAAATGATAAGATCATTTACAACTGTGTACCTATTGTCTTGGATAGTACCATCGATTATACTTGTAGCCCACTTGCCCTTTGCATACTTTGCTGATATCCACTCTCTCCAATCAGTTGTAATCTCTCACAAAGAACACAAGTGTGGTCTCTGTGAAAGTGCATCAGCGACAATATTTCTCTTTCCTTTGACATAAACTATGTCAAAGTCGTAGGCTTGCAACTTGCTAACCCACTTCTATTGCCTATCATTAAGGTCACGCTGACTAAGGAAATACTTGAGGCTGTTATGATCTGTTCTCACCACAAATTTGCCTCCCACCAAGTACTGCCTAAATTTTGCCAAGGCATGCATTATAGCTAGCATCTCCTTATCATAAATGATGTAACCTCTCTCTGCACCCCTTAGTTTTTTGCTCTCAAAAGCAATCGGGTGCTTATCTTGCATTAACACTGCACCTATGCCTTCCCCTGAGGCATCGCACTCAAGCTCGAATGGCTTGGTGAAATCCGGTATAGCTAGCACTGGGCAAGAACTCATTACTTGTTTGAACTTGGCAAAACACTGTTGTGCCTCATTAGTCCAAACAAATGCTCCCTTCTTCGTCAAATCTGTTAGTGGAGTTGCACTCTGTGAAAAACCTTTGACGAAGTGGTAGTAGAACCCACAAAGACCAAAGAATCCCTTAAGCTGTGAGAGATTCGTGGGTGGGGGCCAATCAACAATAGCCTAAATCTTATCTGGATCCACTCTGACTCCCTCTGCACTGATGATGTGGCCCAGATAAAGCAATTCTGTCATGCCAAATTCACATTTCGACTCTTTGGCATACAGTGACTCCCTTTCCAGAATACTCAATACCTGCTCAATGTGTTGGAGGTGCTCCTCCCAAGTCCTATTGAATATTAGAATATCAAAGAATATGAGGACAAACTTCCTCAACTGGTCCCAGAAAACCCTGTTAATACAGGATTGAAATGTCTCCGGTGCATTGGTTAAGACGAAAGGCATAACTAAGAACTCGAAGTGCCCGTAATGACAACGAAAAGCAGTCTTCTCCACATCCTCCTCTATGACCCGAATCTGATGATATCTGGATCTCAAATCAATTTTTGAGAAGTAATATGCTCCATGTAGCTCATCAATGCGCAGGATGGGGTATGTATTCTTAATGGTTTTCTTATTTAGAGCCTTGTAGTCGATACACATTCTCAGCGTCCCATCCTTCTTCTTGACTAACACAACTGTAGAGGCAAAGGGGCTCTTACTGGGTCTGATGTGCCCCATCTCGAGAAGTTCCTTGATAGTCTTCTCTATTTCATCTTTTAACCTCTTTGGGTGTCTATAGGGAGTGATAATAACTGGCTTGGCTCCCTCTTCCAACTCAATCACCTGCTCTATGTCTCTATCAGGAGGCCTCCCTCGTGGTATACTAAAAACCTTACTGTGCTTGGTTATCAGTTTCTGAATATCTGGGTTGTAGATCTGTTTTGGCTGCTCAGTAGCTGTAGGCATAATGACACACTTGGCTGCCCACTCAACCTGATCATCTTTGAGTAACCTCGCCATTCTCCTAAGAGATACCAAACGAAGTCCACCATCTGACATTCCCCTGAGTACATGTTTCCTTCCATCTACCTCGAACTTCATCTCCATGGTTCGTAAGTTGAGGTAGAACTCTCCGATCGCATGAAGCCACTTCATGCCAAGGACCACATCTGTGTCTCTCATGCTCACCACATAGTACTCAACATGTAACTCATAATCACTTAACTTAATAGTTAAGCTGGGGATTCGCCTTTTGCATGTTATAACAAATCCATCAGCCACCCTGAACTTGAATCCCTCAAACTCCTCTGTCTTGAGTCCTCTCCTTGCCACTAGCCCCTCATCGATGAAATTATGTGTGGCCCCTGTGTTGAGAAGTGTAGTCACTCTTTGTCCTTCCAAGACTCCCCGAATCCTGAAGGAACCCTCTTTCTGAATAGCAGAAAGGTGGGCTATGGGTCTATCATCATCCTGTTCACCTTGGGACTCTTCTGCTGCACTATCTGCTTCACCATCCTTCAAATCAGTGTGCTGGTCTGATTTTTCTGAAGCAGTCTCCTTTGCTGAAAAGTACTCAATCTGCTTTACTTGCCCCTTCATAGGGCACTTATGGTTTGGGTCCCATGGGCCCTTACATTTGAAGCACAATTTCTTCCTCCTATACTCATTTAGGGCGTCATCATCAAGTTTAATAGCTGGTTTCTTTTGCTAACCTATGTCTCGATGATGGTATCTTTTATCTTTCTTGGGAGGGAAGGATTTAGAGTTGAACTTACTCTTCGAAACAACAAACTCCATACTCGGTGCTTTCTTGATGGTTTCTTGTAGTGTAGGTGGATCGAAGGCCTTAACCCACCCTCTAAGTGGCTCCATTAGTCCTTCACTGAAAAGGACCACAAGTCTCCTCTCCGAAATGCTAGGAACCATGACCGAGAGTCTCTGAAACTTTGTGATGTAAGACTCAAGTGATCCATACTATTTCAACTATGCAGGTTCCCTGAATTGTAACTGCGGATCCTTATTGTCAAATCTCTCTATTAGCCTATTTATGAATTCATCGTATGTGGTGATCAAGTTATGGCCCAAAGTGACCAAACCGTGGTACCACCACTCATGGGCTGCTCTGTCTAAATGTATGGTGGCAAAGTTGAGTGCTTCATCTTCCGGCATAGGCTTAAGAGTCAAGTAGTTATCTAACTTCTGTACCCATGCTCTAGCTGTCATCTTGCCACTCCCATCAAAATGCTCTAAAGAGACCTTGCTCAAGGCATGCTGATAATCTCTATTAGTATGCCGTGCCCTGTGATCTGTTCTACCACCCATACCTGCTCTCTGCCTCTTCTGATTCATAAACTGTTCCAATGACACATCTCCCTAATCTTAGGTCGGAGAGTCATGTACTTTGCATGATGCAACCTGACCTCCTCTGCCATGGGTATCTGTGCCTCATTCTCCTAGATAACAGGGGCCCCCTCTCTGCATGGAAAGGTAGGCTATAGAGGCCTAGGAACCGATCCTGGGGTTGTCCTAGTACTGCGACCACTACCCTGACCAACATGTTGGTGATCATTCGCATTAGAACCGCTTGCCTCTCCATCATTTGCTGCATGTGGTTGTTGTGTCGGATTACCTTTGTTCATTTTGGCTAATAACTGAGACATCATATCCAACTTAATATCAAACTTTCTTTCTATTTTGGCATTTGGGCCCTGGTTGTTCTGCTCTTTTATTTATGTCCGCCATATGTCCTGTAATACTATCACTGTCATTGGACAAATTTCTATGCATACCCAAAATCCCTGATATAATTTCACCTTCTGGAACCTATGGGGGCTACCACTGATGGGTATCTGTGGTGTAAACTTGTTTCCAAACACTCATGAACGGTTTTCAACACAGGCTGGCAAGATACACTAGCTCTGATACCATTGTAATAACCCACCCCTTATAGTTTTCTGTGGTTTAGTTGAATCTGATGTGTTTTGTGTTTGTGATCATAACATAGAGTTTTGCATGCATGTACAAATTCATAAAATAACACAAACTAACAATACCCAGATGCTTAAAAGAGATGGAAATGCATTATATATCAACAATGAACAACACCCATGTGAGAAATAAGCAAATATTTCGAATAACTGACATACCCATAAGCTGATATAGAAAATACAGGTGTGTAGCAGCAATTTAGAGTCCACAAACCCTTCCCATGCTCATCAAACTCAGAACTATTACATCAAACAACAAAGAACAACAGTGCACAGGAGATGGACGCCTCATATGGTGGTCATTGAAACCCCCAAAACCCCAAGAGCTGGACTATATGCTGACCCACGTCCCTTACTGAGCTGGTACAACCTATATGGAAGTAGATAACAGCAGAAATAAGGACTGCAATGCCTCAAGATACCTCCAATCTGTTCTTTGAATATGTGAAACTTGCTGTAGATATTCCACGCCCAAGATAGAGGAAGGGCTGAATGGAAAATGCCTCCAAAACACACAAAAACTGTCTCTGAAACATACGGCCTGTTGCTGGTTCAGTACGACCTGTTTGGGGGACAAAACCTCAACAAAATGTCTTCAAAATCAGAACAAAATTCTGCAATGGACTCTTAGATATATCACCATAATTATCATGCCAAAAATCTCTAGTCTAATCAATAGAAAGTCCTTCGCGAAAAGCTCACAATCTGTAAATGAAGCACAATGTGATCTCTGAAAATAAAACCACCAATAACACCCTAGAGATGTCTTTCAATCCCCCAGGCATTCAACATTGTGAAGGTTTCCGTCTCCACAAGTTGCAGATCAAACCCTTGGCTCAGCCAAAAACTCTCTTTCATGAAAATAAACAATGGTAATCCAAAATGAGCGTGCAACTTCTCTTTTATTTTCCCTTCACTTTTCCCAATGCCTCTTTTGAGAATTAAATAATTTAATATTACTTTTCACTGTCATGACATGGGCGCCATTACTTAGGGGTAATATGACTTTATTAAACTTAATATATTTCAAGTCCTCAAATATTAATAAAGTCAGTTTATAAAAGTAACACTAAGTTAAATATTTAATTTAACTTAGGTATATATCGATTAATTAAAATTAATCTAAGCGGTCTCCAAAAGTAAATTTCGTAGCATCGTCAAGTTGGCCAAATGACATGGAGTGATGACCATAACTGTTACACCAACTCGCATCGAGTCCCGTGACACCCTGCTAAAATAGTAAGTTTGGCCAAATGGCCCAAAATCACTCCAGAAAGGGCCAAATCATCATGGGTCCCCTAACCATCCTCGTTAGTCTACGAGAACCCGAGAAGTAGACTAACCCTATAGTTGTGCTGCTTAGGAAGGGGACATTACAGAAGACATGTAGCCTATTCTATTTCTCATAGGCTAAGGGACAATATAAGGGAAATAATTTAATAATAGTATTATAAGGCAACTTAAATATTATTATTATAGCAGCTGTCTAAATGAGACAATTATAAGGCCTATGTAATACTTTATTTAAAAGTGTTTTATTTTAACACTTGGTGGAAAAAGTAAATGTAATTGAGGGCCCAAATGGGGAGGCGCCTATAAAGGAACGACAAGCGCTCAAGGTAAATCATCCAATTGTCATTATTTCGAAATCAACTTTCAAACTTGAACATTCAAGGACGAAACCCCTTGGTGTGTGAGATCTGGAGGACGAAACCCCTTCTGGTTTCCATAGTGGATTGAAGACGAAACCCCCGATATCCGTTTCCTAAGATCTACATTTGAGAGTGAGTTTCTCTCAAGTATAAAGGGCTGGGCACCTCTGATCAAGATGGTGGAAGAAAGTGGATAGAGAACGACGTGAATTTCTATATAGATAGTGATACTGTCATGTCGCCTTCTTAGGAATGAAGGAATTAATTGAAGACCTGTAGCCTATTCTATTTCTCATAGGCGAAGGGACAATATAAGGGAAATAATTTAGTAATAGTATTTTAAGGCAACTTAAAAATTATTTATTATAGCAGCTGTCTAAATGAGACAATTATAAGGCCTATGTAATACTTTACTTAAAAGTGTTTTATTTTAACACTTGGTGGAAAAAGTAAATGTAATTAAGGGCCCAAATGGGGGGGCACCTATAAAGGAATGACAAGCGCTCAAGGTAAATCATCTAGTTGTCATTATTTTGAAATCAACTTTCAATTTGAACATTCAAGAACGAAACACCTTGGTGTGTGAGATCCGGAGGATGACAACCCTCGTGGTTTCCATAGTGGATTGAAGACAAAAACCCTCATATCTGTTTGTGGCGATTCTATCCAAGGATCTCAATTGAGCTCATTATTGCACTTCATACCAGCTGGAAACGATTTACATTTGCAAGCAAATCAGTGTCTATCATTATTGGAGATCGTATATTGCAGCACCTGTTGTATTCAGCCATCTTCCAGCATAATTTCAATATTTGTAACCCTATACTGCTGTGCCTAGGGTTTGACAGCAGTCAGCAGTGCTTGAGGGCACTCTAATCACATTTCAGCCGCTGCCATATTGGATAAAGGTTGCCATATAGTTGGAAGCCCAGCCGCCAGCCTTTGGAATATTTGCCATACCTTTCGGTGATTGGTAACTGATGTAGTAGGTTTATTAATCGCTGTAATTAATGCAAATTCGCTGTTGGATTAATGCTGTCATTTCTGAATATTGTCATAACATTAAATCAGACTTTTAAGAGTTTCTATACGCTGTTCACTGATCAATTATTGCTGTTATTTCAGAATGTTGTCATCAAATCTGACTTTTAAGGGTTTCTATATGCTGTACCTTGTTATCAATTGAGGATTTGTTTAGTTCTGAAATTTAATTATTGCTGTTCAGCTTAGGCTTAGGGTTTAGTTGACATTTATTTTCAATTTAAGTCTGAAAATTACCTTTTTGCTGATTGCTGTTAGTGTAGGGTTTCATTTGCATAGTTTAGCATTTATTTTTCAGTATTCTATAACCATAAAATATTAAAAAATTGCATATTCCTAAAAAACCTTAAAGGGGACATTACAGATACCTCACCCTAAGCTCATACTAAATAGGACTCCAAAAAATAAATTTCTCATTAGTCTCCACTGCTTGGAGGGTCTCCAAATCGTATACTAAATAAGATACCTAAAAATAAATTGCTCCCGAGTCTCCATTTCTTGGAGGGAACAGAGACTATAGATCCTATTGCTAATTTACGACATGGAATGTACTGGTTAGTCTCAAGTTTCAACCCATATCTGGTGGGAGCACACCCTTAACTATCCAAGGGGCATTCTAAAGTTGTGTGATCAACGATGTTGGGAGTAGGCAAGCTGAATAATGATGACATGCACAATTTATAAGAAATGCTCAAGTGATCTGGTGGTTGCATGGGAGAAGTCCAAGTGATCTGAATGTAATTTTGGTATGTATCCTATCTAATAACCACATCAATGACCTTCTTTGAGGAAGAGAATGACATTGATCAATGAAGAATAATGGGCGATTTTTAAGCAGACATCAATAAAAGGGTAATCAACAATTGCGTGGGAGAAGTCTAAGTGATCTGAATGTAATGATGGTATGTATCCTATTTGATAACCACATTGATGAGACCTTCTTTGAGGAAGAGAATGACATCGCTCCATGAAGAATAATGGGTGATCTCCAAGGAGACATCAAGAAAAGGGTCATCATCAATATGTTGAGAAAACTTTATTACTTGTAAAGAGTATACATGCATGCGACTTGACTCATAATTATGCTTTGCATCAAGTAATCATATTTTGTATTATTTGTGCATCCCCAACCATAAGTGATTAAATTTAGTTTAGATTTGGCAGTTTAAGTAACCACATCTTTGAATGTGATTCACTATAGAGGATCTTGAGGGAATTGACAAGATTTTGTTAACTCTTTACAAGTGATTGTTTTTTTTATGCCATGACCAAGGGGTCTCTCTTTGTCAAATTCACCAAGGACTTGCACTTGGCCTTGTCCTTTGAGGTATGCTGTCATGCCCCCTTTTTTGAGCTTAGAGTATTAATTTTTATAGTGCAGTACATATCATATATTGAGCGAATTTGTATATTGCAGTACTTATCATTAGTTGGAGTGAATTTATATATTGCAGTACATACCGTAAGTTGGGTGAACTTATATACTGCAGTACATATCATATACTAGAGTAATTTTATGTATTGCAGTATATTCCATAAATTAATAAGTTTTCTTAAGTTGTCAAAAGTAACTTTATTTTATTGAAACAACTTATGTTATATTATTAAAAGGTTGTTTTGAAAAGAAGGCAAAAGTGATTTTATAAAGTGACGTTAGGGATGGGAGTCCAAAAAGCAAATTTATTATATAAGGATGTAAAAAGTCACTTTTAAATTACACTTTTGGAGGGAAAAAAGAAAATAGAAAATAATATTTATTTTCCTAAAAATGTCTATAAAAAGGAGGATTTAAGCTCAAAAAGAGGTTACCTGCTCATTTCAACAAATTCATTTTCTCAAGAATGAACGTATGTTCTTCTTTCTTTCCCAAGGATGAAAACCCTCAGGTATTGCAAGTTTCGAGGACGATAATTCTCCTAGCCTTTCAGTGCAGTTCTACACAAGCATTGCTAGCGAACTTTAATAGTTTGTGATTTCTAGATTTTTAGAGTTTCAATTTGGTTGTGATGATTTTGGGGTTTTTGTGTGGTTTTTAGTTTGCTGGTTGTGTGGGTGTTTATTTTTTCAGAAAATACAAAAAAATAGTGTGGTGTGTGCTTCAAATTTCTGTGAACAGTGATTTTGTAGTGTGTGAAGTTTTTAGATTAAATGATGCTTATTATCATTTGTTTACAAATCTAAGTATAACATTTTGATGAGCAAGCTTAGTACTTTGGAGCTAGCTGTACAACCTTCATTGCAGGTTGTACCAAATATAGTTTGATATTCATAAGTTTGTGGGACCGTACTTCCCCTAAGGAACTAGCCGCCACATTACCTATGCTGCTGTACACTATGAAGAGAGTGGCGTGGGAAGTTTGAGGAGAGTCACACCCTTTTGGAGGAAAATATGGGTGCTATACCATGCCTAAGGGGTGCCGTACCATGTTGGGATTCTCCTTAACATGGTTTCGGCTGTTCCAATAGTTTATATTAGAATTTTATCAGCATATCAGAGTCAAACAACAGCCATAAGGAATTTTAAAAAGGGCCTTACAGCTTCAACAAGGCCAGACAATTATCTCAGATTACAGATTTATTAGTATTTCTCTATCAGCATGTCATTATCAACAATTTGTATTAAAATATTTATATTTTTATAAGCTGATCAAAGTTATGAAAATTATCATTGTAAATATTTGGAAAGTTTACCACCAGATATTAGTTTTTTTTTTAGCATTGTAATAATCTGGAAGATCTGCCGGATTCTTTAATTCCTGTACTCATTGTAACAAAACCTAGTTGGTTTATTTGCTGGATCCTATTTTGACTTTCAGTACATTTTTTTGCCTTGCAAGGCTTGTATCAGAATCGGGTGAACTAGTCTGTTATTTTGTTATTGATGCAATTCCACTTGCATTCAACCAATTTGGCTTGATCGGATTTTGCATATCACCATCCACAGTTTTGACGTTGATCAATTCTATGACTCTGCTTTAATGTAAATTGGTCGGCTTGCCTCCAATATTTGCTTTTTATTTCCATGGTCCTCGTGCTAGTCTCACCTTGCCTACATTGGGAACTTGGTGATCAGAAAGAGCTAGAATTCGAGTGATTACAATTTTTTTTAGAGGATTCGAGCTAACGATCTTGCAAGGGACATTACATATGCCACATGCAAAATTGGATGTAGTAGTTTACTCGATTCAATATTCAACAGTTTTGATATTTAAATATGTAACAAGTCTTGTGGGGTTTTGAGTGAGGTCTCCACTATGGAAGCCCCTATGGTGTACCACTTGAGCTCATCCCCTTTGACTCAAGTGACTGCGACTTTATGATTGGGTGGATAAGGTTTTTTTCTAAGTTACCGATCTTGGTATTGATTTACGTTCAGGTTCGCGAGTTCGGTTTGTGGATTCAGTCATTTTTTTTTTGGGTGTGGGTTTGTTTTGGGTTCGTCCATACAAAAACATAGAAAAATCAGAAATATATACAAATTTGCAGTAGTAATTAAGTTTAGAATACCACATAGCATCATGATCATGTAATAAACAAAAACCGCATAAAATAATAAATATTAAAAATTAAAAATACTATAATTTCAATTAGTCAAACACAAATGTCATGATGTATATTAAAATTCAAAATTATAATGTCAAGTGTCAACAATTAGCTATCACTGATCAAGTATCAGCGTCATATGTCTCATAAAAAATATCATCATCACCATTCATATTAGATGATGCATGTATTGGTATATTAGAAGAACCACAAATAGTGGCTCTGGCATTGGCATTGGCACTAGCATGGGCACTCATGCTTGCTACCTAGCTTGTCCTCAACATCAAGTGCAGGGAGGTGGGAAGTGGTAGCTTCCAAGTTAGCATGCTCTGGCTCGATATCTCACTTGTGTCCCCTTGTAGCCACTTTATT
This sequence comes from Cunninghamia lanceolata, assembly GCA_027924645.1. Classification (NCBI taxonomy): domain Eukaryota; kingdom Viridiplantae; phylum Streptophyta; class Pinopsida; order Cupressales; family Cupressaceae; genus Cunninghamia; species Cunninghamia lanceolata. The sequence goes on along the minus strand of BSBN01000508.1, from coordinate 11,037,584 downwards.
TGTGTGAAAGGAGGTGCAAGTTGGAATGCACATACACTAACTCCTCTGCCTTTTTTGAGTGCAGCCGGTTACGCTTTACTGAGTGGATGGAGTATGTGCTCCAATTTCTCTTAGATGCAGATGAACTAGCAACCTATTAAGACAAAATTAGAGAGTTAGAGTTATAAATATAAAATTTAAAATTTAAAAATTAAAATTAGAAATGAAACTTAAAAGATAAAAGAAATTTTTAGTAAAACTTGCGATAAAATTTTGATCGCAAGAGGTTGTAGGTGTGTGAATGATTGGCCATGGAAGTACCACCAATTGTGAGCATCAACCTTAAACTTGTCACGAAGAGCATCAATACTAAAGTCATTAGAGTGTACAAAATCCATGAACTCGACTCTAACTGCATCCCGCATGTCAAGATCAATGAGGAGTCTGCAAAACGCTGCCTTGTACCCATGGCTGACTTCAACATCTCTATATGGGGCAATCCTTGTCGACATAGAAAGGATCTCAACACTATAACATTTGCGACTCAATGCAAAGGCAAGAAAATGTAGTGGGGTGGTCATTTTGTTCCATATTTCTTCAATAATTTTGTGTAGTTGTCTGAAGAAAATTTCTTGAGGATCTTGCTCTTTTGCATTTATGATGGTTTTCATCTTCTCAATCATTGAGTTGATGCCATCATATACCTCTCCCAAACAAGGCCTATCCATGTCGGTATAACGGATCATACTCAATATGGGCTCGGTGAAACTGAGGAGATACTCAACACGATTCCGCTAAGTGTCATCTAAGATCATCTGCTTAATTTTTGTTGCCCTTGCAGTGCTAGATTGCCTCCATATGGACCAATTTTGGTTGATGACCATGTTAAAGAGTGCCTCCTGAACCTTCACAAGTTGTCTTAAAACAATTGTGTTGGAGGCAAAACAGGTCTCAACAACTTGTTCAATACAAATCAAAATTAAAAAATTAAAAAATATTTTTAACTTCTTAAAGAAGAAATTTAGAAAACATTAAAAAAAAAAATTACTAAAGTGAAACATAAATAGTTTTTTTTTAATATTTGATAAATCTTATTGCTTCATTTACCTTCAATAGCTCCAATTTTGAGAATGTTTTGAATATGCCTTGTGACATATGGTGGTTGGTGATGAACATTTGGATGTCTTCAGCGTCACTATACATTTGTTTGGTCCAATCAATTTTGGTGCCAATTTTTTCTAGCATAAGGTTGAGGTAGTGGACTGCATAATGTGTCCAAAAGATGTGTGAGTAACGCTCGTCAACCAATAAACCAACAACTCTACAATTTTTGGCGTTGTCTATTGTGACTTGAACAATGTTTTGAGGCCCCACTTCCTCAATTGCTTGACAAAGAATATTAGCAATAAATGTACCATCCTTCACCTCCCCCTCACAATCCACTACCTTTAAAAACATTGCCTCTCTAGGGGACATTGCAAGAACATTGATCAATGGCTGATTTTTTGCATCCTTCCATCCATCGAAAACGATGGATACCCTTGTCTTGGCCCAAGAATTCCTTATGGGCTTCAATGAATCCTCCACAAACTTCACTTCCTTTTCCAATAAGGTGCTACACACCTTCTCAAAACCCGGGCCCTTGTACCCTTTTGGAGCTTCATTAATTGCGTTCATCATTTGTTGCCAATATGGTGAATGGACAACATTGAGAGCTAATCCATTTACATAGACACATCTTGCAATGTGTTGATTGGCAATCTCACAAGACTCATTGTGAAATGCCATTTCCAACGGTCCCTTTGATCTCTTACATGTTGTAGGTTGATCTTCAAGTGTGGCCAAAAATGGGTAGCTCTCAATAGGTTCAAGATTAGATGGCGATGGAGGGGGCTTCATTACTCAAGATCCTTTCTTTAGCAAATGATGATTTGATTTTCGACCTGCTGCTTCATCTGCTTTTTCCTACTCATTAATATATGCCATGACTTGCTTTGTTGGGATGGGTACATTATTTTTTCCTGGGCAAGCTTTGATGCCCATTGTAGGGATGACACACAAATGGGCTTTCACTGGACTGTATGAGCTTGAATACTGAACATTGCACGCATTGGAATTCAAATATAACCCCCACCACCTGGAATTGGCTGTACCATATTAACATATTTCCAAAGGGGTGAATTTGGATCTGTTTTGAAGCGGGATTTGCTCACGGAGGTTGAACTAGCTGCCATTTTAATCCATATAGCAACAAATTCAATAAACAACATATTCAAAACAAATGAAAACAAAAAGTATTAAATAGAACCTAATTGAGTTAAAAAAAAAATTTAAGCATATGCCATTGATTCATAGAAGAAAGGAAAAAAAAAGAATTTCAAAACAAAACAAAAATTGAAAAATGTAGAACACACACCCTCCCCCCCCACCCCCCCCCCCCCCAAAAAAAAAAAAACCAACCTCTTTTGCAAAAATCTTTCTTTACAATCACCTTTGTAGGAAATGGGCTGTTGCACATGTGGAGGAATAGCAAACCAATCACTTTGGAACCTTCACTAATCAATCTTCAACTCTATTTGTTTGATTGAAAGCAAAAATGAAGGTTCAACAAAAAATGAAAGAGTTTTGTGTTTTGCATTCACAATGAGGTAAACAGTAATGTTTTTTTATCTTTCAAATGCCTTGGAATGAGGCTTGTAGGGTTAGGGCGCAGTCAACTCAAAGTCAAATGAGTTAAAACAATTAAAAAATGCCAAAAAAATATTAAAAAATGTTAAAAAAAGCCGCAGGTTCTATTTGCGTAAGTGAAAGGAGGTTGTGTTCGTTTTGGGTTCCCCCGAGTTTGTCCTGGACGAGCCTAGAGTCTGCCGCATCCTGGATGGACCCCAAATGGATTGAATTTGAATCCGGATCCGGTGCGAACTGGACCGGTACCGGAACGAATTGGTAACTTAGGGTTTTTTGAATTATTTGTAGTCATTGTATTTTTTTGTTCGGAATGTTAATATATATTCTCATCTTTGCTTTTAACATGGCATAGACAATTTTTCTTCATTGTCAAGATAGTGATTGATGTTTTCCTTGGTCATATACTTATAAAAGTATGTTCTTTAACTACCTAAATGCATTTAGCAAGCATTAGTGCCCAAATATTTATGATTTAATTGTTCTTGCTAAATATCTACTAATTTCTGTGCACTTTTTCTGCTGATTACTTCATGACAACAGATTGTTCGCCTTCTTGCTACACATCCATACTTCAATATCACCTTAATGACTGCTGACAGAAAGGCTGGCCAATCTCTGGGGTCAGTGTTTCCGCACTTGATTACTCAGGTGATCTTGCTTATGTTACAGACCTTTTTACTGTTTATTAATGTGTTAGTGTTTCTTTCTATGTTTAAAATTTTATATATTCCCCAAAGTTACGTGTTTTTCATTTCTTTGAATGACAAGATTCCTGAGAATAAAGTTAATTTTTCTCTTATGTCTGTATTTCTCTTTTAAAAGCAATAGTTCTTTTTTAAAACTTAAATGTAACCATTGCTTACTTTTTAAATTTAGAAAAAATATGTCTTAATATCTTGATTCAATTCCTTACTACCTGTGTTTTTTGGTGCCAAATAAAATCCAAACATACTGGCTTGTACTGTATTGTCATTAGTTATAAAGGATAGTGCAAAATGTCTCAAGCAAGCCCTTGTCCTACAGAACCTTAAACTAGGTCTCTCATTCATTTCCTCCAAATTGCTGCTCCCGAATTCAGTCAAAGGCTGATTGACTATTGGGACAGACCTCTTAGAAGAGGCCATGACCTCTTCCTGCCAAGCACAAAATTTAAATCAGAACATTCGAACAGCTTTCTTCAATAAACTAACCCAGCCCAGCAAGGAAGAGCTTCATAATTTCATACAGTATCATGTACAAAAAATGACAAAAACCAGCTTTTTTCACAAGGAAAGGAAGAGCATCATAATTTCATCCAGTATCATGTACAAAAAATGACAAAAACCAGCTTTTTTCAGAAGGAAAGAAAACAGCGGCTACTTTAAAATGGAATCCCTTCCTAAGCTATCATTCTCCATGGATGAGATGGACTCTAGGATTTGTCTTCTCAAGGAGAAAGCCTTGATCTGCAGATTTATGGGAATATGCCTAGCCCTAAAACTAGAAGCCCTCTGGATTTAAGAAATCTGGAAGCCCTTTGGATTTGTGGACATATTCATAATGTTATGGCTATATATTTGTTCAAACAAGAAAGATATCAGGATTTTCAATGGGAGCCCTGGTTCGTGAAAAAATATGGCCTATTCATGAATAATTGGTCCCTAACATTCAATCCAAGGTAGGATCTTCCAAGCACAATCCTGGTTTGGGTGAAGGTCCCCCTTCTTCCAAGCAAATATAATAACTAGCCTTAAAGAAAATGGATGGTGCCAAGGGGAGTATACTACAGTTTCAGCATTCACCAAGCATTCTGGATTCCTCAATTATGCAATGATCAGGGTATATATTATATGGATAAATCTTTACGAGACAGAACCTTGGTGGAAATGAGTGGAATTAAATGGGAACAATTTATAAAACTACCATGAACACGGCTATCTAGCAAGATTTTGTACTTCATAAACTCATAAGGAACAAAAAGAAGTAGCTGACCATAACCCTGTCAAGAAAATCGTGAGGAACATCAATTAACAGCAATTGACATACAATACCACCTGGAAAGAAACATGCAAGGGGAGCAAAAAATGAGAGCTTCAGCCAGTAAAGGATCAATTCCAGCCAACATATGCAAGAAATGGCAAAGAACAAGTGCAGACAATGAAACAAATAACCTAACCCAATTCTTTTGAAGTCTTATGAGAACCTGAAATAGTGAACATGGACCCTTGGCCAAAGCCACCCAACAAAGGATACGCCAAAAGAAAAAGCACAACATCAAATTCGCCTCCACAGCTGATCCTTAAAAAATAGGGACAAAAGGAAGAAAAACAAAAGCAGAACCTCAATCTTAAGAGGATCACTTGTTCAGTGGTTCACTGAGTTAGGGCCTAGTGCAAGTTATACCTTGAGGCATCTATGAAGACATAAGATCTCCTTGCTTTAGATGAATGGTTTTTACTTGAATGGTAATCCCTTTTATCTATGAAGTGCTTTTGATTTTTGCTTTTATAGATTTTTACTATCAGTTTTTTAAAGGCTGAAAATAAATTTTTGATTTGAATAAATATGGAACTTACATTTGATAGCTTTATCTGTTTGGCAACACAATCTCACTAGATTGTTTTTTAGAAAAGATTTAATAGAAGTGGAAAACAAAAGATTAAAATAAACTACAGACAGCTCTAAATACTAATTCCACAATAATTTTAATCTGACTTGTGTGAGTGCTATGAAGAATGTATTCACACGATAAAATTTGCAGCAAGGATGGAAAACAAATTAACAGAAGATTTTGTAAATCTTAGACAATAAAGACTTTATTAATATCAAAGCCATGTGAAAAGGGAATTGTGAATATAATAAATCCTTCAAAGCACATCAAGTTTTATAATGTGCTGAACTTGCAGTGACAATCCTCCCCCTTTTAGCATTTTAGGGGTTTTGGCATTTTTTCTTTAAAAAGTTGAGTTTTTAATTTTAATGCACCAAATGGAGCAGGTTGTCCAGTCTTGAAAAAAAGAGGATGCCCCCTCCAAATCCCGAAGTCCCCAGGACATCTAGGATGCCACTTGAACCCCCAAGGATGCATCCCTGTGGAAAGCTAAATATTTTTGAGCTATTTGTTGATATTTCCAATCAATGGTAGAAATACTTTCTTGGAATAGTTGAAAGGGTGAGTGTGAATGAGGGTCATTGATGTAGTGCCATAAGTGGGGCAAATAAACATCTAGTCGACGGGCATGTAGAGTACACAATAGAAGCAATAGAAAGAAATATGGAGATGAAATAACCCTCCCTGTTCTGTGTTTTATATTTTCTGATCTGGGTCTAGTTTTTTCTCACTGTTTGAAGGGTTTTTTGTAGTTTAGATGTAACCTGCTTGCGTTTTGATGTTGTTTCCATAACATAACACACATGCATGTATATATTTTGCAAATACACAAAATGGAAAGTACCCAGTTGCTCTATTTCATTTGAAATGCATTATAAAGCACAAATATGCAATACCTACATCATAAAATGCCAAGATATGAAAGTTCTTCACATACCCATTATACTGCCCATGAAATACAGTGTTGTGAATGAGGATTCAGCAGGCTGGAAGTATTCAACTCCGTTTATACTCCAAGGAAATACATTGCAATGTTTTAGAGTGATGATCTCACAAATACAAATGCTTACAATGCAGAGAAACTTCAAAATGGAAGCTAATAAGACCCCACGCCCAATGCTGGTTGCTGGTATGGCCAGGAAGGAAGGTACAGCAGCAGCAAACTCACTCAATCTCTCAAAAGTCTTCAAACAACTATGCACAAATACAATGATATTGGACGCCTTGATGAAGTAAAGAACTTATGCCAAAAACTGCCTTCAAACTCCAAAAATGTCTCCTTGTTGGTACGGCTGGCCCTAGTGCTGGTACGGCCAAAATATGAGAATAATGGCTCCTTAAAACTGCTCCAAATTACTGGCAAACACTTGCAATCTGATCTTCAATCAGCCCTTGGAATTATAGTGTCAAATCCCGAATGATAACTCATTGCAAAACCCTTCGCGACAAACCCTAAACTCCAAACTGTATGTAAATGAAGCACAAATGCAACCACGGGATATGGCTTCTCAGAAGCACCCTTGGGTGGTCTTTCACACCTGCAGAATGTTGTCAGTAATGGAGGATTTCGTCTCCAAAAGCCAAGGATGGTTTTCTTTCAAACCCTCGTTCACTTGCAGAGCAAATGTCATAACTTGTAATAGTCAAGAATGAATCTGCTTTCTTTTCTTTTTGGCTTTTATATTCCCTCCAAGAGGGTCGACCAACAAAGGAGAATTAAAACATTACAATTTCACTTTATTTCCCCTCATAGGCGTTCAAGTCCCAACAATGATTTTTATTTGCATTTTTATAATTTTTACTAAGTCATTGACATTACCATTATAAAATCCAAATATTGAATATACAATATTAACTTATAGACTTTAAAATGAGTGATCAAATGAACTCGGAATCGAATGAGCTATAGACCGTTGGAAAGGTCTCTCTGAGATGCTCCACCTCCAATCTTGAATTTCCCCAAACATTCAAAACCCTAACTAAAAATAGTAAGTTCTAGCCAAAGTGTCCAAAAACCATCCAACGAACACCGAGAGTCCCCTAACCATACTGGTTAGTCTACGGGAACCGAGTATAGACTAACACTGCCTAGGAAAGGGGACATTACAGGAGATTTAGAAACATATAAACTTTAACTTATAGAAGAATTATACAACAATGGGCCACTCCATGTGTGAAACTCGACGATCTTAGCTTCCCAACCCAATGAGAAACACCCAATCAGAGAGACTCTACGTTACAACTATCCAAATCGCAAACTTAGATATGCCCATTTTGGTTCCCTATAAAGAAGCTTTCTTTGTTCTCCAACTCGAACTCCCAAAACTTGAAACTGTTCTTCTTGAAAGTTTGTGCTTATATAATGGATCATGCATAACTCTTGGCCTTCATCAAGGAGCTTAACAGTTACAAACATATATGCCAAGTGTTGCCGATCTTGCATTTAACTACCACTTTAGAAAGTAAGTGTTAACTGATACTCAACTGACACGTGGATTGCGTTGATTCAAGTTCTAGAAAAAGTGGTTCTTGTGTCACCAAGTGAGCTTTCAGCCATCCTCCTCTTTTTTCTTCACCGAAAAGCCCCTCAAGAAGAAGAACATGAAAGATAACCACCAGCAAGAAAAGCTATAGCACTCCCATTTCCAGAATGAGAAAATGATTCACATTTCTTTTTTAAAATAAAATCCTTTTCCAACTCTTCAAATTTCCCCTCCGTATAAAATTAAATTAAAACAACAAATTAAAAGAAAAGACTTCTTTATAACTAAATAAAACATAATAAAAACCACATATTTTTCGACAGAAACCCCCCCAACAATTCATAGGAAATAAATAAATAAATATCATTAAGCATTTGGATTTTTTCTCCGATTCTTAAGGAACTTGGGCTGCCCACTTGTAAAATCTCATTTGAAACATTAGTACATTTTGAGAAATTATAGCCGAAGCAATAAATATAAACACTAAGATTTCTAACATCAAATAATTATAAAATCTATAATATCAATTAATAATATTTATTTTGTAGAAATTAAACATATAGCCATTAATATTCTATGATCAATTTATTTTATTAAATAAACATATTATTTCATTATAAACAAATAAATATCTAAACATGCATATAAAATATTTATATCCACAATCAAAATAATAATATCCATAATCCAAAATCTCAACATCAACCATGTCCAATTCACACACACCAAAATATAGAATCAAGTCAAAATATCTAGAATAATACTAGCTAGGCCTCACAGAAAGGCAAAGAGATGGGTTGAATGTTTTCCAAAGTAGTCCTTAGTTTCGTGGAAGGACAATGTGGCTGCATTTGAAGAAGAATTTGCAAAAAATGTAGACCTTGCTAAACTTGTTCAGGAATTAACAAAAATCAAAAGACATGAGGATGAGTCTAGTATGGATTTCGGTCATAGGCTTCTTGTTGCCCTTTCCAAAATTCCAAATGATTTCAGACCTAACACACATGCCTACATTGACATGTTCTTGGAAGCCTATGAGGCTGGTTTGAGTTTAGTGCGGGAGGATATAAGACTTACAAGCATGCAACATGCTTATTCATGCCTAGACTATGTTGAAAAGGTTAAGAATGATTACATAGCAAGGTTGTTATCCGCAAATGCAAATGCAACTGGTAATGAACATGTTGATATGAACAACTATGTGGATGCAACGAATCAAGTGGGTACGACATCAAATCAATATGAATGTGTAATTAGAAGGGTAGAAGTTGAAGATGGTGCACCATACGATATTGATGTAGATGATGCAGACAACATATGCACCTACCTTAGCTGGATAGGTCATCAATTGAAGATGAAAATTATAAAACCAATGATGACTTCCAACTTGACATTAAGGCATGTGGCTTGGTGGACAAAGAAGGAGACGTGTGCACGAGTAAGCAGTCGAGTGTATCAATTCATGAAACTGATTATATTGAATGTGCACATGCATATGATACAAATGGTGAGCAAGAAACTATTTTTTTGTTTGATGTGTTGCCCCTTTTTGTTCCTGCTGATGAGGGTGAATTTGCTTCTATTATTCTACATGAGGATAGCATGAATGTGCCTGCACTTGATGATAACTGATTTGAGACAACTGATAGTGCAAACATGGGTGTTCAACTTGAAGAATTTGCCCTTAATGATTGTGAAGATGGTGATCATGTGGACACATATGAGAACCTATTTCTTTGGTGCAAAGTTTGTTGTCTTCCCCATGCAAATTGTTGTTCAAGTAGGCCACAGGGAAATGATATGATAGTGAATGAGGAAGAAGTGTGTCACCAGTCTGGTTGCAGTAGTATGTATGACACAACAAGTTGCCAGAATGAGCTCCAAACAGAGAGACAATTGAAAGAACTTGGTTCTTTGTATGAGGTGTCTCATAGTGTTAGTGACTATGTTGATGGTTTGAATTGTTGCTTGAATCATGCCTATGGTTCAGATGTTGAAGATCGTAGCAACACAAATGGGAGGGGTGTATGCTGGCCACCTATTGTCCAAGAGCTTGATGTGGTTGTCGTTGATTATGAAGTTTTTCCTTTGTGATGAAGGTTATGTTTCTAGTGTTGCAGACAATGGTGATGTGCCTGAATTTGAATCCTTTGTGTGGGCCCAATGTACAAATGATGGTGAAGTTGAGTTGCAACCCTCTATCGAAACGAAGGATCCACATGTTGTAGCCCAACTTGAAGGTATGCCAGAACTGGAATTTTTGCAGTTTGATTTGCAAGAAGAAGCATCTCTTTTTGTAGATCAGTAGTGTGGTCAGGCATACATTTCTTTGCCATGTGAACTAGAGCTGTTCTCTTTTTCCCTTGTTTCACATGAAGAGGTCAGCAAGTATGATGATGTTGCATTTGTTGGTGGATGTTGGCTTCCATCCATGTCTTTGATGCTGACTTGATTTTTAGTTCTTCACTCTTTGCTACTGAGAACGTGCATGATGTTGTGTGGGATAGTTCCTGCACATATTACTTATGGTTGCTTTGTAGTGATGTTGGTGGTGGAGTTGGTCTCCACTTCATGGGTAGTGCTCATGGATTGATGCATGCAGGCAATGGTCATCATTTGTTGTAACTGGGAGGTGAGTGCACTTGCAGTTTGAGGGAGATCAACTCCTTCATTCAACTTGTCTTTGATAGAGGCAAGTAGCTCCACGAATCTTCTTTGTAGGGTTTGACTTACAAGTGTGTTAAAATTTTGTTTACAACCATCCTTGCATTATGTCTTTGTGCTTTCATGCTATTGGTTGTAAGTTTTGTCTTGTACATATTCTCATTGATTGTTGTACTTACGTCTTTTGTTTTTCCCTTGTTTCATTTTGGCTTTTTTGGTTTGCTCCTAGAGATAGTTGGATCGTTGTTCTTGCAAGAGGCATACATCCCCAACTAGAGCCAATGTTAGTGCCCAATTTCCCCATTCCTAAAAAATTTCAATATTTCCTTAGTTTAGCCCCGAGTGTTTTCCCCTTACTCTTATTGTTGTTTGCCCATGTTCAAAACCTTCAAAAATCTTCAAAAAATCCTAAAAATGCCTTTGTTTTGGCCTTTTTCGACCCTTTCTTGGTTCTTGGGAAGAAGTCAGAGGTTCTAGTGGTTCACGGAACCACCGAACCCCTAACAAGTTTCAGGGTTCCTTGTTTTCCTTGACACTCCGATGCCTAAGGAACAATGAAAGAGTTGTGTTGGAGGTTCTGGATCGACTTGAAACCTTTGATGAAGGAAAGAGAACAGATTGACGGGAATGAAGGATAAGGGAAACTTTGACTTGGTTCTCGATGGGGCTCCTAGCTCCAACATGGCACAAAAGGGAGAAGATAAGGAAAGATAAAGGAAGGGGAACTAAAGAGAGAAGGAAGAAGGCGACGAAGTAACGAGGTCGGATGGTTCGATTGTTCCAGGAACCACCAAAACTTTCGACTTGATTCCGGGTGGACTAGGAACCCCCGACAAAGGAAGACAAGAATGATTGGGCACGAAAAGAGAAGAACAAAAGTAAAGAAAGGCACGGAAAGATAAAGGAAGAAGACAAAAGAAGCTTGTTCCCGGTTGTCGGCGAATCACGGACAGGTAGGAACAAAGAGAGAAAAAGGAAGAGAAAGGAGATAAATGATAAAGAGAGCGACGGAGAAGAAAAGCTTGGTGTCGGAGGTTCTGGTGGTTTCAGGAACCACCGGAACCCCCGACTTGGTTCTGACTGAGTACCTAACCATCGACATCATCCAGAAAAGGCCTAAAAATGTAGGAGATTGGGCACCAAGGCAGAAACGAAGCCTGACTGTACATGTCCAAACATCCAACTGCCCCTGTACGCCTCACCTACCTTTAGCTGCTCTCCTGAAGGTGCCATGAATGTAGTTGGTGGCTTCTCCCAACTACCTCTTGTACCTACATGCGATTAATGCCATTCTTTTTGGGCAGGAAACACCTAACAACCACAACCTCATTCAATGCAGATTAGGGTGGATTCGAAAGGGAGTATATATTGGCTTGTTTTTCATTTTGTAGACGTTTGTCACTAACCAATTTCCACACGCTTATAGGTGTTGAGGATCATCTAGGGTATTCAACTCACGCCAGTCTAGTCCAATTGGAGCAGCATGTCTATAAATCATGGAGGTGAATATTGTAAATGGTTTCTGTAATGGAATGCCTCCATGTCTGTTTGTAGATTTTTCAGGGAAACCATTGGTTGTAGTAGTGTGTTTCCTCTTGCCACATTTGCTGGCATGATTGTAATGTAGATTTGGTAAATGTCACAACATTTTAATTCATTGCAAGCTTTGTAAAGGTCATTTCTACATTTCATATGGATTTTTACAGTATGGAAATGGATTATTAAGTATGCTGTGTTATTTGGTTGCCATATTTGTGATGTACATCCATACATAGCTCATATTCCTCTTGATTTCGATCTGTTGTTTCATGGTGGCAATCTAGGACTCTTACCCACTGGAAAGGCACCGGTCTTGGAAGTTCACAGTCAATCATATGCCTTAAAAATGAAAACATCATTCACCAGTAGTTTAGGAGTAGATTGCTAGATTAGTCTAGGTTGTGCTTGCGTCCACAAACCAATATTGTTACCTTTGCTATATCTTGAGAGAGCTGGTGTCAAATAGATATTTAGTGGTTTGTGCACATAGGAGATTGACCCATCATTGGAGTCGATTGTTTTGTAGGTGGATATATCTAGCGAGCTTGTGTCAAATAAATATTTAGAGGATTGTAATGATATGGAGGCAAGATATAAGCTTGTATACAATGTTAAGCGGATTCATCTTTAGTGATTGAAATTGATTATATTTTTGAGTGCACTTATATGCTTGTTTGCCATCTGTTGATAGTGAGGTCTAGCAAGCTTGTCCTCGATTGCTATTTGGGCATGGTAGTCAAAGCTTTGTCCCAATTGTTTCCATGTATTAAGACCTCAAGGGAATAACCCCCTAGGTTTTGCAGAGCTTGAAGAAGAGGATTTGTCCTATCCTATGCGTTAGTCCAAAACTACCCTCTCTTTGTTGATGTATCATTCTCCCTGTTTGTGATGCTTTGTTCCCCTTTGTGTCACTCTTGGTGATGGTGCTAGAGGAGAGGGCCTGCATTTTTCAAACCTAACAACCAGGGCCAACAACATATCATTTCAGCCTCATTAATGACCACATCATATAGGTATGTTTTCCAGCAAACAATTATCTGCCTCTGAAATGTGAATGGTATTATTTGTAAGAAGATGGTGAAAGAAGTTAACAACTTCATTGGTGACGTCTTCTGCATTTTGCAACCTTTGACCTAGATTATCCTTAATAAAATTAATATGATTGGCTTGATGTTTAATGTTAGTTGTGGCATGGAAATGAGAATTATTTCGGTCCCCCTCTCTTATCCATTTATTGCGAGCCTTTCAAGACATTGAACCTACAGAGCAAGCAATCATTTTTTTTCAGTTATATATTGGTCAGATCGCCTCCTAAATTGAACTCACAAATTGCTCTAAGGAGGCTTCTATTGCTATCTTTTTCCTCAAATATGTTTCCAAACTCTTCTTTTTTCCACATATAGAATTGTTGTTTGACCACCTTCAGCTTGGAAGCAAAACAATACATAATTGAGCCTAAAAATTTGGGGCCCTTATTCCACCAAACTTTTAAAAGATCCTTAATATGAGGGGCTACCAACCACATTAGCTTAATTCTAATGGGGCTCTTCAATGGGGGAGAATTTGACTTAATTGATATACTAATAGGGAAGTGATCTGGTCTTGAAACTAGAAGGATAGTTGTATCAGAGAAACATTTTTGAAAAATCCATTGAGAGGAGGCCATAAAGCAATCCAAACACTTAGCTAGATAGCTAAAGCCTATCCTGCTTTTCCACCAAGAAAATGAGCCTTCCTTTGGATAAAGGTCAAATAATCCATTGTGCTTTACAAAAGCCCTGAAATCCATCTCAGATTGAGAAGAGTGTTGAGAACCTCCTATTTTATCAGTTGAACTTGTTATAGCATTGAGATCACCACCTAATAGAACATTATAATTTTTATAAGCTTCCAGACGAGTTGATAGATCCTTTCCATTTGCTTACACTTTGAAGCTAGGAAGTCCATATTCGAGCTTCCGATTTCGAGGATTTAATTCATTCTTGATTGTGCAGAACATAGAACTCTTTCTGATCATGGACACCTGTTTCGTTCTCCACACCTAAGCAACTTGGGACTTAGGGTGGGCCACTTGACCAGGGTGTGCCTACTTCACCTTACATTCCAAAGTTACATGCCCTATTTTATGGCACACAAAGCATTGAATTGAAGTTCCTCATAATCTATCTCTTGCTTAAACATAACCTCAAACCCTGCTAAAACCATTTTTTCTAGGAGAGGGAGGTCAAAATCTCTGGAGATCTTCAAGCTAGCATACATCGCATGAGACTTGGACAAGGTTTTCTCATCTATTACTTTCAAGCCCCCTAAACTTCGGTCTATTGCTTCAAAACTTTCCTTATTCCAATAGTCTAGCAGGAACCCATAGAGCCTTATCCAAAAATACGCCAAAGTAGAAGGGAATCTAGTGCTCGAGAAGCATGGACTCCAGCGTTGAAATCTTACTTGCCTACCCTAGACATTTCTCTTTTAAAGTCTTAGTGCTCGAGAAGCATGGACATTTCTCTTTTAAAGTGTTAGAGCAGGATTCTTTTGTATAAAAAACTAAAACAAAATACGATTTAGGGGAAAAAAACAAAGATGTTACATGCGGCCACGTAACAAAGACCCATTCTCGAAGTGCTTAAGCAGATTCCCAAATGCTTAGAACCTGTGCCTATCGCGACATGAAATTTTAGATGATCCCTTTCTTTGTATATTAACTATCTAGGGATTGCAACCATTGGGGAGGAGTACTCAACTTGGATACATTTTTAATGGTTTTGATTCTTTGATAGGAGTCTCTTCTACCAACCTCCTAGAAGTTTTCTGTTAGCGCTTGTGACAAGAGGCAAAAAAGATTTTGCTGCCAACTAAACTAAGGAATATTCCCATTTTGAAATTAACTAAAAAACACTTACTGCGACCCTTGCAAAGAATATTTCCCCCTTGGGCGATTCCAACCATTGTTAAACCTCCAAGACCATGGAGGCTGCCATGGTTCAAGCCTTCTTCCTGCCTTCACTTGGAAACCCTGATGTTGTCCTAAAAAATTCCTCCACCTTGCCTTGCCTCCATAGTCCACCATGCTATTAAGACTTATCTTAGAGCTTTAGATACATTTGTAATGTCCCCATTTGCAGGCATAATTAATAATTCGTTAATTAATTATTAAGTTGTCTTGAATTATTTTTATGGCAACTAATATTTAATTAATTATTTATTTATAAAGTGATTTTCGGTTAAAAAAACAAAAAATAAAATAAAAGTCACTTTATGAGAAAATTAATTAATGAAATTTCTAGAAAATTTTAAAAGTGGTTAAACATTGTAATTTCTAGAAAGATCTCAAAGGGTTATAAAAAGAGGCTGTAAGGAAAGGTATACATGCATACCATAGTTACGAGACTCGGACTCGCCTCGGACTCGGCAAGCTGATTTTGGACTCGGACTCGGACTCGGCGCCTAGACTTGGCAAAAACTCGACAAAGACTCAGCAAATTGAAAAACCCAAGAAATTCAGAGATTTTTAAGGATTTGAAACTTGTTTCATGCACCCTTTAATAAATAAACCTTAAAGACACAATAACATCATCAAATAGAAGCTAATTTGATCACATACACAAGTATACATCGATCACATAAGTATAAACTCAAATTGTAGGTGAAGGAAATAACACACTTAGATATATAAATATTGTCAAATGTATACAAAAGTCATGGAATATGAAATCCATAGCATCAAAAGTTCCAGAATCCAAACAAATATCAAAACAAAAACTAGAAGTCTATGCCACTATGGCTCAGAGGAGCCTGCAAGTGCACCCTTCTTACGAAGGCGTCTGAGATAGGTCCTGGATGATGATGCAGCCATAATATCTGCCTCTATCTCTGTGCCACCCACACCAACATGTAATGTGTCTACTGACTTTGCTCGTGCTCTAACCTCCTCCTCTGCCATGGCTACAGTCTTAGCCTCTCTATCCGCCTGGTCAACCCAATCGAGGTCCTCATCACTAAAGATAGGATCCTCAGCCTCAGTGATCCAATCAGATTGTGGATCAACCTCCTCTAGCGTGATGGGGGTGGAGTCAATGCCCAAAATTTGTCTGTGGTGAAGACGAAGGTTGTAATGAACAAAGACTAGATCATTCAACCCCTACACAGACAGTCTATTGCGCTTCTTGGAGTATATGTGCTCAAACATACTCCAATTGCGCTCACAACCCGAAGCACTGCATGGTTGGCTCAATATTCGAATTGCAATCTTCTGAAGATTTGGTACCTTAGCACCAAACATATCCCACCATGCATCTGAGATGAGAAAAAGAAAAAAATCAATCTCATTATCCAACTTTAAGTTTCAACATTTAATAATAATATAAAAAGAGGAAAAGTTTATTAGATTTTAAAACTTAAATTATGCTCTTAATATAATTTTACCTGGCTGCAATGTTGACCGATTCTTTTTGCAAATCTCACGAGAAAAGAGATCTCCTTGTGCAAGTCTAAAGGTCTCAAGCTCATGGACTATCTGTATTGAATTAGCCGACATCCGCTCTAACACTATGTAGAGCCCACTCAAAACCTCCTCATCCGCCTTGAATTCAGGGCGGAATTGAAATGCCGGATTGAGGTAATAAGCGGTTGTGTGTAGGGGCTTGTGAAGCTGGTGGTGCCATCTGCTATCAATGATCTCCCAAATGGGACGATACTTACCCTCAACTCCCCCATAGATGGATCTAATGGCCTCCTTGGTCCTATCTATGCCCTCATATATGTAGCCCATTGCGGGCTTCTCCCCATCAGCAACTCGTAAGAGAACTACTAGAGGCTCAGTGACTTGCAATTATTGTGAAAGTGAAACATTAACTTAAGTGTGAAGAAAAATAGGCAAATAAAAGAAAAATATGAATAAAAATTAAAACATAATATATAATTAGATTTTCATTTACCTTTACAATCTCCTCAACAGGTGTCCAAAATCTTGCCTCATCAAAGATCCAATTTGTTACTTCAGCCCTTGCATTGGTATGAGCATAGGATGAGGAAGTCCACTCCTCATCAACAAACATGCGCCTCAAAGCTTTTTTTGACTGAAGCAAGGATTGTAATGTGATGAAATTTGTTGCAAATCAGGTTATGCCAGGACGAGCCAACTCCTTTTGTTGCGTGAATTGCCTCATTAGGTTGAGGACCCATGTGTGATTGTATATGAATTTACAAATATTTCTTGCCATCTCCACACATGTTTTGATCCACGGAATCTTGCCAATATCCTCCAATGTGAGGTCAAGGCAATGGGTAGCACATGGAGTCCAAAATAATGATGGGTGCCTCTCCATCAATAGTCTACCCGCAACAACATAATTTGCTGCATTATCCGTCACCACTTGCACCACATTCTCCTCACCTACCTTAGCTATGATTTCCTCTATAGCTTCACAAAGGAATGTGGCATTTTTAACATGTCCTGAAGCATCAATAGATTTGATGAATACGGTGCCACCTGAAAAAGAAACAAAATCAATGATTCAATAAAGCATAAATTAAAAATATTAATCACTAAATCAATGCATTGTAGGAAGTAGAATCACCTGAGGAAGAAACAAGAAAATTTAGCAATGTCCTATTTCTCCTATCAGTCCAACCATCGGTCATGATGGTGCAAGCCTTTGTCCTCCATATCAACCGTTGCTCCTCTATTGTGGCTTTTACATCAGCCTCCTTTTCTGTCAAAATTGGGCCCTTTATGTCATCTTCACTAGGGGCTTTGAACCCCGCCCCACAAACAGTAATGGCATCAACCATGTTTTGCCAATAAGGAGACCTAACACATGTCACAAATAAATTAAATTAAATAAGTATTGTAAAATGGAGAGTTTAAATTTGAATTCGACATATCTCTAAATATAAAAATTCAAGAGAAAGAATCAAGCTATAAATTTTAAAACAATCAAACAAAAAAGAATTACCTGGTTGCATGGAATGGAATGGTGCAATAGTACCAAAAGTCTCCGATTGCACGTTTAGCTGCATCATGTACGTCCTTGTTCCAACCCATGCTCTCAAGCGACGGTTGGGAACCTGGAGTGGTGCGTGGCAAAATATATGAATCAAGATTCCTAGATTTACGAACTCTAGGCCCAAGAACACTGCCGCTGGTAGTGGCACTAGCAGTAGCAGTAGCAGGTGTTCCACTTCCAACACCTGGAGGACGAAATGGAGGCATGGAAGAAGATTGTCCACTACCACCAACACTTGCCATCTCCTCTATTTGCCTCCTTTTCAATTCTTTTTTTTGCTCAAATGTTTCTAGTTGCACTTTCACCTCTCGTGCAACCTCAAGAGGCGCTTTTACGCATGGGTTAGCATCATGGATTGGTATTTGTGCAAGATGGTATTTCAATCTATTAATGCCTCCTCCACGAAAAATTGTTTTGCAATAAAAACATTTTACTTCTCCTTTCTTTTGGCCAGGCATAATTTCAGCATGTTTCCAACAAGGGTCCCTTCTAACTGGCTCTTTGGACATTGTGATAAAGATGATTTGAAAATCTCAACACTGCTGCAATAACATATAAAATTTATAAATACAAAAACACCTAGGGTTTACTAAAAAAAAATCTAAACACCTGGGGTTCTTTCTTTGATCTACTAAAATAAAATAGAAAGAAGAATGAAATGTAAAGAAAAATGCAATTTTTGATAAAAAAAAAAAACACAAAAAAACCTTCAAAATACAAACTTACCTCTAAATCTAGCTTGAAATCAATAGAGAGCTCCTTCCAATCCTTTGTAGACACCTCTAGATGCACCAAAAGTAGCTACGAAGCTGCCCCAATGCGATTTAACAATCGATTTTTGCTCTACCTCCTTGCTGGTTTCCCTACAATGCACTCCAAATTTTGCTCACAACTCTCTTTTCTTCTTCCCCTTTGGCTTCAAAATGAAATGATGCTGCTTTTAGGGTGGAGGAGGAGCTATAAGTGAAAAAAAGAACAAATTGAAGCAAGTCTTTTTATGTTTTTTTTAACTTTTTGACATTTTTCTGAGCGGCTGAGTCTTCTTGACGGGACTCGCCGAGTACGGCGAGTACGGCTAGTCAGCGAGTCTAGCGAGTTTTTTGGAAAAATTCGCCGAATCCGGGTCCGAGTCCCCCAGACTCGGCCAAGGTGCCTCGCCTTGGACTCGCCGAGTTTCGTTACACTGATGCATACAGATATCTTTGGATTTTTATCTTTGATATCCCAGTTGGGAATTTGAACATCTTGTTCAAAATTTTCAGCCTAGGATGAAAACCCTACGGTGGAGATTGGGTTCGGAGAAGGAAGTCAGTCTCCCTAGCCAATGTTTGAGGTGGATTCACACAAGATTCACATTTAGGCTTAATGCATTGCTCTAGGTTTCATTTATGTGAAGTTTCAGTTTCTCTTTATGATTCAGGCGAATAGAAGGAACATTTATACTCAGTCCAGCATCATCTGCAGACATTTGTACCTACAGTTTAAGGTGTTCAATCAGCTTGTTATTATTCAGAAATTATTTCTGAATCTGCATTAAGGAAATCACAGGGAATAAAGTGCAGGTTGTGATATTTTCTGGTTATCAGCAGCTGGTATACAGTCATCTACAACAGCAATAAGGTCAGGAATTACCAGTTAATTTCTATGGAATAATGTGTGTGAATTTTCTATACATTTAGATGTAATAATCTTGTGCTTCAGAAATAATATCTTGTGTGATTTTGATATTCATATGATTTGAAAAAGGACAACTGTTAATGGAAAATTTTCAATAATAATATGCTACAGCAGTGAGTTTTATATTTGAAAATTTATTAGTGTGATTTTTCATTATTGCAGTCGTGAGCATTTTGAGAAATATTTATCAAATCCAAAGAAAAATCCACTAGGGGATTTTACACCATTAACTTAAATGAAAAAAAAAGGTGTAATCCTTAATTGTGTGAATGAAACTGTTTGTTGTGCTCGTCTAGATTTGTAGAAAAGAAGATTTATACAGTTTGATTGCAGCATTTTTTTGAAAATGTTTTTTGATGCTGTTTGCTCTGGGTATGCCTAGAATGTACCCGGGATGAATACATAGTTTGGGTACTTACCTTGTGCGCACCTAGGGGGACCTGATGTGGGACATGTAGCTAGACCAGTTTGGTACGTGTATGTCCCCTGAACGAGGCGAACCCGATAACTTAGCTTTTATACAATATTTTAACATAGGTACAGTCTCTATAAGACCCAGCAGATAGAAGGTTCTTTGTAATGCAAAAGCTAAGTGTATTGCTCACTTGGCACTCTTATGCCTTTATATTAGGGCACTTTTAATCTACAAGTCCAAGGGGATAAGTTGAGAAATCTTGCCTGGTCAGATGATTCCTCCTCTTGGTTTGACAGGCATCTGGATGCAAGCCATACGCATATGCCTAATTGAATTTGCAATGTCTAGAATGAGCTATGGTGAAAGTCATAAATTTTAGAAATGCCAAATGCAGAGTAAGCCTCCAATGTATGCCTCCAATGTATGGTTGCATTAACTCGTACTTTGATGTGCTTGCGTATGTAGGTATCAGTTTGCAGTGTTTTACATCTACTCCGTTGGAGACAGGCTAACCCAATCCTAGTTTACTTGACTGAGTCTTATGGCAATGTTGGTTGGCATTTTTCTACTCTGCATGTTCTGATAGCTTAGTGCAACTTCTGTGCATTAATGAGATGCTTTGCCACGCTGTGTCTATATCTGACCAGCAATGACTTCTGGAGCTCAATATTGGCTTTCTAAGGATATATAACATATTCTAATAATTTTTCTTCATGTTCTTAAGTTACATATAGGGCTGAATTATGCTGTGAATTGGTTGCTTTCTTTAGCCATGACTTATCAATCTCAGTGAAATGATAAGTTAAAAAGCTGTATTTACCATTATCATGACTGGCATTACTAGATATGATCATCACTTCCTCGTTTAGCTATGAATGGAGAATATTTCTTGTAGACAATGCCTCACGGCTCTTGCTGTATGGGTTTCAAATATTTTTTTTTCAAGATTTGTATTTTGTCCAACTGTATGATTTTACATTTTAGTATGGATCTAGTATATTTATTTTTTCCTCTCGTCTGAATTGAGGATGATAACTGTGATTGATGTACATAGTGTCATAAAAACTATGAATCTACACGATTTACAGATTCTCATGCATCAGTTTCAACACTAACATATCCCGTTTAATGTGGGTTCATGTTGTCATATACAAGTAGCCTTTATTTTTTGAGATGGCCATATGGAGTAGATAAATACTAATAGCAATTTATAGAACACTAAACCTGCCTTGTTTATTTATTTTGTGAAGTGACAAATGTAGTTTCTAGCTGGACCACACATCAGAATCATAATAATATAATATTTAACCTTATCTCTCATTCTTACTATGTATTAGTAGTAGTAGTAGTAGTGTATACTTTCAAAAATGCATTTTACTTGTTTTATGTTTTTTCCTAGCAGGAGCTTCGAAATAACTACATTTCATTTAACTGGTTGATTATCAAATGTGCAGGACCTGCCAGATATGATTTCTGTAAAGGATGCAGATTTCTCAAAAGTTGATGCTGTGTTCTGTTGTTTGCCACATGGAACAACACAGGTTTTTCATTTGCTTGATTTAATCTCGTATGCATTGTTTGCAGTACAGGACATTGTAAGCTTATTCTAGAAGGTTCTATGTTGGTGTATTGGAATTATGATTTATGCATTCCAAAGTCAAAGATTCCATGCAAGAGATAATTTAAGTCTTTCCAAGTACATTGAAGCCTGAAGGTAATTTCAAGTTGGTTAGTATAATCTGTTAACTTCGTTTTCTGTCTTCAGGAAATTATCGCTTCACTTCCAAGAACACTAAAGATTGTAGACCTTTCTGCGGTATGATTCTGTAAACTTGAAGAAAGTTGGCCTTGCAATGCATTTTTAGGAGATTTTTATTCTATGCTTTTAAGGAGAATTTCATTCAACCACGATGAAAGAGATTGTATGTGCTGAAAGTAGCAATAAACTTTATGTGCAGGACTTTCGGCTGCGCGACATCAATCAATATGAAGAATGGTATAATCAACCTCACAGAGCACCAGATTTACAGGTACATTTGCTCCCCTTCATTCAGTTTTTTTTTCAAATATATGTTGGCTGTGTTTTAGTTTTTATGTACACGGTCAGTCTGGAGCTATTTTATTTACTTAGGAGTTATTTTATTTACTTGAGAATTATTTTATTTTACCTTAGAACTATTTTATTTACTTAAGAGTTTTTTCATTTACTTAAGAGCTATTTTGTAGTTTTAGTTTTTTTAAAAATAGATGTCGGTTCTAAATAGGTTTTATTTTAACACGAGCATGACATGACAGTCCTTGATGTCATTGTAGAACACCTCTTGGTGTAACGATTGACAAGAAATGAGCAGCACTTTTCTTTGAATTACGACAGCAAGGGTGATCAGAATGATTATACAAAACACATATAGCTAATACCCATAAAGCAGGGTGACCCCATTGAGGGAGAATCCCTCAGCTCAAGCTTGACTGTGTCACTCATGTGCACTACCCTCAAGTGCAGCAATTGTAAACACACTAACTTCAACTACAGATCTCTAATGCATGCCAAATCACCTCCAACTAAGTTGGTCTACATGCACCCACTGACAGTGGGTAGATCTGAGTTTAATTAAAGCAAAAGAGGGAGTGCCTTACTTTCTACTCCAAGTACTTAATTTAGATTATTAATGCTCTAATCACTACAATATTATGAATTACTAAATCCGAATTTTTAGTCATGTCTCATGATGCACCTGCCTCAGGTAGGTTAACCGTCCTAAAATTTAAGAATTGCTTGTAAGTAGAGACCCTCAATAATCACTAAAGAAATATTTTTCTAAAGAAAAAAATGTGTACTAACTACAAAGCTCTAATGTACAAAGAACATTTTAGAAGCTACACATTTTAACATTCCCTCTTAGTGAGGAAACTGTTGTCCAAAATACCAAGATGCTTTTGCAGCATGTGAAACTTACCCTTGCGGATAGGCTTGTCCAGAATGTTGATGATTTAAGTATTTTTAGGTACATAATTATTCCTAGATAGCACCTCTCTGCACTTTGTTATGTCATAAAGTGGAACTGGATGTTGATGTGCTTCGACTGCTCTGGGGTTATTGGGTTGTCAGAGAGCTTGATGCAGCTTTGGTTGTTGTAGAAGATAGTCAGACACTAAGATGTCTCTGCTCAACTTTGAAATCAGCTTCAAAGCTAACTTGCTTCACAAGTAGTTGGCAAAGCTGTTGTATACTGTGTCTCCTCTGAGCTCATGCCACCACACTTGTATGCAACAAAGCTAGACATCTATTTGAGGACAATTTTGTAAGCTTAATGAGTTGATCACTAAACATCATCAACAAGCTGGAATCTTGAATTTCAAGTAACATGAGTTATTTATAGACTTATAGTTAAAGCTTTATGTGATAAAGCCTGCTTTACCATGGTAGTGGAATGAAATGCTAAAAAATGTTGACTGCATTTTGTCTCAGACCTGCATTTAGTGTCAATATTAATCTGATGGTATAGATCTTGATATTTTTGTTTTGACACACTCTTCCTTCTATTGGTCTCATCAGAGTAACCAAATAATGATTGCATATTGTATGTATTGTAGAGATGTTTGGCGCTTAGAATATACATTTTTTGAATGATTTAAGCTGGTTGGGCAATGGGGCCATGTTTGGTTTTACTGACTCATTTTGTGTCACTTGCCTCAGAAAAAAGCTGTTTACGGGCTGACCGAGCTTCTTCGGGAAGATATACGAAATGCACGTTTAGTGGCAAATCCTGGTTGTTATCCTACTTCTGTCCAACTGCCTCTTGTTCCCCTGCTCAAGGTTTGAATCTCATCCTATGTAGTATGCTTATCTATTTAAATTTTATTTGTGTCTCTTGTTTTGGCTTATTGATTGCATTTTGAAAGAAGATTTTTGATCTTTAGTTTTACTTGCATGTTTTGTGAAGGATTTTATGTCAGCTGCAATTGATCTTAAAGTACAGATAATGCTAGTTTTCAAATGGGTCTGTTCTTTGAAAGTCCCTTTTTTACATAAGTTCAACCATGTGGGACGTGCCATAAAATAAAAGACCTCCATGAGGAAAAGATGATGCAATACTATTTTTGACAGCTAAAAGCATGTCAGACAATAACAGACTCAGAGGAATTTACGTATTGAAATGAACATAATGAACCTAATAAATGAACAGGACAAGCAAACAAACTGCTGCTTCATTTACAAACAATCAGAAGGTATATCAGATTTATGTTTCAGACTTCTATTGAAGTACATTCCTGTTCTCTTCAGAGATGCTCATTTAGTGGTCTCTCTTTTGACTTGACTTTCAGTCAGAACATGTAAAGCAACAACTACTTTTAAATACATCACGGGTCTCTAATTTCTTACTATCCGATGGTCTCACTGTTGTAAAATTTAAAGAGTTGGGAATTAATGACAACTAGGGTTTTGAATATTGGAGACTTTCGATCGTAGATCCAAACAGTACTAATGTGATCTTGACATCTCCAACAAGAGACCCCCTAGAGGAGGTCATGGTCTAATCCAAAAGCTGCAACCTGTTTACAGAAGGAAAACCCACAAATTTCATGGAAGTGGTCAGACTGACCTCTATTCCTAGGAGAAAATAAGATATGCAAAGGATTAATTAAATACTATGCTCAACAAATGTAATGTCCCTTTTTTGATCCATTCCAACATTCTTGGAAACTTCGGTTGGAGAGCACCTGTTTTTCCAAAAATAAATTCTGATGGTGGCAGCGAGTTCTTGGAGCCAAGACAAACACAACAGTACTTTCCGTGTGTGAATCCGACATTTTGGGAGCACTCCAAACTTCTTGGAGTATTCCATCATCCTTGAAGAGAGCCAACTTTCAAATGAGTAGTTGTACTATGCGCTTATGGTGTTGGTGGTGAGGTCAGAAATCATGTTTGGCCTATTTTAATATTTTCCGTAAACTTTGGTTAATATGCGGGAAATAATATAATAATAATTTATTAAGTTGTCCAAAAAGGTACTTTAAGTTATAACTTTGGAAAAATGACACTTTATTATTATTGAATGGGGCCAAAAGTAAATATTGGATACATGGCCAAAAAGGTAATTAATAATTATAAGTTGGAAAAAGGTGAATATTCAATTAAAAGAAATATTAATTACCTTGGTAAAATCAGATTATAAGGTGTTATATCCAGGCTTGAACAACTGCAAGATTGATCATTTTGAGGCCACTAAATCATTGGAAAATATTGGTAAATGGTTTTAGCTAAAGAGAATGAGTACTTCAACCAACATAGCTCCGATTTGGGTGGAAAACCAGATAATTCATGACTATCATAACTTGTTTTCAGCTTGCACACAAGCTGATTTGTGTCCTTTCTAGGAAGGAACAACTTACAATATCATTAATGAAAATCATCTTGAAAAGGTATGTGTTGTGGATTATGCACACTTGATGATCAAATCATTTTCTAAGCTGCCAAGAGTTGAGAGTTACACTTGTTGGCCCAAATTGTTTCACCTGTCAATCAAGAGAATTGAACTTGAAAGTTGCATGGAAATTTTCAAACCTCGAGAAGAAGACATCATTGGACTTCAAGTCAAGGAAGAACATTTGAAATGTTTGCTCATATTTTTAGTTCCAAGATGGGAAGCTTGTACTTGTGGTATGGTGAGATATGCACATTTTTTTGCTTTCAACCCATATGAGAACAAATTGTCTTCTAGAAAGATGAACAAATTTCAAAAGGTGCATACGAATATTGTGGACAATGGTCTTCATAGACTTCTATGGCAAGATAGACATTATTTGATAGGAGAAGGATCTAGACTCTCTAGGCATCACAGTATGGTTCAACACATTGGTACAGTAAAGTTGGAACTTTGATGTTTGGACTTCCTGAAAATTCAAGATGCAATTTGGTTAAAGAGATACAATGGGGTTTGGGACAAAAGTTGATGAGATATGTTTGGAACTCTGATGTTTGCAGAATGAATGAATCAGTTGGAATTAATGAGTTGAATTGGCATTGCTTGAGGACAAACAATTTTGGGGAGGGAGGACTTGTAATGTCCCTTTTCTAATCCATTCCAACATTCTTGGAAACTCCACCTTTTTTGGAGAGCACTTGTTTTTTCAAAATGAAATTCTGATGGTGGCAGCGAGTTCCTGGAGCCAAGACAAGCACAACGGTACTTTTCGTGTGTGAATCCGACATTTTGGGAGCACTCCAAACTTCTTGGGGTAGTCCATCATCATTGGAGAGCGCCAACTTTCAAATGGGCAGTTGTCCTATGCGCTTATGGTGTTGGTGGTGAGGTCAGAAATCATATTTGGCCTATTTTAATATTTTTCGTAAGCTTTGGTTAATATGCGGGAAAAATATAATAATAATTTATTAAGTTGTCCAAAAAGGTACTTAAAGTTATAACTATGGAAAAATGACACTTAAATTTATTATTATTAAATGGGGCCAAAAGTAAATATTGGATACATGGCCAAAAAGGTAATTAATAATTATAAGTTGGAAAAAGGTAAATATTCAATTAAAAGAAATATTAATTACCTCTAGGGTTTGGATGGAAAAGTGATTAAAAAGGAATTGATAGAAAAAAAAAAGTATTCTATTCATTATCAAAATCAAAAACTCCTTATTTGCAAAGCTTGGACAATTTGTTCATTTTTTCTCCAGAGGACGAAAACCCTTTTGGAAATTAGTTCGCACCTAGCTAATCGATGATTTCACCTAGAGATCACCATTGTGCTGAATGCAAGAAGTTTTATGTGGAGGTTTGTGTTGAAATATCATTTCCAGATTTGTATTTTGGTATTTGGGAGAATATCGAAATTAATTTGCATAGCAAATCTCATTGGAATAGAAAATAAGACAATGTGTTATTGATAAGTGTGGAGCACAAACAGGGCGTACCATTTGTGCCCTATATCCCAGCTGCCCAGATTTGAAGTTGCATGATATTCTAAGAAGGCCATAATTATTTGGAGCAGCCTCATTAAGGAAGGATGTTTAATATTATGGTATCAAAATCTATGCATTATGCTGAATCTGCTCACAAATTCCAGTCGCATGAATTAGGAGAGGAGACGTTTGGGATTTGAGGATGAGCAGCCAGATTTATGAGGAAGTTTGAGGGTCTTTAAACCTTGGTCGTAGCACTTATTTGCAGTCTGGAACAGACATGACCAAATTAGGAGGTGGCTGCATTGTTATTAGCACCCAGATTTAGGAGGTTTGGACCTGAGTGTGAGAAGTAGGAGGGTCGATGCATAAAATAAGGATTTTGGATGCCTTGACACCCAACACATGTCCACCTTCATTTTTCATTTTCAAGTGGGTTGCAGCTCTCTGAGCATGGTTATGTATAATTTTCAGACATCAACAACAATATCCAAGACTTTATGTGTCTACAACAGTACAATAGAGGTTAGAAAATCAGTCTTCTGTGTGATACATATAATTTGCGATTCCAGCAATTAAGGGACTTAGATTTTGTGGGAATATGCAGATGATATGATATAAAATATATATAATCTCAGCTGCTGTTCTATCTTATTGTTATTTCTACTCCAGCAGCCTTGAGGTTAGCTGTTGCATCCATTTCCATTTTTCAGTATAGAATTGTAGAAGTGTTTTGAAGTTTCAGTAGATGATGTTAGTGTTGTGTTATTCGGCTGGTTATATTTTCTTCAATATGATGCTGTGACTCTTATGATAGAAGTTTTATTCAAATAGAGCTTGCTTGCATACATGTAGATCAGGTAAGCCCAAGCCAAGATTAGATGCTTTCCTTGTCTCGGAGTATTCCATATAAAAAGGGCCAATGGTTGTGTCATGTCCCCATTATCGGAGGGATCACCAATGGAGTTGGCTAGCCTATTCTATTCCCATAGTGTAATGTCCCCTTTTTGAGCCATTGATGCGGAATGATTAGATATTTGAAAAATTGGCAAAAATGGTTTTTCCTTGGCAAAACAAAGTCGGCAAATGACTATATATTTTTGTGGTATTTTTAGAAAAGTCAAATAGCCAAAGGGAAAAACGTCCCACTTGGAGAAGAGAAACTTGGAGAAAAATAAAGAAAATGGGAAAAGGACAAATGACAATTAATATAATATTTTATCAATTAAAATATTATATTTATTTCCATAAAGTGGCCGCTCAAGGTGAAAAAGGAAAATAATTAAATATTATTATTTTATTTGCCCAATTTAGGCCGCCCAACTTGAGAAAATAAAAAGAAAATAAAAATAAAATAATTTTCTTTGGAGGTGGACTTCAAAATGGATTAAATTACATTTGATTTGGGCGTCCAAGTGAGATATTATAAAAGATGGAGTTTGGAGGTCATTTTCATCATTCTATGTTATTGTCATTTGATATTTGGAGAGTTTCGCTTGGCTGCAACTTCTTTTCAGCAATCTTCTAAGGACGAAAACCCTTAGAATTCGTGGTTTGGACAAAAACCCATCCCACATTGAGAGATGGATCCATTCAGGATTCATTATTGAGCTTATTTGCAGGTTTCTTTTGCATTTTGGAGCTTCAACCAGCTAGGGTTTGAAAGAAGATTGGCATATCAGCCAGGGTTTGGAGTTTATTGCAGGTTGAAGACATTTTTTATTCAGATTTGAAGGTCTATTTGACATATTTTCATCAATAATTGCTTGGCTAGGGTTTGTGGGTGAATCGCCTTGCATTGGAGGGCATTTTTGTGATTGGCATCATCCATTGGTATTCTGATTTTGTGTTTCAGACCTCTGACGATTCATTACAGGTTGCAGATCAGAGGGTTTGATGTCATATTTTGGTGTTGCATTGGCATATTTTTCACCTAGGAACCCATCGCCTCATTCCTAGACCTAGCCGCCACATTTTGGAGGAGTTTAGGACATGTTTTGGCTAGGGTTTTGAAATCAGAATTGTCATCAACATCTACAGATCAGAAAAACAGTCATATAACAGCGGCATAGCCTTCATTTCATCATTGGATATCTTCCTAACCAAGGCGACCATCATTGGGAGTAATCGTTTCATCTTGGAGAGGGTTTATTGGTCATTGAGGATCACATTTGTATTCAGTTTCAGGTCTGATTTTGTAATCAGTCATGACTGTCATGTAATCAGCATCCTCTTATGTATGTAATTGATATGATTTCATCATCTGGGTATGTAATTGAAGACACATTTTTCAAATCTTTAATTTGAAGCTATCTATTTGAATTTCAGTCATCTATATTGTGTGATTTCTACGCAAATATGTTTCTATTCTGTTATCATATCATGACAAAACCCTACATGCATTGAAACATTCAAAAACACAATCAAAACCAAACAAAAACAAATTCAGAAAATCAGAACAGCATTGAGAAAAACAGGGCAGAATTGGTAGGGGTTCTTACACGTAGGCTTAGGGAATGACCTATTTGGCTAGTTTTCACACTTAGCCAATTTTGTAGGGCAAATTGATTGTGGAGGATGACTTGGCATAATTTTGTGGTAATTTTGATGGAGTCAACACTAGTCAAATAATTTGCCCTAAGGTGGAGTGACCCAATTGGAGAATGGGAACTAGAGATAATATGGAAAAATGCCTATGGAAAAAATAAGAATATTTTATGATCTCTTACCTTGAGGAGGACGACTTGAATTGAGGTCAAAATATGATATATCACATGCCTAAATGGTTTGCCCTTGGAGAGTGGAAGGATGGGAAAAATAGCATAAAATAAAATAATGATATCTCTTGTGTTTGGGCGCCAAAGGGAGATCGGCCTAAGGAGAAAATAATAAAAAAAAGACAAATCTTCAATTTGTATTTTGAGCGCCTATCTTATCTTGAGGTGGTCGGCCAAACTTGGGAAGAAAAGTAATAAAAAAAAAGGATTATCATGCCTAGGTCAGCCGTGAGGAAGGAGAAAGGATTATGTATAAATAGAAGATCATTTGAGGCATTTCCATCATATCATTCAATTCCTAATTTCACATTGAGTTCAAAATTCCATTAGAAAGACTTGAATTGAGGTCAAAATATGATATATCACATGCCTAAATGGTTCGCCCTTGGAGAGTGGAAGGATGGGAAAAATAGCATAAAATAAAATAATGATATCTCGTGTTTGGGCGCCAAAGGGAGATCGGCCTAAGGAGAAAATAATAAGATAAAGACAAATCTTCAATTTGTATTTTGAGCGCCTATCTTATCTTGAGGTGGTCGGCCAAACTTGGGAAGAAAAGTAATAAAAATGAAAGGATTATCATGCCTAGGTCGGCCTTGAGGAAGGAGAAAGGATTATGTATAAATCGAAGATCATTTGAGGCATTTCCATCATATCAATCAATTCCTAATTTCACATTGAGCCAAAATTCCATCAGAACCGATTGACCTTGCGATCTACAGAACACGTAGTCAGGATCTCGAGATATTTGCCCAACAACCCATTTCCATTATTTATCCTCTGTTTGTAGATGTTCTATCTATTCAGTAGTGGCCGAAGTCGGTGTCCTTTTTGACTCAAAAATCCTACATAAATCCCCCCAAATCACACATTGATTTGATAGTTTGAGATCATCCGCCTAATTGATTCCTGTATTTGCCATAAAATCGGCCACTTTATTGGCCTTTCAGTATGCATGCGCCAATGTGAACTCCATATGTTGAAGGATATTCCAAATCAAGTCTATCCATTTTTAGAGTTCGTAGTTATTCATTGTTTTTGATTTGATAGCATTGATACAAATCAACAAGTCCCCTTCAATGTCCACATTTCTTATTTTCTTTTGTTCACACAATTTAAGTTCTTCATAAAGTGCCTCCAATTCAGCCTCATTATTAGTTCCATAGTTGAAAAACTCGCCGATTATTTGGCAAGTTTTAAAATACTCGCGAGTTTTTCCACACAACGGGTTTTTCCTGCAAGTACTTGCCGAGTCAAGGCAAAAAAACTCACCGAATTTTTGCCAAAAACTCGGCAAGTCTGACAAAAAGACTCGGCTGTTGAAAAAACAGACTTCCACAACCGCTAAAAAAACAATTTCATTTCATTTTTTCACTCATCAGTTGCTCTCCTTCACAAAAAACACCCTCACAAGCGTTTAGCACATATATGCAGCGATTTTGCATCAAGGAAACAAGATTTGAAGAGGATTTTGATCAAATTTCAAAGGCAAATTGGATTTAGAAATATCAAGCGATCCAATTGATTTGGATGCGATAGATCCTTACAGTGATTGGACAGGGTGGGATGAGCAGCCTTCATTGTTTTCCAAGGATGATATCTATGATTTGGAGAGACAGGCAATGGAGGAGGGGGGTGGATTGGGATTCTCATTGGATGACATTGAGGATGAGGAGACTGAGTAGGAGTCATTGCCACCAGCATCTACATCCAGGATGGAGGTTGAGCCACAGCGTGTCATGATGAGGATGGAGGAGCCACAACAGAGTCCTAGGACTAGAACCTCTAGTTCTACCTCTCCCCTAGTTTTCACTAAACATGGGAAGAGGAAGATGCAAATTTGTAAAATATATTAATGTAGTATTTACTTTCAGTTTTAGAAAAACAATTTGCTATTTTCATTTTGTTTCAAACTATCAGTATCAGCACATTCCACATGAGGATGCCATTTTGTACCCAATTTGCTTTCAAATCAATCAAATACAACTAGACTCAGCTTGCTTCTTTTATGTACTCATTTATTGACTCATTGGATGCATCTTATCATTGAATTTTGCAAAAAAAAAAAAGTGTTTTTGTCATGTGCTGGAATAGTTTTGAATGCCAAAGATTTGAATTTTTGCCAATTTGTTTTCAATGAAACCCTTATGATTTGCAAAATTAATTCCTACTTGCACATTTATCTTATAGCTATGCCATTCATATAAAGTAACTGATACAAATGAAACAATGAGGTTGGCAGCCTTCACTATGAACTTTTGCAAATTACAGCGATAAGAATTGATATTCAGATCTTTCACAGTTACGTATCAGACTTACTTTCTTTCAATTACAACTCAGTCTGTAGCTTTATGATAGCTAAATACAGTTAATACGAATCAAAGGTCTATGCTACTTTGGCATACCAATTGGAGATGCCAAGAGAATCATATGTAATGCAATCGCTGATATGTAGTTGTCCTCAGTTTGGCGCTTAGCTGGTCTGCAATCAGATGTCTCCAGAGAGGGGTCGAATGATGGCTAATACACCTCCTTATGTTGATCGCTATCTTCCAAATAGGATCGCTGTCTTAGGACGATGATCGGTTGCCTCCCAATTATGGTTCGCTAGCCCAAATACCGATCAAGATCCTCTAGATGTTCGCCCATTGCCAAGTACTAATTGCTGCTTACAGATTCCCTTAGAATGACAAAATGATGCCAAGAAGGCTAGCCGAACTCCCTTGGATGATAATCGCTGCCTCCCAATAGAATAATATCTTCACAACACTATGGTGATAGGAGTTAGTAGCCGTCTGCCTCAGTCTGAAGTATATTTGATGCAATCTCCAAATCGGCGCCCAGCTGTAAAATGATTCTTCAATGGAATTCAAGCCAATCTTCAAATCAATGCAAGAACTCCGATGGATCTCAACAACGGTCTCCGACCCAAAATTGATGATGAAACAATGAAGTGCAACTGCGAATTCAGGATGAATCCGCCTCCATGATGTGATGGGTTTTCGTCCACACACCAAATCTTCGTCAAGGGTTTTTGTCCTCCGAATATTGAACAACAATTGCAGGGCAAAAGTGTGAAAGTTTACCAATAGTTCTTGATGCCGGAAATGAGGTACTCATGCTTCTCTTATACCAATTCAAATTAAAGATTTCAATTGTAAGTTCCCTCCAAAAAGGTGCATGATCCAATGCAAGGACCCAAATTTAAATTTTACTTTTCCTTCCAAGCTGAGCGCTCCTTTTATTTTAATATATTTTGTCTCTTTTTTTACCCATGTAATGTCCCCATTTTCGGATTCTCTTGCAGATTAGTCAAAGCTGACTTTCTGGGTTGGTGACAGCATAATCAGAGAAGTATTTCTATGTCACTAGGGTGTTCCGGTGATCCAGAGGAGCTGGTTGACACTTTCCGGAGGGTTTTCGGACAACTTGTCCATACTTACTATTTATAGTAAGTGCTTGCATGTCGTTAATCTTTCTGGGTTTTTCTGGGTTTGTTCTCTTTGGTTCCCGGTGGTCACTGCTATTTTTAGTAAGTGGCAGTTTGGCGCTATTTGGGTGACTTGGCAATCAGTTGTTGGCTCTCATATACATTGCACTGAGCTCGGAGTTATCAGATGGTTTGTGGGTCCAGTTGGCACCCTCTGTGTTGGCTCAATTTGCTCTTGGCCGTTACTATTTTTAGTAAGTTCGGGTTCGGTGTCGGATTGGGATTTTCAGAGTGGGGTTGTGTTCGTCTCGTCGAGACCTTTCCGGCGAGCTTTTGTTCATGGCATTCCGACATCATCTTGATGGTTATTTTAATGGCCGAAGTTATATTTTATTATTTCACGGCATATTCTAGTGTTAATGGCAAATGCGACTTTATGAAAGGAAATTATTTAAAAGGATCACTTAATGTCTTGAGCGCACATCTCAAGGGAATAATAAAGTGTTTTTAAATGTTTCCCTCTCATGTTTTATCCCATATGCAAGAGGATTTTAGAGACTCCCAATTGAAAAAGTATAAAAGAAGGAAAAAAGGTCTCATTTGGATATGCTTGGTTTATTATTTTCTTCTCTCTTTGAGATTTCCCTTGCTAGGGTTTTGGAGCTTTGGCTCTAGGGTTTAAGGATTCAAACCAGAGGCTCTTGGAGACGGAAACCTCCCTGAGTAGCGGTATCCCACAGGTGTGAAAGATCACCCAACGGTGCCTTCTATGGTGGATATATTCAGTGTTCACAAATGTGCTTCAATGGAGTTGACAGATTGAAGGTTTGATGCAATTCTTGATACATCCTTTGTAGTTTAATGGAGATTTATGTTTGCAGATTGGAAGGACTGGTTTAAAGGCAGATTTTGTTGTGGTTGAGGCGAGTTATTGCTACTATGTAAAACCTTCTTGCTGGCCGTACATATTTGCATAAGGCCGTACCACAATTGAGTGATTTTTGGAGCATTTAGGAGCAGTAAACTTCTTCATACTTTGTTGCCTAGCCTTGTAGACTGCAATCAGTTCCTAATAGAAATATTCCAGAGGCTATTGGTCATTCTTGCTGCTGATATACACTTCCAGCCATGGCCGTACACATCCAGGCATGAAGTTGGGAGTTTTGAGCTTCATTTCTCTTTGCGGGCAGCTTCTATTTTGCATTGTATAAGGCGTCTAGGGCCTCTTGTATTGCTGCTATTAATATAGGCATGATATTTTCTATTCCTTGGAGTTTGGAGTGATTCTGGCTATGCCCATTTGCTGGTTCGGCAACAGCTAAAATATGAAGTTGCAAATCTGAACATGGGTATGTCATAGTAATTCATTATTGGTCATTTTACTATCTGGGTAGTCGATAGTTTCTTTATATCTGTTATAAATTTTCTAGGTTTGGGTTATATGCTATATATTGTATGTTCCGGCAACACATCTGCAGGAAAACTGAAAACCCCTTCTGCATTCTTCTCTCTAGTTTGAAAGATCACACAAAAATTAATTAAAATCACACATAAAGGATCATAAAAAATACAAACAGGTACGACACATTACAACCCATTCCAGGGTTGGCGTCCAAATAGGTCTGGACCTATTTCTTTTTTTTTTGCATTTTTGCTTTAATTAAATAATATAAAAATAATATTATTTAATTTTATTATTTCTTCATGGCGCTCAAATTATTACAATCGAATAATTAATGCAAACGCATTAACCATTTACCACTTCGCCCAAATTATTCCCTTGAATTGACAAACTAGCCTACGGGAATGAAGATAGGCTAATTCCATTCTTCGTCGGGTGATCACTCCGGAAATGGGGACATGACAGTTTTTAATAAAATTTAAGCAATTTTTTAAGTTGCCGAGTTTTTGCCTAGTTGTTTTTTGGGCTTGGTGAGTTTTTCAATCTGGCGAGTTTTTCAACTATGATTAGTTCCATGTTTGAGCTTCTTCGATAAAGCCAAAATGAAGATTTCCGCCTCATCTCTGATAATACAACTCGCACCTGAGGCCTCGGGATTACCTCTAGAGGCCCCATCAAAATTTAGTTTCAGTCGACCTCTTGGAGGGGCTGAATATGTTATGGTTATCTATAATATTATAAATTATAAATTATATTTTATAATTTATATATATAATTATAAATTATAATTATATATATGTAGCCGTACTTGTACATGGGCAATTTTTTTTTGCTGTACTGGCGTACCCAAACCCCGTACCCGTCCCCGTACTTGGATCGGCAACTTAGGTCTTATGATTGAAAAGGTGTTCAAGTGTATGTTTTGTGGTGATGTTATCTCTGTTTACTAACATATTGGATCCATTTCAGATCAATAAGGGACACTCCTCTTGTCATGGCATTTTCTGGATCGGCAACTTAGGTCTTATGATTGAAAAGGTGTTCAAGTGTATGTTTTGTGGTGATGTTATCTCTCTTTACTAACATATTGGATCCATTTCAGATCAATAAGGGACACTCCTCTTGTCATGGCATTTTCACTCAAATAATGGCAGCATTCAGGGCCTGAGCAATAACAGAGGAGAACATGGTATTCCAATCTTCATTTTGGAAAAATGTATTTGTCATTTGTACAAGCATATTGTTCATTTGATCAATGTTTTGAACAGCAGTAAAAAAGAATTGACACCATTGAAAAGCTGCTTTTTGGGGATACAACCAAAAGACACATGGATGAATTTTTGAAGGGAAGAGTTTTGGTTTAGGCTTTTAGCTACCATTGAAGAGACACATTTCTCAAGGTGAAGGCTCTGGAATGACCAATGTTCAGTGTTTGAATAGCGTGGTGCCAGTTCTTAGACCTCAGGCTCGTCAGCCACTCCAAATTTGCTGAATCAAGACACTATGGAGTCTGGTGAAAAATATGCTGCAAGCTATGGGGGCCCTGGTGGTTCTGCTTGACTCTTGATGGCCTGATGCATGGGATCTTTAACAATTTGATTTTGAAAGAAAATGTCTCTTGGTGTGTTGTTACTTTTTCTTGTTGAAAAATTGGGTGTGGGTATCTTTGAAGGAGAACTATAGAAAGCTTAGAGAGGCACAGCTTTGCATTTTTTTTAAAAGTTCCAGTTGATCATTGCATGTATCTATTTTTAACTTTTATTCTTTTAGCTTTGCTTTATCTATCTTTAACTTTTATGAAATGAAAACTAAAACAACCCTTAAGGCTGTTGTGCTTCCTTCATTGAGCTTACTGATGTTCATATTCAGAGTGCAAACCCTATGCATTGATCATTTTTACTCTTTTAGATAAACACAGTTTTTCTCATTACTTGCAATTAGTTAAGAT
The DNA here is from genome assembly GCA_027924645.1 of Cunninghamia lanceolata. Lineage (NCBI taxonomy): Eukaryota > Viridiplantae > Streptophyta > Pinopsida > Cupressales > Cupressaceae > Cunninghamia > Cunninghamia lanceolata. Next base: position 11,001,074 of record BSBN01000508.1, on the reverse strand, counting down.
TCTCTCTTGGTGAATAAGACAAGTGCCAAGGGTTCCACACTTCTAGGGTATGGTTTCTGAGGTCTTCTTTAATTATTTGGCATAACTTGTAGTGCATATGATGTAATGAACTTTTCTGGATGTTCAAAGTGCAGTTAAAGCATGATGTCAAACCATTGCATATATTTTTAAGTTCAGTTAAAGCTTAAAACTGTGTTATGGTTTGTTGTTATGTTAAAATAATAAAACAACATCCTTTGATGTCTTTTTATCTCTGTATGCTTTTAATTGTTAGCATCTTCCCAATTATTCAGGGTGGGCTCATACGAACAAATAATATCATTATTGATGCCAAATCTGGCGTGAGTGGCGCAGGTTTGGTTGGATCCTTAAAATATTTTGCCAGTTTTTTATATTTCAGTTTTTATTTTCCTCATATATGTGGTATTGACAACTTTGTTTCCATTCTCGATCAGCTGTTAATTAGAGAGGGGAGTGATTTAATTGAAATCATGTTTGTATGGGCTTGTGTAGGCCGTGGAGCAAAGGAGGCAAATTTGTATACTGAAATTGCTGAAGGAATCCATGCATATGGTATAACCAGGCACCGGCATGGTGAGTGTTCCATTCTGTTGGTTGAGAGCTAATTACTGGTTCTTGTTTCCTTCCATAGCAAGAATCAGGAGACATCTTCAGCTTATTTCATTGAGTCATCAGAGCTACCTTAATGGCTAGATGAATTTTTGTATTTGAACATGAGAGTAACTTATGGGTTGTAATTTCATCTGGGCCTTAGCCACCCACAGAGATCAATAGGTCTGATGTATTGGCAGGTTGCAGGACCAACAGTTCACCTTCTCTGTGTCCTGATAACTAATTAACTCCCTAGCTCCAATGCAGGTCTAATTTACTGATATCAATGTAATACAACTTTCAGGCCAATGCAGTTAGGGTCTTGTGTATACATAATGTATCTTGAGAATCAATAGGTCAGATGTGTAGTGGCAGGTTGAAGGACTGATAGTTTAGCACCTCTATGGCTCACTAACTACCTAGCCCAAGGCAAGCCTAGTTTATGGGTACCAATGTAATGCAACTGCATGGGAAAATGCAGCTAAGGTTTTGTGAGTATATATATTTTATTAAACAATTCATGATAAGAAATCTACTTCTGCCAGATTTTGAATGTGCATTATTTCAAGTTCAGAAGTGAACAAACAAGTATCAACTTACATAGTTTTGTATTCTCCAACCATTATTTTTTGAAAATAGATATGATTTCAATTACAAATATATATAAATAAAGAACAGTCCTAACCACTGCAAGTTCAGAATAGTTAATGTCACACCAAGAAGAATTGGCAGTGGTTGGATTCGTCCACATATAAATAGGGGGATTCTCCCAAAGATGGTCTGAGCTATGGTTTTGCAAGGAACTTGGGAGGCCGTAAATTACTTGCTTGATCTGAAGTTGAAGTTGAAAATCTGTTGTGTGATAGAATGGTCTGAAAATCTCGAAAATTCATTTTAAAAATGGTCTGAAAATAAAAAATCCGATGTGAAATGATGAAAAAAATGCAAAATTGCTGTATATAACCTAAAAATCGTGCAATCAGGGCAAAAATCGTGATTTACATTTTATTGCTGATTTAATTACAGTGAAATCATGATTTTATGGAGATTTTTCTCCAAAAAATCGTTCTGCCTGAGTTTATGCAAAAATCATGATTTTGGCTGTGAAAAAATTGGTTTACAGTTCAATTTTTCGAGTTCTTGCAATAAATCATGATTATTTAGCAATATTGGTAACTATGCTTCAACTTTTCCCCATCTAGTTATGGTTATGTTGTTTTAGTGTTTACCATATTTTTAAATTTTTAGCATCTAGGGTTGTTTTATGATTGTTTTATCTTAGTACTTTTCTATTGTAATTGGATGTACTTCCTAGTGTTGTGACCAAATCACACATCACCCCATTGGACTGGGGACCCCCTCTTTTGAGCTCAGATGCTTTGCATAGGAGTTGTTATGTGTCATTTTAGTCAAGGTCCTGAGCATTGAAAATGTTTAGGGAGGGATTGATTGTCTGGATAATTTTGAGTACTTTATCCCTCCTTCAACCTGTTTACAAGCCTAAGGGTCAGAAGGAGGTCTTGTAAGAGAAAGACACCCTTGGTCAAACTGGGCGCTCATTTCCCACTTCTCCCACCTAGTTTGGGCACCTCAGAGTAGAATCTAGCGCCTTGATTGGGAGATCCATTTCTAGCGCCCTGAAGTAGATTGGCGCCTAGGTGAGATGGAGCGCCTTGGAGCCAATTCAAGGAAATTGCATCATTTGAGTCATCAGATTTGCGCCTTCATCTAGGACTAGCGCCTTAATGATGAGCACCTTTGAGGAAGAGTTTCCAGTGAGCGCCTAGGAGGTGTTGGCGCCTTAGGTGATTGGGAATAGGTTTGAGCTCCTGGATGGAGGGTTGTAGCGCCTTCACACAGAGGATATTGACAGATATTGACTAAGTGCCTAGAAAAGTGGAATAGAGCGCCTTGGAGTGCATGTTTTGCCACCTTGAAGAAGGATGATGGATTGTAATGAGGAATTGAGCGCCTAGAAGGTGAGATGGAGAGCCTTGGAGTAAATGAGCGCCTAGAAGGAGTCCTTGGGGAGAATCCTTTGAAAGTGAGTGCCCTAACTCTGAATGTTTAGCGCCTAAGAAACTTCCTACATGCTCCCTGAATAGGTTTGAGTGCCTTGGTTGAATAAGTGATCTTTTGCGCCTCTCCTAGAGTGATCTCTGTAGTGAGTAAGAAGTGTTGTTGGCATCCGATGATATCATTGTGAATGAGCGCCTAGATGGAGGTGAGTGCCTTAGGGGATAAGTAAATCAAAATCACATCTAGAGAGCGCCTTGATGCAGTGAGCGCCTTGGATCTAGATCATCTCCATTTGCGCCTAGGGAGTGGGAGTGTATGAAGTATATGAAGTGTTGAAGTGAACATTCCAAGGTCATGATGATTTGCGCCCTGGAGAGACATGATGCCTAGTAACTTTGGATTCAACGCCTAGATGATGTTTTGGCACATTGAAGTGACTTTGGCACCTAAGATGAAGCGCCTCCAATTTGCGCCCTTGTTGTGAGGAGAAGTTTGAACTAGTTTGAGCACCTAAAGAAATAATGAGATATGAAGAATTGTATTCCAAGTGCTTTGAAGAAATGTAAGATGGGGTTTTAGGTCAGTATCATCATTTTGGGCGCATTCTACCACTCATTCCATATGATATGAGTGCCCAAGTTAGAGGTATTGTTTCTAGCGCCTAAGGAAGGAACGAGGTAAGTCAGTGAAGCTAGTGGACTTTGGCGCCTTTGGTGCCTTAGATACAAGGAGATTGGTATAAGAAGAATGTAGCACCTTAATAATGTTTTAGCACCTTCATGATGTTTTAGCGCCTTAAAGGAATATAGAGGTAAAATTAGCGCCTTAGGTATAGATCATTAGCATATGCGCCTTGGTGAGAAAGTTACTAAGAACCTCAAGAATTGAAGATCTCATAAACGGAGACAACTCGACTCTGGGCGCACTTTGCATGTCCTGTCACCATTGTTAGGCACCTTGTTGTGAGTAGAAGTTTGAATTGGTAAGTTTTGGCGCCTTAAAATGTGAGAGTGCCTTTGAGCGCCTTGATGAAGGTTGTTAAGCTATAAGTGAGCGCCTTAGATGGTTGAGATTGGAGATGTGAGGAAGGTTTGGAGTTTGAAGATTTGGAGTTTGGAGTATGTGCGCCTAGTAGAAATGATAAAGTCGAATGGTGAATGTCTTGCTTCACCAACACTCCTTCTAGGTAAGTTGATAATGATCTTGAAGAGAGTTAGGCGCCCAAATGTATGTAAACTTCGCCTTTGAGCGCCCTCTATATTGATGACAATCCATTTTGGCGCCCAAATGATGTTTTTAAATTTTGAAAATTGCAAAATTCAATGTTGAAATGGGCCGACCTCCTAGTAAGCCGCCCACATTTAATGTATAAACTACTATATAAAAGAGGAGCGCCACTTCACATTTCACATCATTCACATTTGCATTCATCTAGGAGGCAGCGAATTTCATCTTTAAGGAGCAGCGAATTTGATAAGAGGGGCAGCGATTTTTGTTTTAAAGAGCAGCGAATTTTCCTTAGAAGAACAGCGATTTTTATAAGATTAGCACTGAATTTTCAAGGAGAAAGCAGATTTTGTTAGGCATACCTGCATTTTTGAAGGCTGATTTGCTTCTAAATTCTGCCATTTCTATACTGATTTTTGCATTAAATTCCAGAAATTTGCATTTTCTAAGACAGAAATTGGATACAAGGTACGTCTTGATCAGCTCTACTTCATAAAATTACCTTTTATTTGTTTAAATTTGCAGATTTATATTCAGAACTCAGGATGTAAAGATGATCTTATTTGATAATGCTTTTGATGTATAAGTAGATGAAGTGATCTAACAACATGATATCATTGATGTGGAAGACTTGTAAAAATCTATTATTTGAAATCACTTATTCGAGTCTGGTCTTGTAGGTAAATGGGAATGGCGGCCAAAGAGAGGCAAGTCTTTATCAAGATGGATGCTAAGTCCAACATACCGGAGTCCAAGCTAGAAATGCAGTGGAAGGATGTCGGAGATACCAACATGGGACACGTCAACCTGGAGGAAGTAAAAGATTTCTTGCTCGCCATCACAAGGAACGAAGACATCAAAGCCATCGCAAAGAGCGGGATTGTACAAGCAGCTTGCTTCCCACCTGCCTTGCCAAGTATTGAATTAGTGTTGGAGTGTGTTCAGCACTATGATAAAGAGAAAAGACAGATTATAGCTAAGGATGGAACTGTTCTCGCCTACCTGCAAAGGGAAGCTATTCAGGAGATCTTCAACATCCCGAAAGCGAAAGGAGTCTTCATATGCCCTACAACTGCTCAGATGACTTTCGAAGGCAATTCCAAGGTTTACATGCAAGAAATCAGGAAGAAGTGGATGAATGATTCATCGATGAAGATATACAACTCTGAAGACCCCAAGTATCACAAGGCTGACTTCAAGCAAGAGATAAGTTACCTGATCATGTTCTTGAATCGAGTAACAAGTAGGCCTCAATCCTCTACTTTCGAAGGATGGATGTATACTTATTTTGATCATATGTTTACAAAGAACAAGATGATTGACTGGGTTGGTCTTATAAGCCACTGTCTAGATGATCAGTTTGAGAATTTTGATGAAACGAAGTCTTTCTTCATGACTTCATATTTTGTTTATATCCTGGCAAGAAATGTAGTCTACAAAGGATTAACAGCTAAAGGGCAAGTAGGTACAAAGCCGGGACAGATTCTCTCACATCAGTGTTATCCTCAACTCCATTTGAAGAATATAAATCACTACAAGAGATTCAATGATGCTTTCGCCATGTTCATAGTGAGAAAGTTGAGAGGTGAACCACATAGGAGACTAACAGGTGCTGCTAGGAACTTCATCAAGTAGTATGGAAGGTATTATATTCAGTATGACAAGTACACCTATATCAGGATTCAAGGTTTTACATCTTTTCCATATAGACTGCCCAGATATCCTTCAAACAGGATGGTGTTGCTATAAGTTTCAAGACAACTGCTAGAGTTTCATAAGATGCAGAAAGCGAGAAAGAAAGCAGGCATTCAGTTTCCTCTTCAGCGGGGTAGATATTATTCTTGTCCATCACTCCAGGCAGCTGAGCATTTAGAAGTTGAGCTTCAGGCTTATCATATGCATCTGCATGATTCAAGGAGAGAAAATTTTGATCCACATGGAGCCATCAAGCAGTCGTATTCTTCTTACAAGCATAAAGAACAACTGGAAGATCATTGGGCTGATGCTATTGATGATGATGATATCAGGATGCAAAAGTGTTAAAGATTGAAATGGGACTTAATAAGAGCTACAAAGGTACTAAGGATTCCTGATCAGTTAGAAGGTGAAAGAGCTCTTCTTGGTGATGAATATGATAAGATCCGCAATTTGCCTTATGAAGTCAACTGGGCTGATAGAGAAAAGGTTGACGATGAAGGATTGATAAGGCCTATCATTGCTATCACTGAAGAACAGATAAATAAACAAGTACAAGCCTTGCTTGATGAAGGAAAGAGACTCACCTATACTAAGATGGGAGAAGTGGATCAGCAAGAACAACACAATGCACCTAGCAAAGATTCACGAAGCAGAGGAAGTGAGAGAGATTCAGGACAGGGAAAGAAAAGAAAACAGCTTGAGATTGTTCAAGGAGAATCCAGTAAAAAGAAGAAAAGGATAAGTAGTGAAACTGCTTCTTCTAGACTGCCAGGTGATATTCCACTTAACCAAGACTTAGTGATACCTGTTGAGAATGTAGTTCCAGAAGCTCCAATTGAAGAAGTGCCTTCTAGCCCACATGACACTGAGATCATCGATGAAGCAAATACCGAAGATAAGGATGAGGCTGAAGAAGAATCATTGCCTGCTCAAGGAAGACAATTACAACAGCAACAAGATCTTTCATCATTGCCGGAGTGGCTACAGGAAAGAATCAGGGAAAATTATGAAGTTGAGAAGTGTCCTCCTCTTCCAGTTAATGAGTTACTTCTGGACATGTCGAAAGAGAAACCGAAGAAGAAAGCAAATATTCTTTCAAAGATCACTAAAGATGAAACAGGGATAAGGAAAGTTCATGTAGCAGTTCCCAAGCTTGAAATGAATATAGAGGATGCAACACCTGATGATTATGACATCAATATAATCAATCTGGGTCCTTTAAGTGGAATGCAAGTAGAAGAAGAGCTTCAGGATTCAATTGATAATGCTCGAGCTATCATAAGACAAGAGACAGAAGGCAGAATCAAAGCTGAGCAAAGATGTCGAGCCTTAGAGCAGTACATTTAGCATTTAGTTCATCCTATTCATCAACAGGAAAGAGTTGCTACACCTCCATCTCTCCTTCCTCCTGAAACAGTCGAACACCTAGAAGAGTTGAAGTCTTCATCTCATAGAATAAAGGATTGGATGAAAAGGTCAAAGGAAGCTACATTTAGACATCTGGAAGATATTATGCAAGTAAGTGATAAGATTACTAATCTGAAGGAGAGGGTACTTGCATTGATGGCAGTTTGTGTTGAGTTCAAAAACATCTAGGATCAATATCTGTCACACTTGAAGAGCTTGATGGAAACATCAGTTGATGAGTTGTTACATGCTGAAGTGATTGAAGAAGGTAAAACATATAACTTTTCTTCCTGGTATTATGGCTTTCGCATCAAAGGACAATTGTTGGATAAGATAGAAACAAATATGTCAAGAGTCAGAAGTGTACTTCAAAGGATTCAAGATGGGATACATGCTTCTTTGATGAAAATCTGTAATCCATTTGGGGAGATAACTCTTGATAACATGAAAGAACAAGTTCAAGCTTTCTATTTTCAAGAAAATGATGTATCTGATGAAAGGCTTGATAGTATATTTTCACTTGCTGTCCACCTTGGCGACAACAAAGCAAGGATAACTGATTGGGAAAAGACACTTGGCCTTTATTCAGATGATGTACTTGAAACTGAAGGAACCATTCGGAATGCACCAAGTGTACCTTTGGAGGAAGTCAAGCAAATAGTGTCCAAGTTCATTGAATGCCAAGCTTCTAGTGATGGATATTCACATGGGGATTCTTCATAAGATAATGATATATCATTCTTATCTTCTTGGGTGGCGTGCTTTTGTTCCTTTCTTCATAGCCTCCTTCATTTAATATAGATAACCTCCTTCATTTAATAAAATTGGCCTCTTTCATTTAATAAAGAAGAGTTTGTTACAACTACTTGTGATGTGGCTTGATCTGGTCCGCTGGCTTGGCCGATCGATCTTGACCCTTCATTCATTTTGAGGTCTATAAAAGGGCTCTTGTTGCTCTCATTTGTACGGTTGAAAACTCTGAAATTGTTGCAAAAGGCTCTCTGAAATAATATAAGATTCATTGCTTTGGTGACTCTATATATGTTTCGAAGTGTTGCATGGTTTGGATTTTCAAGCGAATATTAAGTTAGATTAAGTTTTCTTTAAGTTTATGTTAGTTAATGAAAGGTTTCTTTATTGTGTCGTGGTGAAATCCATAAGTTCATACCATTTGTAGTTTGTGGCTTGCAAATTGCAGTGCATGGTTAGTCTGAACAAAACTGAACTTCAATTTGATCTTTATGTTTGTTGAAACCTTCATGAGCATAAGTGATTTAAACATCTTGTACACCCTAGAAGATTGCATCAATCTTGTGTAGTTGTCTATCTTGGCGAAGCAGGATCTGGTTTGATTTCACCTGAGCAGTAATTACCCTTACATTCAGGATTAGATTAGTGTTTCTAAACCTTACATCTTTTTATCCTTTTTTTATCTATTCAGTTAGAATTAGGATCAAGAACATCATTGCCAAATCATACGCCATAAGATTCTCCAAGTGTTCGCCTTCATAATCATTGAATCAACAGTTTATTTGAACAATTGCGTAAGTCCCTTTGTGTTTAACAGCAAAATCATACTTAGTCACTGAGCTATCTCTTACAAAATCATAGGAAAGGAACCTTGGAGTCATCTTGTTTGATCACTTCGTTCAGCATTCGAGAGGCTTTGCTCAAGAGGGAGTCAGATACTTTGTATTTCACTCTAATTGTTGACTTATCCAAAAACAATCATCAACACCTAGTCCCATTGACCTACTTTCGTCATTCAAGGACATCGATGCCATTTCCTTTCCTTCTTTTATTTTAAATAGTAGAACAGTATTATTACCACTTAGACAATATGCCATTAATTTTGGAGGTTATTTGCATCAATAAAATACTCCAGCCACAGTTCTTGGACAATTCTTTTCCAATCTAAAGAGATGTAGCTCTTGTATGTCATTTCGCAAAGACAACTTTTATTTGCAATAAAGAGAAAGAGAAAACTACACCTAACGATTATCCTACATTATTTGGCAGCCAAAACCTTTCCCCCTTTTCAGGCCCATTCAGTCTTAAGCTAATATTTAGTATTGTTTATTTGTAATTTAAAGAGTTTAAACATTTGTCACTATTGAGAAAGTTCCACTAGATCTAGTTGTAGCTAGGATAAATCCATGTTCCCATCTTGTTCTTCTGATGATCTTATAAGATTAAATCATGGACTGTAATTAAGAATCTTGTTCTCATCTTGTGCTAACAATTTTTTGGTGTTAAAGCCATAGATGCTTCCAGCCATTTGCTGGCATAATATGATGTGCTAATAGATCTACATTCCAACTTCACGTTTTACTGGTTTCTATGTTTTGTATGTAAAGAAGTTTGTTTATAAATGAATACAAGTAATATACATTAGGAATAGGGGATTGTAGGGCCAGCTCTGATTGTACCTCACTGTCATTAGTGATTACCCAGTACACGCTTTCTATCTAAAAAGAGCCGAGCGGTGAGCACAAAGTTGAGCATCTAAATCATTACAAAAGTACATTTTAGAGACATGAAAAGTAATGTAGCATCTTACTTTCCAAAGGAAATAAAAGAGCAGGTAGACTTATCACATCCCAAAGGGCTCAAGTAGATTGTTTACAAACTGGTTCACCTGAAAGGACTGTCCTCCAATAGATACTGAATCACTGCGTGATTGATTAAAGATTGAGTCACATTTGTCTGGAAAAGTGCTAATCTCAAAAGAAATGCGTAAGGTTCTCTTGTTTGCCATGCTGAAGACATAACTTATCCAAAAAGACCACTCTAGCTAACTTATCCTGCTAGGACACTCTTTAACTGGAACCATTCAAGAAAAGTTTAATAGCATACAAATTAGCTAATACACTTCTTTTTCAAGTTTACCATTTTCTGCTTTCATATTTGCTTCTTCAACATATCTACAGTTTTTCTTAGACACTAGAAGTCATGCCACATGCAAACTTTGATTATGAGTTTCTGTTTATGATATGAAGTGTCTTAAATATTCTCTATGTTCTCATTTCAGTTCCTGAAATTGAGCAAGGGCTAAGTGATGCTTCAGATTCCAAAGTTACTGTCAGCTTTACACCTCATCTAATGCCAATGGTAAAAAAATATGGAGCAAGGTTATAAATAATTGATTTATATTCTTGGACAGCCTTACGTCTGAATCTAGATAGCGTTTGCCTTCATTAGTTGACAATTTATAAAAGGAAAATTCAAAATTTTATTTCCATTTTTTAAGTGGTTTATTTAAATCTATGAGAATTGGGTCATGGTCAGAGTCGGGGAATGCAGTCTACCATATATGTAGAAATGGCATCTGGAGTGACTAGAGATGATCTTTATCAGCACTTGTCTAGCAGATATGAGGTAAGATTTCTTGTATCAATTTTTTCATAACGTAGTCCACTATATTTTTAATCTTCATTACTTGTTATATGAATTTTGCATGCAACTTATTGTTTAGGCCTTTTCCTTGCTTAAACTACATCAAAATACATGCACAGCCATAGTGATTTCTGCTTTAACTCTATGTATGTCTGTAGTTGTTGCTCCTTTGGTGTGTCGTGCCATGCCTCCATGATTGTTGCCTCTCATGTCACACCTTTAGTCCGTTCTGCTTTTCTTCTTTAACCACTTACTTTGCTTGTTCTTTTGGCTCTTTAGTAGACGAAGTGTTTGAGATTCCTTAACAACTACCCTAGTCCTCATGCTGGTCTTCAGATTCTTTTTTGTGCTTTTCCTCTATTAGCTTTTCTTTATATTCTCTTCTTCTTCTTTGGATTCTTCCTTTCTTTACAATTTTCATATTTATCCTTATGCTCTACCTTGACGTTGCTTTGTTCTTTATTATGTATATTATCCTGCAAAGTTACCTTCTTTCTTTCTGTAGCAAGGCGTCATGAACTTCTTCTGCATATTAATATTATACGGGTGTCAATTATATAGATGCTATAGGTGAATGTGGTAAGAGACACACTGAAGCATTTACGAATATGTAATTAAGTCTAACAATTTTATGTTGTGTTTTCTGCTAGTAAATTTAATGTGAAATTTTTAAACAGGTAACAAGATGATGTCACTTGAATTTATATCAATTTAATCATGAGAAAAAAAGTTTCTTATAAAATTTTTCTTCTAATAGAACTTTGACTTTAGTAGCTTTAAGATCATAGTAAAGGCATAAATTTCCTAATTAAGGTGCAGCAACTGCAGCAGAATGGAAAATCTGCAATCAATGTTTAATGAAGAAGTTGAAGAAGCATTCAGAACTTCAAGCAACCATAGAAGCTATGGTCTGTGCAAATGGTACTTTTGAGGCTTTATTGAGAGAATGCCAAGAGAATCTTTGAAATTATTTTTAAAAAAAATCTGCAAAAGCAAGACTCATTAAGGTTCACCAATCTAAAGAGAATCCATGTGTCATGAGAAGTCCTGAAATGAAAGGAAAGAAAGCTCACGACTGTCATTAAATAGTGTTGTTTTTGTAGGAAAAGATCTAAGCAAAATCATGAAGGATGGACAAGAACCACTAGAATAACAAAACCCACCCGCCAAGACACTTCTCAAGAATAAAAAAGGTAACAATTTTAACAAAAACCTAAGTTAGATATATGAATGGAAACTATATCATATCTCAATGAAAGTACAGAAGATTTTGAATTGCTCAGCATGATGACAAAGAGACAACCAAACAGAAATTGAAGCAAAAAGTGGTCCTTTTGCTGGTGAATGTTCAACATATAGAATTGTTATTTTTACATGGCTCGAAATTTGCATCTTTGATATATTTTTATCATTTCTCAAAGGATTTGAAGCTCTGATACCAGGTTTGCCTGTTAGGTATGTACCCATACTAGGAACTGGTCTTGGTCTTGTCTACTGTGGGTATGCCCCAAATATGCTGCAAAAAACTGATCCTGCCTTAGGTATGGTCAAGGTCCATCTGAGAGGAACTTGGGGTGTCCCTGGGCAAAATCTCCCATGTCCTAGGCATGCCTCAAGTGAACTTGGTGCCCCACAACCCAAGGGGGGTTTGCATTAAATAAATGATTATTTGCCTATGTTTTTGTTTTGGATACAATCATCATATGTGTCTTGCAAGCGAGATTTTTAGATATATGAACAAAAGCAAACTATCTAAGCATGAACAAAAACAGCCACCTCCTACTAGCTAAAATAGAGACCAGTAATCCGCTACAAACAAGATTTGAAGAAATAACCACCTGAACAAAGAACAAAACACGATTCCAGGAACTAAATTGCTAATTCAAATGCAAAGCCACGACCTACATGAACGAATGGCATTAGTACAAAGCCTTATATCGTTGTCTAGTTTCAATCTAATTAATAAAATTACAAACACAAATGAACCAACACAAGAATAATAGATGAATAACAATTTTGGCAGCATAAGTGTGGTCTTGATTATCATTCCTCATGTCATGTGCTCAAAGAACTTATTTATAGGTTACAAATGCCCAATCTTTGGGACTTCAAAATAATCATTCTCAAGAATAGGGTATTTGTAAGATGGAGGGCATTCGAATGCAAAAATATAACAAAGTTGAGAATGCTAAGCATTTGGACAAGTTTCTTAGGAGCAAGGAGAAAATTAGCAAGTTTCAAATTGGACTTTGTAAACAGGAGCTTCCCAAAACTTGGCGTGAGGTGGCAGACATCCTTATCAGGTACACAACTCTTGAAGGTAGATACAAGAGGGTCTACATGTACCATTTTCCTATGCTTAACCACTTGAGGCATGGCATTAAGTTGAATTTTCCTTTCTTTTCCAGTTCCTTAAGAGCTATGTTCATAGTGTTTTGCTTGGTAAATTGGAAATCCCCTTGCATCAGGGCCTTATCCATTGTCTTTATAGATATTAGGTGGCTAGAACCTTGGCTAGGTCTGCCCTCCCCAGAATTGTTAACTCGGTGCTTCCTCCCTTGTTTCCTCTGCTTCTAAAGACTCCCCTGCTTCACCCGAGAGAAACCCTTTTCCTATCCCCCATTTGGAGGTCCCCTCTGGGTGTGCTAGGCCCAACATTATCAAAATTAAAGTCCCTAATCCTGAACCCAACCCCCTCAATCAAGCCCAAACTATTACTGTCTCTAGGAACCTGAGTCAGGGTAGAATTGAAGGAACCACCAATAAAGCAAAAGTTGTGCTAGAGGTCCAACATGACTATAAGACCTCGGCCTCAAGGGAGAAAACCCCCATGCCCAAGTCAAATAGTAGGTGCAGTGGGTGTATTGAGTTGTCCTACAGAGTCCTCAAGGTGGAGGAGGCAGTTAATATTCAAAATCGTGTCCTAAAAGAATTGGTGGAGCAGATGAATGCCATGAATAAAAAGTCCAAGGGTCGTGAAACCCCCAAAAGACCTTACAAGGTCAGTGATACCACTGCTTTGGAGACTCCTGAGGATGGCACTTCTAGTGGTAGGGGATGGCAGAGTTCAGAAGAAAGACTGAATTGCATGGAGAAGAAGCAAGAAGATATCTCTAGGAACTTGTACGAGATTGTGTCCTTCAACAAGAATACTGCCAAGAACTTAGCTACAAGTTTGTTTATTTTGCAAAATGAACTCCAAAATAGAAGACTCCAAAGAACTGAGGGCAACCCCATAACTGTTGAAGGTCTTGCAAGGAGGACCCGTGTTAGGATTGTGAAGGCCGTCAAGGATAAAGCTATAGTAGTGGAGATTGAGGCCTCCCTTGAAGACCAAGTCAATTTCCTAGCCAATGAGTGGAAAGTTGTCTCTAGTTTAAAGATGCTAGCTGAGCAAGGCTAGCTTCCCTTTCTACTATGCTCTCTTTGTTCTCACATGTTCCTTTACTGTAACTTTTGTTCTTGGTTGTTCTTGCTCTAGGTTTTGTTGTTGTGTTCTAGTGATGCCCCCAGATCTCGTGGGGCTCATTTTGTGGGACTGAAGCGAGAGGCCCCTTTCAAAACCTCCTTATCATAATAAAAAACAAGAACCCTTCAAAAAGATTTTTCAAGGTGAAAATAAATATCATTGAATGGTGGAACTAGTTGACCATTGTGCTGCATCTTCTTACCTTTTCTTTTACCCCTAATTATATAGCACGAAGATACTTTCTTTACTTAGGATGGTGTCATCATATGAAGATGTAGATATCGAGGACATAGTTGTGGGTGAGTTTGGGGAGTTTATAGCTTCAACAATGTAATGTCCCCTTCTAGCAAGCCAAAATTTTCGCAACCTTGCAAACAATTTCAACTTGTAAAAGAGCACATTAATATACAAATTATTTCATCATGTTCACATAAAATGTTAACAATAGTAAACTCTAACTATTTCATATCCTTTCTAGTCATATATCCATGTTCATGATCTATCTTATATCAATAATCACACGAGTCATGGACATACCTCGGGGAGGACGTTCGTGATCCTACCCATTAATCAGACCACTCACCTAATATGAGAGGGTGGATTAAGGATTCCAAGACCCATGGCCGTAGGCCCAAGGCTTCACCTCACACCCAGAGGTACTTCACTCTTGGCTCGGAGGGGCTTATAGCCAACTCGAGGTTCACCTACCGTTAGGCCATTAATATTATCTAGGTCCTGCGCAACCATAGGGTTAAGAACTTCATGCTACACCCGATAATACTTCATTCTTACCCCAGGTCTAAGAGCTTCATGCTACACCCGGCAATACTTCACTCTTAGCTTGGAGGGGCAATGACTTGCCAGCTCGAGTGCTAGACACTAGATTCCTTCTAACCACCAGTCTCATACTAATAAGGTGTGTAGGTGGATTAAGAGGAAGGCTACTAATCCTAGCTCGGTACTCCATGGTCATGTTAATTACATATTAAAGGTTATCTCATAATCAATCCCTTTGTAGAGATATACTTATTATTCTAGGCATCAACATGCCTTCAATTTAAAATCACTATCTTGGATATTCACAATATCCACTAGTATATTGTCATTTCTCTTTGAATGCTTATGTCTTCATGGCTATGAAACTAGATGTTTACACTATTACTACTAACCTTGGAATTACTCTAATATGAGATTCAACATTAAGAGTTATATAACATCCAACTGATTAAAACATTCATAACATTCATATAACCTTTATGAAATGCATCTATTATTTAAGTGGCTGATCTCATGGTTACTTCTATCATTTTAAACATTCTTATAAATTCTATATTTAATAATTATAAAATAAACATATAAAATATACTTACAAATAATAAGTAAATATAAATACTTACTTACTTGCCGGAGCTTTACCTCGTATTTCTTACCTATGGCTGCCGTCTTCTTTCTATTTTCCAATGTTTTCCTCGCTCAATGGAATGACTAATATAATTTTTATTGTATTGCCGTTGCCGTTTATATATTTTATAATATATATTTCACACTTTTCTCCCATCATACTCCCTTACGCTCTTTTATATATTTCCAAAGGTTCACCGTGGGTAAAAGGATATACCCTTTCCAACGGTTGCGGCTTTAATTTAGTTAATAAGGATACATATTAATAATGTTTGTCTTTTTTTTTAATTTATTATTTATTAAGGTGATCGCTGGTGTCAACCAAATTAATCGTTGCACTTATAAATATCCTCCTTCGGCCTCCCCTTAACCTTTTTAAAGTACATTATTTATATAATATATATAGTATAAATAAATACATTTGTTATTAAGTATGGGAGCTCTTTTATCTTGTTTTATTCACAAGCATATATCGTGGGATAATGTTTTTGTCCTGTTAGACTTTTATCTTTATATGATTTTATTTTGAATTTGACCTTTTGTTAAACCCTATTACTTTGCCTTATTCCAAAGTACTTTACTTTCTAGCTTTAATGGATAAGACTCTTCATTAATATTTGTAATAGTTATTTTTATAGATAATAATATATCTTATTAATTATTCACATAAATATTATATTAAAATATTTATATTTATAATATATCTAGTTAATTAAATATATATATTTCATAATATTTAAATTATATTAAATTAATAATATTATTTACTAAATAATACATATTAATAATATATTTTAAATAAATATATTACATATTATATTTTAATTATATTAGTTTATATAAGGCTAACTTATTATTTAAATAAACAATTCAATTATAAATCATTAGTATAGGAACATGACAAACAAGTCACAACCTTAGCATTTTTTGAGACAAGTGCATGAGGTATGCTCATATGTAGCAATATAGGTCCATGGGAAAGGATCTATTTACTTGCAGCCTCTTGCCCCCAATGTTCTATGATAGGTATGTATTTTTAATCTTGTAACTCTCTTTCTTTTCTTTAGCCACCTTTACTTCATGAATTTTGATTTTACTATATGTAAATTCACTAAACAAATTCTAATTTTGTATTGAATTTGTCTTTACTCTCAATAGATTGTGAGTTCCTTTTCAGCTGAGTAGAATTGGAATACACACTCCTTTATCCACTCAGTTATGAGCAACTAGTTGGTAGCTAAAAAGGCAGAGGAATCTGTGTATGTGCTTTCCAACT
Source organism: Cunninghamia lanceolata (assembly GCA_027924645.1). Classification (NCBI taxonomy): domain Eukaryota; kingdom Viridiplantae; phylum Streptophyta; class Pinopsida; order Cupressales; family Cupressaceae; genus Cunninghamia; species Cunninghamia lanceolata. Next base: position 10,984,569 of record BSBN01000508.1, on the reverse strand, counting down.
TGTGCCTCATCTCATGCAAGAAAGTCGAGTACAAGGAGATGGTGGCAAGGCATTGTGATGCCAGAGCATTCTGACTTGGATGCTTCCATTACACAACTTTCCTTAGTCTCGATTGATAATGAAGGGAATGGGGCTTCTACATAGGAATGGATAGCATAACTAGTGGGAGTGGCATTGGCATTGCTGTAATGAGCTGCCTCAATTGTTTTTTTTAGAATTTAACAACTATACAACAATGTTAGAACAATGTATGCAACCAAATATACACTTCCACACTTTCTGATCACCAAGTTCCCAAGATGGGCGAGGTGAGAGCATACAATGCTTCAGTTGATCAGTCAAAAGCCTTGCAAATAAAACCAATTACAATCTCCGGCTTATTTAGCGGGCATCCACTTATTTAGTGGGAAAACAACACTAATTCAGTGGGAGAATAACAAAGGAAAGAACTAAGCACATCCGCTTATTTAGCGGGAAAGCCAAGAAAGAAACAAGATATCATTATCCACTCTAGCGGTTAAACCATCTAGGGGTTACAATATGTTTGCATCATAATAAAAGATTACAAGGTAATGAACAAGCTGCAATACTAAGATCAATACCCCTGATGTGTATAAAGTCATAGCTGCAATCAGTTAGAGCACATGAAACTCTATGAAATGAAGAATGAAGCATACAAATTGATCATAGAATCACCATGGATATACCACAAGAGGAAACATGGAAGAAAGTACAGTTTGCTGACTTGATGATGCTACTGTTGTTGATCACAGGTCTGCATCACTCTGTGGCAGCCATGCACAACACTCCATTTCAGCTCCAACACCATCCGATCCTCCTTCAAAGACAAGGGAATATCATCTATTTAGCAAGGTGCCACAAAACATGAAGATAGTCACTCACAAACCCAGGCGTTTCCTACCCAAATACTCACATCCTTCTCAGCCTGTACGGTAGCAAGGATGTACAGATTGTTATGGAATAGGTCTTTAGCTACAACAAATTGTTAGATAGTGGATGGAAATTGAGCGCCTAGCATATTAAATAACAACCAAATCACATCTGAAACAAAGTCTTCCATGAACTATTCAAATATTAGATGACTCCCTGAAAACTAGTATGGCCTGCTGTATGGTACGACTCATGCATTTGTACAGCCTAGAATTGTACGACCAACAATGGATAATCAACCATCTACAGATAACTACAAACATCTACTCAAAACCCACACCAACACCAACATAAATGACATGGAAAACACTTGCAATCCAAAACTTTCTAGAACACATCATACTCCATTATCAGCTTTGTGCGACTCCCACAATGAAGTCACTCCTTCAGCTAGGGTGGATCTTTCACCACCGAAATTGAACTTTGAGAGGGTTTTTGTCCTCAAGAAGGGAAGATCTCACAGGTTCATTCATGCAGCATAACGGTATAAACTCAAGCATAAAGAGCAAAATGAGCTCTCAACTCTCTTATATAGGCACTTTTGGAGTTACACAAAAATAATTATTTCTTGGGAAAAATAATCTTTTTCACTCCAACTCCAATATTTTACTTTTTTTTCGCACTTAAGCGCTCACTTTAATATGCCTATAAAAAAGAATGCCTTTTCCTCATTCCAATGAGCTATAACACCAATGCACTTAATAAATATTTCCAACCTTATAGAACTAAGTGCGAAATAATTAACTAATAGCTCATTAAATCACCCACTTTTACGGAAAATCCCAAACATCATCAAATTGCAAAATAAACTATACCGTCGCACTCCATGAAGTTTGGGATGAAGAATGATGCCTTCCGGGTGACTTTCTAAAAATAGATGGCTTCTCCAATAAGTTTGGAGAGCAATCTGGGAAGCCGAATAAACTTTCGAAAGTTGTACTGTAATCCTGAAACACAATTGAGCTTAATGCCAACATCAGAAACCCACAAAAACAACTAAACCAATGATCTTCACAAAAGGAATCCCTTACCATACAACATAGCCTATTGGAACTCTAGGAAATAGGCTATTAGGCTCACAACTGACTAGGCTTGAGAAAGGGATATTACAGTCCTCCCTCCTCAGAATTGCTTGTCCCCAAGCAATTGCAAAACAAGATGCTGAAGAATGTGCTCAGTTTCCCATGTTGCATCCTCTACAGGTAGGTTCTTCCACTTGACCAAATATTCCTTGATGGTCTTTCTCCTCAAAGAGCGCTCTCTATGATCAATGATAGCTTCAGGGATCAGGTCAAGTCTTCCTTCTTCATCTATTGGAGGCAACACCAAAGAGGGAACAACATTATGGCCAAGTGCCTTTTTAAGGCGAGAGACATGGAAGACATTATGCACCTTGCTACCTTTAGGTAGCTCCAACTCATATGCCACTTCACCTATCTTCTTGGTTCTCTTGAATGGACCAAAAAAATGAGGCTTCAACTTTTTAGCTCCACTTCTTTTGATAGAGGACTGTTTATAGGGCTGCAACCTAACATATACCATGTCTCCAACATCAAAAACACGCTCTATTCGCTGCTGATCAGCATAAAGCTTTTGCTGGTTCTGAGCATCTTTGAGGTTATCCTTCAAAGATTTCATCAAATCTTGGCTGTCCTGCAAAAAAATCTGACCCTTGGTACTCTACTATCACCAAATAACAAATCAACGAAGCTAGGAGCTTCATAACCATACAAAGCCATGAATGGAGACATTTTTATAGACATGATAAGATGAATTATAACAATATTCACCTAAATGCAACCATCTTACCCAAGCTTTCTGCTGTTCAGAAACATAGTTTCTGAGATAACCTTCCAACCACTTGTTGACTATTTCAGACTGCTTATCAGTCTGTGGATGGTAACTTGTACTGGGAGTAAGTTTTGTCCCACTCAATCTGTATAATTCTTGCCAAAATAGACTTAGGAACTTGCTGTCCCTATCACTCACAATGTTCTTGGGCAGCCCATGTAATTTGAACACTTCTCTAAAAAAAAATCTGCCATTTGTACTGCTGTAAACACTGTAGAAACAACAAAGAAGTGAGCGAATTTGGTTAATCTATCAACCACAACAAAGATGCTATCCTTCCCTTGCACTTTGGGAAGTCCTATGATAAATTCCATGGTAATACTTTCCCATTTTTGGTTGGGAATTGGTAATGGTTGAAGCAGACCAACAAGATAAGTATTCTCATTCTTGTCCTGTTGACAAACGGAACACTCTCTAACATGGTTGCAAACATCATTTTTTAGCCCTTTCCAAGTAAACCTCTCACGAATTTGCTTGTAGGTCTTGAAAATACCTTGGTGACCAGCCAAAGGAGTATCATGGAATGACCTTATAATCAATGGTTTTACCTTGGAATTTGGAACAAGAAATATCCTCTCCTTATAGAAAATGAGACCATTGATTACCTTGTACTTCTCATCATGTGTGGTGCCATCAAGAATACCGGTTGCAAATGGATCCTTAGCATACTCTATTATGATTTGATCTTTCCAATCAGCAATAACCTCCACAATAGTATGCAAATGTGGCCTCCTAGACAAGGCATCCACCACCACATTCTTCTTCCCTTTGACATAAGTAATGTCAAAGTCATAGGCTTGGAGTTTACTAACCCACTTTTGTTGCCTTTCGTTCAAGTCCTTCTGATTGAGGAAATATTTCAAACTGTTGTGATCAGTTTTCACAACGAACCTTTCCCCAACCAAGTATTGCTGAAACTTGACTAAGGCATGCATAATCACAAGCATCTCTTTGTCATAAATGGAGTAACTTGTTTTAGCCCCTCTTAATTTTCTTCTCTCAAAATAGATTGGATGCTTGTCCTGCATGAGAATAGCCCCAATACCTTCACCAGATGCATCGCATTCTAACTCAAATGGCTTTGAAAAATTAGGAAGTGCAAGTACAAGACAGTTGCTCATGAGTTTCTTGAACTGATCAAAAGAGTCTTGTGCTGCCTTAGACCACTTAAATGCTCCCTTTTTGGTAAGATCGGTGAGAGGAGCTGCCATTTGTGAAAATCCTTTCACAAATCTCCTATAGAAGCCACATAGACCAAAAAATCCCTTCAATTGAGTGAGGTTTGTTGGTGGGGGCTAATCCAAGATTGCCTTAATCTTTTCTCTATCAACACCCACCCCCTTAGCACTGATAACATGACCAAGATAAGCAATTTCAGTTAGCCCAAATTCACACTTGGGTTCTTTAGCAAATAATGAGTTAGCTTCTAGAATCCCAAGTACTTCATCCAAGTGTTGCAAGTGCTCCTTCCAAGACTTGTTGTATATGAGGATATCATTAAAAAAATCAGCAGATACTTATAGAGCTGCCCATTAAAAATCTGATTCATGCAAGATTGAAAGGTGGCAGGGGCCTTTGTTAAGCCAAAACGCATAACAAGGAACTTGGAATGCCTATAATGGCATCTAAATGTTGTCTTCTCAACATCCTTCTCTCTCATTTTGATTTGATGGTACCCCGATTTCAAGTCTATCTTTGAGAAATAGATTGCACCATGAAGCTCATCAATTCTCGGTATAGGATACCAATTTTTAATTGTTCTTTTATTGAGCTCTCGGTAATCAATGCATAAGCGTAGAGTCCCATCTTTTTTCTTAACCAACACAACTAAAAAAGCAAATGGGCTCTTGCTTGGACGAATGAACCCCATAGCCAAAAGGTATTTAAGAGTCCTCTCAATCTCATCCTTAAACCACTTAGGATGCTAATATGGAGTTGTTTTCACCGGTTTAGCTCCTTCTTCTAGCTCTATGATGTGCTCAATATCTCTTTCAGGAGGTCTCCTAGGTGGCAATCCACTAAAAACCTTGCTGTGCTTGGTCAGCAATTTTTGAACATTAGGATGATAAGACCTCTTTTCTTCCTTTGAAGGTGTAGGCATGATGACACATTGGGCTGCCCACTCAACTTGATCATGACGAAACAAACGTTCCATCCTTTTTGTGGTGACTACCCTTGGACCTCCAATAGAAATGCCTCTCAAAACAACCTTCTTCCCATCAACATTAAATTTCAGCTCTATAGTTTGCAAATTCAAACAAATTTCACCCAATGATTTCAGCCATTGTATACCTAGGACAACATCAATATCACTAATGCTTATCACATAGAAGTCATCCTTGACTTCATAATTACCAAACTGCATACTAAGTTGAGGTATCCTCCTCGTGCATGAAAGTGTGAAACCATCAACCACAATAACTTTGAACCTCTCAAACTCTTCAGGTTTCAGCCCTCTTCTTGCCACAACTCCATCAATGAAGTTGTGAAATGCTCTTGTATCAATGAGAGCAACAATTTGCTGCCCACATAGAACACCACGAACTTTGAATGGATCATTCCTTTGGTTCCCTGTGAGTTGAGCAAAAGACATATCATGCTCCTTATTCATTTCAGCCTCTTCATGCACTTCATCTTCTTCACTATCACTTGAATCATCTTGTTGTTCTGAATTTTCAGATTCAGATTCAGCAGTCACATAGGCCTCCAATTGGTGATATTTTCCTTTCTCATAGCACTTGTGTCCTGGGACCCAAGGTTCCTTGCACGTGAAACATAATTTATTAATTTCTTCTTCCTCAGCTCGTTTCGGAGCTCATCATCCATTCTTTGAGGCGATGGTTTGTGCTGATTAACTTCTTTCTAGAAATGCTTCTTGTCCTTCCAGAAGGAAAGGACTTGGACTGAAATCTACTCTTAGGGGCTGTAAATTCCATATTCCTAGCCTTTTTGATGGCTTCTTGCAAAGACTTAGGCTCCAAAGCCTTCACCCAACCTCTCAACGGTTCCATCAACCCTTCAACAAAGATGTAAGTAAGCCTCCCTTCGGAAACATCAGTCACCATAACAACTATTCTTTGAAAATCTGAAATGTAGGCATCCACCGTGTCTCTTTGCCTAATTTGGGCCAGCTCTCTGAAATGACTCTCAAGATCATGTTTGTCAAAATGATCAATGAGTCTTTGAGTGAATTCTTCATATGATGTGATGAGGCTATGACCCTGGGTAATCATGCCACGAGTCCACCAATCATGAGTATCACCATCAAGATGTGCAATGGCAAACTTGATTGAATCTCCTTCCAACATTGGGTTCAAATAAAGGTAGTTGTCTAGCTTTTGCACCCATGATCTAGCAGTACATTTTGATGACCCATCAAATGTTGGTATTGGCACTTTCCCAAGCTTCCGTTGAAGGTCCTGATTTTGAATCCTTGGTCTATTCTTGTACTTGATTTGGCAAAAATCATGGACATAGCATTTTAGAATTCCTCACCCAAAGAGAGCCATTCTTGCTAGTAATCAACAAAACTTTCAGCCACAAATTGTTGTCCACCACCTTGGTTCTGAAAACGGTCATCATAGGTTTTAGTGTTGTTGGCCTGATTGCTTGCATTGTTGGAGTTGTTAGCATCTCCACGGTTCTCATTATTTCCTCTATTCAGAGGAGTGCCATTACCCATATTCTGAGTTACTAATTGAGCCAACAATCTTGTCAACTGCTGATTGCTTCTCACCAACTCTTGCTGTCCTCTTGCAAGATCATTCAAAATATCCCTGGTACTAGGGTCTTGTGGAGCCCTGTCACCCATACTATTCTCCTCTTCTGTCTCTGAATCAATCTGCAATCATCTTCTTCTGTATGTAATGAAATCAGTCTCTTTTGGATTCATCAAAGGCACAAGCAAAGAAATCTGATTTTATCACTGGAATCTCACACAGGAAAAAGTGACCAATCAAGTTGGCAAGAATACCAGCTCTGATACCACTGTAATGAGCTGCTTCAATTTTTTTTTTCAGAATTTAACAACTACACAGCAGTGTTAGAACAATGTATGCAACCAAATATACACTTCCACACTTTCTGATCACCGAGTTCCCAAGATGGGCGAGGTGAGAGCATACAGTGCTTAAGTTGATCAGTCAAAAGCCTTGCAAATAAAACCAATTACAATATTCCGCTTATTCAATGGGCATCTACTTTATCAGTGGGAAAGCACCACTTATTCAGTGGGAGAATAACAAAGGAAAGAACTAAGTTCAACGGGAAAGCCAAGAAAGAAACAAAATATCATTATCCACACTAGCGGTTAAACCATCCAGGGGTTACAATGTGTCTGCATCATAATGAAAGATTACAAGGTAATGAACAAGCTGCAATATTAAGATCAATACCCCTGATGTGTATAAAGTCACAGCTGCAATCAGTTAGAGCACATGAAACTCTATGAAATGAAGAATGAAGCATACAAATTGATCATAGAATCACCTTGGATATACCACAAGAGGAAACATGGAAGAAAGTACAGTTTGCCGACTTGATGATGCTACTGTTGCTGATCACAGGTCTGTATCACTCTGTGGCAGCCATGCACAACACTCCATTTCAGCTCCAACACCATCCAATCCTCCTTCAAAGACAAGGGAATATCATCTATTCACCAAGGCGCCACAAAACATGAAGATAGTCACTCACAAACCCAGGTGTTTCCTGCCCAAATACTCACGTCCTTATCAGCCTATATGGTAACAAGGATGTACGAACTGTTATGGAATAGGTCTTTAGCTACAGAAAATTGTCAAATAGTGGATGGAAATTGAGCACCTAGCATATTAAATAACAATCAAATCACATCTAAAACAAAGTCTTCCATGAACTATTCAAATATTAGATGACTCTCTGAAAACTGTTATGGCCTACTGTATGGTACGGCTCATGCATTTGTGTGATGTCCTGATATTAAGGCATTGTTTAAATCAAAGATTTAAACATCATGATAGATGATGTTTGTAGTATCCCTTCCATCGTCAATTCGAATGATAATTGTATGATATTATTATATAAATATTTTTAATATAACATAATACATTTATATATTATTATATTTATAAATCATAAATATGAATATAAATATAAATATTAATAATATATATTATTATTATATTATATAATAATAAATATAAATATTTAATAGTATAAATATATAAGACTTGATTAATAATGGTTATGCTGGCTGCCGACCCCACCATTTTAAGTCATGCATAAATAAGGCTGTAAGAAATATGTGAATTGGGATATAAGTAACCTATTCCAAGATATACAACTAAGATTGGTGAAACAACAATTAGCATTAAGGCTGCAATGAATTAAAGACAAACAAAGGATGCAATTCCACGAGACTAAAGTTACATAATATCAGCAGATAACAAATTAGTAAATGGATAGCAGTGACTAATATATGATGACAAGGAGTGATTTGTATAATATACAAAGGCAGCAAAGGGAGCGATCAGAAACTAATCGCTGATCAAAGGGGATACGAATAGTATCCAAGGGGCATCGATTTGTATTAGGTAGTAAATAAAATCAGTTGGTACTAAACAGCAGCGATCAGGTTTAAGGATCGTGTCTCCTTTAAAGGGTCATCTCTCTTCCAAGAGATACCTCTTCATAGAGGTTTTAAAGTATAAGTTTAGATTGGTGGGAGAAAAGGAGGATATGCATGGACATTGAAGAATAAATATAATATTCAATCAAGGAAATATTCTTCTGAATAATATTAAGTATAACAGCCTTGGATCTGCAAAAGAATATATTTATACAAGTCAATTAGATTATTGAAGCATCAAAAGGATATCATTTAGCAGGTCAGAACAGTGCCTATTAAATGATTTATTGATATTATTGTGTCTTACATGAATAGAACTCACCCATCATGGGGGGATGACAAGTAGATAATGGAAGGCAACCCTACCATAACCCCCCTAAGGGCCTGTTTGGAGGAAAGACTAATCAGCACCCCTGCCATACCTCCGTAAAGGGACCTTATGGAGGCCTTGTTGACAACTTACATCCTGCCAAGGCCCCCGTTAGGGCCTGTATGGAGAGGAATTGAGTAACAACCTGCCATACCCCCCGTAAGGGCCTGCATGGAGGTATTGTTGACCAATCAATGTCTTACCATCCCCACTATGATTGAGTTGAGTGAGTGAATAAATGGATTTAATTACATGATAGTTCTGAAACCCTAACCCTAAACTTGTGGTATTTGAATTTTTAGGGTAAAATTAGTATTGTTCCAATAGGGGACATTACAATTTGTACGGCCCAGAACTGTACGACCAACAATGGATAATCAACTATCTACAAATAACTCCAAACATCTACTCAAAGCTCACACCAAAACCAACATAAATGACATGGAAAACACTTGCAATCCAAAACTTTCTAGAATACATCATACTCCATTATCAGCTCTGTGCGACTCCCGCAATGAAGTCACTCCTTCAGTTAGGGTGGATCTTTCACCACTGAAACTGAACTTCTTCGAGAGGGTTTTCATCCTCAAGAAGGGAAGAAGATCTCACAGGTTCATTCCTGTAGCATAATAGAATAAACTCAAGCATAAAGAGCAAAATCAGCTCTCAACTCTCTTATATAGGCACTTTTGGAGTTACACAAAAGAATTATTTCTTGGAAAAAATAATCTTTTTCACTCCAACTCCAATATTTTACTTTTTTCCCACTTAAGCGCTCACTTTAATATTTGTAATGTCCCCTTTTAGGATATTCCTGTTTTCTTCACTTGCATACAATAAAATCACTAGAAAGGGACATTATAAATATTAAAGATCAAGGAATAAGATAATATTCAGTTCATAGCATCACAGCATGATTAACAATGAGAACAATACTACATAACACAAATAATGAGATCAAATCATCATAGCATAATCCACATTCAGTTCAATTCATAACACAATTTAGTATCGACTATGTTCAAGTCTTAATCCTTACTTCCTTTCCAATCCTTAACCTTGGATGGGGACTTACTTGTCTAGGGCGCAATGACACCATCTCATGGTTGGATTTAATCTGCCTCTCCCTAACAACACCACCTACCCTAGGGTTTGTAGGTGATAGAAATAAATAAGCATTGAGTTTGAACATACCAAATGTGTTGTGAAAATAATCTATTGATGTTTTCCTTATATATATATATAATGATAATCTATCAATTATATGCATTTGTCACTACTTAACACATGGCATTCATCATAATAAACTTAGGGTTAGATACATCATACTAGGAGGATAATTCTTGCCTTTGTATCCTTTAGAACCTTTAAGGATTTATTTCTTTTTTCTATGCTCTGCAGCTCACTATACTGCTACATATATATATTCAGATTCAGAAATATCTTTTCTTTCGCTTGCTTGCTGTTCTCCTTTTCTATAAATTCAGATATGATTCTTCTCGTATCCCTTAATATATTCTTTCCTTTCCTTTTTCTTGTATATTCTATTTATTAAATCATAATATCTGTTGTTCTTAGCTCTTCTTGTTTTTGATTCATATCCAATTGTATTTCCCTTGCTTCTATTATTCCCTATCTCACTTCTAATCTGTCTTGCAGATTCAAGTCTGCTATGTATGTATTTCATTTCCAAGTCTATATCTTTTCTTTCTTTATAAGTCTGCTTGAATGTCTTTTCTAATAATCCCCTTCAATTGCCAACCAAAACTCAATATATATATACCTTCACATCTTTATGAAAGAATACAATCTTTCATTGGAGAGACACCCTTTTAAGAATAGACGTACCTCTTAAAAGGAATCGCTGCTTTTGTTGTCCATCAACAAACTAGCTTTTTATCAAATGATAATCACTGTTCTTTATGTGCTGATCTTTCTTTGATTGCACCTTAATCATAGACCATGAATCACTCATATAACAATCGCTGCCATATATCATTGTAATTGATGCCTTGATAATACTAATGAAGAGCGCTTGTTTCATATGAAGCGCTGCTTTGGATGAGATCGCAGCCCTTTTCTTAAGCGCTGCCTTAGATGGTTATTAACATATATCTGCTGCCATATAAACTTGTTCACTATCCTTCACAAGACAATGATCGCTTGTCTTAAAGGCAATCTTAATATGTTATATAAATTATGATTATTTATTAACATATTATATATATAAATATGTTTATTAATATATTATAATCATAATAATATTTAAATTGTTAATATTAATATTTATATTTATTATTTATAATGTCTTGTTAATTATTTATATAATATATTATATATTATATTTTAATTGTGTTTATTTATATATATTTAAATTGATAATATAATATATCTTGTTATAAATGAATTATATTAAGATATTTATATAATATTATTATTTAATATAATTTATTAAATATTATATATATATATATATATATATGTTTACTCAATTATCTTTATTATTCGAATCATCTTTTATCACGATGTTTAAATCTTAAATTTAAACAATGCCTTAATGTTGGGACATCACAATATTCGTATAAAAAAGAATGTATTTTCCTCATCCAATGATTTATAACACCAATGCACTTAATAAATATTTCCAACCTTATAGAACTAAGTGCGAAATAATTAACTAATAGCTCATTAAATCGCCCACTTTTACGGAAAATCCCAAACATCATCAAACTGCAAAATAAACTGTACCATCACACTCCATAAAGTTTGGGATGAAGAATGACGCCTTCCAGGGGACTTTCTAAAAATAGACGGTTTCTCCAAGAAGTTTGGAGAGCAATCCGGGAAGCCGAAAAAACTTGCGCAAGTTGTATTGTAATCTTGAAACACAATCGAGCTCAATGCCAACATCAGACACCTACAAAAACAACTGAACCAATGATCTTAACAAAAGGAGCCCCTTACCATACCACAGCCTATCGAAACTCCAAGAAATAGGCTATTAGGGTCACAACTGACTAGGCTTGAGAAGGGGACATTACAACTGCTTGTGGTTCTAATGAACCAACTGATGGTGTTGATGCTCTAGATGAAAAGCAATTTGATGATTTATATTGACTTTCCATGTTTAGTTTCACCATTTTGATGTAGTTTTGACCATTGACTATTGCTCTATTTTGAACATATGCCATAAATATAAAATATTTTGATTTATCATTTAATATTTGGCATTGGTTAATTTTGCATATTTTGATCAAGTTGTGGTTATTTTCTTATATTTTTTGTATGGCTGTACCCACACCATACTGGACCTGGGTGAAAAGGAACCAGTGAACTGCCATATCCAAACTCCAAACCTAAACCGGTAACTTAGATTTGAAGACATGTTTCCCAAATAATTGAAAGTCAAGATGTAGCAGACAAATTTTCTTGTTACCGTTCTACTTCCTAAATTCCCTATCAATAATGGTATTGATGTTGTCTCAAAATAAATTAAAATAGTATAATTATGAAACGTGCTAAATGCATTCTCTTAACATGAAATATATCTTATATTTTTGAAAGTTTTCATCTGTGAATGTTGACAAGATATACTATTACAGGGCGAGGAATTTGTTATTTTGCTGCAAAAAGGTATTGCACCTCATACTAGGAATGTTCGGGGTTCCAATTATTGCTTTATAAATGTATTTGAAGATCGCATCCCTGGGAGAGCTATTATTATTTCTGTGGTAAGATTTTCCATTCTGTTCTGATAAAGTATTTAATTTTTGTAATGTGTATTTTTATTGGGAAAAAGTTTATCGGATTTTAGCTGACCTTGTTTAATTCTATTGGTTATGGCTACAGATAGATAACCTTGTGAAGGGTGCATCAGGTCAAGCACTGCAGAATTTGAATTTGATGATGGGATATTCTGAAAATGTGGGACTTCTCCATCAGCCTTTATTTCCTTAAGTCATCTGTCAGATAAAATTATGTCAAGTATTATTTCTTCTGTAAGCATACTAATGTAAAGATTGCTCAGTCAACTCTAATCAGGTCTGAAATCGTATATGTCAGCTTGCATTCCTCCTTCAGTCTGAGGGACTGATTATACTAGTTCATTTTCAATCGCAGCTGGTAATTACAAATAATAATGCTCATCTAGGAGGAGTTTGCAGTTAGCTTGTGCTTGTCAATGTTTCCTATTTGTGTACTAATGCTGGGAAAGGAAAATTACTTATAGAAAATTTTAGTGCATGCTCATTTGGAACCCATTCAAGTCAGGCGATTCTTAGCTAATTACTGTTTTTAAATTTCTGATGAAAATTGCATTCATTGCGTCACAATTGCTCCAGGAGAACAGCATAATATTGCATTATTTTTTTTGTAAGGTAATATTGTATCAGATGGAAAAATGTTACAAAGGAAAGAGCCTGAGTAGAACAAACTCAGATCTATATCAAAATTACAAAAGACATCAACAGCATTTTATGCCATAGAGGCCATCTGCCAAGAGCAACTGAATACAAAGAAAGTCAAAACAAAGAGTTCAGGTTGGATATTACAATTAGGGCGCTGAAAAGCTTCTTTCTGTAAATATGACAAACTATAGAAGCTAAATCCAAGGGAATACAAACAATGTAGCGTACTATGTACGCATGAGGTTTTCGTCCCAAGATTTTCTCCAAGAGATAAACTCCCAAATGTAAATGGATGAATGATTGAATGATGCCTTGAATGCCAAATTTGACCTTGTATATATACATGACTTGTCTCAATTCCTCCCCTTGGCCAACCTAGAGAAATGTGCCTTTATTTTAATTATTTTTTCCTTCTAAGAGGGCCGACCAGCAACTAGTAAGGTTGGTGCCTAAGAAATTCAAAATAGAAGATGTAAATTTATTATTTCTTGATTCTTTTTGCAAGTGCCTAAGGAACAATGTTATTCTATTCTTTTGTCTCTTCATAATCACCAAGGATGTCTTTCTCCAAGCGGCATATACACATGATCAACAATTATTTATTCAAGATGGCATTAACATGGTAACAAAATCCCTCTCCATAGCAAGTCTCAATGCCTCTAAATGGGTTGCTCTCCAGAAAATATGACAAGTCATCTCTGAAAATCTCAATTCTTCGCCCAAGAACCCTCGGAAGTATGAAAACCAACTCTTCCGCTCTCCCATGGCAACCATTCCAAAAATGGGGACATTACAATCCTCCTTTCTCGGAATTGCTTGTCCTCATGCAATGGCAAGTATGTATCTTGTGAGATAGTGTCAAATGACATGTATCTCCATCCGTCCACATGCCCGGTGATCGTACAAATTCTCCACCTGTGGCTGTATCCTCCAAGAAGAATGTGAAGAATGCAATGCGAAGTGAGCTCCAATAGCCGAAGCCATACACACTCGAGCTCGATCTAACCCCATCCTCCAGATTTTGAAAATATGCCCGCACCACAAGTGCAACAATCTCCAAAACTCCCAGGGTCCACTCCTTAGGAACCAATAGCTGGTCCAATCCGAAGCCTCGAAGAATGCCATGCCTGTCAACAAGTGATGAAGGGTATGATCTTTGAAACACAACCACAAGTCTCCAAGCCTCTGCTGCTCCACCATGATAAAATCATCAATGTTTCATGAGTTGTGAAGCAACTCATCAAAATCCCAATGAAGTGATGTACCAAACATGCCACCACCTGGATCCCAAATCATCCTATCATCACATTCGGCAATCATGAAGAGATGGAAGCATCTCAAAGTGCTAGTGACATCAAACCATCCTCCAACTCCTGTAGACCTCACACGGATGTGCAAAATTCCCATCATAGGTGCAAGACAATACATATCAGCTCCACCTAGGTTGCTGATGTAGATCCGAACAGCAACCTCCCAACTGAAAATCAAACCTATGTGGCTGCAAATAATACCTCTAATGACATATGGTGATAGAGTATTATCCATACACCATCCTCCAATGATGAAGGGATGATCCAAGCCCTTCCAAAACACCCCATCAGTTGCTGTCCTTCAAGTACTCCCAAGGAAATCCATGTATGAAAATGTAGAACCATCTCTCATCCATGCTTGAAGTAGTAACTCAGGATTTTGGGTTGGGATTTTTTTATTATCAACAAAGTTATTGTTCTTTTCTCTTCTTTTTTCTCTTCTTTTTTCTTTTCATTCGTTTTTATTTCCTCTTTACTTTTTCTTGAATAAATTTCCTTTTATGTAGGTCGTCGGTTCTGCATTTAAACCAAAAAAATTGGATTGAAGATTAGGACTATTTTTCAGTAGATAGGTTGAATAATTCCATTGATATGAATATCGGATCAACCTCCAACTATGCCTTTGAACCAATATCATATTAACACAGCGGTGGAAAGAGTACCCAGTTGTGCTTGGACTTCAAGCAGTTTAGCTTTAACCATTCTAAAGATTTTATCTTGTTGGTTGGGATTGGTAGGAAAATTTCCCAATCAATTACGAAATGCTATAGTTCTTCCATTTTTTTCGGCCCTTTAGAAGTAATTCGTCGAGATCATGCACTTTTCTATCTACAAAGTGCAGTTGGTTGGACCCAACTAGATTATTCAAATATACAACTCGCACACACTCCCTTTCCGAAATAGATCAGTACACCAAGCACCACACTGAGATTCATTATATTTGTTTCTAAAATATTGGTATTTAACCCAAAACCCTAAGTGGAGGGTAAATAAATTAGGGAAATGAAAGAATCAGTTACATTTTTCATATGCTCTCCCCTCATAAATAAGGATACTTTTACAAAGTTTTTTCTCTGAGTTAATTCTACTATTATTCCTGTTCCAGATAAGCATATTTTAAGTACTTAGTAAGTCCGAGGTCCCGCATAACGATAAATAAGGATACAATTAGAAAAAAGACTTTGCTCGATCTATCTACTTCTTCAAGTGTCACAAATCTTTTTGGCCAAAACAAGTATAAGTTCATTATTTTGGATCAGCCCCTCCCCTATTGGCTGAACAAAAAAATTCATAGAGGAGGGTACTTAAAATCCCAAAGGGTACAGATTTTGGTCTCCGAGATCAAACAAATGGATTAGCAAATAAAAGTGCTAGAGCTACAACTAATCCATAAATAGTTAAAGCTTCCATAAAAGCTAGACTTAGTAGTAAGGTACCTTGTATTTTACCCTCCGCCTCTGGTTGTCTCGCAATACCTTCAACATCTTGTCCTGCAGCGGTGCCTTGACCAATGCTAGGTCCAATAGAAGCAAGACCTACGAATAATCCGACAACAATAACAGAAGTAGCAAAAATTAAAGGATTCATGGTAATCTCCTCTTACTAAGGTTGATAAATGGTGGATAATATGATAGTTTTATCGATTGATTTGATTGTTCACGTTCAACTAGAGAACAATTTCTTTGAAACAACTAAACTCCAACGAAATGGTATTTAAAATTATGATATTACCAAATAGGTAAATTCTATACCCTAATATTATTTTCTTTTTTAGATGAAATAGAGGTAGATTTTTATTCATTTAAAAAATGAAATATTCTGCATAATAGCCTATTTTATTTATGAGTTATTCTAATATATATATATATGACATAATACAAACTATGTACATAAAATGTATATATCCCTTTGAGGTGGAAAAATTCATTGTTCCACACTGGGGTACATAGTTTACTCAACTAACTCCCATTAGTAAACCTATTCCATTTTATTATGTAGATATGAACCTACAAATATGATCTATTCTATCTATCAATTTTATCGACGGGATTAGTGATCCTAAATTTTCTAACTAAGATCTTAAAGATTAAGTATTTACATTTATGATTATACAAGAGAGAATCAAAATGGAAAGAATATTTCACGTCTGATACATATCAAATTATGTATGAATTGAAAATTAGAAAAGACTGAGTGCAAAATTAATGATGACCTTCCATGGATTCGCCTATATACGATGTGGCTAGAGTTGCAAAGATTAGAGCTTGAATACCACTTGTAAATAATTCTAGGAACATTACAGGTATAGGTACCACTAAAGGTACTAACAAAATAGGAACAACAACTACCAATTCGTCAGCTAATATATTTCCAAAAAGTCGAAAAATAAGTGATAGAGGTTTTGTAAAATCTTCTAATATGTTAATTGGTAAAAGTATTGGGGTTGGTTGAATATATTTACCAAAATAGCCTAAACCCTTCTTTGTAAGATCTGCATAAAAATAGGCTACCGATGTGAGCAAAGCTAGAGCTATTGTAGTATTAATATCATTTGTAGGTGCGGCTAATTCCCCATGGGGTAATTTAATAATGCCCCAAGGAAAAAGAGCACCTACCCAGTTAGAAACAAAGATAAATAGAAACATAGTCCCTATAAAAGAAACCCATGGACCATATTCTTCTTCGCCAATCTGAGTTCTAGCCAAGTCCCAAACAAATTCGAGAACATATTCCACAAAATTTTGAGCTTTGGTCGGAATTATTTGTGGGTCTCGAACAACTAGAGTAGCTGAACCTAATAAGACAACAATTACAATCCAGGAAGTTAAGTACCTGTGCATGAACTTGAAACCCCCCTATGTGCGAATAAAAATGCTGACCTACTTCCACACCCGATATCTCGTAGAAATGATTCAGCGTGTTAATAGGAAATTGTACAATATCCATATTACCCTTTATAAAGATGAACGTCAAAAAGAAATTATTTTGGTTCAATGACCGATTCCTCAATTATTTCACTATCATCAGTCAGGCTACGAAATAAAATAATGGAATGATTATTTGATTGATTAAGAAAATTTCTTTGTTTCTATAAAAAGATTTTATCTTAATGTATTCTATAAGATTTGGGAATAGTAGTCAACTTAGTTCCATCTTCTCGTTTTATTGAAAATAACTGTGCAACCTTCATCACCTAGCTGCCCTACTAAAATTAAATTCCTACTTAGCCTTGGAACGTGCCTTACCTCTTGTAGTAGCCAATGATTCCCATTCTGCAACTTAATCTTAATTCTTCCCTTTCCAACAATCTGACAGGGTTCGTTATCTCCCAAATAAACCAGCCCAAAATCTTTTTGGACATAATCAAGAAAATAACTTCTATGGGGCGTAGCATGAAATGAGGCCCCTGAATCTAAAACCCATGAATCATCAGTATTATCTAGGGAAATAATCAAAGCATCATCTTCAGATTTATTACTTACCACATTTGCCTCCTTATTGCCTTCTTGTTTGTTTCATTTATTCTTCCGAGACCAGCAATCTTTCTTTAGATGACTTGGTTTCCCATAGTACCAGCAATCCTTCTGTCCTCTAGATTGGGACCTATTGTCCTTTGATTTTCCTTGTGACTTCCCATGACCTCCAGAACCTTTTCTTTTCTCCTTTGATCTGCGCCTGCTTTTTGCATTCAAAACACTACCTGATGTGGACCCTCTTGAACTTTTCGGTCGCATTTCCTCACTAAAGATAACACCAACAACATTATCAAATTTCAAAGTATTTGAACCAGAGACAGAGTTACTTACAGTCATTACCAAGGTATTCTAGTTTTCTGGCAAATAACATAAAACCAAGAGAGCCCTCACCTCTTCATCAAATTTCACTTTTACAAAAATTAACTGACCGATAATCGTATTAAACTCATTTAAATGATCTGTCACAGATCCACTTTCAATCATTTTCAGATTAAATAAACGCTTCATAAGAAATACCTTATTTGAGGCTGAAGGTTTTTCATACAATTTAGCCAAAGCTTTCATTAGTTCATTTGTTGTCTTCACTTCTGTTATATTGAATGTCACAGATGGTGCCAGACACAACCAAATGGTTCCCAGTGCCTTTCTGTCCAGAAGTTCCCAATCCTCATTAGTCATTGTTGTCGGTTTCTTGGCTATTCCTTCCAACAATCTCCATAAATCCTTCTGATAGAGATAATCCTCCATCTGTATCTTCCATAACTAATAGTTCTGCCCATTGAATTTATCTACCTTTAATTTACCCTCGTCCACCATTGCTCCCACTTAACTATGAGACTCCCACTCAACCGTGAGACCTTCCTACAAAGATAATCGAACACAACCTGCTCTGATACCACTTGTTACGAATTGCATGCAAAAGATATCAATTAAATGCAAATAAAGATTAAACAGAGGAATGAAAAATACACAGAAATAATAACAGTGAGAGACACTTTTTAACGTGGTTCACCCAAACTCAAGCTACATCCACCAACAAAGAGTCCAATATTATTATCCAGCAAATCAAACTGATTACAACCAGCAATCCTTGCAACTCAATACCGCTGCAAATGCTACAATACAATATCAATAGAAACCCTAACCCTTAGCCATTTTATCAAGACTTATGTCGGCGCTAGGGGTGCTACCCCTAGACCCCGCAAGGGGCGTCGCCCCCAAATTCCCGTTAAATAATTTGGAGGGAAACCGCGCCGATAAAAGTGGAGAAAATTTAACCTCCAAGTCTAATTAGGCTCCATATAACAACAATAAGATTGCTCTTGAACCAGGGATGCTCCTGCATCACAAAGAAAGTCTTATCAAACCCTTAGCTTTTCGATCTTTGAGATCCCAGTCTTCTTGAGACATTGTCGTTGGTTTTGTACTAGATATGGCATCCCATAAATCCTGATCTACAAGCATGTCCTCCATCTTGAGTTTCCACAACTCAAAATTACTACCATTAAACTTCTCTATCTCAAAACTCCCAAATATTTTCGCCATCTCTTACGTGCAACAAAGATTTCAAAATCCTCTGCACAAGCTCCCACTCAAATGAAGATTAGTTCAAAAATCCCTCTACCCAACAACTAGAACCAAAAGTGATTAGGCTCTGATACCAACTTAAAGGAAGCAAGGTATGTGAAAAACGCTTCCTACACTGATCTACTAAAGAATGATTTATGCAAATTTTAACTTTTTCAGTTACAAGATATTAGATGCACATTAACAGAAAGGTAATAACATCAAAATGCAAAATTTACAACACACGATATACGTGGGGAAAACCTTTTCAGGTAAAAAACCCCACACTCCAAAGCCGTCCAATATATTATTTAGGAATCAAGAAGATTACAATATACTTGTAGAGCAAGCTTTCATAGGAGTAGAACCAACTAGAGATCCAAGAGGTAGCTCAACATCTATAAAACTCTTACACACAACCTCCATCTCCAGTTCCTAATATATAAGAGATACAATATAGTAAACTGTTACCGATAATTACAAAACCATGAGCCAAAACTACCCAAAAGTGGCGCCCAAATTCTCTCCAATCAAAGATACCTTGTGATGTGCCAAAACACACACCAACACATGTAACTCTTTTATCTGTCCAACACATTTTTACATTTCCCAAAAACAGGAGGTCCAACATCTGGAGGTCATAACTTTTGAGTCGAATGTCCGATTGATGAACCGTTTGATGCATTGGAAAGCTCATGAAGAGATCTATCACCCTGATTACAACAATTTTCAAAGCGTTTAGGGACCTCTAAGTGCCTCAAAATTGAGTTTGAAACTTTTTCAACAATTTTCAAAAAATAGAAACTTTAGTATCTCGTGATCTAGGTATGATCTTGAGTTGAAACTCACCTGAGATGCTTACTTAGTTGTTCCGCACCTTTTGGGAAAATTTCAGGTCAATCCGAAGTCAAATGTAAAGTTGCTAAAAATAGTAAGTCCCACCATTTTTGGCCCTTTTGGAAACTTTGAAAGTTCTAGATTATTCTTCAAGATAAAGGGTATTCGAAAAGACCAAAACTATGAAGAATAGTAACCTTTCGAAGTTGCAAGGTTGAGACACTTTTCTTAACATTCACAAGTTCAACAATTCAATCTCCCTTTACAAATGACAATCAATATGCTTTTATAGGACAAGGATAAGATTTAGTTACAATGATCCAATGGTTAGGATCCATCCAAAATAATCAATGGTTCAGATTGCCTTTGACCAAGTCAACAATCGATACTAGTGGCACGTGTTGCCAACTGGCAACTATTAGTAGGAAATAACTGGCAAGGAATATCTCTCCAGCATCTTCGTAGTAGCACTCTACTTAGACATATTGGATCGCTCTGTGATGACGACCTCTGTGTTTAACTTCATATAGAAGTCCTATGCATGTACCACGGTGTCTATTTGGGATTTTTCACCCACCTGAGCCTTCATCCTTGCATACTCCAATCCCTTTATCTACTTATCTAGGGATAGTACCTTAGCTGCCCTGTTATTAGCTTCCTTATCATAAGCCCTTATCTTGACACTCAACTCTGCCATTTCATCCACGATAGCCTCTGTAAAGTGCAGCACAGGATCCTCTAATACTTGAGCAAATGTGTCCCTAAAGGCTTGCATAAATCCCTTCTCATCTAGAGTGTTTGTCTCCGCCATAGAATCACCAAGCATTTCCTCCAAAACCTTCATCGCATCAAACAACAAGTCATGAACCTTTATACTCATGTCTCCTACTTTGGACATGCATGTCTTTAAAACATCAACATCAAACTGAAGCTCTTGGACCCATGTGCCTACTTTAGGTAGTGTCTGAATGGTCACAATCTTATTCTTCAAGAGATCTTGATCTTTTATCTTTCTTACGTCCCTTAGCCTATCCAAGGCATAGTCACTTTGACTTAGCCTTTGCCCAGATGTTCTTTTCAAGGATTCAGCTTCTTCCTTCAAAGAAACCAATTTGTTTCAATTGGATAAAGATGTCCTTATTATTTTCTCTCCTGCCTTCATAAATTGCATGAACCATTTTCTCGTGACTTGGGCCTGATGCTTTTGGGCATCCAGACCTGTTATTTCCTCCTCACTAACCAATGCTAAGGCAATAGGCCTTTTCGCTATTTGCATTGTAGATGCCAATCTTGTGGGCTTTACTAGTCCTTTGATGAATGTTTGAAGCTGAGCATTTTGCTCCTTCAACTCTTTATTTTTAGCCTTCAACTTCTTCATTTTGGCTACCACGGCTTCAGTGCTCTCTTTGAGCTCTTCAATATCTTGATCGGCAGTAAAATGTCCAAGGTCAATGGTTGTGACCTGGAATTCACCTGCCCTTATTTATCCTTTGTTCTTGTCCATGATAGGAATGTTCAACTAATTGTGTTGTCTACTTCCCTGTTATGGCATCCCTTTTTTATTGTAGACACTGCCCTAGCTTTGCGTTTGGGCTTGACTTTCTCTAATGTAAACAATGATTTAAAATCAAAAGGGGTGGGCTCATAAACTAGAGGCTCTACCTCTTATGCAATCCATGGCAACACATTTGTCCCTGACCCTATCTGGTCTGATTGCTCAATTTGAGCATCATGTTTCTCTATCTCCTTATCCTTTTCTTTCTAGCCTGGAGGCATCTCTGTATCTTCTTGTTGTTGGTCCATATCCCAATTGCCTCCTTTATTCCTATGGATTTCTTCCTGTTCAATTGGCTGTTGGTCCGCATGTGATGTATTAATTTGCTCATCCTGACCTATTCCACCCTCAGGACCACCTTCCACTTGTTCCTATAGTTGATGTGGATTTAGAATATCCTGATGAGGTTCTTCTACATTCCGCCTTTGAGTTACTTCCCCATCAGTCTCTTTATCTTCTTGAATCTGCTATCCAGACGTGGATTTATGCTTTTCATGGCTCTATTCTTCTGTCTGGATATTTTGTTGGGTGACCTCGTTCTGGATATCCACTTCGATTTGAGTATCTTCTCCTTGTATTTGGCTATCCTTAACAATTTCCTCTTCCTCATCACTAGCCCCGGGTTGATATGTCAAATCTATTACCTTTGGGCTAGTGATGGTGTCTATCAGGACATCCAGATGCCCTATTTGCATTTCTACTTGAGGAGATTTTAGTTTTTCACCTTCTTTATCACCCTATTCCTCCCGAGCATTGTCTTATGCTGTAGGCTCTGTATGCCTTAGCAAGCTCTCTATGGTATGAGTAGTCACATCCCTAGTAACTTCATCATCAGTCAAATCAATGGTTTGACTTAGTGGTAAAGGTTGATTGGCCTCCTTCTCCATCATTTCTATCCTTGCCTCATTGGCCAATCCACTATTCACCTTCATGATCTCTACTGCTAGTACATTATGTCATAAGTCTTTTACCACATGTAGTGTAGGATCCTGATATTCTAGAGTCTAGATAGCAACTGACCTAGAGGTAGACCCTCTCATTACTGAGCCTTGGTGTCTCTTCTGTTTAGAGATATTTAGTCCCTTTAATACATCATCATGACTCTTATCCACCTCTACATCCATATGTTCCTCCTCCTCTATTGAACTACAGCTCTGGATAATATTATAGGAATAGTTGCTCGAGGTGCATCTCTAGGAGGTGAAGGCATGGTTGCAACTGAAACTCCTGTAGTGAATTCCTCTGCATCTCCTGATGATCTTGGCTGGGCCAACCTAGTCTCCATCACATACCTTTTATGTACCAAGAAATCATCAAAGTCTGGCTCATCCCTCTCTTTCATCTTCCTTTTCTTATCAAAGGTGTTGGCCACTCCTTTGGTTTTCAATTCATTGATCTTCCTTTTTAGCCAATTCTTGGTTATCCCCATCACTTTCGCTGTGATAACCTCAATGGATGTTTCATCCTCCTTAGTCCAATCAGGGGGAGCTAGTGGTTCATTGTATATTTTCTTGTCCTCATATTCAGGATCCAGAATATCCTTATCATCTACTTTGATATGAGGTGGTACCTCTAGATATCTGATAGTCTTCATTTGGTTAAGGGTCAACCTTTGGTACCCTCTCTTCCTCACCTCATACTCATCATCACAATCTACCCAGTAGTCTTCCAAGTGAGTGACATGCTTGTACCTCTTGTTGATAAATCTTTCCAAACTATGATAGGGATCAAAATCCCTCACCAAGGGGAACAGCTATAAGTGTAGCATCTGTAAATCCCCCTTTGCTCGCCTTGTGTCGTCTATGGATCTAGATATGAACGAACCTATGTCTAGAAGGAATTTCACATTTCCTCTACCCTCTTTCTTCTTGTATGCTTCAAATGTTGGGATGATCTGCCTGATTACTTCCATCAGGACCACCTTATCCAAAGGATATCTAGGAAGAATGAATGGATTTCCATTGAAACCCTCCATCCGGATGTATGAATAGGATCTAAACTGGATGAACCATGCATCATGAGGATGTATCCTCTCTTGAGCTCCTAATGATAACCGCTTAGCTCTATCTCCCTCCAAGAGCCAGACTAGATGGATTACAAAACAATTATTTACTATTTTGTAGTGTTGGACAGACTGCCCTATCTCTAACTGTGGTTATTGTTCCCATGAGGTTTTCTCATGAGGCAATCCTCCCAAATTTCCAACATTGTGCAATCCATCGAAAGTGCCTCTACATGCGCATGCATAAACCAAATATGAAGTAATGCGAAAGATTCTATCCTTCTTCCTCCTCTACTTTACCATTTGCTCAAACATTGCATCGATGATGATCCTGGCCCATTGCATGGTCTATTTGTTCTCTATTACTATCCAGATCAATCCATACATCCATGACTCAAATTTTCCTGAGTCAACCTTTCCGCTCATTCTGTTGAGCAATACTATCATGTATTGGACCTCTGGAGAGAAGTCAAACTTATACAAATGCTAGGGCATTTTAGATACAGCCTTGACTTTATTTCCTAGGTCTCTCCATCCAGAGAAGATGACCTTCCTACAATTTGTTAGATTTCCCTCATATTCTGCACACCCTTCCTTGGTGCTCAACCCTTCAATTTACCACATTGTAATGCTTCATAGCTTCAATTAACAATTCAAGGGCATCGGCAGCATATGGGAATCCTACTGCATAGAACATTCATGTTGCCACTATGTTCTTCAGAATGGGATTGTCCTCCCTGCTCTAGATCCTCACTCGAAAGCATCTAGATCCGTACTGCCACAGTGTGTATTTTTGCAAATCCATACTTACTGCATACACTCTTGACCTTGGGAAACATGTCATCTTTGAACTTTGCCTTACGTCTATTTATACGGGGCTGCATCTTGACCTGTAAATTTTAAAATATCCATGTCTTAAACTAGGGCATACATCATGCTAGGGTTGATACGTTTCCAATTTCTGTAGGTGAATCAACAAGGTATTCCCAAATGTGATACATAGTTAAACAAATTAACCCTGATTTATTCTAGTTTCAACATTTTAACTTTTACCTGTGTAAAAATATGCAAAATCATGAAAACGACAAGAATGAGTTTTGTCGTATACGTACCTGTATGTCGTGACCTTAACCTGGATGTACAGAAGTATACTAGCAATGCAGTTGGCAATTGATCCTCCGTGTAACTTTGTTCCTTTCCATGACTTCACTGTAGCTACTTACAGTTTCTTGAGCTCTTTGTGCAGATTCTTAGTCTTTCGAATGCAATAGTGAAAAATACGAAGGCAATTACCCTTTTAACTTAGTAAATTTCTCAATTTAGGGCTTATTAGTTGCTTCTGAGGGATTAGGTGGATTCCCCAAAATGGAAACTTAGGAGATCGCTATAGGTGTCGATGGGCACGCTTTCAAATTTAAAAGGCAACAGCTTTCTCAGTAGCATTAAATGCAAAAAGGTGCTTGTGAACATGTATATGGATCTTTGATTAATATGTCCATATGGATATATCCATTTGGATATGTCCATATGACGTCAGCAAGAGGTTGGGTCAAACATCGTTGACCAAAAGAAAGCCAACAGGTCCTAATTTTGTTTAAAGTATTCTAAGATCTACAGGATATCCATATGGACACGTGGCTTGAAATTATTAGTTGGGATAGGGATATGGATATTCGAGAAGGTATGGACATTAAGTAAACGTGAAATATCCATGAGATGAAAGTCCATGTGACGTCATTAAGTTTGGAGCTTTGTATCGAGGCAAGATGATGTGACATCACCAGGATATGGATGTTTGAAATAAGGTATGGATCCTTCGAAAAGATAATATCCAGGCGGGTTAATATCTATGTGACGTCAGCAGATTTTCGTTATTGTATGAGCAAGGGTTGAATGACATCATTAAGATCTCGACACTTCACAAGCATAAAGATATGGATATTAAGATAAGAGCGAAATATCCATGCAAATGACGTCAACAAGTTTAAAGTATTGCTTTGGGGCGAAACAATATGACATAACCAAGATATGGATATTTCGGTATGGATATTAGGAAAGAAATATTCATATCAAAATATATGGCATTAAATGTCCATATCCACAGGGTGTATGCTAAGTCAAAATTTGGCGGGACGTCATCAAATGTATATATCCATATGGATATGGATATTAAGATGAGAGTGAATGTCCATGTCCAAAATATCCATGCAGATGACGGGCACCTACTTGGCCCACATAAATTTCACGGCTTGAAAGAAAAGATAGTTCCTACTTAGACACTTTGAGAACCCTTACTTTTATTCATCTTCCTCTATATTAGGTGACAAAACATGATGTCATCGGGATATGGATGTTTCGATAATGATCAGGATATTACATTGGTAATATCCATATCCATGTTGACCATACTTTGATCGGCCATAACTATCTTACTTCCTCGAATTTCAACATGATTCAAAAGGCAAAGTTGCTCTAAATTCAATTCTTTATCCCGTGGAGACCTTATCTAGGGGATCTATTGGACTTGACCTTTGACTTTATTAGGACATCACTTTTACCAAACTGCCCAAAAGCAAGAAACACATGAGCAGAAGCAAAAAGGTAGGGTCCATGTTTTGCTGAGGCAAAATGGGGCGTGTTGTGAAACCTCACAACACTATTCTAACTAACCTTAAACTCTAATCACTTACACTTATGACCTAACAAGCCTCCAAAAAGATTAATCTACTTCTATCCACGTAGGAAGAATAGATCAAGTCATCTAGGTATGATTCAGTTCTCTACTAGCAAATTAACTATTAAAGAACTTTAAGAATAAACAAAAAATTGGAAATTAACAGAGAAATAAAAATAGTTTCAAGAAAATAATAATAGAGCCAGAAAGGAGATAAAAAGGAAAACTTGGTGTCCAAGCTAGGAAGCCTCATCCTCTGACATCAGTGCGTCGCGGGGACATCGATGCACGACGTTGTTGTCCCAATAGTGATAAAACCACAAAAGTCAATAATGTACAACAAGATACAAATATATGATATCATCTAGTTTGCATAATGAAATAAGACAAATTCCCAGAAAGTGTATTTGAATTAAAATCACTTAAAACAAGCATTTAACACAAAATAAATGAGTGAGAAACAAAAAAGGGAAAAAGGAAACAAACTCTCGTACGTTTGATTTTTCTTCACAACCTTTACAATATGAAGACAAGGAAAAACTTGTTGGCTTGTTTAGGGGTTTACCTTGATCAAGCCCCCGTTTTGGTTTTCCAACCTCCACAAACCAACCAATAATATGAAAGAAAATAAACACGAGTTTGTGCATGCTCTTATCCTAAGTGTATCTGGGACCTAAGAGCAATAGTAAAATACCAATCTATAAGTATTATCCCTAGTCTATAGGGAAATACCCTAGTGTGTGTATGGTAAAATGGGCAGTGGTCTACACCACAAGTATTTGCCAAAAAATTATTGTATAAAATAAATAGTAATAGAAATAACACTAACAATTTTACTAGGTTTTTGGTACTATAGAGGAGGTTGCAAGCTCCTTGAAGGTGCAATCCATTGAGGACAATTGAAACCCTTGCATGAGAGAGCCTCTTAGCTCCAAGCTTGACCAATAGCTTACAAAACCGACAATGCGAGATGTTGTAATGTGACGAGCATCCACGTCTACAAAATCTATTCGTGAGGGTGTTTTGAGATCTTTTATGGTGTTCAAGAGTAGATTTATGTATGTTTTCAAAAGCTAAGGGAGATTGATAGTTTAGCAGCCCCAAAAATGTTCAAGAGAGCTTTCTTTTGTTCATCCCCTCTCTTTTACATGCAAGGAGAGAATTTTCCAAGTCAGGTATGCTGCAGGGGCCATTCTGAGGTTGCACGAGTGTTACCTTCAACAAGATTCCAGAAATGAGCAGGAGAATAAACATTTAAATTATTTTGCATATTTCAGACTCCAGCGTGGCATGGGAACGTCCACGCATGACACTTGTGTCTAGAGAATATTAGTCTAAACTTTGCACATGTTCTCAGAGAAATATAACAAATAAGTATTTGGAATGCATTTTTGGCAAATAGCAAGTGATGAGGGAAAATACGCTCAAGGCTAGGTTCAATGACCCTAAAAACATGCTATAAGCACGGACACTAAAGCGAGCAAGACATGTCGTGAAATTGCGAGGGTACGTAATTTTCTAGGCAACATTTTTCCTCCACTTTAGCGGGTTGATGACACTAAGTGATAAGCTATGCTAAAATACAAAAATAAAATGCTAAAAGCAAATAAG
This sequence comes from Cunninghamia lanceolata, assembly GCA_027924645.1. NCBI lineage: Eukaryota > Viridiplantae > Streptophyta > Pinopsida > Cupressales > Cupressaceae > Cunninghamia > Cunninghamia lanceolata. The sequence goes on along the minus strand of BSBN01000508.1, from coordinate 10,956,352 downwards.
CATGTAAAGGATACCCAAAAGGATACTATAGAGGATGCAAAAATTCTTTAGGCAGAAGAATGATGCCCCCGAACTAAAAATTTACAACACCACAATGTTAGGTACCGCAAACCTGCAAGATCACCATGTTAAGAAAAATAAACAATCCTGCATCATCAAAAATACGTCAGTCTGAAAAACACTAAAAGATGAAAATAGTGGTGGATAGACACCCCCCCAATGTTTATGTCAGCTTACTAAAATAATGAGGCAAAAATAGGGGAGAAAGTCCACCACATCGAAAATTTTTGTAAATGTTGAAAGACATGCTTCACACGGTTATTGAATAAAATAACACTGAGGTGAAACCTGGATTGCAAGAAATCAGGTGGAACCAGGATTCCAGCGTAATAAACGGTGTGAAAATTTGAGTTTGCAGGCCCAAAATTTGGCAGTTTGAATGAGGAGTGCTTCAAAAAAATTTGAAATTTTTTCTATAAATAGTAAATTAATTTTATTTTTTACTATTCATTTGAAAGTGACTTTTATAGAAATTTGGAGCACTTTGAGTGATTTGGAGAGTTAAAATGCCTCACAAACGAGCATATTGAGCACCACGACTGGACGCACTGAGGGAGCGCATGGAGCAGGGCATCATGATGTGCAAGGTACGAGAAACTTTATCCCTTTGTCAATTTTTGTTATCATTTTTCACGTCAAAAGTGGAGTCTTCGCAGAGTGCTAGTGTCCTTTTTAGGCTCTAGCATCGATCAAGGTGTAGGCATCCTTCAGATGTATTGGCATCTCAGAAGTGTGTCGACATCTAAGGGATGCATTAGTGTCTCAGAAAGATGCCAGTGTCCCTGAAAAATGAAAACTTATAAAAAAAATTAGAAAATTTTGAAATCTTATGAGTTTGATAGAAAAGTGATTAGTTTGTACCCTTGATAAACATAACGTCCTTTGGTTATGCGGGAACACACAAGAGGTTCGTACTCTTCCCTTTTGAAGGACCAGTAGACCGCACTGTCACTAGAGGAGGCAGCGTTACTGTGGGTCGTTGGATTATGGTATGTATATACTATGTCAGGTATGCAGTTCTATGAGGTCAGTGAGCTACGTCGATAGGGCCGGATGTATGCTCTTGGATGGACCATCCCTAGGGATCCCTCAGGGAACATACATTTGCACTTGTTAGTGCGCAGAGGAGACGGGATCCCACTAGTCCGTCGAGTGATGATTTCTACTATCAATGCCCATGTAGCACCTGATGGGCAAGGTGGCCAGTTCCATGGGGGTCTCATACACATGATCAAGGAGATGGAGAGATAGAGGACAATGTTGGCGTAGGGTCACACCATGCTTGCACACTTATAACATGACCTAGGACGTTATGTCCATTATGAGAGTGCCAGCCTAATGACCTACACTTTACTACAGGCGTGGGATTTTGAGCACATCACATGCACATGGCCAGTAGGGGTACCTATCACCATTATTTGGATGTGGCCCCGAGCTCACACCTATGGTTTGAGGAGGCCGTAGTAGTTCGGGAGCCTACTATATTGGAGACATATTTTTGATAGATTACAGGCCACAGACATAGTACTGTAGCCTTACAAATAGATGTCACGATGGGTAGGACATGCAAGGCAGATGGCTAGGATGAAGACAGACCAACTTCTATTGGGTCGCCTTGATCATATCATTGTGCCTTTTTATTATGACATAGTTATGAGCCAATTCAGGTAGATACAGTGTATCATGAGCATGACCCTACATACATTCGGTCACATCAGAGTGTAGTCTAACCTGGGTATCAACCTTGTCCCACAATCATAGAGTTAGAGCTCAATGATCCAGAGGTTGAGGTCACAGATTGAGAAGCAGTGGATGATGTAGGGGTTACAGATGGATACAAAGTGTGGTGGGATGCCACGAGACTAGCCCTGATCTATGCTGATGACAACCCTACTGGAGATGCATGTCCTCTAGCAAAGTAGGGGCCAAAGGATGAGATGGTAGAGAGGACGAAGAGCAAGGGAGAGAAGGAGGAGGAGGAGCCTGCACCAGTGGTGGGGAGGTGATGACAGTAGGATGAGGTTGGTGTCACCGTAGGGGTAAGTGCACAAAGATGGGGGACCAAAAGGGGGTCTTAAGATGCCACTTTTTTTTTTCTTCTGAAATTAGGAAAGACTGACGTTGGATGAGAAATTGAAGATAGTTATACTCAAAATTTAAAGATACAACAAAAACAAGAGTCGTAGTGCTCTGAATCTAGTTTCTAAACTACTATTTTTTTTCAAAAATGGTTGAGATTAAGGGGTTCAAAAAGGGGGAGCACACAAATTGGTCCTATTTTTTTCAAAAAAACATAACATAGCGTCTAGTGTGCTCCCTCTAAAATGTTAACTTTTCTTAGTATTTTAAAAATTGCTTTACTGAGAAATTAGCTAACATGTAGTTTATCCCTGATTTTTTTGATAATTTTTCATGAATAATTGATTTTTTACTAATTTTCAAAGTGGACACATCCTGAAAAATAGAAATCTAAGTGTGCTCCCCCTAAAATTTTTGAAAACTAATCAAAAATTAAAAATTAATATGTGTAGAATGGAGTCTAGATTCTAAAAATGTAATTTATTTGAAATTTTGATGAACGGTTTAAAAAAAAGTCAAGAAAAATGGATACACTAACAAAAGAAATTAAAGATGAAATCCTTAACATACTCAAAATGTGAAAAATATTATATGGTTAGAAATCTAAGAGAGCTTAAGATTATGGTGGTACTTTTTTGACTTTTCATTGAAACACGTGCAAACCTAATGGAGAGCATGCTCCAGATTTTGTAATTTTTGTTACAATCTGGAAAAACACATCTCTGGACGTCCAAAACATAGTCCAAGCCTTTGGTTTGGAATCACAAGGCTTGGAAATTACCAAAACAAAGCATAATGCGAGTGTGTTATAACGTGCTCACGTTATGGTGAAATAAAAGCATCTCTCCCTCCCCTCTCTCTCTCACTCCCTCGCCTCTCTCTCTCTACCCTAGTTTTCCTTTTCCTTTCCAATTTTTCCTTATTTTACTATTTTACACCTCTCCTCTCATCATTCTTACCATCCAATGAACTTTCATTTTATCTTGTTTCCATTTCATCCTCCCAATTTATATCCTCATCCCTCTTTGCATTTCCTAGTTTTCATGTTTCCATTTGCTTTGTCGATGAGAGAGAGAGAGAGAGAGATTTCTTGTTTCCATTTTCTTCATTGATAAGGGAGAGGGAGAGATAGAGGAGAGAGATAGGGGGATAGAGGAATGATAGGGGACATAGAGGCAAGAGATAGGGAGATAGGGAGAGTTAGAGAGAGAGGAGATAGATAGGGAGAGATAGAGGAGACAGAGGGGAGAGATAGGGAGATAGAGAGTGAGTGAGATGTCCAGAGAGATAGGGAGAGAGATTGAGAGGTAGAGGGATGATAGAGATAGGGAGATATAAGGGAGAGATAGGGAGATAGAGGTTTACGGTTGCTCGGGTTTAGGGTTAGGGGTCAAGGTTTAGGGGCATTATTTAGGGTTTATGAGTTTAGGGTTGCTCAAGTTTAGGGTTTAGGGGAATTGTCTAGGGTTTAGGGTTGCTCAAGTTTAGGGTTTAGGGGTTAGAGAGATAGAGAGAGGGGACAATAGAGATTGGGAGAGATAGAGGAGACAGATGGGAGAGATAGGGAGATAGAGAGTGAGGGACATGTTTAGAGACATAGGTAGAGAAATTGAGAGGTAGAGGGACGATAGAGATAGGGAATCTATAGGGGAGAGATGTGGAGATAGAGGTTTAGGATTTCTTGGGTTTAGGGTTTAGGGGTTTGGGGTTTAGGGTTTAGGGTTCATGGGTTAGGGTTTAGGGTTTATGGTTTAGGGGTTGGGGGTTAAGGTTTAGAGGTTTAGGGTTTATAGGATAGAGAGAAAGAGAGGACCGATAGGGAGATATAGAGGAGACCAAGAGGAGAGATAGAGAGATAGAGAGTGCGGGACATGGCCAAAGACATAGGGAGAGAGATTGAGAGGTAGATGGATGATAAAGATATGGAGATTAGGGAGAGATAGGGAGATAGAGGTTTAGGGTTTAGGGGTTAGGTGCATTATTTAGGGTTTAGGGGTTTATGGGTTAGGGGTCAAGGTTTACGAGAATTATTTAGGGTTTATGAGTTTAGCATTGCTCAAGTTTAGGGTTTAGGGTTGCATGTCAAAAATACTCTCTCTCTCTCTCTCTCTCTCTCTCTCTCTCTCTCTCTCTCTCTCTCTCTCTCTCTCTCTCTCTCCCCCCTTAAGTTGCTCAGGTTTAGGGTTTAGGGGTTAGGGGTTAAGGTTTAGGGGTTTAGGGTTAGTGTTTAAGGACTAGGGTTTATGGTTTAGGGGTTAGGGGTTAAGGTTTAGAGGTTTAGGGTTTAGGGTTTAGAGAGAGAGGACTGATAGGGAGATATAGAGGAGATCGAGGGGAGAGATAGGGAGATAGAGAGTGAGGGACATGGCCAAAGACATAGGGAGAGAGATTGAGACATAGAGGGATGATAGAGATAGGGAGATAGAGGAGAGATAGGGAGAGAGGTTTAGGGGTTAGGGGTTAAGGTTTAGGGGCATTATTTAGCATCTAGGGTTTATGGTTTTAGGGGTTAAGGTTTAGAGGTATAGAGTTTAGGGTTTGGAGAGAGAGGATCGATTGGGAGATATAGCGGAGACCGAGGGGAGAGATAGGGAGATAGAGAGTGAGGGACATGGCCAGAGACAGGGAGAGAGATTGAGAGGTAGAGGGATGATAGAGATTGAGAGATACAAGTTTAGGGTTGCTTGGGTTTAGGGTTTAGGGGCATTATTTAGGGTTTATGGGTTTAGGGTTGCATCTCTCTCTCTCTCTCTAAACCCTAAATAATGCCTCTAAACCCTGACTCCTAACCTCTATACCCTAAAACCAAGAAACGTTGAACCTATATCTCCCTATCTCTCCCTTATCTCCCTATCTCTATCGTCCCTATACCTCTCAATCTCTCTCCCTATCTCTCTAGACATCTCTCTCACTTTCTATCTCCCTATTTCTCCCCTCTGTCTCCTCTATCTCTCCCTATCTTTCTTCTCTCTCTCTCTACCTATCTATCTCTCCCTATCTATCTCTCCCTATCTCTTGCCTCTCTCTCCCCTATCATTCCTCTATCTCCCTATCTCTCTCCTCTATCTCTCCCTCTCCCTTATTGATGAAGGAAATGGAAACAAGAAAACTAGGACTCTCTCTCTCACCTCTCTACCTCCCTCTCCCTTCCCTCTTTACCTGTTGCCTTCTCTCTCTCTCTCACCTATCTACCTCCTAGTTTTCCTTTTCCTTTCTAATTTCCCTTTAGATCCCCCCAATTTTGCCCTATTTTACTATTCTCCACCTCTCCTCTCATCATTCTTCCCACCCAATCAACTTTATTTTTATCTTGTTTCCATATCATCCTCCCAATTTATACCCTCATCCCTCTTTGCATGTCCTAGTTTTCATGTTTCCATTTGCTTTGTTGATAAAGGAGAGAGAGAGAGAGAGTTTTGAGTTTTGCTTTTGCAAAAAGTGTTATGGCTCGATATAGGCTCCATAATACCAATACATAATGCGAGCATGTTATAACATGCTTGTGTTATGACTTGTATGGGACCAAAAAGTCATGTGGTGACTTTTTGGTCCCTCATCTTCTTGCATATACCCATAGAGGAGAGGTTGAGAACCCAACTTCATGTGACATGAGCTGCACCATTAGCTGACCCCACCTAGCTAGATAGTGCAAGGCAATCAATCAATGCAGCTTCTACGAGATCCAATGCATTACTAGTAGCAGGGTAGGTACGATGACTTTTGTTCAGTCCAGATCGACACTAGCACACCTCCTAGATCCTGATTGGTAGATCAGGGACCCAGGTGAGAATAGTTATTTGCATTATTAATTTTGGTAGAACACTAGACATGTATATATATTATTTTGGATTTTATTATGATGATGAGATCTGATATGTGCCTTGTTTTGATTTTGCAGTGCACACACGAGAGTAGCTCGACTACGTTGGTCGAGTCTTTATTGAAATGGTCTCGAGTGTTCAGCTCTTGAAGGGTGTGCGGGCTAGTCACAGGCCTCAACAGACTATAGGGCAACACCAGGATGTTTTTGAGCCAGTGGCATAGTTGAGAGCGACACTAGAGGAGACACAGGCTAAGAGGGTTCTAGTTGTTTCTTAGGTCACTGTTGTGACAGTGGAGAGGGACTAGGCTAGAGTTGAGCGAGATCACACCATGAGGAAATCTTAGAGTGCATAAGCTACCTGTGATGCTTTACAGAGACAACTTGATGCTCACAACACACTAGCCACAAGTCTGGATCACCCTAGAGTGTAGAGCCTAATGGATGAGATGAGCCAGCTGCGAGCTCAAGTTGCACAGCTACAACAATAGGTTATGGATTCTAGGACAGAGGCAACAAAGTTGAGAAGCCAGGTGAGAGGTATGCAGTCATAGATCTATAGCCGCTCACGCTCTGTGGAATCTCACCAAGATCCTTTTGTACAGCAGCCACCACCAAGACCAAAGGGTTCAGGCTCCCATGGAAGGAGTTGATATTATATTGAGATTTTTATATGCCATATTTTGATGTAGTGGTCATTTTTTGTATATCATGTACATTTGAGATATATATGACATTTTATGTTTTTTTGGATCGATATGCATGTGTTATGTGATGATGTATGTGTATCTTGCTCATGTGATGTGAATTATGTAATTAAATGCTATTCTGATTTAATTAAACAACTTGTTAAAATTGTTTAACTAAATTCTAGAATGATCTAGTTAAATAATGATTGTTTAAAATATACACAATTAAATTCAATAATGATCTAGTAAATGAGAAAAGACAATTATCTAATTAAATACTTATGAAATATCTAATTAAATAATTATGAATGGATTAATTAATTGTTTCACAATTAAATAATTGACATAGTAAAGAATGAGGTACTTTTCATTTTTCAATGAAAGCTACAACTAACATTCAACACAATGTGTAACATGTTGAGAACGAAAGACAACAAGTGCATAACTACGGTGTAAAGAATCAATAATTACCAAACAAAGATAACACGTTGTTGCTTTAAAAGAAGAATTGCATATTTAACAAAATACACAATTTAAGAAGAGATCATAACACAAGAAAAGGAAATGTGTTCATGACCAAATGACATAAGGGAAGTTATCAATAAACTCAAAACTCATGTACGCAAATGTCACATTAAAGAAAGAAACTAAGAAAAATAATGATGCAAATGCATATAATTTATGGGTTCTTTAAGAGGCTTATCATCCATCGTAGAGAGACCATACACACTGGACTCATAGATAGAGGTGGTGATATAAGGTCCCAACCAGTTTGGATTGAACTTTCCTTTGGCACTAGTAGGAGCATTCACGTTCCTTTAGTTTTTGTACAATACGAGATCACCCACGTTGAAGGATCTACGAATAACTCGTTGATTATAATTGTTTAGTAGAAAAGAGAGACCTAGCCTAAAAGGTTAAACTAGGTCAAAACTCTCTTCTCTCTAACATTAGGAACACAAATTGAGCTTGGCTTCTACCGAAGAAGGATAGCCAAACTACAAGGGTTTTGTCCCTTTGTTGTATAGAGGAGAATCAACCAAATCCAACCAATCAATCTAGGGCAATGTAGAAACCCTACTTAAGTAAGATCTGCGAAAATACGATTGTCAAAAATAGATATAAAAAATCTAACACGACGGCGGGGATCGAAGAGCAAAGTAGAACCTGCATCTAGATTCAGGATCCCAGAAGGACCAGGGCACTTGGGCACCCTAGAATTTGATTAGGTTTTGAAGAATGTTAAGTTTCCTGCCTTCACCCATTTTCGTACCCGCTTTCTGTAACTTATTTTCTGTAAATTCTTCCAGATGCTATTTGCACATACACAAGAAGGAAAATGGTTGGGTGCTATTTAGGAGCTTTCTTAAGTCAATCTATGTGAATGGTGTTTCCACCTCCACAATAGCAATGATGAGATCTCAAAGAGTGTGTGCCCTAGGAGGGTAGAGGCAAATCTGAAGTAGAATGGAATGAAAGAACAAAGCATGAAGACAAGAAGTCACCATGAGCATGGAAACCCTAAATGCGATGTCACAACTTGACTTAAGAAGTTGGTGTAGCCCAAAGGAGTAGAAAGATATTCACAAGACCTACAAGAAGTTAGTGCGACAACAATAATCCACCATAGAGAAATTTAGAGAAGAATAGAGAGCATGAGAAAGAAGAAGAGAGAGTGCAAGTATGCCTAGAATGCTTAGAGAACTTAGAGATTGCCTAAGTGTTCAAATGAATAAACTAACTTGCTTTTACACACATTCCCACTCACAAACGATGAATAAAACTAAATGGGGCTGACATGTACAAGCTAAGGAGGTGCTCTAAGTTGACACCACAAGAGAGGGGATAAAGGACCCATATATGACTAGGGCACTCAGGTGCCCTAGGTGTTTAGCCCCACAAACTCTAGGGAGTGTCTAATATCATGGGTTTAGGCCAATTCTAAATTTATTCTGTCAGGTTTATTCATCGGGATCGATATTAATCATTTAATGTTCAAAAAGGTGTTAAAATAGGTCCTAATTAACAAGGGTAAACATTTTAGCTCCACCTAGGTGTAAAATGCTAGTGTACACATTTTACTCCATAACATTTAGTCCCCTCTTTAGGATGGGTATGAGCTTACGTTCAAACTCACACTAAAGTATGGAGAAGACAAATTTCAATCACAACAAACATAGAATTCATAGAATGCCACCAAAATTGAGGGGTGATCAAGCCCCCAAGTTTAGGATTCTAGGATTCTATGATGATTGGTATACATATAAGACATAATTTTTGCATACATGAAGCACTTAGAAAACATGAGATAAGACAAGACATACGCAAGGCATACACTTGAGAAATCACAATGTATACACACCATACACAAAGTATACATGCTTGACACAAAGCATTCACACAAGGTACAAAGTATACATAGAATACACGTGAAGCACACATGGAACACACGTAAAGCACTCGAGGAGAATACGTAAGGAATACATAGAGAAAACACGTGAAGCATGCATGAGGCATGAAGAATACATAGAGGATAAGAATATGCAAGGAGAATACATGCATCATACAACAATAACAAAAAACATATAACGGAAGACCCAGAGTCGGCATGACAAAAGATACCTCAATCTAAAAGGTTGTCTCAATCACCATGCATCATTCCCCAAGATGCAATAAGAAGAATGCAAAGAGGTTAGTTAGAAATGAGAAGCACAAGAGGATACAAACACATCATACACATAATCTATCTAAAAAGAAGTGTTTCCACTCAAGGGAATACGCAATCTACCTCTCGCAAGAGGATTTACATGAAGCCTTGTAGAATAAGAAGGTGAACCGACCTTACTACTAAACTCTAGTTGGTGGCGCAACCCTTCTTCCAAACTTGCAAGGAGTTTCAACAAGATAGACTCAAGATATTGTTTCTAAGTGTACCATAATTCTTTCCAAAAAGTAATAAACAAGTGTTTTGATAGAAAAATGAGAGTAAGGCTCATAGCATGATGTATGTCCCAACCTTAAAGTGATTTCTAACTTCATCAAGGAGAAATTTCCTTTAAGGTAGAGTGAGGAAGAAATATAAAATAGGCACGAGAGCTTCTAAAAGCACATGCCCAAATGATATATGTTTTCAAAAGCTAGATTGCGACAAGGGGTTTCCCCTAGGATGAGCAAACCAAGGTGATGCTTACAAACATGATAAACAATGGCTTGTGTAGTCATGGTATGATGTTGAGCATTGCAACAAGGTGTCACATAAATAAAACGTCATAACTTACGAAGATGATGGAGGAAAGATCACATGAAAGTAGAGTACACATAAATTGAATCATGAAAGGATGGTAGATCATCCAAGAAAAATAACACAATTGTATGTCACAACATATAGAAGAATGAAGATACATATAGAGGAATGACACAATATGTTCTTACTCCTTGTAACTTTATGCTAACAAGGGTGTCAAGGAAGAACCACAACATCCCAAAATGGGGATAACAGTAAATACAAGCATAACAAAAAATGAGGAGGGACCACATTTGTGAGAGTCTATAACAAATCGTCCTCCCCCAACTTGCTTAAGATAAAATGGATGGAGGACAAGCTTCTCGAGGGACTACATCAAGCATGGTGAAGAGTGCTAGAGCCATACCTTGTTTGAAGTTGTTGAATTGTGTCACCCAAGACTCGGCATTCCTTAGTGGAATGGCCAAGTGCTCAATGATATGCATAATAATGAGGTGTTGAATGATTAGTTTGTTGAATCTTTTTGTGTGTTGGAGGATGAAGAGTGATTAAGCAGTCTTTGAATAGACTCAACAACATACACTCTTGTTGAGATAGAAGAGAAGATATAGGTGGAGTAGGAAGCAATCACTTTTGTTGTGAAAATGGTGGAGTGAATGTAGGAGAAGGCCGGAAACCTAAACCTACTTTAGACAATTGTGGTGTTGGTTTCTTAATTCCTTGTTCTTTGCATCCTAACCCATTTCCATTATATCCTTGTTTGGAAATAGTTTTGAATCCACGCCCATAACGCATCTCCAAGTCCGCAGGAAGAGGAGAGGTCATATGGCTAGCTTTATTGAAATTCAAATTGTCATCATGTGTTGAAGAAGAATTAGAAGGGTCATTCTTTTTATCATGGTGAGGAGTGTCAACCTTTGTTTCAACAAGCCCATGGGGTTGAAATCTAAAGGGACCTCGTCATTACCAAGCATGCATTATAAGAAGATGATTCATTAGATTGAGATGATACTTTATTACAAATGGCCGCCATTTCCTTAGAAGAAATAGGATCTTCATCAATATGAAAAGTTCCATCGCTATTACTTTTAAGTTTAAGTTTTTTAGGAGTAGGAGATTGTGTTGAAGAATTTCATTTACCTTCGAGGTTTTTGGGTGTGAGGGTGAGATTTTATATTCACCCACAAAGGAGGGTGTGAAATCTAATGAACCCCAATCATCACTAAAAATGCATTTGAAGGACTAACATACCCTGACCAACACTGTTGTTAGCAGTGGAGAATAGTGGTTTGGTTTTTGTTAAAGAAGGGATCAAATTTCTAAAAGAAATTTGATGTCTCACTTCTGTTTGTAAGCAACTTTACAAAACTGAATCATCTTGAATCATATGGATCTTGTTTTCAAAAATGAACTTTATTGAACAATGAATGGTAGACGGGACTGCGCCCATGGCATGAATCCATGGTCTACCAAGAATAAGATTATATGAAAGAGAATTAGGCATGACATGGATAATGGTGGGCAATGTCACAGGTCCAGCTTTAAGATTTAAGGTGATTGTACCTAGTGATTGCTTACCAACATTATCAAAGCCATGGATGATGAGTTTATCCAGTTTAATGAGAGACGTATCAACATTGATTTTATGACAAGTTTGTGCCACAAACATTAAGACCTGATCCACCATCAATCATAGTGCATCTCACCCTTTAATAATGATGAATATCATAAGAGGTTCATATTGGTTTTGCACCTCTATGGGAGGTAATTCATGTTGTTGAAATGAGATATCTGATGTTGTCGCATGCATACAACTAAATAGAGATGCTACATCATTCAGTCTAACAGAAGGTGGAACAAGTACCTTTTTTAGGGCCTCTTGGAGCATTATGTGGTATGTAGGTGATGTATGCATTAAATCCCATAGAGATATCTTAGTCGAAGTAGCGCGGAGCTTCTCAACAAGATTGTATTCTCTACCAACATGTTGAGGAAGACGATGTGCTTGAGGAAGAATAGGTTGAGAAGGTGAAAGAGAAGTGGGCACACTTGGTGCTTGCTTAATTTTCTTATTATTATGGGTGTTGTGTGTGTGATCAACCATGTTATAATGGGATTGTTGTGTGATCAACCATAATCACAGGTTTAGAAAAGGGAGGCGGATTAGGTGCCTCACATACCATGATTTTAGGAATATTTTGAACATTAATGTACTTATTCGCTATCCCCTTAGTGGGTGGAATAAGGAGCTTCTCAACAAGATTGTATTCTCTACCAACATGTTGAGGAAGATGATGTGCTTGAGGAAGAATAGGCTGAGAAGGTGAAAGAGAAGTGGGCACACTTGGTGCTTGCTTAATTTTCTTATTATTATGGGTGTTGTGTGTGTGATCAACCATGTTATAATGGGATTGTTGCAACACATTTTGAACACCTTGATTCCTTTGATTGATTTGCTTTGTATAGTTGAGAAAGTTACCAGGAGTTCAAGATGGTTTGGGAACACCTTGAACCATAATCACAGGTTTAGAAAAGGGAGGCGGATTAGGTGCCTCACATACCATGATTTTAGGAATATTTTGAACATTAATGTACTTATTCACTATCCCCTTAGTGGGTGGAATAAGTCTATTAATGATGATGGAATTGACATTGTTACCTTTTTGAGAAATACTAGATTTAGGATGATGAGATGAATGCGTAGTATCTACCCAAGGAGAATCATTTGTAGGAGAAGGCTCTTCATCCACTAATGCTTCATCTTTTGAAGGGAGAGCATTGGAATGAAGAGAGGGTAGAGTGTTGTTAAGAAATGTATCAATGATCTCATCCTCTTGTGCAAAAATGTCTTCACTTTTGGGAGAGGGATCTAAACCATAAGGTGATGTAGGTGAGGCTAAGCCACCATCATATGCCCTAGAGGTGATGTCAATGATATTATCATGAATTTTAGTAGACGAAGAAGGACTATCACCATCATCTTTTTCATGGCAATTCATGGAGATGAAATTAGTAAAGTCCTCTAGTATCAAAGGATACACACCCATGAGAGTCATGAAGCTAGAAAAATTAGATATATAACAAATGATATCATATATGGAACATATATAAATATTAATATCATACATGGATGCTATATGATCTAAAACATATGGATGTATATTAGGGAATTTAGAAAAAAAATCAAAATTTATAATATATGCGTGCAAAGATTCCAAAGAGGAACAACAACAAGAGTCCATAATGAAATGTCTTGTCTACTATATGAGAATATACTATGGAATAGAAATGTACAATCATATTTATTTATTAATCAAGTACCACCAATATCAAAATAAGATTACAATTCAATGACCTACAAGTTTAAGAGAAGTGGGGTCTTCCAAAAATGTGATATTCTTGGTAACCACAACAACTAAGTCTTGCAAATGTAAGATGTGTAGTATGTGAAAAAGAAGTGCCTAAATTATTTATTCACTTAAATTCAATATATATTTAGAGAACTTTGGCTTGATTATGATTCACTAAATGCAAGACTAGTTAAGGTTTGCCAACAAAACCCTAGATCTTAAATGCTTATTTCCTAAACCAAAATTATTTGATGCAAGGATGCTTTTTGAATAAAAATGATATTTATGAAATGTTATAGAAATTTAAAATCATATTTGACCACCAATTATCATTAGCAAAATATGGAGCAAGAGTTTTAATCAACACACCCTAGGTGCAAGACTAGCTAGTTTTTCCAAAAATGCAAAATTTTGAAAACCCTAACAATGATTAAGTGAAAATGCCAAATATATCACTAGGAAAATGATTAAATGATGTGAAACCAATTAGATCTGATGCAAAAATCAGAAATTTATATCATTCTATGATGATCTAAACTTATGAAATATAGACCATGTGACAAATATGTTTTTTTCTACCTCTTCATCAAATACTTGATTTTCTAATTTCGAATTCAAAGATGCAAGAATGTTATGAACACCATAAGTGATAAGGTATAGCAAATGGAATCACTTTAACCAACCTAACAATGCAACAAGATCTGAAACAGCTCACTAATCTACAAACCCTAGGTTGAAGATTAGCTAGATTTTCTAGAAATGCAAGGTCTTTATAATCCCTAACAATGAAACAATGTAAAATTAAGCTATGAAAGTATGCTAAATGATGAATGAATGTAATCTAATCAGATATAGGGTATAAAATAACTCAGATCTAAAGCAAGAAGGATTCCAAAGTGTAATAAACGATGGGTTCACCAAAATGTTTAGTAGAAAAGAGCGACCTACCCTAAAAAGTTAAAGTAGGTCAAAACTCTCTTTTATCTAACATTAGGAACACAAACCGAGCTTGGATTATATCTAAGAAGGAGAGCCAAACTACATGGGTTTTGTCCCTTTGTTGTATAGAGGAGAATCAACCAAATCCAACCAATGAAGCTAGGGCAAAGTAGAAACCCTAGTTAAGCAAGATTTGTGAAAATAGACTGTCGAAAATAGATATCAGAAATCTAACACCACAGCGGGGATCAGAGGGCAAAGTAGAACCTAGATCTAGATTCGGGATCCCAAAAGGACTAGGACGCTTGGGCACCCTAGACCCTGATTAGGGTTTTGCATAAAGTTTCCTGTGTCTTTGCCCTTCTGTGTCCATGCTCCCTGTAACTTCTTTTCTGTAGATTCTTTTGAATGCTACCTACACATACACAAAAAGGAAAATGGTTGGGTTCTATTTAAGAGCTTGCCTAAGTCAATCTCTGTGAATGGTGTTTCCACCTCCATAGTAGAAATGATGAGATCTCAAAGAGTGTGTGCCCTAGGAGGACAGAGGCAAATATGAAGTAGAATGGGATGCTAGAACAAAGCATGATGAAAAGAAGTCACCATGAGCATGAAAACCCTAGCTTACTTGATGCAGTGTCACAACTTGACTCAAGAAATTAGTGTAGCCCAAAGGAGTAGAAAGATCTTCACAAGACCTGTAAGAAGTTACTGCAACAATGATAATCCACCATAGAGAAATTTAGAGAAGAATAGAGAGCATGAGAGAGAAGAAGAAAGAGTGCAAGTATGCCTAGAATGCTTAGAGAACTTAGGGATTGCCTAGGTGTTCAAATGAATAAACTAACTTGTTTTTATATGCATTCCCGCTCACAAACGATGAATAAAACCAAATGGAGCCAACATGTACAAGCTAAGGAGGTGTTCTAAGCTGACACCATAAGAGAGGGGATAAAGGACCCATCTAGGACTGGGGTGCTCGGGCACCTTAGTCCTTTATCCCCACAAACTCTGAGGAGTGTCTAATGTCATGGGCTTAGGCCAGTCCTAAGTTTATTTTGTCAGGTTTATTCATCAAGATCAAGATTTAATCGTTTAATGTTCAAAAAGGTGTTAAAATAAGTCGTGATTAACAAGGGTAAACATTTTAGGTCCACCCAGGTGCTAAACTAGGTGTAAAATGCTAGTGTACACATTTTACTCCATAACAATAACCACAATTTAAGGTCTTTTGGTAAGCTTGAAGGTGCACAAGAGCATGGAGACATTGTTCATCGAGCATCTCAAGTTGTAAAAGACGTTGATCGCGATAAGTATTGTCATCAATAAGGCCTTGGAGGGAAACTCACAACGAAGGAATTTTCAACTCTAGAGGCATAATAGCATTGGCACCATAGATGAGATTGTATGGAGTTGTTCTAGCGGCCATATGAGTGCTCATACAATAGTCCCACAATGCATATGAAAGTTGAGTGTGTCAATCCTTACCATGTTTATTAACCATTTTGCAAAGAATTTTCTCAAAGGTTTTATTAGACACTTCTACTTGGCCATTGGATTGTGGATAGTATGGCATAGAGACACGGTGTTGAATTTTAAACTTTTCCATAAACTACTTCACATCCTTTTTCTTAAATGATGTACCATTGTCAGAAACAAAGGCGGAAGGGAGTCCAAAATGAGATATAATGTTATCTAAGAGAAAGTGACAAATAACTTTAGTAGTTGTAGATCGAAGTGGAACAGCTTCAACCCATTTCGTGAAGTAATAAATTGTTGTAATGATAAATACATGACCTTGAGAAGAAGGTGAAGAAATATTTCCAATAATGTCCAAGCCCCATATAGAAAATGGCCAAGGTGCTACCTAGGCATGAAGTTCTTGCATAGGAACTCGGATAAGGTTGCTATGTTGTTGACATTGAAGGCACTTTTTAACAAAAGGAAAGGAATCTTGTTCCATGCTTATCTAGTAGTAGCCCATTCAGAGCAGATTTTGATTTAGAGCACGTCTACCAAAATGCCCCCCCACAGGCACCAGAATGGGCCTCTTCAAGGGCAACAGGGATTTTAGCTTTAGTTAAGCAATGCAAGAGAAGACCATTGTAGGAACAATGATAGAGAACATTAGAAAGAATGATGTAATGTGCAGCAAGCTTGCAAATGTGAATTTGAGTGCTCTTTGAAGAATCAAGGGGAAAGGTATTTTCGCTTAGATAAGTGTATATATGGGAGTACCATTCCTCTAAGTCTACATTATAGCAGAAAAGAGAATTTATTGAACTAGAATCATCAATAGTAGGTGAGGCAAGATTTTGAATTATGAATTAATAATTACCTGTAGAATCGTCACAAGCTACAAGGGAAGCAGTACTTTCCATTGCATCAACATGACGATTGTCCTTATGGGGAATATTGTCAATAGAGAAATAGGAAAATTGATAAAGAAGTAATAAAGCCAAGTCACAGTATTGAGACAATTTATCTTGTTTAACTTGGTAGGAACCCATGACTTGCTTTATAATTAATTGAGAATCACTATGAATGTGAATATGCTTAATATTGAGGGACAATGTGGCACACAAGCCAGCAATAAGGGCTTCATACTCAGCAATGTTATTGGTACAAAGAAAGTTCAAGTGAAAGGAAAGAGGAATTAGCTTATCGAAAGGGGGTATCAATATGACAAGTTGCGAAATAAAACGGTGAATAGCCTAAATCTTACCTTGCAGACTACGAAGCTGAGAGACATTTTTTGAAGGTGGCATGTTGGAAATAGCATCGATCTTTCTAGTATGCACCTCAATACCATAGTTGGAGACTATAAACCCTAAAAGTTTGTCAGAGTCAACTCTAAAGACACACTTATAAGGGTTTAGCCACATGTTATAGAGGCTTATACATTCAAAGATACGAGGGACAATGTGCACATGATCTTGGCACAATACCAACTTGGCCAAGATATCATCAACATAATCTTCCATAATTTTGTGAATAAATTCATGAAGAATAAGGTTCATTATGCATTGATAAGTCACCCCAACATTCTTAAGACCAAATGGCATGACCACACAACAATAGTTTCCCCATGGTGCTGTAAAAGCAGTTTTAAGATGATCTTCAGGGTTAATAAGAATTTGATTATAACCTAAGAAGCCATCCATAAAGGAAAGTAAAGCATGACCTATTGTAGAATCAGTATCATGTCAATATTAGGTAAGGGAAAGTCATCCTTTAAGGATACTTTATTAAGATCACAAAAATTGATATAGTTATGAATGCGATTGTCGGGTTTAGCGATAGCCACAATGTTGGAGAGCCAGGGTGAATAGTCAATCAGGCAGATGAAACTAGCTTCTAAAATCTTTTCAATCTCATTGTTGACCATTAAAGCAACCCTAGGATTCATTTTAAATTTTTTTTGTTTTACAGGCTAGGCATCGGGATACGACACTATGTTATGGACCACAACATTCGGGTCTATACCAGGCATATCCACATATGTCCAAGCAAATAATTCAAAAAATTCATGAAGAAGATTAGAATGTGATTGTCACTCTTCAAAGGACAAACCTACCCAATCTATATAATCTTATATTTAGCTTTGGGATCCACTGGGATAGGAATAGTATCTCCAACAAGGAGAGTACTACAATGTTTAGGATCAGATCAATTAGACACTTGAGGGTTATCAGGGGATGAGCAAATATCATTGAACAAATTCACAGATGCCCTAAAATACGCTTGCGTATTTAAACAAGAATGGAATACACAATCGTGATGATATGAAGGCATATGCTCATAAACCCCTAAGAATTCAACAAGTGCTTCATCATTAGAAAAAGAATCAAGAATTAGCAGTTCGAAAGGATCAGAACCATGATTAATAAGTTTAGGATAGACCAAGGGAAGAGAAAGATAATCTAGGGAAGTAGAAATCATATTCACATCGAGGTAGTCTCAATAAAAAAAATCAGAGGGTCGATGAGGACAATATCCAAGACCTGATGAATAACCATGTGGGTTAGGCCTTAAAGGGATCTTGATACCCTGCTCTCATTTACCGCATTCATTCCCTTCATAACCAACACTAGAAAGGATATGAAAACCACAGCCATAAATTGATTGGATCTCCTTAAAAGGAGTGGGATCACCATTAGTGGCATAATCTATACATGAAGTATAATCACACGTAACCTTAGAAGTAGGAGTATCTTTAGAAGAGGAATACATAGTTTTATATGAGGTAGAAGAATTATTTACAGTCACCGAATTTAAAGATGATTTTGGAATATCCAAACGAGAGAGGTCAAGTTTATACTCTCTGACGAAGGACGGTGTAAAATCTAATGAACCCCAATCATCACCAGGACATGCATTTAAGGATGAGTTAAAGTTGAGGATGGGGAATCATCCTTGACAGAAGAAGAAGGAATCAAATTTTGAAGAGTAGGTAAAGAAAGAGGTTGATCTACAGAATCCATGTGCTGACAATATTGCATAGGATCCGGATCAACTTTAATCATATAAGTCTTATTTTCAAAGATAAACTTTATTGAGCCATGCAAGGTAGATGGAACTGTGCCCATGGCATGAATCCATGGTCTACCAAGTAGGAGGTTGTAATATAGTGTACCGAGCATGACATGGATGAGGGTAGGTAAAGTGACTGGGCCTAATTCAATTGGAAGTGTGATTATTCCTGGTGTTTGTCTACCAACATTGTCAAAACCACGAATGTTAAGAGTATTAGGAGAAATAAAAAATGTATCAATATTAATATTGTTCAGCAGGTCTATGCCATAAACGTTAAGACCAAAACCTTATCAATAAGGGTACGTTTCACACCAAAATTGTTAGTTCCAACAATAATAAGAAGAGGATCATTCTACCTTTGTACCTCTAAATAAGGTAGTTCAAATTGTTGAAACACAATATTGGTAGTGTTTGTATAAATGCAATCAAGTAAAGTAGCTACATCATTCAGCCTAGTAGAAGATGCAACGGGGATCTTTTGCATGGCTTTTTGGAGCATACTGTGATACTAAGGAGAAGTCTGAATGAGTTGCCAAAGAGAGATCTTGGCACGAGTAGCCTGAAGCTGCTCTACAAGATCATACTCTACGAAAGACTTCTGAGTTAGACGGGGAGCTAGTGGTAACATAGGAGAAGAAGTAGGAAGGTAAATAGGGACAAGATCAGGCTATTTGTTTCACCTAGTATTATATGTGTGGGCTACCGCATGATAATGAGGAGCCCCTGACAAATTTAATTTGATAGTTTTAGCAACTTATGAAATATAATTATCAATTTGGGATGTGTTTGAAGCACCTTGAATAGTAATTACTAGTTTAGAAGTTGTTTCTATTTTAGATTGAAGATGGACCACAATCTTTGGTTTCATAGATTCTTGAATAGAACCAGAAACAAAGATCGTGTTGATTGTGTTTGGAGAGGAAAATTGTTTTTGTTTAAAAGAGGAAGATTTTTCATGGATGAATTCATCAAGGGATTCATCAAGCATGTCAAAAATTTTACTATTAAATGATTTATCAAATGTAGTAAAGGTTTGAATAAAGAGATCTGACATTGTCAAATACTACTTTTTACCAAACAACTATAAAAGAAGGAGACGCAAGGATATGCTAGTGAACGCATTTCAGATTCACCAAAAATGTAGATGATAAAAATTGAAATGAATAAGCTATTCTAACTATCAAGTTCAACTCTAATCACTTACACTTAGGACCTAACCAAACTCTAGGAAGATTAATCTACTTCTATCCACTTAGGAAGAACAGATCAACTCATCTATGTCTGATTCAATTCTCTACCAGCAAATTAACTACTAAAGAACTTTAAGAATAAATAGAAAACTAGAAATTAATAGAGATATAAAATAATTTCAAGAAGTTGATAACAGATCCAGAAAGGAGATACAGAGGAGAACCTGGTGTCCAAGCTAGGGAGCCTCGACCTCAGACGCCAGCGCGTTGCGGGAACGTCAATGCGTGGCACGACACTATTCTCCCAACAGTGATAAAATGACAAAATTTTGTACTGTACAACAAGATACAAATATGTGATATCATCCAGTTTGCATAATGAAATAAAACAACTTCCCAGAAAGGGTATTTGAATTGAAATCACTTGAAACAAGCATTTAACACAAAAGAATTGAGTGAGAAACCAAAAGGGAGAAGGAACAAACTCTCGTGCATTCAATTTTCCTTCACAACCTACACAATACGAAGACAAGGAAAAACTTGTTGGGTTGATTAGGGGCTTGCCTTGGTCAAGCCCCCATTTTGGTTTTCCAACCTCCATGGAATAGCCAATAATATGAAAGAAAATAAACACATGAATGTGTGCATGTTCTTATCCTAAGTGTATCTAGGAGCTAAGAGCAATAGTAAAAATACCAATCTATAAGTATTATCCCTAGTCTACGAAGAAATACCCTAGTGTGTGTATGGTAAAATAGGTGGTGGTCTACACCACAAGTATTTGCCAAAACAAGTATAAAAGTAATAGCAATAGAAATAACACTATTCTATAACAATTGAATAATGTTACCAAGTTTTTGGTGTTGTAGAGGAGGCTACAAGCTCCTTGAAGGTGCAATCCATTGAGGACAGTTGGAACCCTTGCACGAGAGAGCCTCTTCTTAGCTTCAAGCTTGACCAATAGCTCACAAAACTGACAATGTGAGATGTTGCAATGCGATGAGCATCCACATCTACAAAATATGTTCATGAGAGTGTTTATAGATCTTCAATGATGTTCAAGAGTAGATTTTTGTATGTTTTCAAAAGCTAAGAGAGATTGATAGTTCAACATCTCCAAAAATGCTCAAGAGAGATTTATTTTGTTCATTCCCTCTCTTTTGCATGCATGGAGGGAATTTTCCAAGTCAAGTACACTATAGGGGTTGTTCTAAGGTCGTCTGAGTGTTACCTTTGACAAGATTCCAAAAATGAATGAGAGAATCAACATTTAAAAGTTTTGGCATATTCAGGACTCCAACATGGCGTGGGGACATCTATGTGTGTTGCTTCCATCCTAAAAATATTTGTCCAAAATTTTTATGTGTTCTCAGAAAAATATAACAAATAAGTATCTAGAATGCATTTTTCAAAAATAGCTAGTGATGAGGGAAAATAGGCTAAAGGTTAGGTTTGATGACCCTAAAAACATGCTATAGGCGCAGACACTAAAGAGAGCAAGACATATCGTGAAATTGTGAGGTTACACAATTATCTATGCTACAGAAATATTGATGATTAAAAAACAATACACAATTAAATCTGCAAGCACTCTCTCAAAAAAAATTGTCTAGATATTACTCAGAGGAGCATTACAAAATAGATTTCAACTTCCAAGATTGAGAAAATCAATAGAAAATCTACCTGAACCAAAGAAATTTTACACATTTAAACGTGCCATATTTTTATTTTACATCAAATCAAAGGGTGTATTGGTCTTTAACCCAACATAGGTAGAAACCATTATAGAGTTATCAATAGGAAAATCTCCAAGAATATATGTGAATGTTTCTTTAGAATCCATGCCCACCCATATGTGGTTTGTCCTCTTTGAGCTTCCTAATGCTTCTGTAAGGGGTTTTTTTGAAGAATTTTGTGTTGGATTTTATTTTTAATGGAGTGCTTGGGCTAGAGAAATAATGCTTTAAGTTTGGGTTGAGCCTCTTGCTTTCCTTTTGAAGTTTTTTACTTGGTTGTTAAGTTTGAAGCGTCAATTGTTGAAGTGAAAATCATTTGATTATAGTTTAATGCATGAAGATTGCCTTATTAAGGTGGAACATTTGTTTGTTTGGTTGAAAGTTAGTTTTGAATGGATTTTGATGACTCCTTTAGTTAATATCAACCTCTTCTACTTTGTTGCCTTATTGTGATGCCAAAACATGGAAGGAGTTTGTGATTTTAAGTTGGTTCCTAATTATGTGTTGAGGTCATGCATATTCCCTATAGAATTTGTCCTTAATTTGCAAGGCTTTTCCTTGATGATTGAGCATTTATCCTCCTTGGGAAGGCTAATTTATTATAGTTGGAGTTCTTGCGAGGTTGTGGCCTTTGATCTCTTTTGATATATTCTATATTTGTGTTATTGATGTTCACCATAAACTTTGGCTAATTGACCATGTCCATGATAAAGCTTACATAAAAATAGGATATTCTTGTAATCTGATGTTTTCCCCTTCAAACTCTCCTATGTCTAAGATAATATATTCACACAACATATTTTGAAGATCAATAATGACATAAACCATTGACTAGTTAAGAACCTCATGTACTTGGTAAATTTAAATGCAATAATGTACTCACCTATTGCTTCTTCAATTTTCTTGAAGGTGGATTCTTGCCAATATCCACTGGAAAGTAGGGGCAGCTTAACCCATACTAGAACTATGTTTGGAATATTTGTTGGATTGAAGGAAGAAGACTATTACTTCATGAACAAACTAGTTTTTTTAATAAACTAGGGTCTTTTTGGAAAATTGAATTTTTTTCTTATTTGGTGGTGAAGATGGCCAAAAAGTATCCCTTTAGCATCATGAGAATATATATAGATCTTGGGCTTTTCTAATTTTCTTCCACCCATATTCGTAGAGATCAAGGTTTTAGAAAATCTCCTATCAATTTGTAGATAAGGATGTTTTCCTTAAGCAACCGAAGTCTATGTTCCATTTCATCCATACATTTTTTAACTTTTGGTGAGGCTTCCATCCTAATTTAACAACTATTTTCCTTCTTGGTGGGGAGAAAGGCTTTATAATCTTCCTATGGGCATGAAGTTGCATGAATTACATAAAGTATTTCATAAAATTTTGGTTTGTATCATTAGAGACATCATATCTAAAATGGGATTTCAAATTCAAAGGCAAGGTGGGGAATGGGTGCTTTGTTAATATGTTATGCCCCTATACTCTCCATGCTCCACCTTCTCTCCATCCTCCCCCACCTTGCCCCTTAAAGAGTAGATCCTTTCTCCCATTGGCATTGAACTAAGTTGGGGGATGGTTGTTTCTAGGAAAGGAGATGACTAATTGGGGTGGAGAGGGCATGGACCTTAAGGTGGTAGGTAGGAGCTTAACACATATAGTAAGTTGGTTGAAAAACATTAATATTATCCATTATTTCTATGCCCTTAACCCATTGATTGTATTGGAATATGTGTAGCCAACTTGTGGCAAGCATAACCCTTAATTAAGTTATATGATCATTTATATAGTTTTATATAGGCAGTTAGGTCGGTGTAGGTGGTGTAACTGAAAATTTAACCCTAACCTAGATCAATTAAATCAAAACCTAGATCAAATAGTCACACAATAGAGTAAGAAAAAATGAAATATAAACAACTAAAAAAAGCATCATAAAAGCTAAAAACAAATTTCATCCTAATTGCACTCCATTGCTCTCCTCTTTTTTGCCTTGGGAGAAATGGCACCAAATGAAGCTTTGCTCTCAGATTTTTGAATAGCACAATTCACATAAAAAAATCGAGTAGAGTTTCGTTGCATTCTCCGAGGTGTTAGAGGGAAAAAAATTAAATGAGGGGTTTATATAGAATTTTGGTGGAAGAGAAAATGGGAAAGTTGCCATTTATTCCATGGAAGATAATTTGGAGTTAAGTGATGTGGACTAGGGAAAGTTTCTAAGATAGAGATGAGATGGAAAATGGAAATGATAAAAGGAGAGAGAGAGAGAAGAGTGAGAGATGAAAATGGTAAGTGCATTTAATTAATTAAAATAGATTTTAAATCATTTGTGGCATATGAATAATTAAATAAATAAATAAAATTTATTTAACTATAGAAGAAAATGGTAGATAATTAAATAAATAAGCATATGTATTTATTTTATTAGAAATGGGTTTAAATAAATATAAAAAATATATTTAATTTGGAGGAAATATTAAGATAAAGATAATTAAATAAATATAACTATTTATTTAATTTAGATGAAAATTAAGACATGGATAATTAAATAAATATAACCATTTATTTAATTTAGAAGAAAGATTCTAGGGTAATTTTTTAGTGTCTACATTTTGCCCCTCTTTGAGATGGTGTTGCGAAGCAACATCGTTTCAAAGAAAGATAAAATATAGTGCTTGGCTGGATAGAAGAAGATGGCAGGATTAGGGATGATGATGCCCTAGTGAATTGAAGAGATGAATGAAAGATGCCCCCTCAGGAGTTTGGACAGAAGAATGAAATTGTGAAGGAGAAACTCCCAAAAGGAAGAAGAAAATGAAAGATGTGGAACAAGAAGAAAGTTAGTATGGTGAGAGATGGTGAGAAGATGCATATTAATGCTACAAAATGGAGAGATAGATGGATAGAGACATACGTGCATGGATAGTGCTTGCTATTTTGTGTTGATTTTTAATCATCATAGAGCAATTATTTTGGAAGATGGATATATGCATACTAGGTATGACGGACCATAGTAGATTTGGTATCCATTACATATGAACTGACAACTCTACAAACAAAGAAGGAATATTCCCATCAAATGAAAAAGGACTGATAATGCCTCATTCTACTATTTGCCACCTACTAGGAAGTTGATCCTAGAGATTTTGAGTCCTCACAGAAATGAGAGCTTAAGATAAATCAAGATAAAAGACACATATATGATAACACACACAAGCAAGCAAGCAAGCATGCACAAATGATTCAAAAACAAACAAGATATTACCCATGTCAAGTTGTAAATCGATAATTGATTGAGCAAGGATTGATTGGATTGGTTGAGGATAATGTTGTCATTGTGGGGAACGATATATCCCTATAACACCACAAGGATGCGGGAATGATATATCCCATTGATGATGATTGGATAAATGATCGATTGATTGGTTTGATAGCAAGGTTGGAACAAAACCAAAGTATGCGTTTGGATGATTGGCTAGATTACTAAATTGGATTGGTATCGATTAAAGATGACGTGCCTTCTAATTTATTGGAATGTAATGATTTTTTTAGATTTTTGGATATTTTTGATGTTTGTGGATTTTTTGGAGTTTTTGGATGTTGTGATTTTTTTTGGATTTTTGGATGTTGTGATTTTTTTGGGTTTGTTTTGGATATTTTGATGTTTTCGGATGTTGTGGTTTTTTTTTTTTTTTTGGTAATGTTTTGATTTGTTTTGATTTTGGATGTTTTGATGTTTGTGGAGTTTGAATTGTTTTGGGATGATATTGGATAACAATGTGGATAGCCTAGATGCTAGATACCAATGAGAAGAGAAAACCAAGTCTAGATGCAAAGGATGGAGATGGAATTGGAAGAATAGATAAAAGGATGGGAGAAAGTAAATAGGATGGAAGACTCATAATAGATGGAGGGAGAAAAGGATAGGCAACAATGAATAGAATGGATGATGTGTTTTGGATGTGACCTCCAAAGACTATGTTGCATAGGAATAACATGCCCCATTCTAGGGATAATGCTTAGTATTTTACATGACAAATCTTATGACAATAGGATTGATTAGATTTATTGGAAAGGATGAGGTATATCAAGGGATGTCCAAAGCATGTTTCAACATTTTTCCCCTATCTTTATCAAGATCAAAAGGAGGAAAGGAGGATGGATTGGATCAAGGGGATAATTATGTGGATATAATGGATAAGGAAGATATGATAGGAAGGATAGGAGGAATGATAGGATGTGTGGATGAGACAACATGCCCCCAATGTAAGGTACATAGATAATCAACCTACACATGATGCATGTTTTCTAGGTTTTCATCATGGTACTTATCCAAGGCACTTGTTTGCCAAGTTTTCACCATTGGACGAAGGATTTCTCTTTACTATTTTTTTTTTATTTTTTCATTTTTTTCTTTTTTTTCTCATTTCATTTTTTCATTTTTTTATAGGATGAGTGGATGGTGGGAAAAGATAGATTTAGATGGAAGATGGGGACTCGAGTGTCTGTTTCCAAGAGGAGGTGATAGTGTCCCATTTTTGGATGCTTGCGACACATAGAACATGTCAAGTGTTATTATGTGCATGAATGTTGGTAGGTGATTGTATGAGATGGAAATGAAGTGGATTATGAATGGATGGATAATGGTGGATTATGATAGATTGATGCAAGGATGGATGGGGGATAGCGGATTATGATGTGGATAACAAATGGAAGGATTATGCAAAAGCATGGACCATAGGGATATGATGGGTGAAATATGTGGGATAGTGGATTCTCCCTTTTACAATGAGCAGTCGATTAGCTTTTAAAGGCCTTCTCTTTACTTCACATAATTGTTTCTTGGAAATAAGTTACAATAAGTAAAGATCACTTTTCCCTTTCCTATAGCTCATTATTAAAATGACTTTTTTATTTTCCCCTTCGATTACATTTAGAAAATCATTAACATAATTTAAATTATGAATCAAGAGTCAAGGAAATAGGTGATGTGAATAATGCATAAGGTGTTCATATGGATATTTATGGACAATCTTGCACAACAACCAACCTTCTATTTTTCTAAAAGACAAAATCAATCCTCCTCCTTTGTCCTACAGATATCTCGATTCTAAGGCTTCTAAAAATATTTTCCCCTCTCACACACTTGATTGAAAGTAGGTCTTCCCCTGAAGAATCTAGTTGGATTCGATATATAGAATTGTACAGACCTCTGCTACTTCGGTCAAATATTCTAAAAAAATAATTGAAACTTGGAATTCTTTTTTAGGGCAAAGGGCATGTGACATCAATTTTATTTCAATCTTTGAGAATGGCCAAGAATCCATCGGCTAGGCTTAAACAACACACTCTAAGCTTTGACTTAGATGTGTGCTAGTGAGCCCTCTCCAAAGCTCCATTCCTATCCCAATGCCACAAAGAAATGTGGTCTCACGAAATACCATGACTGCAGGATATCCATAAAATGGATTTATTGAAAAGTCTTTAGAAACTTTCAAGCAAATGCAATTAGCAATCCATCGAAAGATAAAGGACGGAGGAATTTTGTCAGATGTTGTAGTTGTAACTGCCTTGGCAAACATGTATGCAAAATGTGGAAGCACAGACAAGGTATGTGAACTACTTGACAGGATACCTCAAAGAGATGTTATCTCATGGAATGCCACGATTGCATGTTATGCAAAATCTGTAAATGTAGATAAGGTACATGAACTATTTGACAGAATGCCTCAAAGAAATGTGTTCTCATGGAATCCACTGATTGCAGGATATCCACAAAATGGATTTGTTGAAAAGGCTCTAGAAACTTTCAATCAAATGCAATTGGATGGCGTAAAGCCCAAAACTTTGCCAACATCCTCCTACCCTGTGCCAAGTCGGAGCTTTGGAACAGGTTATGGACATCCATCAAAGCGTAAAGGATAGATGAATTTTGTCAGATATTATAGTTTCTACTGCTTGTATGCAAAATGTGGAAGCATATACAAGGCACGGGAAGTGTTTGACATAATGCCTCAAAGAAATGTGGTCTCATGGAATGCCATTTGTTGACAAGGCTTTAGAAACTTTCAAGCAAATGAAATTGGTAGTTGCAAAGCCAACATCCTCCCTGCTTGTGCCAAAATGGGAGCTTTGGAACAGGATATGAACATCCATCAAAGCATAATGGAAGGGGGATTTTTGTCAGATATTATAGTTGGAAATGCTTTGGTAGACATGTATGGAAAATGTGGAAGCATAGACAAGGAATGTGAACTGTTTGAAAAAATGCCTCAAAGAAATGTGGTCTCATGGAATGCAATGATTTTGGGATATGCACAAAATGAATTTTGCAAGGATGTTCCCAAAATCATTGAATTAATGAAGCACTTTGGAACATATCCTAACATTACAAGCTTTGCTTGTGTTCTATGCGCATGCAGCCATGCAGGTTTAGTGGATGAGGGCTGCACTTGCTTCAATCATAGGAGTAACCCTTATTGCATTACACCTACAATTGATCAGTATGTGTGCATGGTTAACCTTCTTGCCCATGTTGGCTATCTTGAGGACACCCTAAACTTTATCATTAAGATGCTAGTTAAACCTGTGTTATTTTAATGCATGTGTTTTCTTGGTGCTACAAATCACATATGAATATAGGCTTGGGAGTATTTATGGTGACGTTGCTTTTTTATTTGGAACCTAAAAATATACCATGACTTATGTTCTCTCAAACATCCATGAAGAAGTGGGCAGGTGTTGTGAGGTTCAAATGAGAAGGAGATTCATGAAAGATAAAGGAATTATAAATATCCCTCGATGTAGTTGGATTGAAGTCCATAAACTGGTACATACTTTTTGTGTCGGAGACATATCACACACATAGACATAGGAGATCTATGCAAAGTTGGAGAAATTGGCTTGGGAGATGAAGGCAGCAAGGTATTTTCCATATTCAAGACATTTACTTAGTGATGTGGAAAAGGAGGAAAATAAATTATTTATCTACCACCATAGTGAAAAAAATGGCAATTTCTTTTGGTTTGTTAGAAACCCCCCGTGAACAACTATTAGAGTTGTTAAGAACCTTCAAGTATGTGTTGATTGTCACAATGCAATGAAGTTTATCTCCAAGATTGTTGCAAGAGAAATTGTTGTGAGAGATGCAAATTGTTTGCATCATTTAAGGCTAGGAGAATGTTCTTGTGGAGACTATTGGTGACGCTAAATGAAGTGATCTAAAAAATAGGTTCACACTATAATAATATGCACCATGTCAGACCTCCACTAATAATGAAGGAACAAGGTTGTATTTTCAGTTACTAGGGAAAAAATGGTTTTGTTTTTTGTTTTAAGTATTTGGCAATCTATCTAGACTATGATGTTGCCTTCATAAAATTAGATGCATAGAGTGTAATGGAGATCATTACTTATATACACTATTGAGGTATCTGTCAAAGACTTAATTTATGATAGCATGGACATTTAATTGAATTGTTTTCATAAAACCTACATATGTATGAAATGAAAAGATGGAGGAGGTGGTGGAGAAAGAGTGAAAACAAAAGGTGAGGAACATTTCAAGTAAATGAAAGATGCTTGAGCAATAGGAAATGGGAGAGGAGGGCTCACAATTACCCTTGCCATTTTGTATAGTTCTTTTGTTTCGATTAATCATATTGTCTTTTGCCTATGTTAGGTTAAGCATTTAATTACACATTCTAGATTCAATATGTAATTTTTTTAATAAGTGAATGCCATTTATGGTTAGATATTTATAATGTTGTTTTACATCCCTTTGCTTGATGAGATATCTAATAGATTTGTGAATTCGTAGATATTTTTTAATTTAGTTTGATTTTAATTTGTTTGGTTTCAATTAGAAAGAAACCACTATAATTTATAATGAAGTAAAAAGAAAAATTATAAGTGTGTTTATGTTGTAATTAGTGGTTATGCATGGCACTTGAAAAACTCTCATAGCAAGGTGTATAGATTGATGTTAGAGAGAAAAGAATAACATTTGTATATGTAAAAATAAAATAACGATTTATATTGCATTGTAATTGCACGTTCACAGCATTACAAAATTGTGCATGATTTGATTTATAAATTAATAATAATGAGACAAGGGTTTGAAGGTAGTTAGGAGAGGCTAAATAGGGCATTTCATAAGTGTTTGTAGTGACAATAGGATTTAAAACAAGAGGAACTCAAAGGGATGAGGGGAATTTTAGAGAAACACAATAGAAGACATCATAGGTTTGAAAGGAATATTATAATTATATTTATAATATGGTCGACCTGACTACTTTATTCACTTGTGCAAACCTAACAAATGTTAGTAAAGTTAAACTATGTTTGGTAAGATAGGAATTGAATAATTTTGCACTAGTCACATATCTAGCAAATGCTAGTGAAGACTAAATTCCATATGCCACATCTAATGTTTGTTTACAATCCTTAATCACAACTCCATTAAGAATCTTGAATTATTGTACTTGATTCATGTCAATTTAATAATGAGGGATTTATTTCATAATGTCCAAAGACTTATTTTTCATGGCTAACAATTTTTGTTTAGTTGATTTAAAATGGAATGTTATCATAAACATACATGTTTGTATAAAATGAAATCAAGAAAAATAGTTTTTGGAAAGAATCTAGAATGATTAACTTTAATTCTTCATATCATGTAAATGCATTTGACAACTTCATGATTATAAGAAAACACACATTTATAAGTTAATTTAAATCTTTTTAATGACTACATTTTTAATGTTTACAATAGAAGAAGGGAATTTGTTATGAAGCACCTTCTATTCTTATAAAAGCTAAATCACTTTGTAACTATCACTAATGGTATCACACTGGAGGTCCCAAGGGACATCTAAAATTATAAATGAATATTTTTGTGTATGAATTATAATAGTAGACAACATTTGAATGGAAGCAACTCCATTGTCATAAAAAATAAAAATAATTATAAAATAATCCCATAGATCACATTATAGAAGTGGGCAATATGGTAGTGATTCTTTAAATCATGTGACGTGAAATGGTCCCATAGATTGGCTTTTGCATCACAAGGGACAACAATAATTATTTTTGCATGATGACATGAAGCACATTGACTAAGAGCCTTGCTTCATAGGTTGGATTAAGCTCTTAGCAGCATATTTTAGGACACAATAATATCTTCTCACTATGGCTCACCATTTTTGTTTTGTGGCTATGCTCTATCTAGAATGGTGAATTTTTTTCCCTCTTTATTATTGGTGAGCGCTTTGGTCTTGGTGCAATGGCCTTTGGAAGTGGCTTAGGGAAGAGGAAATGATAGGATTTTAGGGTGGAGGCATCAAAACAGAAGGGTAAGAGGTAAAAGGAGAGGGTGGAGAGCACCAAGATGGTGGAGAATTTCATCTATGTCTAGAAAGGGAGATTACAAATCTTGATCTCTGTTCCTAGTTCTATGTATCAAGGAATTCGCCAAGGAGATGGATGAGGCTTCATGTGTGGGCATAGAAGGTTTTAGAGGGTATTGTTGCATGATGGATTATCATTTTCTATGTAGGTCTCAAGTGATTGTATGGAAATGATTTATCATGTTATAACCTAATTCAACTCTTGGCTAGGTATTAGTGTAATTAGTGTAAGTCTTTTCTTTTGTCTAGATTTGATGGCACTTGAAGTTGGTGAGGAGGGGCATCATGTGTTCTATTGTGTGAGGTTAGCTCTAGATTGAAGATTTTATTTTAGTTAGCTAGATCTTTAAAATGATAAGATTAGGATGGATAATTTCAAATTTGGATAGATCTAGTGAGCTCATTTATACAATGAACCTAGGCTTTTAATGCTCATTTTTTGTGTCTTTTGGTGTCTAACCCAAGTATATAAACAAAAAAATATCAATTTACATCAAATTTTGTATAAAATTTATATCAATTTTATTATTTTTTAAAAAATCTAAATTTTATTTAAAATTGATCCAAATTTTATATAAATTTTGATCTAAAATATATATAGTATAAGATTATAAATTGATATAAATTTTATATAAATCAGTTGATATTTAAATGATATATTTGATATATTTAAAAATGTAAAGTTAAATTTCTAAAATTATTTTTTAAATTTTATTTAATTTTTAAATTTGTACCTAATTTAAATTTCATTTATTAAAGTGTTTAAACTTTATAAGTTTTAATATTTTCATTTTAAAAGATTACACACTTTAGAGATTGCGAGATACATTATTACATATAGATCAAACAACTATTAACATGTTTGTGCTTTCTATCTACCAATAAGACCATAACCAAAATGAAGACTTTGATGGATCAAGTTGAGAACCCTTTAGATGGCCTAATCTCACCCCCTATTAAGTTGAAAACCTAAAGGGGATCCTAATAGAGGCTTATGGTGAAAACCTGCAAGGGTGCCATAAGAAAAGTTTATACCAAAAATCCCATAGCCAACATTATGTTGCAAGGACACACAAGAGATGATGCAGAACCCAAGAACCAATTGTATGATAAAAGCAAATGCTTTATGGTATCCATAGAAGGTCACAACTGTATGAGAACAGTGCTACAAGCATGCCCCCACATCTTAGAAAGCTATATAGTAAGAAGCACTTACTACATATATGTAAAAGGAGCAAGTAAAATATATAGGGATATGATATGAATGTAATGGATAGCATGTAATATTGTACAAAATAGAGAATATTATAAGCATGTATGAGAGAGATATGAATGTAAGAGAATAATGACTATATAACAGATGTTGTATTCAATATCAAAGGAATCGTATATATGGTTCCATCTTATGATGTCTATGGATGCATGTGTCTATTATTTCTTTTGATTTGGTCCATATCTTACCACAAATGCATGTTCTTCTTCCTTATTGTATCACACTAAAGTACACCACAACATAATACAAATCTAATCCATAGGTTTCAATTGTTGGTGCAAAGGGAGGAAGAACAAATTTAAGGAAAGAATTTATGATAACATAGACAAAGATAAGGACATTTGACAATTTTATTTATATAGAGAGAATTTAGCCATGTTGATGTGTAGTAATGCACATTAAATTCTAGCCCTTAGAGGGGGTTAGACACCTATAATATGGCTATGGAATAGGAGGTGAGCTTGAAAAGATGTGACCACTATGTCAAAACATGTCTAACTATTTGAGATTTATAAAAGGGATTAAGAAAAAATAAATTAAATTAGTATGGCCAAAGGAGATAACAACAACCTAAGAGAGATCATTGCAGAGAATGAGATGGGGGTTGAAGAGAGCAAGATAATGGATTTGATTGAGAAGGAAAATGAAGAAGGAAGGAAATTGACAAAAAGATAAGAATAATGGTGTAGTCACGACCACGGGTTTTGTCAAACAACCCAGTCATGTGCAGCCATAACACACAACAGAAGTACAAATGCATTCACAAATCTAAAATTATTTTATTAATTTCAAAAACATCAGCATTGAAAAATTTATTGGCCTTTCAACATTACACTGCAATACAATCTACCATGTGCTTACAACACCAAACCGCTTTCCAGAGGATATCTAGATCACCCCTGAATCAATTATCCACTTATGTTATGTGAGGAAAATTGAATCCCAATCAGGCCAAAAAAAGGACATTTATACTCTCCAGAAAAAAAAGGAAGTTTAACCGTCCTCCATTGGTTAAGGAACTGAATAGGCATTGTACTTCCAACGGCCACAACTAGAAATGAATCGTCAAGCAATTGAACAACTATAAAACGGAATGTCACTGCAAAACATTCTCATTAATATATGATAGTCACCACTGTGTATATTTGACAATCGATACACACTCAGCCTTATAACAGTCTGTCGGCAAAAATGTCTTTCCACAATCACTGTGTTTATTATCGACATTCCTTTATATTTTAAAACTCCAACAGTTATTGACAAAAGATGTACTTTGTGAACTTTAAAAGTTTGCCTTCTCAAGCTATCAGAAAATGTTGCCTTTTCTAAACTTTGACCAATCCAATCACAAATGCCTATCAGTAAAAGTGTTGTTTCTCTAACCTTAGTGATAATTGCCCAGCAGCAAATGTTCATGTTTTTGAACCTTAGTCATAATTGGCGAAAACTCACTTTTTGAAACTTATACTTTATCTCTTATGCCTTCTCTTCTATCGGCGATTTGGTCATTGTTCAAACTTGTTCTCTATCCACTCCATCAGAAAAATGTGATTATTTGGAACCTCAGTTTTGATTTTCTATCGATGAATTCTCCCAATCATGAACTGACAAAGACTTCACATTTTCCTCTTATCGACAAAATTGGCCTTTCCAAAACCTTGTCGGCATATCGATAATTTTATGAATCTGCAAACTAGCTGAAGACTTAGGAAATGTTCTTCTATCTGCAATATTTCAATGCCATGAACTACAGAAGCCTTGGCTCTAGCCTTCAAAGCTCTTATCGGTGAAGTGATGCGTCGGCGAACCTACGGGTTCGCGAACTAGTGATTTTGCTAACTAAGTTTGAAATCCTAGAACTTCGCTGACAACGTAGGAACTTCATCCAAATTCAAATGGCTAACAAAAGAAGAAAGACTTAGGAAAATTTTAAATTTTCCTTGAAGGCTTTAGTCGAGGAAAATGCCCATTGGGAAATTAGGAAATCAGCAAACTGCAGAACTGATGAACTAAAAAGTTTGCGAACTAGAGATTTTTTGACTAGCCATAACTTCGTCAATTTTCATCCAAATTTCACCAAATTGGAACTGGAGATACCCATTAGGCTCTTCTACAAGATGATGCTCTTACTTGCCCAAAATAAATCTGCATTTTCTCTAAAAACAAAACTGTAAAGAAAACAAAGCCAAAAACTAACTTAGAAAATAAAATATATTTTTGGTGACACAGGATTGCCAGTGAACCTAGATGCTCCTACATCAAACAAGAGGAAATGTACTAGAAAAGAATTGAAAAGTTGCACGAGGAATCTAAGTAGCATACTAGAGGCTATAGTAAAATCTCCATGAGTTTTTGAGTTAGTTAGATTATCAAATGACACACCACTTACAAATCTAAATGAACCTCAAAGGTCAATTACCCTCATGAGAATCGACAAGAAAAGTATAAAAAGAATGATGGAATAGTTAAGAGAATATGAGGAATTAGTAAGTATTGATGAGTTGGAGTCATGGAGGAGAGGCACTATAGTGGTAGCGGAGAGAGAACTTAGGAGTACGGAGGCACAACTAGAGGTTATATTATTGACTCAGGACTAGTTGTGAAAGATGATTCTAACTTGTTTTATCTAAAATTCAAAATAGTAGATGGATTTGAGGAGTTGTTAACACTAACTTCTCAATTTAAGGATCTAAATCTTAGTACAAACCATTTTAATACTGGGATCAATGGGTCAATGCAAGATAATGGGTCTACTTTTTGGCCAAAAAGGGGCAATGTTTTTCTTAAAAATCAAATTTTGTCATAGTTGGGGTAAAAATTTGAAGCACTTATACATAGAATATTAACATGGTCTAAAAATATGACATCTAGGATTTTATTTCTAGTTTGCAAATATGTAAATTTAATTTAACACCTAGATGATAAAAGTTGGTTTTGTATAGGATGTACAAAAGTGATCTTTTTAAAAAAGTATGTTGAAGGCCAAAACATTCACATGTATGGCCCACAAAACAAGTAATAGATGATTAGAAAGACTATCATAAAGTCACAAGATTAACAAGGTATCATTAGGATAGCACTCCAATAATTCCACTATCACCAACATGTTGGAACCATCGATTTGGTCACACAAGGTGTGCAATAAAAAACATGACTATTGGCACCCTTACACTGAATGTAATTCCAACATTTTGCAAGAATGCATTTATCGTCAACATGGTCAAATGGTTTGGATTTGTTGGAACTTGAGATATGTTATTGTAGATATACCTGACATCCACCTATAGGTGCAAATAGAACATTCCTAGGTGCCATAGATTCTGAGAATTATTGCACCAAAGTTGACACATTTTCGCTCTTAAGAGCTCTTAAGAGACTTTCTCAATCTAATGTAGCTCAAAAGGATTGGGACACCTAGAGAATGAAACATGAGGCCTCCACTAGCATTCACCCTTACATCGATTGAAATGTTGGCACCGTCAATTTAGTCCCACAACGTACAAAATTAAAAATATGACTATTCCAGCACCCTTACACTAAATTTATCATATATAAAAGATAATAAGACTACCTTAATGCTACTAAATGACCACTTTCTTGCAAGGTAAAATCCTTGCTGGCATGGTATGACTAACAGTCCTTTTAGTGATTAAAATATTTAGTGACATGTTTCTGGGTTTAGTTGATAGGTTAGTCCCTTTAACTCATTTTATTTCATGACAAAACAAACATATACCACTAACGAGACCTCTGGCATCAACTAAGAAGGAATCATCATGGGTGGGCAAACTAAGAGTTCTTGTATCAAAAATGACAAGTCTAATGTAAGATTGCATGTACATAATCATAATAAATTTGATTAACCTCTAAATCACTATAATCAACTATAAACTATAAACTATCAATTAAAGCAAAATTCAATTCAATTATTTTGAGTCTTTTCTAACATTCAAAGCAGCTTTCGGTGAATGATGGTCTTAGTATATGATTAGGAGTCCTACTAAATCACATCGGGAAAGTTGGCACATCTCTCACATTTGGAATAGACTATAAAAGTAAAATAATGTTGCTATAAATTAATATATAATTATTGACAAAAAAGGAAATGCACATAATAAAAAAAGGTTAGATGGTAGAAAAAATTATTAACATCTAAATCACTATATTCAACTATAAAATCTAAACTATCAATTAAAGAAAAATCCAATTCAATTACTTTGACTTGTTGCTGATTGCAAAGAGTCATTTGGTGAATGATGGTCTTATTGGATGATCAAAAGTCCTACTAAAGCATGCTGGGAAAGGTGGCACATCACTCACATTTGGAATAGGTTGTAAAAGTAAAGAAACATTGATATAAATTAATATATTTAATTATTGGAAAAAAGGAAATGCATACAATAAGAAAAGGTTAGATGTGTAGAAAAGTGTATACCATCAAGTCTTAGCCAAATTAAATGGTAGAAAGATTACCCTAATGAACTTCTATAAGCTCCTCGTTTATCATCAATTGTTATCCCACTTAGATATATTAGTACTAGACTCTTTGTTTATATTAAAATTAAATGGGAATATCACAAAATAATTTTAAATTTTACCTCAAAGAAAGATTGGCCTTGCTCCTCTTTTGCACTAATTTGTTATGCCTCATCTTGTGTTCTAGTCCCTAATGCCTTGGCTTGTGTAGCTGAAATATGAGGGACATTGAATATTCTAATGTGTTCAGGGTTGGCTCAGTCGTCACTCCAAGAGGACCTAAGCACAAATTATTATGCATAATGCAAAGATGAGGCACACAAACATGTGTGGATGAGGAGGGTCCACTAATATCAAATGATCCACTATGATCATCTATTTCATGTGGTTGTACTAGTCGAAAAGTTATGTAACTAAATGCTCTGTCAAAGTTATTATTCAACTATGATACATAGAACTAGGAGCAGAGATCAGGATTTGTAATCTCCCTCTCTAGACATAGATGAAATTCTCCACCATCTTGGTGCTCTCCATCCTCTCCTTTTACCTCCTACCTGACAGGTTGTCATTAAGTCCTAACACTTTAGTTGAAAATGTATCATTTTTGTCAACTAGGTAGTGTCCAAAGTTGTATGCAATAGGGGATTGGTTTAGACATTTCAACTTAGTAATGGTTTTCTAAATTTTTAAGAAAGCTTTTGAGAATGTAAATCTAAACTAGAAAGCATACAAACTTAGTCTACAAAGCATTTGAACTTAACCTATAAAGCATATGAACTCTAAACTATGAATCAAAACATAAACTCTTAACTAAGAATTTGAAAGAAACATTCTAATCTAAGAAAGCAGGAAATTCTTTAAATCCAAACTTGCACTATCAATTAGTATTGAACTTCTGTACTTAAGAAAGAGCTCTGGAAATCACAAAACAACACACAGAACTTTGGACACTACAACTGAAGATTTTACTATGCTGAAAATAACTGAACACAATATCCTGTAGGTCAACATCAATAATTACTCTACCATATTACCATGAAACAGAAAGTTATAAAGTTTTGAACAAAGAAATCACAGAACATAACATAAACAACAAATTCACAAAACATTAAAATACTTATCTATCCCTAATTCCTTTGAGTGGCCATCTCTCTAGAGATTTCTTCTTGATTCAAGTCACATTTACCATTCATAGCTCAAATTTCATTCCACATTCATTACTCAATAACACTTATCTTTTCACAGAGCAAAATCTGATTCTATTCATCCATAGCATCATCGCTTTAAAAATAACAAGATAATCTATATCACTACCAAAATCCTAGATACTAGGGCGGCTCATTAATGCCACTAAAAAAGTCTTCAACAAGATAAAAAATAGAATTTAACTGAACTAGCTATCTTTTAAATACAACATATCAAAGGCTCCAAGTGGAGCTATAAAATTTCTTAAGTGCTCTTAAACAACAAAAAGTGATAGAATCTGCTAGGTGGTCGGATGATAATAAAAGACTAAAGTCCACAATCATGTATCTCCTCAGATTTTAGCGCCCTATTATTTTGATGTTGCTGACTCCAGTCGACATTCATGTTTATTATTCCCACTAAACCATACTCAAAACCTATATCAATACACAGATCTTTTCACAAAATTATGTCAACATTAGTGACGAAATCTAGTGAATTCAAGAACAAAGATTTGTACAAGATTCTTTCAAAAATAAACAATTATTGCATAGAAGACTAATAAATTAGCATAGCTCAAGGTAGTCTAATGGCACATAAAGGGTCCTTTAGTTAATGATAAAAATGAGGTTATTTATACCTCATCACTACCCTTTTGTTTTGATGTCTCCACCCTACAATCCTAGCATTTCCTTGTCCCTAAGCTACTTCCAAAGGCCATTGCACTGAGACCAAAGTACTCACCAGTAATGAAGAGGGAAAAATTCACCATTCTAGATAGAGCATAGCCACAATACAAAAATGGAGAGCCATAGCGAGAAGACATTATAGTGTCCTAAAATCCGCTGCTAAGAGCTCAATCCAACCTATCCAGCAAGGCTCTTAGTCAATGTGCTTCATGTCATCGTGCAAAAATAATTATTGAACATGTCCCTTGTGATGCAAGATCCAATCTATGGGATCATTTTATGACACATGATTTCAAGAACCACTACCATATTTCCCACTTCTATAATGTGATCTATGGGATTATTTTATAATTATTTTTATTTTTAATGACAATGGAGTTGCTTCCATTCAAATGTCACCTACTATTATAATGCATACACAAAAACATTCATTTATAATTTTAGACATCCTTGGGGACCTCTTGTGTAATACTATCAGTGATAGTTACAAAGTGATCTAGCTTTTATAAGAATAGAAGGTGCTTCATAACAAATCCCCTTCTATTGTAAACATTAAGAATACACTCATTATAAAGACTTATAATGACTTAGAAATGTATGTTTTCTTATAATAAAAAAGTCGTCAAATGCATTTGCATGAGATGAAGAATTAAAGTTCATCATTCTAGATTCTTTCCAAAAAAGACTATTTTTCTTGTTTCCATTGTATATAAACATGTATGCTTATGATAACACTCCATTTTTAAATCAACTAAACAAAAAAAGTTAGCCACATATCATAAGTCTTTCAACATTATGAAATGAATCCTTCATTATTAAATTGACATGAATCAAGTACAAGAATTCAAGATTCTTAATGCAGTTGTGATTAAGGATTGTAAACAAACATTAGATGTGGCATATGGAATTTAGTCTTCACTAGCATTTGCTAGATATGTGACTAGTGCAAAGTTATTCAATTCCTATCTTACCAAATGAAATTTAACTTTACTACCATTTGTTAGGTTTGCAGAAGTGAATAAAGTAGTCAATTTGACCATATTATGAATATAATTATAATATTCCTTTCAAACCTATGATGTCTTCCATTGTGTTTCTCTAAAATTCCCCTTATCCCTTTGATTTTCTCTTGTTTTAAATCCTATTGTCACTCCAAATGCTTATAAAATGCCCTATTTAGCTATCTCCTAACCACCTTCAAACCCTCATCTCATTAATAGTAATTTATAAATCTCATCATGCACAATTTTGTAATTCCTTTATCTTTCATGAATCTCCTTCCCATTTGAACCTCACAGCACCTGCCCACTTCTTCATGGATGTTTGAGAGAACATAAGTCATGGTATATTTTTAGGTTCCAAATATAAAAAGCAACACCACCATAAATACTCCCAAGTCTATATTCATATGTGATTTGTAGAACCAAGAAAACACATGCATAAAAACAACACAGGTTTAACTGGCATCTTAATGATAAAGTTTAGGGTATCCTTAAGATAGCCAACATGGGAAAGAAGGTCAACCATGCACACATACTAATCAATTGTAGGTGTAATGCAATAAGGGTTACTCATATGATTGAAGCATGTGCAGCCCTCATCCACTAAACCTGCATGGTTGCATGCACATAGAACACAAGCAAAGCTTGTAATGTCAAGATATGTTCCAAAGTGCTTCGTTAATTCAATGATTTTGGGAACATCCTTGTAAAATCCATTTTGTGCATATCCCAAAATTGTTGCATTCCATGAGACCACATTTCTTTGACGCATTTTGTCAAATAGTTCACGTTCCTTGTCTATGCTTCCACATTTTCCATACATGTCTACCAAAGTATTTCCAACTATAATATCTAACAAAAATCCCCCTTCCATTATGCTTTGATGGATGTTCATACCCTGTTCCAAAGCTCTTGTTTTGGCACAGGCAGGGAGGATGCTGGCAAAGGTTGCGGAGTTTGGCTTTACCCCTGCCAATTACATTTGCTTGAAAGTTTCTAAAGCCTTTTCAACAAATCCATTTTATGGATATCCTGCAGTCATGGTATTTCATGAGACCACATTTCTTTGTGGCATTGGGTTAAATAGTTCCAAATCTCCCATTTTGACAGCAAGCTGGTAGTATGCTGGCAAATGTTCACTGATGTTGGAGATTTGTTTGTTATATATGGTGAAATAATGCAACTATCTACACCAAAAAGCATCCAATAAATAGAGCCTAGATTAATTGAGCAGGAGGAAACATTCAAATTAAAGTTAACCTAATTTAAAACTAACCATGCAACAATAACTGGGAGTTAGGACAATCACAGTTTGTGGAAACGCGCGGACCAGGGCGGTTGATGTTTAACAGATTTTTTGGGACAGGGATTAAACAACACACACTAAGCTTTGACTTACTTAGGTGGCTGGTGGGCCCTTTCTCTTACTCTGTTTTGTTAATGTATCAATAAGAGAAGGGGCCCACCAGCCACCTAAGCAAGTCAAAGCTTAGTGTGTATTGTTTAAGCCCAGCTGAATGGAGCTTTGGAGAGGGCCCACCAGCACATGTCTAAGTCAAAGCTCAGAGTGTGCTGTTTAAGCCCAACCGAATTAATCTCCACGTGGTGTGCAATAAAGAAGAAGATTGTAGCAGG
This sequence comes from Cunninghamia lanceolata, assembly GCA_027924645.1. NCBI lineage: Eukaryota > Viridiplantae > Streptophyta > Pinopsida > Cupressales > Cupressaceae > Cunninghamia > Cunninghamia lanceolata. The sequence continues at coordinate 10,915,046 of BSBN01000508.1, read as the reverse complement.
TATCAAAGTAATGTCAGAATACTTGATATAGACTTGGATTTCCTCGGCCTCCACATCCACTGAAACTACTGATACCAATTTTGACACTTCATGTGTAGATTTTTCAAGAATTTCATCGAGCTGCATGCAGACAATACTTGTGGCCCTTCCATTCATCTAGAGTGTAGCTGCCAAGATTTACTTTTTAAATCCTTCACAAATTTGTTGGCCTCCACATTGCTATTGATAATGATATTAGCACCTAAATAAGAATCATAAGGTGAAGCAAAAGCCGTTGATATTGAGGTTGACTTTGTTGATTTGAAAGAGCTTTCTATTTCAAGATTTCCTGAACGATACAACTCATTTTGGTTTTAATGGATGTTTCACGATCCTCTTTGAATTTATCAAGAAAAGGATATCTCCCTATTTTATCACAATCCTTCTATCGAGCTATAAAAACCTTTGGTGGATCATCAAACTCAATGCCATTAGGCTTTCCACCAAATTGCACTAACTCAAATCACAACTTTGGTTGATCTAATTATCTTCTTGGAAGGAACTTATATACTGAATATCTAGATGCTTTTGTGCCGCTCAAATTTTATGATGAAGATTAGAATTTGGGATGACTAAGATGAAGTCTTTAGAAACTGCTTGTTATCGTTTATTGTCTATTGAGTTTCAAACTTCATTTGTTGGACAAGATGACCTCTTGAACATGCAATTTTAATACCATGCTATAAATTAGACAATATCTTCTTCAACCATTGTTTTTGCTACAAAGGATAATGATTTCATTCCTAAATGAAGGTATTTCAAATTTGAAATGCACTCGAAGCTACTTTGCATCCATCCCAAGTACGCTAAATCATTGAAGCCTAAGCCTATAAAAGATAACATAGAAAGTTGAGTACTTCCTACAGCCTCCCAAGGCAGTTTATTCTGAAACATGTAGGCTACATAATCACCTCCAGTGATCTCTGTGGGTTGAAACCTAATCTTCTTAGCACATTGATAGCCTCAATAACACCAAAGGATTGTTAGAAAATTAATCTTCCATTAGTGCATTTACTCCAGCCTGCCCCCGCGTCAGCCTTGGGGATTTCCAAAATCTGCCCCCAGTATCTGTTGCTCCTGCTAGCATTCATTATTGTAGGTAATTTTGAATTTTGAATGCTTGAGCGCCAATTTACTGGTAAGGAAATAGATGAGACAAAAGAGAGGGAAAGATATTGCCCGTTAGGATTGAGAAGGAAAGCCTGCAGCAGCAGAAGAAAACGTTAGAGAGAAAGAGAAAGGCAAAGAGAAGGAAAGCCTGCAGCAGCAGAAGGAATGTGAAGGAGAATATTGCAGAGAATAGAAGGTTTTGTGTGCAGCAGCATAGGGTACACACAGACAGCTACAGAATTCCTACAGGCAGCTCCAGAATCAAATAGTCGGTAGCTCCAAATTGGGGCAAATCAGAAAAAACAGAGCAGCAGCTCTGCATGAATGTGTATGAAAGTTTTAAATGTATTTTAAAGTGGAGAATATAAATATATTTTGTTGTCTTCCTGTATTGTCTCTATCTCTCTGTTTGTGTTTGTTTTCTGTTGTCCACTATGTTGTAGCACTTGTCTGGACAGCCATAAACCTCCCTTGCCTACCAACAAGTGGTATCAGAGCCCTATTTTTTTGGGTAGTTAGAAACTTTTTGTGGGTGTTTTAATATAAGCCCTAGTTTGTCTAGGCATTATCAGCCTTCTCAGATTTGAGAAGCATGGCAGGTGGGGACAGCAAAGGATGGCAGCAACCACCTACATTTGATGGGAAGAACTATGACAGATGGGCTAAGAAGATGAAGACTATATTGGTTGCTAATGACCTATGGGAGTTGGTCATCAATGGGTTCACAGACACCACAGACGCAGCCCTATCTAATGCTCAAAGAAACCAGTTGAAGGAAACAAGAATGAAGGATGCAAAAGCCCTCAGTCTAATTGAGGCAACCTTGACAGAGGCTATTTTCCCCCACATTGCAACAGCAAACTACTCAAAACAGGCATGGGAAATATTGAAAAACAGCTATAAGGAAACTAACAAGGTGAGATCAGTGAAACTCCAGCTATTTAGGAGAGATTTTGAGATCCTGCAGATGAAGGAGAGTGGGTCTATTTCATAATTTCACACTAGGGTTTCTACCATGATAAATCAGCTAAGGATAAATGGAGAAACCATGGATGATCAAAAGATTGTTGAGAAAATCCTAAGGAGTCTACCTTCTAGATTTGAGCCTATTGTCATAACCATTGAAGAGACTAAGGACCTGTCCAAGATGACAGTGGATAAGTTGATGGGTTCTCTACAAAGCCATGAGCAGCAGTTGAATAGATCTGCTCCTTCCCTTGAACAAGCCTTCAAGGCTCAAACCAATGCAAGAGGAAGAAATAACAAAGGTAGAGGTCAAAGAGGTAGAGGAAAAAGCAACTCCGAAAGAGGAGTTTCAAACAGCCAAGAAGAGGCATGCAACTCACAGCCAAGCTATCAAGAAAAGAAGAAGAATAGTTCTAATCAGAGGTATGATAAAAGCAATGTTCAATGTTATTACTGTCATAAGTTTGGTCATTATGCTAGTGAGTGTAGAAAGAAACAACGTGATCATGGAGGCCAAAATGCTAATGTAGAAAATGAGAACAAGGCTAAAAATGAAAAACAATCAAATGTATTTTTTGTTTGCAACCTTGCTGAGAGGAGTAGTGATGAAGTATGGTATCTAGACAGCAGTTGTAGCAACCACATGAGTAGTAACAAAAACTTCTTTACCTCCATAGATAGCAGCATACAAATTGAAATAAAAATGGGAAATAATGAGCAAGTTCCCATCATGGGAAAAGGTACAGTCAACATTCAGTCTAAGAATGGTGAAAGAAAAGTGATCCAGGATGTTTATTATGCCCCTAGCATAAAACATAACCTATTGAGAATTGGACAGATGGTCCAAAATGGTTATAAAATCTTGATGGGAAATGGAGAGTGCACAATATTTGACAAAGGAGGCAGTAAGAAAGTGATTGCAACAATGTAGATGACAAGAAACAGAATGTTTCCTCTTAGGATACACATAGTCTCCGGCGCTATCTCTAGCGCAGTTCCCAGCACTATCTCTGGTGCTCACACTAGTGGGACAGCAATGAGCCTTTACGGCAGTCATCAAAGACCCATCCAAATTGTGGCATTTGAGGTATGGGCATTTAAGTTTTTCTGGTTTGAGTTTTTTGTCCAAGAAAGGCATGGTTAGAGGGCTACCAAACATTGTAGAGCCCAATGGAAAATGTGAAGCCTGCATTTTGGGAAAGCAGCATAGACAACCCTTTCAATCAGGGTATTCTAAGAGAGAAAAAACACCATTGGAGTTGGTGCACTCAGATTTGTGTGGTCCCATGAAAACCCACACCTTGGCTGGAAATACTTATTTTATGACATTCATAGATGGTTACAGCAGAAAAATCTGGGTTTATTTTTTGAAGAACAAATCAGAAGCCTTCGAGAAATTCAAGTGGTTTAAGGCATTAGCTGAAAATTAAAGCAGCCACTATATCAAAGCCCTAAGAACAAATAGAGGGGGAGAGTATATCTCTAAGGAATTTTTGAATTTCTGTAGGAATGAAGCCATAGAAAAGCAGTTTACAACTAGGTATACTCCACAGCAAAATGGACTGGCTGAAAGGAAAAATAGAACCATTTAAGAGATGGCAGCAAGCATGTTAAAAGCAAAAGGACTATCAAATGATTTTTGGGGTGAGGCTGTAGCAACAGCGGCTTACCTATTGAACAGGTGTCCTATAAAGGCTATTCGTGATAGGATTCCACAAGAGGCATGGACAAACAACAAATGGAGTGTTGAATACCTAAGAATCGTCGGTTGTGTGGCATACGCATTCGTGCCTAAAGAGAAGAGGTAGAAATTTGATTATAGAGGTGAAAATGTATCTTCATAGGCTATAGTGAAGAGTCAAAAGCCTACAAACTATATAATCCCATCACCAAAAAGGTTGTGATCAGCAGGGATGTTGAGTTCATTGAGAATGAAGCATGGGATGGAACGGTGGATAGCACCATGGGTATTTCAATTTCAATACCCCTTGAAGATGAAGAAGCTCCGAAGGACAGCAACTTTGGAGGAACCACAGAGAGCAGCAGCTCAGGGAGAAACTACCGTAGAGCATTGGAGAACAGTAGTCCCAGAGGTGTTCAACAGAGCAGCTCCGAAGGTGGATAGCAGCACAGCAGCTCCAGAGATCAATAGCTCTAGAGGTCTACAACTCCAGAGATCTACAGGTCTAGAGTTCAGCAGAGTAGCAACTCCAGAGGTCAGCAGTATAGTAGCTCCAGAGGTCAGAACAACAGCAGCTCCAGAGGTAATTTAGACCCTACACTCGCATCATTGATGCCACGGAGGACAAGGAGTGTGAAGGAGATTTATAACAGCACAAGGTATGCTGATATGGATGAGAATTTGGATTTTGCATTATTTTCTTGTAGTGATCCAGTGCACTTTGAAGAAGCTGTGAAAGAAGAGAAATGGTGTAAGGCCATGGATGAAGAGTTGGATGCCATAGAGAGGAATGACACATGGAAGCTAACTGATTTACCCAAGGGTAAACAAGTGATTAGAGTTAAGTGGGTCTATAAGAACAAGTCTACCACTGAAGGAAAGATTGAAAAACATAAGGCAAGGCTAGTTGTCAAAGGGTACAAACAACAACCTGGAAGAGATTATGATGAGACATATGCACCAGTTGCAAGGGTGGAAATAATTCGGGCAGTCATAGCAATAGCAGCCCAACACAAGTGGAAGGTGTTTCAAATGGATGTAAAGTCAGCCTTCTTGAATGGAGTGCTGAAAAAGGAAGTGTATGTGGAGCAGCCACCTGGCTATGAAGTCCCAGGGCAAGAGGACAAAGTATATAGGTTCTGGAAAGCCCTCTATGGGCTGAAACAAGCACCTAGGGCATGGTACATCAGAATAGACTCATATTTAGTGAGTAATAGTTTTAGAAAAAGCAGTAGTGAGCCCACTCTTTACATCAAAGAAGCTGAAGGTAATATTTTGATTGTTGTTTTGTATGTAGATGATCTGATTTTTACTGGCAATAGTGATCTTTTCATTGTTGATTTCAAAGAGGCAATGAAGAATGAGTTTGAGATGACAGACTTAGGTCTGCTAAAGTATTTTCTTGGCATTGAGGTCAAACAAACAGAGCATGGCATATTTATTTTGCAAACTAACTATGCCAAACAGATTATGAAGAGATTTAAAATGGAGAATAGTAAACTTACCCCTACACCAACAGCTACAGGTTTGAAATTGAGTAAGGTGGACAGCAACAGGGAAGTAAACCCAACCCTCTACAAGAGCATGGTTGGAAGCCTCATGTACTTGACAACCACGAGGCCTGATTTGATGTGTGTTGTAAGCCTGATTTCTAGGTTCATGGAGAAGCCTAAGGACACACATTGACAATAAGGAAAGAGGATCTCGAGATATATGAATGGCACAACAGGTTATGGCATCTTGTATGGTGTTTCTAATGAGTTTAAGTTGGCTGGTTTCACAAATAGTGATTGGGCAGGTAATGTAGATGACCGGAAGAGCACATCTGGCTATGTATTTCACATGGCTTTAGGCGTGATATCATGGGCATCAAGAAGCAGCCCATTGTCTCTCTCTCTACAGTAAAAGATGAGTATATTGCAGCAAATGCAGCAGCATGTCAGGCTATTTGGTTAAGAAGGATCCTTGCAAACTTGAATGAGCAGCAAGAAGATGGTACAACCATTCATTGTGACAATGTTTCATCAATAGCCCTAACAAAGAATCCAGTCTTCCATGGACGAAGCAAGCACATTGAGATCCGTTATCATTTCATAAGGGAGTTGGTAGAATGAGGAGAGATTGTGTTACAGTATTGCAGATTCGAGCAGCAGCTTGCTGACATTTTTACAAAGGCATTGCCAAAAGATTCTTTTGAACGCCTAAGAGATAGGCTTGGCATTGTTGACAGCTCCAGAGGTGTGAAACCCTAGAAAGAAGACAGCTATGGAGCTTCAGCTCCAGAAAGACAACAACAGAGCTCCAGAGGTTCAACCCTAGAAAGTCTGTGCAGCTTTGGAGATGCTCCAGAGACGCAGAACAGAGGTCTGGAGATGCAGGATGTCAGCTCTGAAGATGTAGATAGAGTGCTCCAGAGATGCAGAAAAGAGCTCTAGAGGTGATCTAGAATGACAAAAACAGTTGTGGAGATCTGCTCCAGAAAGGCAAATGCAAAGGTATAACTCCGGAGATCAGTTTTGAAAAGAAAATTGTAAAATGACATCTGACTTCAGATTAAGGGGGAGTGTTGGAAAATTAATCTTCCGTCAGTGCATTTGCTCCATCTTGCCCCCACGTCAGTTTTGGGGATTTCCAAAATCTGCCCCAATATCCGTTGCTCTGCCAACATTCATTATGGTAGGTAAACTTGAATTTTGAATGGTTGAGCACCAGTTTTCTGGCAAGGAAATAGATGAGACAAAAGAGAGGGAAAGATATTGCTCATTAGGATTGAGAAGGAAAGCTTGCAGCAGCAGAAGAAAAAGTTAGAGAGAAAGAGAAAGAGAAAGATAGAGAAAAGGAAAGCCTGCAGTAGCAGAAGGAATGTGAAGGAGAATATTGTAGAGAATAGAAGGTTTTGTGTGCAGCAGCACAGGGTACACACAGGCAGCTACGGAGTTCCTACAGGCAGCTCTAGAATCAAATAGTTGGCAGCTCTAGATTGGGGCAAATCAGAAAAAATAGAGCAGCAACTCTGCATGAATTTGTATGAAAGTTTTCAATGTATTTTAAAGTGGAAAATATAAATATATATTGTTGTCTTCCTGTATTGTCTCTATCTCTCTATTTGTGTTTGTTTTCTACTATCCACTATGTTGTAGCACTTGTCTGGATAGCCATAAACCTCCCCTGCCTACCAACAAGGATCTGCAACTTCAGAAGCAATTCATTGATCTTATACTGATATTGTTTATCTACACATACACTATTCCCATGTAAATTGAGGTTTTTCAACTCCAGCAGAAGACTAATAACCTGTATTTCTGATCATAGGTGAAGATAATTATGTCCTAAGTCTAGAATCTGAAGCTTTCTATTCTACTCCAATTCTATCAGGAGATTTAATAGTTGATTACAAGCAAGACGTAGCTCTTTCAAACCCACATAGTGTTTTAGTGATGTTCCAATTGTTTGCAATCAACAATACAACAGGGGTAGTTTAGAGATTGACAATACCTTTGCTAATAACTTTCCCAACTCATGAATGAGATTAGCAAGTTGATCCAACCTACAAATTGTATCTATCTTGTTATCGTTTAGGATGAGGGCCCAAAGATCTTGACTTATGCAATTCCTTTCCTTTGCATTTTTAAGTAAGGCTTTCTAGTGAAGGCTTTGTTGCAATGTCCTAGCATCTTCAATAATCCATAATGAGAGTTTGGCTCATGTCAAATTACCATTCATCTGCCTAACATTAGTGATAAACCTAATACAACCTAAGCTTGAAACTGGCCTTTCTACATCTTCTGAGTGCTTTCTCCATCATCCAATGAGTTGATAAGTAAGCCTTAAGACATCAAACAGTTACTACAACTCCACAACATCATAGATGTCCTAGTATTCAAAATGCTCAAACAAGAAATCAATGTTTTCTCTAAAAAATTTGTTCATCCTTTGGCCAATCAAATATCTCAGATCAATACTTCTACCTGGCAACTTAACATGCCACATCTTAAATAAGGCATCATACCGTCTAGGCATGATAGCATACTTGTCTGCATTGTCAGAAGCTAGGGCAAGCTCATTCTCTTTTATGTTGTAACTTGGTGTCAACCCCAAATCTCCAATAAGACCAGCATAAAGATCACTAATAATGTCACCATACAAGTTAAGCATCACCAAGACATCAAAGAGTGTAGTTTTCTTTTTAACAAACATTATACAACAATTACCAATAATGACCTCCTCATATTGAATTTCTGGGTACTTCTCTGCAACTTCATGACAACACTATAGAAAAAGTTTATTTGTTTTCTTCATTATGTTAGCCTTGTGAATGGCAAATTTTATACTCCCAGGTGCCATCTCCTTTTTAGCCAAAGGTTTAAGCTTGCTCAACGAATCCATTTTATCTGTGGTTCTTGAAGAGTTTTTGGGGCAGCTTGTCAAACAGTCACGTGAAGAACATTTCCTTCAGCCATTGGCACAAGTGGGGGTTCTAAAACCCTAAAAAGTCTTTGACAAGGAGCGTGATGGCAAAGGGAGTCAGGTATCGGCAATTTTGAGGAACTTAGAACTTGCAATGCATGAGGTTCCAAAACTTGTAAAACTACCGACAAGAATACTTGTAGAGGTTGGATATTGGTAAAGTTCAAAAACCCCTCAAAGTGTCGACATATAAAGTTCCAAATCTTTTAATATCCCCTATGGAAAAATGTGACTTTAATAAAGTCTTTTAAAGTTTATACAAGGTTCAAATTTTCTATTTCTTCAATAAAAGGGGATTCATGTAAACATTATGACTTTAAGACTTTTTCACCATGAAGTAAATAAATTTATCTCTGACCTCTAATTTATTTTCCAACCTTAGGAAATTTTATAAAAGCAAATATTTTCTACTCCATAATTTTTGAACACCACCCTGCAAAGGAAAGAAGATAGATTTTATAACTTGATGGAAATGATACTTTTCAGTGCTTAGAAATTAGTTACCTGGAATGAGAAGGTCTCTTGAAGCCCCGTGCAAACACATTCTGCTCTGGCAAAATAAATACCGCACCAGCACTAAAATTTTAAAATTTTCTAAGTTCAAAAATTGGGTAACAAGTCTCAAGTGCACAACATATATTGGAATCATTAATGACCCATGTACCCCAATGGTATTACACATTATAGTTTTGAACATTGACTATCATTTTTCCAATAGTTAATGACATCATTTTTATTGCTACCTCCTCTACAATATTGGATAGACATTGACATAAGATGACCTTTTTCATTCATAGTTTCCCTTTTTAGTTGTTTTAGCATATGTGAGTGTGTTATAGATTGGAATTATTAATGACCAATGTATCGTGTGTGTTTGTGTTATAGATTGGAATTATTAATGACCTAGTACCATGTGTGTATCATAGATTGGAATTATTAATGATTGAGTACCATGTGTGTGTATTATAGATTGGAATTATTAATGACCTGTGTACTATGTGTGTGTGGAATTATTGATGACCCACATGTTGAACACCCAGAATACTGAGAAGGGGGTGAATCAGTATTCTATTAAGCCTTTTACTTATTAAACTAGTAATCCATTTGCCACATACAACAATAAAGCAAATTAAACATAGAAGAAGCAACCATAATGCATCACACATGAATACCAGGGTTTTTACGTGGAAAACCCAAAACTGGGAAAAACCACGACAACTGTTAGCTCACAATATATTATGTAGGAACAATACCGAATTAAAAAAGAGGCTCACTACCTTAGGGCTTACTACCCAAAAGAAATGCTCACTGCCTAGAGAAAGAAAGAAGGAAAGAGGTGGCTCACTACCAAAATGAATTACTCTAATTGCATCTATGAATGCATGGTTACAGTTCCAATGAAGCTCAGAAACACTGTCTCAAAACTCTTCATCTTTGACTTCTCTGTTTCACTGCTCTACTTTTACATCAAGCAAGATCTCTCTTCTTCTACTCTTATCGCCCTTACTGTACTTCACACATCACATACATATTCACATTTTCACACTTCATTCCTCAAACCCCAAATTTGATCTCATATATATATCTACAACACTTAGAATCTTCACATTAGGTCGGCTAACGGAGGTGTAGCGTGTAGTAATGCCTTATGTAACTTATTAGCCAAATTCATTCACCAAAATACATAGCGGACATAATTAAAACTTGAAACATCTTCTCATATGTCAGATCCAACTATATAACCACTTAGGATAAATTTCTAATCAATAGATATACCACACACAAATCAAACTATCATGTTGGCCTCAAACACAGACTGTAATTGACTTAGTCTAACTGTTAGATCACAACTTTCACTGCAGACCACAAGACTTGCTCAAAATCATGTCAAAGACTCTTTAGACATCACAGATCATACCTCTAGAACTGTAGAACATAGTATCAACATGTGGCAAAATGCAGACCAACAAAACTCAAACCCTATCACAGTTAAACACTGTCAAGTCATGTAGTAATATTCAACAACTCATAACTTTATTTCTAGTGGACTTTAGACTCTATAATTCTGGGTTTAGACACTTCATTCAAGTGTTTACAACACCTTAAAAATGCATAATGAGATATGCAACATGGGAGGAGTGCGGACCAAAACAAGTGAGTGTTCTATTCTGATTACCTTTGTTCTCTGCAATGCCAGACTTAAGCTACTTGAAGATATACTTTTAGAACTGATAAAGGTCTAAAATTTAGGATATAAGATCATCTAAGAGTTGGGCACATCATGCCAGAACCACAGGACCAAATCTCCAACTGCAGACCAATGCTAATCCAAACACTGTCTCTTTGTCACTGTCTTTGTATACTACCAACACTTAGCCAAAATGACTAAGTCTTCTTCACCAAACCAAAACCTTTGTTCTAACCTTGTTCCTTTTCTTGTTTCCATCAATGAAAACACCTTCAAACATCAAGCTTAGCCAAATTGCCAACACCACATACTATGTGTGTGTGTAAATAGATTGGAATTAATAATGAGCCACATATTGTGTGTGTCGTAGGTGTGTGGATGAATTTTAGTTATAGGTGGAATTGTTAATGACCCACATAATCTTCTAGTGTTACTTTTACATCATAAACATGTGTGTGTGTGCATGCATCTATGCATGTGCGAGTGGCATGTCTGTGAGGGGGTGTGTGCATGTGCGTGTGTGCATGTAGGTGCATTCATGGGTGGGTGTGTGAGTGCATGCATGTAGGTACATGCATGGGTGGGTGTGTGAGTGCATGCATGTAGGTACATGCATGGGTGGGTGTGTGAGTGCATGTGTGTGATGTACATCTATGTATGCATGTGTGCACACATACGTGCACATGCGTGAATGAATGTGTACATGTGCATGTGCATATGGGTGTGTGTGTGTGTGTGTTCATTTGAGAGTGTCTATTAGAGTGTGTTTATTAGTTTGTGTGCATATTTGTGCGTGCATGTGTGTGTGTGCATGTGGGTGAGGATGCATGTGTGTGGGTGTGGGTGTGGGTGTGGATGTGTGTATGGGGTGGGTGTAGGTGTGGGTGTGGGTGTATGTGTGTGTTTGTGTTTGTGTGTGCGCACATTTGTGTCCATGCATGTATGTATGTGAGGGTGCATGTATATGTGGTTATGGGTGCGAGTGTGTAGGTGTGGGTGTGTTTGGGTGTATGTGCATGTGTGTGGGATTGGATCTATTCATGACCCACATACCCTTGGTGTTTCTTTGACATCATAAACATGTGTGTGTGAGAAAGATTGGAATTATTAATGACTCGTGTACCCTTATGGTGTTACATCCACATCATAAACATGTGTGTGTTATATGGAATTATTAATGACCCACATAACCTTATGGTGTTACTTCCACATCATAAACATCATCCCACTAGTTAATGACAAATATTTCAATCACTACCTCCTCTATAATGGTGTAGAGACATTGACATAGCATGACTTTTTTCATTCACAATCCATTTATTAAATTGTTTTAGCATCTTCGTTTCTCCACCAATCTTCAAAATTTGGATCTTTCTACAATTCTTTTTGTTCTTTCACCTCATTCACTACTTGTCACTTAAATTATATTATACATTTTCCTTTCTCCTATCTATCTCTCATCACTCATTCATGATAGGTTCTTTGTGTGCATTCTTCTAAGTTCATCACCATTTTCAAGTTTATCAATATGTAACATGCCACTTGTTCCACCAACTAAGATTTACCAATTTTAACTTTGAAAGTAAATAGATTAAGATACTGATAGAGGAAGCAATTAAAAATTTCCTTAAATTCCTTCGATTAAATGCACATTTGAAACATATTCCAAACTTCCATTGCATAAATCAAATTTTATTTCCTCAATAAAATAATTGAATAATCATCTTTACAACTTTTTCATAATAGACATACAAGCTTCAAGAGCTTAACTGATAAATAGAGATACATGACTGTATACTTGTCTGTCTTCAATATTCTCGGCCACCAACTGCATGAGGGGAAGCATCACTCAAGCGACTTACCTCCAACCACAGACTAACTGTGGTCCCCCGCACATTTACCAAACTGGTAAACGGCCCTACCCTTCGACGAAGGGATTGACCTATGGTAACCCCAAATAAAATAGGCCTAATTTGAGCAAGGTGTTGTGTCCTACATTAACTAGTACTATCATTCTATGGCTACAACCATCAAAATATAAAATCCCTATTAGAAATGCAAACCTGGATCACAGTGAACCTAGACAGTGTAAAGTTGGCAATTACACCACTTTGGCCAAATTTTTTTTGTCTCATATTCACCCACCCTTCTATCTCGATTGGGAAAGACAACAATCTCTATACAAAAGTTATTCCCTTACCCGTGGATCAAGAAATCCCAGGAATAACCCCACTTAACAAATGCATCATTCTCTACACATAGGATATTCCCTTTCCCATGGATCAACAAATCCCAGGAATATTCCCGCTTAACAATTACATCAAACTCTATTCTAGGTTATTCCCCCTCTTCCATGGATCACATATCCCAAGGTTAACCTATCCCAAGTTTCATCATGACACTTATGTCAAAATAACTCTACTTGCAAAATTACTGTTTACTGTCTTTCCCCTTATACAATCAACTAATCATACTCAAACTGATAAATATACATAAAGTCCCATATAGACACAAATCTCTATTACTGAGATTAATTTTACTTTCACAACACAATTTTTACTTACTTAGATATATATAAATATAAATGTTATTATATAATCAAGTTGACAATCACATTGATAAACAATAATGCATTTGACACAAAAGTGCCTTCAAAATAGAAAAGCATAATAAAAGAGAAATCCCCATGCCTATGATATAAGCTCCCAAATGAATCATCAAGATTCTCTTGCTTAAGCTCCTTCCAATGAACTAAAACCTCCTTCCAAGTAAAACAATTCTCCTTCTAAACTTCCAAAACCTTTCCTCACAACTTCAAAGCAAAAATGGCAAAAACTCTCAATGCTAATTCAAAAATGAAAATAGTAGAATAAGAATGCTCTCAGTAAAACCTATGTGTATTCGAATGAGAGAGAGAGCTCCTCTAAATAGAACAACTCACAAAAAGCAATATGACAAAGCTCACAAAACTAACTCAAAACTCAAAAGCAAGAAGAGAAGGCTCTTGATTGAAAAATGTGCGAGTAAAAATGAGGGAGAGCACCTCCCCTTTTATACTAAAACCTAAGGTGTGGTCTTGCCAAAAATAAGCAAAGAAATGTTGACACAATGACGACTTTCTTAACAAAATCTAAAATTAGTAAAAATGTTGACATAATGATGACATGCTTTAACAAAATCTGCAGTTAATTTCATTTCTAACTTTCCAAAAAAATAAAAGAATTTGTTTTGAAACTCATAAAATAAAACATATTAATCCTACCACCTAAGCGCATCATGAATGTTTTACATAAAAATAAACAAGTGGTAAGATTTTGTCTTACCCACTAACTCGTGCATGATGGTGGCGGTGGTTATTCTCCCTAAATCTTAGGGAGCGGCCTTATAAGGAGGGAGCGCTCAACCTACTTAAACATGCCTCCATATTTATTTTTTAAACTTTATAACTTTTAATAAAGTTCCTCCCCTTTTTAAGGGATACGTGACTTTTAACTTTTTATAAACTATAAAAAATAATATTGATTATTTATATATATATATATATATTATATTCAATATAATAAATGGATAATATATAATAAAACAATATCGTTTTTCCAAAAGTATTAAAATTATATATTTTTAAAAAACATAGGAGTATAATAATAATATTATCTCTATATATATATATATATATATCACAAAAATTACTAATAACGTATTATTCGTAAATTTATTTATTGCCTTAGCAACTTTATAGACAAAATATCATAACATGCATATACAGCAAAGGGATGATAAATCTCGCAATCATAAATAACTATATATACCCATGTATATATATATAATAACAATATCTAATATATATATATGTATATCGACTTCACTCAAAACCAAATAAACTCATGACCCACATATTGACGACACAAATGAATGGAATCCACACATACATTGGTGACATGAACGACAACCACAAACACATGCATAACATAAAATTGTTTCACAATAAACCTTGTCTATGCAATTGTAAACTTATCAACATGCAAAATTAAATCACAGTTCTCACATGATCATCCAAAATGCAATCAAGATTCATAACATAGATCACTTACCGCTACCCAACTGACTTGACATAACCTAGGTCAAGATAGGGTTGTGAGTGTGTGATTACTCAATATAGGTTTTACTAAGGTTACCAGACCAAGTCCTTCTCCTAAGTGATACTTCCCCTCCCTTTCGGAGGAGCAACCTGTTCCTACATCCACTTAGATCATAGTAGTTAGATGATCAAAATATCATCATTAATTAACAATAACCACATTTAATACAAGACATTGCATTATTCTTTTTCTCTTCATATTGCATTCAAGATAGATAACACACATAGATGCAAGATTCATAATTACTTCAATTTTCACAAAATATGGACAATCTATAGTAAATGGATAAATACACATATATAGATGCAGAAATCCATAATCACTCACTTTCCAAACAAATTAACCAATCTAGGTAAATAGTAAGTAGATAAAAACACATGGGGTGTAACATACTCCCCCCCTTGTGAATCATCGTCCCCGATGATTTTTAAGTATCAAGCATTATCATAACATAGTAAAACATAAAGAGTATCATACTACAAAACATATTGATATTAGGAGCTTTCATAATTCAAATAACTTATGGAAACTTTTGCTTCATCTCAGCATAATCTTCCCAAGTGGCAGAACCTTTTGCATACTGATCCAATTGGACCTTGCACTACATAACCTTTCTATTTATGCAAGTAGAGCTTGCGAACTTCAAGCATTTCAAATGCTTGATCAAAACCATGTATGGTTTCTATACTTGTATACATTCTATGAATATAATAATCATCAGTTAAATATATAAATATATCAAATTTGAATCATTAAGAGCATTGTACCTTATGGCAATAGCTATCATCAGAATGATTCTGCAATCAATTGATTTGTTAACTTCAAGAACTTCGAAGAGCTCTTTACATCTAGGAGCTTGTTTGGAATGCATTCCAAACATAATAAAACTTTTTCTGGGGTTGGACCCTTAATAGAACTTTTACTCTCTACTCAAGAATTATCTCTATATATACTTAGCATCAGCGTAACTTTTCTAGTCCTTATTGGTTCTCTGCCAATCTTTTCTAATCAGCATGATCTGTTCATCCATTTTTTAAAACATTTATGGACCAATGCTAATCCTACCTTCTAGCTTACTCAATTTATAGGAGTTCAGCATCTTCTTCTATCCAATGTTTCAAGCAGAAAGATAGGAATTTTTCTAATCAAAAACCCACCAGTGGTAGATATTCTTCCCCACTTATAATGTTGATCCATACAATATATTCAAACAATTCTTCCAAAACCTGGTTAACTCTCACAGTTTAACCATCTATTCTCTGAATGATAAGTTATACTTACATTAGGTTACCCAAACCTTGTTGTCACATGCGCATCTCTATCTGAGATATTCTCCTCAAGATCTTTGTGTAAACTAAACAATTTCTACACAATTTTATGAGCTAACACTATGCTCCACCAGATAAATTCTCTGATATAAAAGGTGTTACCTTTATTCTTTAGCATTCTAAACAACTTGCCACAAATCTTGCAGCATCCTTTTCATTTTCTTTCAGAAATATAATGACTTAACATTTGCTAACATCTTAGTGACACGAGGATGTCCTGAATATGAGGCATTAGGTACTTCCTCCCATATCAAATTCCTTAATTCACCATAAAAAGGTACATAAATTCTTCCTTTATTTTTCAATAACCCATTGGGTTCAAAGCAAAAATCATTCATACCTTTTATTTTGCAAATTATTCGCGAGTACTTGCTTAACTTGTTCATAGAACTCATCACTCTTGGATCCTTTCAATGCTTAGCTTCTAAAGTCAATTTGGATAGTTACCAATGAAGATATATTCCTTCCTCAACTTAAAGCACTAGCAACCCTATTCTCGTTTCCCTTGATATAGTTAAGGTTGAAATCATATTCCAATATGAGTTCTAACCACCTCCTTTGTCTTGCATTCAGATAGATACTTTAATCCATGATGGTCTGATTTCAATTCAAAGATTTTTCCAACAGATAGGGTCTTTATATCTATAATACATGAGCAACTGCTTCTAACTCTAAATCATACGAAGCATAATTTTTGTTCATAAGGTTTTTACTTGTTGACTTATTGGCTATGCCCTTTATGATTTAACACTCCACCTAAACCTTCACCTGAGGCATCTGGTACTACCTTCAAACTTCAGAGGAGTAATTTTTTCTCATGTCCTGGAATAACTCTTTTGCCATTCTCCTCTTCTTAATCCTTTCAAAACCCGATTGAGATTGAGATCCTTCATTCCCCATGTTTACTAGCTTGAGAATTTTCTCCTTCAATCATTACTGGAAACTTTTCCTTGTTAGGTACTCTATCCCTTCCTTGTTCCAATATTCCTACTTTCTCTCTTGTCTCGATCAATATCGCTAGGATTTTATCTAACTTAGTATCCATATTCTCAACTCCTCGTCTTACTTCTTCACTTTCCCCAAAGTTAATCCTTGTTCTAACCATCTTAACAAGATAGTTCACCCCATGGGTTTCCATAAAGATTTAAATTTTGTGAATGTTCCCAATGTTCTAAAAACATTTAACATTTCCAAACAGAATCTCTCATTCTTATTCAAAACTTTTGCCCAAGAAAGATTCCATATACATAAGCTTTTGATAAAACACTTTTCTTTCCTTTATATCAAAAGGATTTGAATACCCTCTCAGTTACAACTAAGTGGAGTATATCCCTCAAATTCTAGTTCATGATTATCCTTGAATGGTTAATAACCCTCAGTTTTTATCCTTAGATACAAAATTTTGGGGAACATACTCCTTTGTTTTATCACTTAAAGAAATTACACTTTCTTCTACCAAAGGAGGAACATAAAGATTCCTAAACAACATGGTGGAGTTCACACTATACTCTGAGGACATATCCTTAGAAAGTGGGAAGGCTTCTGATTTGGTTGGAGAGACCAAAAGCAAACAGCTAAAGTTGACAGCCTTTCTCAGAGTGATAAGCCGAGTTATAAAAAAACTAAGCTTCTAGTGCTAAAGACTTTACACAATTTAGGCTAATGATCTGCCACTTCCACTCTTGGAACATTGTATAGATACCAATTCCCTACAGAGTGCTTTTAATCATCCTTGACTCTCACATTCTAGACAACTTGCTATCACTTTTCATTCTCTTTCATAAATAAAGAGATTTCACATCGACTAGGAATTTAGTTACTCCTAGATGACCCAATTATGATTTAAAAAGAATTTCCTACCTCACAAGGTTTCAAAAATATGTAGAGTTAGGAATATACCAAGTGCATTTTCTACAATTTACTCCCTTATACAATCCATCAAAGGCCCATCCAAGACATTATAGAGGTGAACATTTGTACAAAAAACATAGTGAACAACCAAAAAATGTTCTAGTATAGCCATCAAAATAATTTAAGTCAATATCAAAGTATAAGCAATTTCATTTTCAACAATAGGTCAAAAGATTGAACTCAATAAATCAAATTTTGACCAACTTGTCATAAATAAATAACCTTCAAAATTTGGTGGCTAGACCATTCTAGAATAAAGGAATAAAACAATAAAAAAATTTCTTGCAAGTATTAAAAAGGAATTCCACCAAAAATTCAAGAAGTGTTAAAAGTCAAAAGATACATTGACTATGCACTACATGACTGTCGAAGTCACTAACAAGGGAGTAGATTGTTGTATTACACTCGAGTTTTCCAAAAAAAAAACTTATAGTGGTTTAGAGACCATGCTACTAGCACAATAAAATAAATAAGTCCTTTAAGAATTTCACTATACTCAAAATCACAAGATTAAAACACATCCACCCTTTCATCATGGAAAATTTATCATTCATCGCATAGAAGATATTCAAAGATGATGATACAACGACACACGAACTTCAGTTGGAACACACACTTCTTTTTTTTATTATTTACAAATCTCTATTCCCTACCTCCCATAATAGTTTAGTTAATCAAATTGGTCTAAATATCTCGGTGATGATCTCATTCTTCATTGTAATTAATCTTTCTATCTCCATCAAGAGACAAATACATAGCTCTCAACTTTTGTCCAAATGCTATGAAATAACTAATAACTTCTCCTGCAACTACTACAAACTATCTTGCAAACTCTTAACAAAAGAATGATACTAATCCCAATCTTTTCATCAAAATATTGTCTGAGAGGATCCTCTTCATTTATGTCCTCAACTATTCATTGTCACCTTTTTCAAATAGGCTTCATGATTTTGTAAGGAACTCTTATTCTCCTTCAGTTATGCACGATTCTTTGAATATGGCAATTGGTTTTCTCATGAATCTTTAGTAAACAAAAGCATTTCCAAGTCTTGTACTATTTTTCTAGGCATTTTATGCCAATACATCACTACTTATCTTTCATTGATCATTTTTATCTCTCTTGACTCATTCTAATCCTTTCTAGGGTTAGACAAGAACATAATTTATCTACATATCATTTGATACAATTTCTAAAATTTTCTAAACTCAGTTGCTTCTGCACCTTGTTGATTATTTTAGGATCTTCCCATCCTTAAGTTCTTGAGATATAAAAGTGATCTTGAATTCACATAGACACTGCTCTTCCTGAGCTCTTAGTCTAATAACATTTGATCAAGGTTTTACCTTTTTAATCCAAGTCTCAGAATCTTTCCGTTATGCATCCTCAATAGAGTTAAATTGACTCATGGATTCCTTAATTCCTCTGTTGCTTTACTCTTAACCATTGAATTGATAAGTGTTGGATAATAGTCCTGAAAATTTTCTTGGTTAGTCTACTATGCCATCTCGCATAAAACCAGTTTCAACTTTTAACTCTCATAGCATAGTGAATACATAGGTTCCAGAGTTGAACCTGGTTAGCTCTGATACCACATGTAACATGCCACTTGTTCTACCAACTAAGATTTACCAAGTTTAACTTTAAAAGTAAATAGATCAAGATACTGATAGCGGAAGCAATAAAAATTTTTCTTAAATTCCTTCGATTAAATGCACATTTGAAACATATTCCAAACTCCCATTGCATAAATCAAATTTCATTTCCTCAATAAAAGAATTGAATAATCATCTTTACACTTTTTCATAATATACATACAAGCTTCAAGATCTTAACTGATAAATAGAGATACATGATTGTATACTTGTCTATCTTCAATATTCCCTACCACCAACTGCATGAGGGGAAGCATCACTCAAGTGATTTACCTCCAACCACGGACTAACTGGGGTCCCCCGCACATTTACCAAACTAGTAAATGGCCATACCTTTCGATGAAGGGATTGGTATGTAACCCCAAATAAAATAGGCCTAATTTGAGAAAGGTGTTGTGTCCTACATTAACTAGTACTATCATACTATGGCTACAACCATCAAAATCTAAAATCCCTACTAGAAATGCAAACCTAGATCACAGTGAACCTAGACAGTGTAAACGTTGGCAATTTACACTTGGGCCAAAGTTTTCTTGTCTCATATTCACCCACCCTTCTATATCGATTGGGAAAGACAACAATCTCTATACCAAAGTTATTCCCTTACCCATGGATCAACAAATCCCAGGAATAACCCCACTTAACAAATGCATCATTCTTTACACATAGGATATTCCCTTTCCCATGGATCAACAAATCCCAGGAATATTCCCGCTTAACAATTACATCAAACTCTATTTTAAGTTATTCCCCCTTTTCCATGGATCACATATCCCAAGGTTAACCTATCCCAAGTTTCATCATGACACCTATGTCGAAATAACTCTACTTGCAAAATTACAATTTACTGTCTTTCCCCTTATACAATCAACCAATCATACTCAAACTGATAAATATACATAAAGTCCCATATAGACACAAATCTCTATTACTAAGATTAATTTTACTTTCACAACACAATTTTCACTTACTTAGATATATATAAATATAAATGCTATTATATAATCAAGTTGACAATCACATTGATAAACAACAATGCATTCGACACAAAAATGCCTTCAAAATAGAAAAGCATAATAAAAGAGAAATCCCCATGCTTTTGATATAAGCTCCCAAATGAATCATCAAGATTCCCTTGCTTAAGCTCCTTCCAATGAACTAAAACCTCCTTCCAAGTAAAACAATTCTCCTTCTAAACTTCCAAAACCTTTCCTCACAACTTCAAAGCAAAAATGACAAAAACTCTCAATGCTAATTCAAAAATGAAAATAGCAGAATAAGAATGCTCTTAGCAAAACTTGTGTGTATTCGAATGAGAGACAGAGCTCTTCTAAATAGAACAACTCACAAAAATCAATATGACAAAGCTCTCGAAACTAACTCAAAACTCAAAAGCAAGAAGAGAAGGCTCTTGATTGAAAAATGTGTGAGTAAAATGAGGGAGAGCACCCCCCTTTTATACTAAAACCTAAGGTGTGAATTCATGGGCCCTTTGAAAATTAATTATCTGCTGGTGGAGACTATCACTGATGAGTGTTAACCAATCATAGTATTTAGTTACGTCAACAATCTGGGACATGATGTAAAACATCCAAGGTTAAAATTTGTTAGCATCTGCTTGACCTGTGATTTGGCTCAGCAGAGTAATCATTATTGCATGTTCTTCCTTGAACTCTCCACGTCCAATGTTCTTTGGGATAACATTCTATTTTTCTTTCAACCACCTCTGAGCAATCTTTTTTCGATACCTTTTTTTATCATTGTGCCACACCCTTTTGCATTCTTTAATTGAAATGATTAAGTTCTCCCTCCAAATTGGTATTGAAAAACACTTGTCAATACCATTTGGCCTGAGGCTGCAGAGCACCCATCCATCTATTGATTGGATTTCTCTTGTGACTGAATTATAATTTTTCATGCAAGCAATTACAAATTCGATACTTTGCACTGTGATGGGGAATTAAGCCATTACAAGCAACCCAGAGTGATTCAAATTCCTGATAGCATTGTTTCCTGCATCTTCCAAAGGATGCAAATTGAACACTGGAAGCACCTTATGCAAATATGTCTCAAAAGTTCTTAGGTAATCGTGAACCAACGTTGTTTTAGGCTTGATCTCAATTGGAGAGTACTACATACTGTAAGACTTGAAGAATCACTATGAACATGCCCATGTCAAAAAAATCTTGGACAAGAGGCTGAAAATTACTTGTTGATTTCTTCAAAAAAATAGAATGTGATTTAAAAAGCTGGCACATGGGTTTTGTAGACAATTCCGTTTTAAAACAACCCAGATTGTCAGATTTTGAAAAAGATGAGGATTCCCCGAAAAAGCAACAAAAAAGCAAATTCTTGGAAAAATAAAATTTCCCAATCTTCAAGAGGATGAAATTCTGGATGGATCCATCTCAATGAAAATTGAAAAAGCTTTGGCCCTGTTTCTGAAAAATGATCCCCTAGAAAGATGGACCTCAAAAAAGCGTGTCTCTATGCTTCCTCATCCTAAAACTATGAATAACACTGAAAAAGCACTTCGTTTGGGCCTTTGAATCTTTGTGAAAAGAAAAATATGTCTTTCTTCCTCTAGATGCAACATGCAAGTAATGAATAAAAGAGGCCAAAAGTTTGTCTTTATAGAACTTTAGGGCAAAAAAGCAGCTTTCTTTGTGAAAGAATAAAGCTTGAATCTTATCCATGAAGAAAGCAACTTTTAAAGCACAAATCCAAGTAGATATACTCAAATAGGAAGAATCCCTATTTTATAGCTGCCTATGGCTTCATGTGTGAGATGATGAAAAATATCTTCTTTGATGATGTCATCAAACACGCGAGGTTGCAAAAGTGTTAGCTAATTTTTCCTTCATTTTGAAACTTTTGCACTTGTTTCGACTCCAGTATGGCCTGTCTCTGTCTTCAACAAGATGGCAAACTGTCACCATTGACTGAAAAAGCTGACTGATCATGGCACCTTGAAGATTTATCAACTCTGATTTCATCCCCAGCCTTAAATTGATGATCTGACGATGTCTGACTACAAATCTAACTTCTGAAACATGTCGCCGGACGAAGTTTTGGAAGCGGCTCTCAAGAAAACACTGCCAGAGATGAAAAATTTCTAACACCTAAAAAACTAGGTGCCCCTAGCCTCCAAGGCGCTTGGTTTTTTGTGCCTTAGACATTTTTTGAAATTTTTCAACTTTTTTGACTTTTTGTCTTCTGCGCGCATTCCGGTGACTGGGGTACCAAGTTTGGCTATTGAATCTTGTTTGTCAGAGCAAAACTAAGACTGATGATCTGGCAGACAGGCAAGCCTGATGAAAACTAAACTAATTATACTCTCTGTCTGCCTCAAAAATTGAGCCAAACTAGTTTTCTACAAATCCGAACGGGCTAGCGGAGGAAGATTTATCATTTTTCAGAAAAACATGGAAAAATGGTTAAGGTTGGAAAAGATGGGCACCCCTAGCCTCCAAGGGCGCCTGCCATTTCATGCCTTAGAAAAATTTTGATGTTTTTCAATTTTGTTTGCATTTCTCTATTTTGCGTGCCACAGGTCCAGTTCGATCTTTGTTTCTGCTCATCTGGCTAACTGCTGAAGCAGGATGGGAGGTGATTTGAGTAGCCTGAACATACCTGAGATGAAATCCCATCTTTTTCAAACTTTTTGACTGAGTTTGACTGAATTTGACCACCTGGAAGCGGGGCGATGGGAGCTTTTTGACATTTCTAAAAAAACGCAGAAAAAATTCCAAGTCTGAAAAAGAAGGGTGCCCCCAGCTTCCAGGGGCACCTAGAAATCCATGCCTTAGAAAAATTTTGATGTTTTTTAATTTTGTTTGTAGTTTACCTCATTTTCCACACCGACAGTTGCTTCCCGTCACCAATTTCAATGATTTGTCAGATGATTGTCACTGAATGAGGGATGGACTGGATAGCCTGGGCGTATTCGAGGTGATTCCCAACTTTTCAGAACATGTTGATCAAACTGACTACTTTTATCCACCCGAAAACTGACTGACAAAGTCATTTTTCGTATTTTCTAAAAAACATGAGAAAGAATCTAACTCTGGGAGGAGTGGGCGCCCCTAGTCTCCAGGGGTGCCTAGATTTTTCATACTTAGTCAAATTTTGATGATTTTCAACCCTTGCTTGCCTTCTAGATTCGTTGTGCCTCGATTTCTATACTTCACCAATCCATGATTATTTGACAGTTATGTGTTGTCTAGACAACCCTAAAAACTTGAAAATGAGCCCTGGTAGATGAACCTCCTCCATTAATGGCCTCAGAGCTTGTGTTTCGCTATCTGAAAAAGTGGAATTGACCCAGTAGAGAAAACACGACCTTTTGTAGATTTCGTCTGGACCACCTTGATCGTGAAGCAAAATCAACAATCAAAATCAGGCACGACACCTGAATCAGAGATTCTATTTTTAGAATGTTTTGCCAGCATCCGTATCTCAAGAAACCTAGAAAACCTAATTTGACATCTATTTTTAGAAACTTTCAAAAAATAGAAATTTCTATTTTTAGAAAATTTGACTTTTTGACAAAAATTTCTAGACTTTCACAAAATGCCTTAATGAAGCAAAAAAAATGATTAGACACAACTTGTTCAAAACTTATCCCGGAGCAATTTCCCCCGAAACCCATGTCAAATGGGGCCTAGGGGTCCACATTTAATGTTAATCAAGACTCAAAATCATACCTTGGACTTGGGTGACCATGCCCTAGTCTAGGCCTATTTTACCGGGACCTAAATTTAAATTATCAGCATTGGATCGTTAAAAAGGTTTCCCTTTGTCAGCCTTTTCAATTTGAATTACAAAAGTTTAGTGGGAATGCATATATAAACATGTTTAGGACTTTATTTTAAACCTAGATAGATAATGCAAACTTGTGATATTGAGCTAAGGGATTTCAAGGCATTTATTGTGTTGCAGAGCAGACTTGTGTTGTTATTGTGTTTATTTGTTGTAGATTTGGCTTCATCAATCCATCTCCTCATGGCATGAAAGATCTTCATTCTCTATGAGGGCTTCACCTCCAAGGTGAAATCTATTTGTGTTTCAATAAATCTATCTTATCATTTGATTTTGCCTCTGTCCACCTGTTGGTACTTATTTTTGACCTGGAGGTTGTTTCTGCATGTTGGAGGTTTTCTTCATTTAAACCCTAGGTCTTCTTGTCCATCGGCAAGAGTTTGGCCTATCGGCTGGAGTATTTTCGGTTCCACCGATGTGGTGGTGCTGTGCCATCGGGATGACTTCTGTCATCGGCATATCTTCTTTCTGGTTTCCCGATGGGCATGTGTTTAGCCGACAAGGGGGCAGAGTGAGGCTTTTTGTTCATCGCTGTAACTTTGTACTATCGGCGTGGGAGATTGTGGTTCCACCGATGGTAGTGGTCATGCCAATGAGGGTATCTCAGGTGTTCGTCGACGTAATAATTGTCATCGGCGAGGGTTTTTTCTGGTTCCCTGATGGGTTTGTTCTTACCGATGGTGCCACCGGTGTGTTTTATGCTATCGGCGAAGCAGTTTCTTGTCTGGTCGACAGTGGATGTTTGGCCGATGCGATGTCATCGGCGTGGGTCTCGCCGACGAGGATAATTTGTGTGTTCATCGCCAAGACTTGTATTATCGGCTAGTGTATTTTGTGGTTCGCCGATAGAGGGAGGTCACCCCGATGGTCTGGCCGAAGGGGTGTTTTCGGTGTGACATGGGCTATCGGGCTAGCAGTTGGAGTATCCGCCGATGGAGAGTGTTGGGCCGATGAGGAGTCATCGGTGTGGGTCACACCGACAGGGGAATATGGAGTGGACCATCGGTGAGACTATTGCTATCGACAGAGGGGTTTTGACCTCTGACGATATCGTTTCTCTGGCCGATGAGGATTTGGGCGTTGTGTTCATCGGTGTAACGTGTGCGATCGGTGAAAGAAGTTTTGGTCAGCCTGACGGAGGTATTCTCACCGACGAAGGTTTTGAAGGTGACTATCGGCGTGAGTTGTGTTGTCGGCAAGCGTGATTTTTGTTGTGCCGATGGTCTGTCTCTGGTCGACGAGGGTGTGTTTTGATGGCCATTGGAGAGACTTGGTAGATTAGGTGAGCTGTGGAATGCTTGGCCGATGGTCTATATCTTGGCAACAAGTGTGTTTTGCTTGGTCATTGGGGAGAGTTGGTCTATCGGCCAGGGAAGCTTTTGGCTAGTTCGATGGTAGTAGTCTGGCCGACAGGGAATTGCGATAGGCATCAGAGAGACTATTGATGTCAGCAGAAGGATTTGGGAGTGTGCCGATGGCTCGGGTCTTGGCAATAGGCTTTGGACAAAGGCTTATGCGTCGAGCACGGCAAAAGCACTCGACATTTGTTATACATGCGGCTGTGTTTTTAAAATGATAAAGTAGTCTCCACGGCACCAATGTGGGACTATTCTTCCTGCACATTTGAAACCTGTGGTAAAACGCGTTTTGGCGGGAATTTCTTTTTTGAAGTGCTGCGACGGTTTTCAAGCGGCCGCGGGTGGTTGAGCCATCAATGGCGACTGTAGCAGGGGCATGGGCGAGTTGTTGAACAGTCATGTACCTGATTTTTGGCGTGAGGACTTCCAGATGGTGGAACAGGGCTCGAGGCCACCATTGTCTACTTTCTGTCTCTGCAGCAATAAATTTGAGCGCCATTCCTTTGAAGGATCTGTATCTAGCAAATTTTTTGTCAAAGCCATGTAATTAATGCTGAGTACGCTTCTTTGGCTGTTATAAGCAGGAAGTGTTACTCATTTTAGGTTGTTGAAAACTGGACATTTTGGCTCTGTAATAAGATACAACTGGTTTTGGTTGCTATGTGCAGCAAAACTTGTGAGTTTATGTATCTCCTATTGTACGTTTTTGCATGAATCCAGTGATTTCATGGTCAATCTTATATGAATAATGCTATGTTTGCATGTGTTGTGCTAATTCTGTCTCCAATCTTGCATGTATCTTTCTTCTGAGTCCAAGTATTCAAGGAATGTCTGAGATTCTTGAACATAGAATTCCTGTGTTGAATGTTTAATCTTTTAACTTCTGCTCAAGGGGTAGATTAAATTGTTTTCAGATTGAATATTGGGAAGGGTATACTGCAATAGGGATGCCATTAGTATAGATAGCTTAACACTCTGTATTGGGAGATATCTATAAGGCAGGTATCATATGTGTCCCCCTGAAATCCAGTTTTAGTTGTTCATGTTGATCATTCACAGGTGTATGTCTACTGACTCCAAGCCCTGGATAGGCACCAATCTAGCTCTGTGTTGAGGTTATACACCAGGTCCAGGTTTGCATCCAAACATCAAATCAAACCATTTCATCCTTCCACCTGTTAGTTGTAGGAGTAGGATTAGGATCCCTGCGTACTCTCATACCCAACCAGACATATATGTCCAAGAATGTTGCCAACCTTGTGATTTGTTATACAAATCTTGGTCCTTACGTGAGAGTATTCTGCCTATTGCTGTCAAGTTATATCTTTCTGTCATTGAGCTAGTCAAGGTCATACTTTTATCAAATAGGGACACCCCCCTTGGTGCGGCAGAACCAGAAGTGAAGGGGAGGAGCTCACGCAACCTCCTATATTCTGTTGGCTGAATCTGCCTGTGCATTAGAACTGGCAAACCCTAATGCTGATTCAGAAGAAAAACCAACAAAATGGCGACTCTACTGGGGAAGGAAATTTGAGAAAGGGTTATATCTTGTGACCCATTCGAGTCACCAACAGAAATTGGTGACTCCGCTAGGGAGTTTGTGAAAGAACCCTGATTTTCAAAAGAAAACAGTTCCTAGTAATAGGTGGCGACTCTGAAGTAATCTCCCAACCGGTCAAAGTAAAACTTATATGCAGGGGAGAATATCCCAACAAAATCCTTTATTTGAAGAGTTACCAGTAACAAGAAGAATGATGTACAGAAGAAAGGGAGCTGTCTCAGTCAGTCATGAGGGTTCCCCCAGAAAAAATGATGATATGCAAGATAACCCTAGGCCATCAGGACAGCATGTGCCTTACTTTTCAAATGCAGAAGCTGATATTCAGGGTGCATATGAGAGGCAACAGGGTGGTAGCGTGAGAATGAGGTCAGAGGTGTTCCAAGAACGCCCATTTCTAGACCCTAGTGAAAAGTTTGAAGAGGCAGAGTCTCTGAGGGATGATGAAGATGAAGATCAGAATATGGTAAAATCATCCTCCTCTAGGCCTAGCGAGGAAGAACTAGCTGATGAAATTAGGAGCTTAAGGGCCGAGTTCGAATATCAGCAGGCAATAACAATCAGAGATGACCTGAGGAAGAAAGTGCAAGCTTTAAGGGCTGCCCAAAATAATTCAATTCCTACCCTTGAGAATGCAAATGTGCAGAGACATCAACAGAGAAATGAAGTGCAACATCAACATAATGATGAGAGACAAAATGTGAATGATGCTAGGATACCACTGAACAATGTAAGAAACCAGAATGCAAATAGAAATATTAATATTAATCAGTTTGACAGACAGCCCATGCAGTTAGATAGATTCAGATAGCTGGTATTTGATGGTATTACTGGGTATCCTAACCCCATTGACAAGCATCTGAGGCTGTAAGTGCCTAAATTTTCAGGAAACAACACAGTGTCAGGAGAAGATCATCTAAAGGCCTTTCAAAATGTCATGGATAACTTTGAGGTTGAACACGAGGATGTTTTCATGAAGTCATTCATGCAATCTTTAGTAGATGAGGCAAGGGAATGGTATAAGAATCTGCCTGACCGGAGTATTTCATCATGGGATGATTTTAAAAGGATGTTCAAGGAGCAATATGGTGACAAAATTGACCCTAGCTTTTTTGTAAATGAGTTTACCAGTATCATTAAAGGGTCAAATGAGCAGGTTGCAGATTTTAATGCAAGATTTACTGAAGTGTTAAACAAATTGCCACATCACATGAGGCCAAATGAACCTATGTGCATAATATTGTATATCAATGCCTTTGATGCAAAAACTGCATATGGATTAAGAGATAAAAGTCCTGCTACTATTAGGGATGCTTTCAGAATTGTAGTAAATATTGAGAACAACAGGAAAGCATCAGGCAAGACTAACAGAAGGGATGATGTGAAAATTCTGCAGAATCCAAACAAGCCTCAGAACACTCAAGGTAATACATCTGCCCCTGAAGATAAGATAGACAAATTGGCAAATGTTGTTAAGGACCTAAGCTACAGACTAGCTAGAAGTGAAAAAGGGATAGGTCCTGATAGGCAAGTCTATCAAAGGCAGGAAAAGAGGCCATCATTGCATGATATGCCTTATAATACCAATTGGCATAATGGTAAGCCTATATTCCCACATAACAACACAAATCAGAGGACTCAACATGTCAAAGAAACTCCTGATCCTCTAAAGAAAGCTGTAAATATTGTTGATGATACTCCATGGTGTATAATTTGTTAGATGCCACATTCACAGTCACAATGTATGATTGCTCAGTCCTTGTGTGATAATACTACATCTTGTAATGAATGCAATGAGCCACATTATGTGCAAGATGATGATGTTAATATGATGTCCACAAACAATGGATACCCCATTTATGATGCTGATGAGAGTACAGATGATGGAATTTGGGCCTGTCAACAGGACTTTTATGATGAAGGTAATGAAGAGAGCTATGTGTATGCTCAGAGCTCACATAATTTTCTGAGTAACTTACAACGACCTTCTGATGAGGAAATTAGGGCCTTCACAGCTGCAGCAGTTGCCCAAGTCAAGAGTAACTACAATCTCAGAGGTAAAGCTCAGATAAGCAGCTTGCGTCAACCAGAGGATGTTTTTGCAGGTCAGCCAGTGCATGGTCATAAGGGGATTGAATCACAAAAAAGGCAGTGGGGTAATAATAAACAGAATTTTAGACATAGAACAGGTCATGAATCCCAAGGACCAGAAAATAGAATCCCTCAGGCTGAAGATCAAAGTAAAGGTTCCCAAGACAAGAATGATGATCAGGGAACTATGAAAGTAAAAGCTAAATCAGTTCAGGATAAAAACAAGATTGTGGAGCAAGCTACAACTGTTATACAAAATTATGCTCCATTTGATATAGCTCAAGTCCTCTCCTAGGTAAAAGTCTCTGTTCCACTTATGGAACTGATGAAGGTTGAAGAGATCAAGAATAGGACAATATCCCTAATTTCAAGGGTGCCTTTTCAAGCTAAACAAAATGTTCAGATCCAGGGTGAGAAGCATGTCATGTGTAATGAAGAAGATGAGGCTCCTGAAGTCTATTTAGGAGTGACTATGACAAAGTGTCCTTCACAAGTGGAACCATTTTATGTATCCCTGGTTATAAATGGAAAAATAATCAGAAATTGTATGCTTGATTCTGGAGCATCTACAAATGTCATGCCTTTGGCCATCATGCAACAAGCTGGATTGAAAATTGACAAGGCATGTGGAAAATGTTATGCTATGGATGCCAGAGAGGTACCAGTTATTGGAATCATGAAGGATGTAGATTTCAAACTGGTAGCATTTCCTAAAAAGAGATATAAAATGAATATAATAGTGGTTGACATCAAGCCACAGTATGGTATGTTGCTGTCAAGAAGATGGGCTGCACTAATTGGTGGAAGTATGCAGCTCGACTTGTCATATGCCATGATTCCAATGAATGGCAGGGATGTTAAGCTAATCAGAGAACAGAGATTATCAGAGACAGTGGAAGACCAAGAAGCAGAGGAACAGATATGCTTTGTAAACACTGACTGTGATAACTTCAAGGTTGTCTCAGATGATAGAGAAGATAAAAAGAAAAATGTCTGCATTAAAGAGCTAGACTAGCAAGGTTTATGGACCATGTATTTTGATGGAGCTTGTGCAAAAGAAGGCTCTGGAGCTGGAGTTGTTTTCCTGTCTCCAACTGGTAAGCTCCTCAAATTTTCTTTCTTGCTAAGGTTTGTTTGCACAAACAACATTGCAGAATATGAGGCTTTAATCTTAGGCCTAAATATAGCTCTCAAACATGGAATCAAAATGCTAAGAGTATTTGGGGATTCTGAATTGATTGTATCCCAAATTAGAGATAGGTATGCTTCAAAAAACAAAAGATTGAAACAATACAAGCATGCTGTTTGGGATACCATTGAACTATTTGATGCATTTTCAATAGGCTGGGTAGAGAGATCAAAGAATGTTATGGCTGATTTTTTAGCTAATGTTGCAATAAGGCTAGATGACATCACTCTGTCAGATGTTACAAATGTAGAAGTTAAAATCAGGCCTGCAGTACCAGAAAATATATGCAGTTGGCAAGTGTTTGATGATGATAGGGACTTGTTAAAATTTTTGCACTGCATAGATGAATATGAGAATCAAGAAATTGATTTCCAAGCCTTTGTAGAGACTATAGATGGAAAAGCAACTCTTGTGGGAAAAGAGATAATTCAATTGAAGACTAATAAAATCCCTAGAGGGTTAGTAGCTTTGGAAAGAGCTTTTGACAGTAGAGACAAACTGGTCACAAGGACATCTCCCACAAATAAGGAAGATTTAGAAGAGATAAATTTGGGAACATCTCAGGCCCCTAAGAAGGTATATATTGGTAAGCAGCTCAAACCACACATTAGGAGTATGCTGATTGCATTACTGAGAAGGTATAAACATGTTTTTGCTTGGTCATATGAGGACCTAAAAGCCTATAGGGAAGATCTATTCTAGCATGAGATCCCATTGAAGCCTAGAGCTAAGCCATTCAGACAGAGGCAAAGACCTATTAATCCTACCTTAGCTCCAAAGATGCAAGAAGAACTTAAAAAGCTTAGGGAAGCTGGAATAATTGTGCCAATCAGACATTCAACTTGGGTGTCTAACCTTGTCCCAGTCAGAAAAAAGAACGGTGAAATTAGGCTTTGTGTTGATTTCAGGAACTTGAATGTATCCTCTTTAAAGGATAATTATCCACTGCCTAATATGGAAGCTATGTTGCAGAGAGTGACTGGTTGTGAACTCTTATCCATGATGGATGGATTTTTAGGTTATAATCAAGTGAAGGTAAAGGAATCAAAACAGTATAAGACTGCCTTCACCACTCCATGGGGAACTTATGTATATGTTAGAATGCCCTTTGGACTAACAAATGCAGGTGCTACATTTCAAAGAGCAATGGATGTTGCTTTTGCAGGGTTGATTGATTCAATCCTGGCTGTATATCAGCATGACTTGACTGCATATTCAAAGAAGGAAGAGCAGCATTGTTTGCATCTAGAGTAGATTTTCATAAGAGCACTAGAGTATGGTATTTCTTTAAATCCAAAGAAGTGTGCGTTTGGGGTAGTTGAAGGAAAGCTCCTGGGACACATTGTTTCCAAGGATGGAGTTAGGATAGATCCAGAGAGTGGCTGCTATTGACATAATTCAAATGCCAAAAACTGTAAAAGGAGTTCAGTCCTTCTTTGGAGAGATAAATTTTGTTAGGAGGTTTGTTCCCAACTTTGCTGAAACTACAAGGAACATTTCTAAGATGATGAAGAAGGATGCAACTGTCAACTGGGAAAGTGAAGCAATAGAATCATTTCAGAGTATCAAAGAGGCAATCAAGATGGCCCCTATTCTTAAATCTCCTGATTTTTCTAGGCCATTCCAAGTATTTTCATTTGCTTCCTTTCACACTGCTGCTGTATGTTTGCTACAGAAAAATGAAGATGGTTTTGAACAGCCTATAGCTTTCTTCAGTATGTCCTTGCAGGCTTCTGAGTTGAAGTATGATATTATGGAAAAATAGGCATATGCACTAGTCAGAGCCATCAAGAGTTTCAGACCATACCTGGTAGGATCACATATAATTGCATATGTACCCCATGCAGCAGTCAAAGACATATTCACTCAACAGGAGGTGACCGGAAGAAGGTGCAGATGGATAAACAAACTGCAAGAGTTCAACATAGACATACAAGTTACCAAGTTGGTAAGAGGACAAGGATTAGCCAAGATGATGGCACAGTCAAACTTGGAAGCATGCCAAGTTAATGCAGTTCAAAATGAGAGTGTAAATGTATCAAGATCTGAATGGTACAAGGACATTATATACTACTTGCAAAATCTGAATTGTCCTTCCCATTTCAGTGACAGCCAAAAGAGGACTTTAAAGTTACATGCAATCAGGTATGTTATTGTTCAAGGTGAACTATACTGGAAAAACCCTGATGGTGTGCTGCTGAGATGTGTGGATGAGGATATGGCTAACAATGTTTTGATTGATATGCATAAAGGATTGTGTGGTGGACATTATACTGCCCAAACAACAGCTCATAAGACTCTCAGAGCAGGATATTGGTGGCCCACTCTCTTTTCAGATGCACAAAGGTTAGTGAGGAAGTGTGACCCTTGCCAAAAATTCTCAGGAAAATTGAGATATGATGGTGCTTTACCTCTCAGAACTGTAACTGTGGATGCTCTATTTCAGCAATGGGGAATTGACTTCATAGGGGAAATTGCAGACAAGTCAAGTGGGGGACACAGTTGGATTTTAGTGGCAACTGATTACTTTACCAAATGGATTGAGGCCATTCCAACTAAGAGAGCTACAAGTAAGGTGGTGATGGATTTCATACTGGAAAATGTTATCATCAGGTTTGGAGTATCATTCAAGATAGTCACTGATAATGCTATGTGTTTTAGATCAAGTGAATTTGTTGATTTTTGCAACAAATATGGGATCAATCTATCATATGCATCACCATACCACCCACAAGGAAATGGTCAAGCAGAATCAAGCAATAAAAGCATCATGAAAATTATCAAGAGGATGCTAGACAAGAACAAGAGAGCTTGGGACTCAAAATTAAAGTTAGCAATATGGGCTGACAGAGTGACAATAAAAAAGGCTATTGGAATGTCACCCTTTGAGCTAGTATATGGTGCATCAGCCAGATTGCCCATAAACAATCTCCTACCAGTTTACAGATTCATCCAGGAAAATGATGAAGAGATTGAAGACTCCATGACAGAAAGAGTGAATCAACTGGTTGCATTGGATGAGAATAGAAGGAAAGCACACCAGATCAACCTCAAGAGACAACAAGATGTGAAATATCAGTTTGACAGGAGAGCTACAAAAAGGAAGTTTTAAGTCAATGATTTGGTGCTCATATGGAATGCAAAAAATCAGGACAAGGGTAAA
The DNA here is from genome assembly GCA_027924645.1 of Cunninghamia lanceolata. Lineage (NCBI taxonomy): Eukaryota > Viridiplantae > Streptophyta > Pinopsida > Cupressales > Cupressaceae > Cunninghamia > Cunninghamia lanceolata. The sequence goes on along the minus strand of BSBN01000508.1, from coordinate 10,881,384 downwards.
CATGGTAAATTCGAACCCTTATGGATGGGCCCATATCAGATTTGCAGCACTCATGGGGAGGACTCTTATTTCCTCCAGGCCCTAGATGGTGAATTTCTGGAATTGCCTGTGCATGGCCAATTCCTTAAGTTCTATTTTGCATAGATGACTTGTCGCTGTGCACATTTATAAAAATATGTATATAGTGTAAATGTCTTGTACATGTTCGTGCCTTTTTGGTTTTTGCCTGGTCTGCCCGGAGATCTGGTTCTCGCTGCAGGTTTTTCACCTGCATGTCCCCATTCGGAGCCAGTGTTGGTACTTATTTTTGATCTGGAGGTTGTTTTTGCATGTTGGAGGTTTTCTTCATTTAAACCCTAGGTCTTCTTGTCCATCGACAAGAGTTTGGCCTATCGGCTGGAGTATTTTTGGTTCCACCAATGTGGTGGTGATGTGCCATCGGGATGACTTCTGTCATCGGCGTATCTTCTTTCTGGTTTCCCGATGGGCATGTGTTTAGTCGACAAGGGGGCAGAGTGAGGCTTTTTGTTCATCGCTGTGACTTTGTACTATCGGCGTGGGAGATTGTGGTTCCACCGATGGTAGTGGTCATGCCGATGAGGGTATCTCAGGTGTTCGTCAGTGTAATGATTATCATCAGCGAGGGTTTTTTCTGGTTCCCCGACAGGTTTGTTCTTACCGATGGTGCCACCGGTGTGTTTTATGCTATCGGCGAAGTAGTTTCTTGTTCGGCCGATAGTGGATGTTTGGCCGATGCGATGTCATCGGCGTGGGTCTCGCCGACGAGGATAATTTGTGTGTTCATCGCCAAGACTTGTATTATCGGCTAGTGTATTTTGTGGTTCACCGATAGAGGGAGGTCACCCCGATGGTCTGGCCGAAGGGAGTGTTTTCGGTGTGACATGGGCTATCGGGCTAGCAATTGGAGTATCCGCCGATGGAGAGTGTTGGGCCGATGAGGAGTCATCGGTGCGGGTCACACCGACAGGGGAATATGGAGTGGACCGTCAGTGAGACTATTGCTATTGACAGAGGGGTTTTGACCTCTGCCGATATCGTTTCTCTGGCCGATGAGGATTTGGGCATTGTGTTCATCGGTGTAACGTGTGCGATCGGTGAAGGAAGTTTTGGTCAGCCTGACGGAGGTATTCTCACCGACGAAGGTTTTGAAGGTGACTATCGGTGTGAGTTGTGTTGTCGGGAAGCGTGATTTTTGTTGTGCCGATGGTCTGTCTCTAGCCGACGAGGGTGTGTTTTGATGGCCATCGGAGAGACTTGGTAGATCGGGTGAGCTGTGGAATGCTTGGCCGATGGCCTATATCTTGGCGACAAGTGTGTTTTGCTTGGTCATCGGGGAGAGTTGGTCTATCAGCCAGGGAAGCTTTTGGCTAGTCTGATGGTAGTAGTCTGGCCGACAGGGAATTGCGATAGGCATCAAAGAGACTATTGATGTCGGTAGGAGGATTTGGGAGTGTGCCGATGGCTCGGGTCTTGCCGATAGGCTTTGGACAAAGGCTTATGCATCGAGCGCGGCAAAAGTGCTCGACATTTGTTATACATGCGGCCGTGTTTTTAAAATGATAAAGTAATCTCCGCGGCACCAATGTGGGACTATTCTTCTTGCACATTTGAAACCTGTGGTAAAACACGTTTTGGCAGGAATTTCTTTTTTGAAGTGCTACGACGGTTTTCAAGCAGCCGCGGGTGGTTGAGCCATCAATGGCGACTGTAGCAGGGGCATGGGCGAGTTGTTGAACAGTCATGTACCTAATTTTTGGCGTGAGGATTTCCAGATGGTGGCACGGGGCTCGAGGCCACCATTATCTACTTTCTATCTCTGCAGCAATAAATTTGAGTGCTATTCCTTTGAAGGATCTGTATCTGGCGAATTTTTTGTCAAAGCCATGTAATCAATGCTGAGTACGCTTCTTTGGCTGTTATAAGCAGGAAGTGTTACTCATTTTAGGCTGTTGAAAACTGGACATTTTGGCTCTGTAATAAGATACAACTGGTTTTGGTTGCTCTGTGCAGCAAAACTTGTGAGTTTATGTATCTCCTATTGTACGTTTTTGCATGAATCCAGTGATTTCATGGTCAATCTTATATGAATAATGCTATGTTTGCATGTGTTGTGCTAATTCTGTCTCCATTCTTGCATGTATCTTTCTTTTGAGTCCAGGTATTCAAGGAATGTTTGAGATTCTAGAACATAGAATTCCTGTGTTGAATGTTTAATCTTTTAACTTCTGCTCAAGGGGTAGATTAAACTATTTTCAGATTGAATATTGGGAAGGGTATACTGCAATAGGGATGCCATAAGTATAGATAGCTTAACACTCTGTATTGGGAGATATCTGTAAGGCAGGTATCATATGTGTCCCCCTGAAATCCAGTTTTAGTTGTTCATGTTGATCATTCACAGGTGTATGTCTACTGACTCCAAGCCCTGGATAGGCACCAATCTAGCTCTGTGTTGAGGTTATACACCAGGTCCAGGTTTGCATCCAAACATCAAATCAAACCATTTCATCCTTCCACCTGTTAGTTGTAGGAGTAGGATTAGGATCCCTGCGTACTCTCATACCCAACCAGACATATATGTCCAAGAATGTTGCCAACCTTGTGATTTGTTATACAAATCTTGGTCCTTACGTGAGAGTATTCTGCCTATTGCTGTCAAGTTATATCTTTCTGTCATTGAGCTAGTCAAGGTCATACTTTTATCAAATAGGGACACCCCCTTGGTGCGGCAGAACCAGAAGTGAAGGGGAGGAGCTCACGCAACCTCCTATATTCTGTTGGTTGAATCTGCCTGTGCATTAGAACTGGCAAACCCTAATGCTGATTCAGAAGAAAAACCAACACCACCAAGGACACACACTCTATCTAACAACGGTGTTGGAAGGCTTGAATGCTATTCTAGGGCTTGACCGAGGCAAGCTCCTAAACACCACAACCCCCAAACCCCTCTCTTTGTGATTGCAGGTTACAGGTGTGGGAGTTTGCAAAGTGGAGTCACAAAGGATCAGAGTAGAGGATATAGATTCAGGATCTGAGCAGTCCTGATCATCTCATTGTTCCAGATCTATAGAAAAAGTGGCATGTTGGACTAGAGCGCCAACCCCAGTGTCCCTGAAGTTTTTGTCTTAAAAAATATGAATCCTAGTATGTTTCTAATTTGCATTTAGTGTATTCCTGTGCGATCATTTATCGTATCTTGTTTGTCTATATCTGGAATCATATAATTAGGGTTTAAGGCTTAATTGAACTAGGGTTTGACATATCTATAAATTTAATCTATCTTTCCATATCATTCCTAAGTGACATTAATCTGTAGTTGTGTCCTCTCCATCTGTAGTGACTCGGCTCAATTGTTGTCCTTGAATGTTATTGTGAAAGGAGGGTTTGATTGAATCTACCTTAACCACAGTTCAACTCCTACCTTCTTTTTATATATAACACTATAAATGATGTTCTTCAAATCTTGTTAAGAGCTAATTTGATTACACTCCCTCTTGTGCATCCATTATACCCAAACAAGCCACTTCCTAAGACATATAATGACCAAGCATATTGCAACTTCCATAGAGTTAAGGGTCATTATACTTAGTTTTGCATGGGTCTTAATAAGGTATAAGACCTTATTGAGAATAACATGATCAAAGTTTAAGTTATAAATGATAATGGAAATCCTTTCATGACACTTATAAATAGTTGGTTGCAAATATACACAAATCCCTTTTCGCATCACACATATCATGTTAAGGTGCATGACAATAAACACAAGGATGATGTTGACCATGAGGTTATATCACATGAGAATGTTTCGGTGGGAGCTATTGAAACTAATGCTACATCTTCCTCTTCCCCCACTCCATTAATTACATTCTCTAGTGAGGAGAATCCAATAAAATAATTATTATTATCCATTATATATACTAAGTAGTTTGAAATACACAAACCTACTCAATTTCTTATTGATCTAGCATGCCAATATAATATATCTACTAAAGATATTTTATTCACTGTTATATATGAAAAGTGGGAATGATGATGTTGAGGTAATGTTTTAGATAGATTCGAGCAAACCCTCCTTTCACATATATCATTCAAGGACATAAACCAAGTTAAGTCACTTCTACAAGAGAACTCAACTACAGGTTTGGTGTCACTTTGAGATGATAAGGAAGGTTGATTTGTATTGACAAATTTGTTAAACCCTAATATGATTATGCCTTAAACTCTAATTATATGAAATTGTATACATACGATTTCAGAAAGTGGAAACTTTGGGGACACTGGGGCGGGTGCCCTAGTCTAACAGGCCACTTTTTCTACGGTTCTAGAATTGTAAGGTGATGAAGACTGCAACCTACTTCAATGTTTCTAACAACGGCAATCAGGAGGACACAGGGGCGAGTGCCCTTGTCCAAAAGGGAATATTCTCTACTATTTTCTTCAGATCCTAAATCTTTATCCTCTACTCTAATCTCCTGTAACTCCTCTCCGCAAGATCCTGCACCTGTAACCCGTAATCGCAAGAGAGGGGTTGTGGGTTGTGGTGTTTAGAAGCTTGCCTTAGTCAAGCCCTGGAAATGGCATTCAAGCCTTCCAACACCATTGTTAGATAAAGTGTGTGTCCTTGGTGGACATAGGCAAAATCAAATGATAAGATAGATTGATTGAAACACAAAGTAGATATCACCTTGGAGGTGAAAACCCTCACGGAGATGAAGTGCCTTCAAATCATGAGGAATGAGTTGATGGAGCCAAATATGCAACAAACACATACAAACACAACACAATTCTGCTCTACATCACAATGAATGCCTTAAATGCTCTTTGCTTGATGATCATAAGTTTGCCTTAATCAACTAGGAGTAAAATAAAGTCTTAAACATGTTTATATATGCATTCTCGCTAACATTCGTAGTTCAAATTGAAAAGGCCGACAAAGTGAAACCTTTTAACGGTCATAAAGTAACACTTTTAAATTTGGGTCCTAGAAAAATAGGTTTGGACTAGGGTGTGGGCGCCCAAGTCCAGAGGCCTATTTTTAGTCTTGATTAAGCATTGAAGTGGACCCCTAAGCCCCATTTGACATGGGTTTTGGGAGAAATTGTTCCGGGATAAGTTTTACACATGCATGATTAAATTAAGGGGACCTAGGAGCTAAACTAGGAGGTAAAAAGTCCTAGGGGGCATTTTACGACATAACATTTAGCCCCCACTTTAATGTATGTATGATCTTACAACCCATACATGCATTAAAATACATTTGAAAACACATCAAACATGCCAAGCACATGAAGCTAAGGCATACACAAAGATTGAGGAATTATTTCTAGCCCCCAGTCTTAGGTAAGCACTAGAAAACACATTGATGACATGGAAGACACAATGAAGACAGTAGGAAGCACACAAAACACGGTGAATACAGTGGAAGCACACAAAACACGATGAAGACATGAGAGCAGTCGTGCAAAACACGATGAATACATTGATATAACATTTGCGTATATGAAATAAAATCCTAACTAAGGGGCGGAGGGAACTCATCGCTACACCCTTGAAACCGCCAAAAACATGCAATACAAAACCCAAAATGTAGGGGGAGCTCATTGCTACGCCCTTGATACTACACCAAGGGGAAAACATGCCAAACAAAACCCAAGTGTGGGGGGGAGCTCATTTCTACACCCTTGATACCACAAAAGGGGGAAGACATGCCAAACAAAACCTGAGTGTGGGGGGAGCTCATCGCTACACCCTTGATACCACACATGGGGGAAGACACACCAAATAAAACCTGAGTGTGGGGGGAGCTCATTGCTACACCCTTGATACCACACATGGGGGGAGACACATAAAGAAGACACACATAATACATGAGCATTGTATAGCATGCCATAGACATACTATACATCTTACACGTGGAAAACACGAGCGATGGGAGGAGCTTATTGCTAAGTCCCACCATCTAAAACACTGCAGACACACCTGACGGTTGAGCTTATGCTAGAACAACCACCAAAGACATGCTTAAGGGAGGATAGCTCAAGATCCAACCCCGCCTCCCAATGAGGACTTTGTATAAAAGGATGTGCACTAGCTCAAGGGATACGCCATCCCATCTTTTGCAGAAGGGATTTGTATAAAATGATACACACTAGCTCAAGAAATACAATATCTTGCCTCATGGAGAGGGCTTTTTTATTGCAATTTAGATAAGGATGTGCACTAGCTCAAGAGATACAACATCCCGCCTTGTAGAGAGGGCTTACAAACACACTTCATTACTGCTAAAATCATCAAACAGATATCATTATATATGCCCCCACCTTAAGGTGGTTAATGTCACTTACTAATATCAAGCACATTAAGGTAGAGAGAAAACACGCAAGGGAACAAGAGCTCTCGCAAATCCCATGCCCCCAAGGTGACATGTGCTCGTGATCATCAAAAGTTCCCACAAACACATTGATAAGATATGCTAAGATAAACAACGAGATCAAATCATGGAAGCTATGCATGAAAATAGTCACATCAAAGAAAAAGGTTATACTCATGGGTTCGGAGCCGAGTATAACAATTAGGCTATACTGTAGGTACCTTGGAACCGAGTGTAACAATAAGGTGAGATACCAATCAAAGTGTACAAGAGAAGATTGAGTGGATTGTAAAATGTTAGTCACAAGAAATACCATAAGATGATACATCACATGGAGTGACTCTACTAATCAAGCATTAGATATATATATGGATCAACCCCATCTTCATATATGGACTAGGTCCATTTTTTGCTTACTTCTTGAAGGGACACATGACCTTATCAATATTTGTTTCTTTTTGTCATCCACCAACTAGGTAGAATCACTGAAGAAGGTAAACAATAAAAATGAGAGAGAAGAACAAGTGCCTTAGGAACACCATGTAGGAGGATGCCCCAAAAACACCCTTCGTAGTGCTATGCCCCCAAGGCATGACACACAACAATAAAATAGAGGAGAGGCAAGATAGAAGAATGATGAAACAAATAGAAGAATGGTCACAATAGAGGCGGTCTCCTGGTATTCTTGACCTTACAAGAATATCAAGGGTCATCCAAGGAGACGTAAACAACACATAACACGATATGGGGGAACACAACACAATGCTAAGAACATATATATCTAGGAGGAGGCCACCCTTGAGAGCAACTAGAATAGGTGCTACAATGAGTGTTGCTTAAGGGGGGAGAAATACTTACTTGGTTCAATGCGATATTTCATGGCAGACAATCCATGTCTATCATCTCAAGATATATCATATTTAGTTTTGAACTTGATATTGTAGTAGCATTAGTACACTTATTCACTACCCCCTTAGGAGGTGGAAGAAGTGATTTGTTTTGGGTTATCTTGACACGAGCGATGGGAGGAGCTTATTGCTAAGTCCCACCATCTAAAACACTGCAGACACACCTGACGGTTGAGCTTATGCTAGAACAACCACCAAAGACATGCTTAAGGGAGGATAGCTCAAGATCCAACCCCGCCTCCCAATGAGGACTTTGTATAAAAGGATGTGCACTAGCTCAAGGGATACGCCATCCCATCTTTTGCAGAAGGGATTTGTATAAAATGATACACACTAGCTCAAGAAATACAATATCTTGCCTCATGGAGAGGGCTTTTTTATTGCAATTTAGATAAGGATGTGCACTAGCTCAAGAGATACAACATCTCGCCTTGTAGAGAGGGCTTACAAACACACTTCATTACTGCTAAAATCATCAAACAGATATCATTATATATGCCCCCACCTTAAGGTGGTTAATGTCACTTACTAATATCAAGCACATTAAGGTAGAGAGAAAACACGCAAGGGAACAAGAGCTCTCGCAAATCCCATGCCCCCAAGGTGACATGTGCTCGTGATCATCAAAAGTTCCCACAAACACATTGATAAGATATGCTAAGATAAACAACGAGATCAAATCATGGAAGCTATGCATGAAAATAGTCACATCAAAGAAAAAGGTTATACTCATGGGTTCGGAGCCGAGTATAACAATTAGGCTATACTGTAGGTACCTTGGAACCGAGTGTAACAATAAGGTGAGATACCAATCAAAGTGTACAAGAGAAGATTGAGTGGATTGTAAAATGTTAGTCACAAGAAATACCATAAGATGATACATCACATGGAGTGACTCTACTAATCAAGCATTAGATATATATATGGATCAACCCCATCTTCATATATGGACTAGGTCCATTTTTTGCTTACTTCTTGAAGGGACACATGACCTTATCAATATTTGTTTCTTTTTGTCATCCACCAACTAGGTAGAATCACTGAAGAAGGTAAACAATAAAAATGAGAGAGAAGAACAAGTGCCTTAGGAACACCATGTAGGAGGATGCCCCAAAAACACCCTTCGTAGTGCTATGCCCCCAAGGCATGACACACAACAATAAAATAGAGGAGAGGCAAGATAGAAGAATGATGAAACAAATAGAAGAATGGTCACAATAGAGGCGGTCTCCTGGTATTCTTGACCTTACAAGAATATCAAGGGTCATCCAAGGAGACGTAAACAACACATAACACGATATGGGGGAACACAACACAATGCTAAGAACATATATATCTAGGAGGAGGCCACCCTTGAGAGCAACTAGAATAGGTGCTACAATGAGTGTTGCTTAAGGGGGGAGAAATACTTACTTGGTTCAATGCGATATTTCATGGCAGACAATCCATGTCTATCATCTCAAGATATATCATATTTAGTTTTGAACTTGATATTGTAGTAGCATTAGTACACTTATTCACTACCCCCTTAGGAGGTGGAAGAAGTGATTTGTTTTGGGTTATCTTGACATCCATTCCCAAAGGATTTAATGTGAAAGACATTTCTTCAACCACCAATGCTTCATCTTGGCTAGGGAGAGCATTGGAATGAAGGGAAGGTAAGGTGTTGTTAAGGGAATTGTCAATGATTGTGTCTTTAGTGATATTCAAAGAACATGTAACCAAAGGAGAGGTATCCATTGTTTTCACATCCTTAGTGATATCCAAGGTACTTGGATAGTCAACTAAAGGAGGAAGATCGATAGGATGATCCATAGATAATTCATACACTATGGTAGGGATAGAATTTTTAATATTGTTAAATGAATGCTCGTTATCTATCCATGGAGTGTTTTTTGTTAGAGGGGGTTCTTCATTCACTAATGCTTCATCCTTCAGAGGGAAAACATTGGAATGAAGAGAGGTCAGGGTGAAGTGAAGGGATGTGTCAATGATTTCATCCTCTTGCACTAAAGTGTCCTCATAAGTGGGAACAACTTTGGGGGAGAGATCATAAGGTAAAACTAAGTTATCATCACATGTATTAGCAATAGGAGGCGTTGTGGAATGCCCAATAGAGATAAAGTTATCTAGGGCTTCATCTAACATATTGAAGTCATCACTACTAAACGATGCAACATATTTATTATTATCTATGAATTTAGTGAGATCATCTAATATCGGAGGATAGGTTCCCATGAGATTTGTGAAAATATCAAAATCAAATATATAACAAAGGATTTCAAATGTGGAACACATAGAAATATCAACAATTTGTTTTAAGACTTGAGGATATTCATGAGTAAATCTGGAAAAAGTATCAAGGTCTATGATCTATGCAAACAAAGCTTCTAAAGATGAATAACAAGATGCATCCATGATGAATAGATTGAGGAAATCGTGTTCTTTAAATAGTAAAACTCACAAATTTCACAACCAACCAAGTAAATAAGATTGAAATAATGCTACACAACAAGGCAAGATAAGTGAGACTGTTTCACACCAAAGCACCTGTTTGAGGAAAATGGGTTCTAAAAGACACACAGAGTTCACAACAAACAAAGTGGGTATGAGGAAAGAGTACTACACAACAAGGCAAAGTAAGTGATTTTAAAGATTTTGATCAAAAAGGTATGAATGAGGTGTATAAACACTTAGTGTTGAAATACACACTGTGTAATTAAATGAAGCAGAGTTTTCAAATGACCAATGAACGTATTCTTGAAAATGAATGCAATATCTGAAATGAAGTATTTTTATGACAAATGCAATGAAACAAAGCAAAACTATGCTTGCTTATGAATCTAAAATGCTTAATTTTTTCACTTTTTTCAATGTAAATGTGCTAATAATGCAAATGTAAATGCAAAGACGAACAATGCAGCCACACTACAGTCAAAAATCAGATTTGAAAGAGTGTTAAAATGAGTAATAAAATCTGAAAAAAGATTTTAATTACAAGCCCTAGCTTTTGAAATTACTAGGTTACATGAAAAATTCAAATTTTCAATTAAAACCCTAGAAAATGAGATATGCAAATGCAAGGTAAATGATGATAAAAAGATGAAATGCTGTAATTTATCTCAGATCTGATGTAAATATTAGAAAATTAAATGTTTTCAATAATATGCAAGGAAAATAGTGCAAACTATGCCTTAATGCAAGCAAAAAATGGTTTTTTTTCCAAAATTTTCAATTTTTGTAAGATTTTTGAATGTATGATGACGAATATGATATGAATGAATGTAAATTTAATTACAACACTCAGCAAGATGCAAGTTCAGTAAAACCACTAGTTCACCAAAATTTTATATATGAAAAGTGGGAATGATGATGTTGAGGTAATGTTTTAGATAGATTCAATCAAACCCTCCTTTCACATATATCATTCAAGGACATAAATCGGGTGAAGTAAATTCTCCTACAAGAGGACTCAACTATATATTTGATGTCACTTTGAGATGACAAGGAAAGTTGGAATGTATTGATAAATTTGTTAAACCCTAATCCGATTATGCCTTAAACCCTAATTATATAAAATTGTATACAGATGGACGAAGCACGAAAAATGATCGCACAGGAAGGCACTAAATGTAGATTACAAACATCCCAGGATTCATATTTCAGAAAACAAAAACTTCAGGGACATTGGGGTGGGTGCCCTAGTCTAACAGGCCACTTTTTCTATGGATCTGGAACTGTAAGGTGATGAAGACTGCAACTTGCTTCAGAGTTTCCAACAATGACAATCTAGAGGACACAGGGGTGGGCACCCTTGTCTAGAAGGGAATATTATCTATTGTTTTCTTCAGATCCTTAATCTTTATCCTCTTCTCTAATCTCTTGTAACTCCTCTCTGCAAGATCCTGTACCTGTAACCTACAATCACAAGAGAGGGGTTGGGGGTTGTGGTGTTTAGGAGCTTCCCTTAGTCAAGCCTCATAAATGGCATTCAAGCCTTCCAACACTGTTGTTAGATAGAGTGTGTGTCCTTGGTGGACAGATGCAAAATCAAATGATAAGATAGATTGATTGAAACACAAAGTAGATATCACCTTGGAGGTGAAAACCCTCACGGAGATGAAGTGCCTTCAAATAATGAGGAAATGAGTTGATGGAGCCAAATCTGCAACAAACACATCACAATTCTACTTTGCATCATAATGAATGCCTTGAATGCTCTTTACTTAATGATCATAAGGTTTGCCTTAATCAACTAGGAGTAAAATGAAGTCTTAAACATGTTTATATATGCATTCCTGCTAACCTTCACAATTCAAATTGAAAATGCCAAAAAAGGGAAACCTTTTAACGGTCATAAACTGACACTTTCAAATTTAGGTCTTGACAAAATAGGTCTGGACTAGGGCGCAAGCCCCAAGTCCAAAGGCCTATTTGTCTTGATTAAGCATTGAAGTGGACCCCTAAGCTCCATTTGACATGGGTTTCAGGGGAAATTGCTCTGGGATAAGTTTTACATATGCATGATTAAATTAAGGGGACCTAGGAGCTAAATTAGGAGGTTAAAAGTCCTAAGGGACATCTTATGGCATAACATTCACTATCCATATTAGACACCAATAATACACACATTATATAGGATTTCACTGAAGATGACCAATAGAATGTTGATCAATACATTGGGATGTGTCATTTTACAATTAAGAGTTGGACCTAAAGAACTACCAATTTATGTCATGTGATACCATCCTCCTAGATAGATTAGATTTGGTGTCTTACTTGGGAGACCATGGATTGGACAATGCAAAGCTATACATTTGATTCTATATCAATGTGTAAAATTTGTACATGAAGGAAAGGTGACAAAGATTGAAAGGTATCATTACAAGCCAATATCTAATACTATTCACTTTACATTAAAAACATTTACAAAGACACTTAATTGTCCCATAATACTGTGTCCCACCTATGGGACATCTTGATTTTTTCCTGAAATCACATATTTTTTAGAAAAATTAATGATTTAAGCCTCGAGGGGTTCCATCTAAAGGGGTTTAATAGAAAGGAGTTAGATAAAACCCCCTTAGATCAAACCCCCTTGGATATAACCCTCCTAGTCTTAAATTAAACCCTCGATGGAGTCTCCTTTGCACCTATCAAAATGCTGATAACTTTGCTTCACCTTTTGGGGGTCAAATGAAGTCATTTATAAATTATATTTTTTCTTATGTAGCCCTTTGTATACACATTCCAAAAAGTATAATTTTGAATAATTTAATTTGATTATTATATTTATTTTCTATTTTCTAGTGAACATAAATTTTTCACTGAACAATAAGATCTCTATTCCACACCAGTGGAAAAAAAATAGAGAAAAAAATTCTAAAAAATATCTATACCCTAGGTATTGATGTCCTTGTTTCAACAACAAAAAGAAAATTAAATTTCGATACATACAAAACAAGTTATACGTTACGACATAAACCTGTCTCTAAATTATAATTAATCTCACTTCAAAAATTAATTAAAAAATATATGCAAGAAAAAATTATTAACAAATATCCATGCCCTAGATATTGGTGTTACAAATCTATATTTTAAACATTGCAATTTTATCGTTTCTATAAAAAAAGTTATGCATTACAACATAAACGTCACTTTTTGAAAATGTTGTTTACTATAAAAAAACAAGTTATTAAAAATTACGTAAAAAAATTCACAATTTATTTCTAATTTTTTTAAAAAAATATATATTTAGAATCTATAAAAAATCTCACAAATCACTAGTTCGCATCTTCTTTGAATTCTAAATGGTTTAGCTGCTATAGGTGTCAGAAAGTGAAGATTTGGTTAAAAATGTTGATTTCAATGTCCCACTCTGGCCAAAAAGTGGGACACAGTATTGTGGACTGACCATACTAGATGATTTGCCTTTTGAAACAAACAATATCATACATTATCTATACAAGAAACATTTGGATGAAATAAAAAGACTTCAAAAGCGATTGAAATGACAAGCTTATCCTTCAAAAATATGAGAACCTAAAGTGGATAATCATGTGCCAAAAATAGAAAAGGATTATAGCAAGAAAGAAAAAAATAAAGAGACAAAAGTGAAAGAAATAAAAATACCATAGTTTCATGCCCAAAAGACTACTTGAAAACCAAAGCAAGAAGTTGTGGTGCATCAAATGCCTACCATTCCTCCACAACCACAAAAGAAACAAGAAGTATGGGTAAGAAAAGAAGTACCTAATGTGACACTAGTGGACCATGTGTTTGTGCTTAGCACAAAGAAATACATGGAAGAGAAACATGTACTAGAAAACAAGTAAAGAGGAAGAAGAAAAATGAATCAACAAAAATCAATTTGATGATTTCTGTTGAGATGGCGACTATTTTTTAGATGATGAGCCTTTGGAGGTAAATATTGAACCTCTAATTTTTTTTTCAATGATTCACAAGCATCACCATAGCATATGTACCTATAACTTAGATTTCTTATTTTGTCTTTTGTTTCCTCATTTCTTTTTACATTTTGGCCTTTTAACCATGCCTTATATGTTTTATGGACCACTATTTATTTCACCTTCTATATTTGTTTACATGTTTACTTTCCCCCACTTGGGAGCATTTTGCTTTTTTTCATTTTCCTTGCTTCATACCTTTGCAACTTTGTTTGTTTCCATTTTCCTTATTTTCTGTGCTTTGTTCACCCATGTCTTTGCCTATGATTTTCAATTTATTTTCTCTTTTAGCTACTTCATGTTATGCATCCTTATGCTTGTTTTGTCTTTTGATGACATTCATTTACCATTTTAGCTTCTCACATTGCCTTGTTATTTCTTATTTACATTTCTATGCTTACTATGATGCTTTGCTTATGTCACTCATACTTGCCCACATATGCCATCATACTTATGACATTTACCATACCTAGACGTCCTACCTATGAGACTTAGATTTTATCTTATGGCCATTGACTACTTGCCATGATCCTACATTACCATATCTTACTTTCAAAGCTTACTTTATTAGAACATGCTTTAGAATCATCTTCCTTCATTTGGGGCATCACGCTTTCCTCCTTACATATTATGTTTGCATTGAATTATCACACTTTTAGAGTAACCTTTACATTAGGGACATTATGTCTTCCCCGTAACATTTGAGCTTCATTGCTATATCTTTACATCGAGGACATCTTTGTTGCAAGTATGTGCCTAACTGGTGTTGTCATTGATGTCAACATACTCTTGTTGCATTAATGTCAAGGATTGGATGAGTTGTATGCTAAGGATATTGAGTAAATTAGTCCTATCAGAAACAGAGAACATCAGTATAAACAGTGAAGCTCTATGAAGTGAATATCCTAGATAGATGAAGATCAGAGAATGCGCATCAAAGGGTTTGTAGCTATGTGTCTAAAGATGATCCAGTCAAGATTTAAGAGATCCACATGAAAATTTGGAGGAGTTATGGCCATGTGAATAAAACCAGTTCTAGCAACTGTTCAGAGGTGATAGAGTGACACAAATAGGTCCGGTGAGATCCGGAAATGCAATATCTTATTCTACAGATCTAGTGGCATGTTTGGGAAGCCAATGTGAATAGACAACTCAATTGGTTCATGGTTTGGAGGTCAACAAGCAATCCTTCTTATGTGACAGTAATGACCGACTGTGTTCTTGAGGTTTCGAATGAAGATGCAAGTGATTTTAGTAAGCAGAAGTGGTATGGATGTTCTTGGTGATTCAAGCAAGCTTGTGGGTGTCTCTAGATTGTGTCCAATTCGTGTTGGTGGTCCACATTGAAGATAGAGATCGTAATTGAAGATTTACCTTCCAGTGATGGTGTTCTTCCTAATCTTGACCGACCAGATGACTTGCACATATTGCGGATGATCTTGATGTTGTTTTGCGAAGCCTGGCATGTTCCACAAAGAAGATTGAAGTCCCTGCTATGGGTAGTTGATAATGTAGTAGTGCACATAAAGCTTTTGTAATAAGTCAAGTTGTATTTTTGTATTTGCTCTATAATAAGATAAGTGTATGATATGTCGACTTTGATGATCATTCCAAAGTCGATGTCTTGTATAAATAAGAATTACGAAATCATTCAAAAGTATCCTTGTAGCGATGAGAACGTGGTAAGGTAGAGGAAAGGAAAGCAGAGCAGAGGTATTGAACTTAAATGGAACTGACTCAAGCATAGTGAAGATGTTGATCTCTAGTTCAAGTATGTAATATTTATATTATTCTGTAGACAGTGTGTCTCCTGTAGGCAGTGGGCCTCTTGTGAGTAGTGTGCTCGGGCAGTGAGCCCTAATTGGCAAGTGCCATTTCATTCTTCTTATTCTTTTAACAGAGAATACAATCTTGGGTTAGTCACCCCATGGTTTTTCCCTTAACTGGGTTTTCCATGTAAAAATCGTGTGTTGTATGTGTTAGATTTGTTTCTGCTCTTAAATTCATGCATTATGCCTCATGTTTGAATCTCTGATATGCTATTGAAATAGAAGAAGCTTTAAAGTATATAAAGAACAGAAGTTTGGGATCAACTGATTCACCCCCCCTCTCAGTTGTCTGTCTTAAATCCAACAATCTTGGCCTTTCCTATGTTATTTGATCTTTCATTGCCTTACCTTGCACCTAAATCTACCTCTTTTAAATGGGGGCTTCTTTCCCTCCCCACTCTTTCCTATGCTTATCCTATTATATCGGGGGACATCTAGCCTTTCCATGCTATGACCTTGAGATCACATTTCTAGACCAATGTTACCACTAGTGACCTATTGCCTTACCTCCACCTTTGTGTGTTCATGCTCTCAAACACCACATTGGGGGCTTATGCCCATCCTAGTGCTTTATGTACTTACATGAGTGTTCTTTGGCCATTGAGGGTTCCATCAACATTTTTTGTTTTCCCATGTTGGGGGCATCCTTATACCTTGAGATCCATCTCCAACCCACACAATTTCCATGTCTTATTATTCTAAATATTTTATAACACCTTTATTATAGTTACTACTTTACATGAGTTACATGCTTAGCTGACATAAATATTTCATGTATTATTTTTCATTCCTCTTCAATTCCTTGCACCCTATAAATGCAACCCATTGGAGGGGGCATATATTATCACTAAATTCATATGATCAAGATTTTCAAGTAGTGACAAATGCTACACAAAGAATCATCATTAGATCTAGATGAAACTTTATCACATGACATACCACATGGCAACATGCCATACCACTTTCCCTATACATATAATTTCCTAGACAACTAAGTAAGCTTGTATTTTGGGTGTATTTATCACCTATCAGATAGAACCTACTCATTGCATTTTTCTTCCTTTAGTTTGTAGGCTACAATGGAGCATGCATGCCAAAGGATGAACACACATGATGATATTTAGTGAGTTCCTTTACTTTATATGAACTTAAATATACTTTTATGTCTAAATATTTACTTTACATGCATGCTTGTGAGTGCTACATACTTTAAGATACATGATCTTCTAGGATTCACATACACCTCAAAGTGTGGGCAAAATGTAATGGTAAAATTTGCATACTTAATGTCACTTCTAATTTATTTTGTGCCCATTTTGAGAGAATGTATTAATGTAAATATATATTGAAAAATGATGTAATCTTGTGCAAAGTTGGGTTCATTCCCCTAGCATTCACCGATCCCTATTTACATATATTCTCACATTTCATTCATATCTTATTCGTTTATATACACTTTCCCATATAGTCCACATTTATTGCACCTTCCATGATCAAACATTCATTCCTTGTAAAACTTCACCATTTTGTTATCCTGGGTCATTCTTGTGGATGTGGGATTGATCCCATGACTGTGGATTTGACACATGAATTTCTAAAACAAAACTCAATTTTGGATGACCTATCTATTTCACTAGCCATTACAGGTTGACTAAACATACATTTGTGTAATTTATTGCTATGTATTTGTATTTAAAGGCATTCAATTACACTCATTTTATCATCCGAGAATATCCTCTCATATCCTTTCTCATCCTAGATCAATTGGCCATTTAAGGAGAAATTATTAGAAGAACTATTTGATCGATGCACTAAAAAGAACAACATTTACTTTAGCACCATCATCTAGGACATTTGCACAATTGCTTGTTATTTGGTAATCTTTTGCACAATTGAAGTTGGTCTTTTTAAGGGTTGACCTATGAGAACATGTACCCTAGCGATCTGACATCCCTTTAAAGGTACTCCTAAATACCACTAGTCTTCAAAGTAGAGTAGACATTAGTGAATTTGGTAAACCAAAAAGCATGTTGTACAAATTACAGGATCAATTTCATAGCTATTAGAGTGGATCCATGCCTATAAAATCATTCTAGACCCAAAGAATTGACCAAGATAGAGAAATAGACCTTGTGCAAAATTTGAGGCAAAACATGTACATATAGGATCTACTTTCAGTCCTTAGATTAATTTTAGTGCCACATCAATTTCATTCTGCTTCATTGAGCCTAAAGTTAAGTACACTTATCCACCATATTTAATTTCCTAGATTAGCATTTGATTCTGAATTAATCAGTCCCACAAGTCTCAATTATTAATATAGGTTAATTTCTGCTTGTGTGTATTCATCTTATTGGCTTAGCCTAGATTAATCTTAGGAAAGAGCTTATTTTTCCTTTACACCAGGATATGAGGAAAAAATTATTGGATAAATTGGAAGCTTGTCCTAGAAAATAGAGCCCCTATTTTTTAGTTGTTATATTTTCAAGGGCTACTTGTGGGGTGGGGCTAAAAATTCCCCCCACCAACTTAGGATTTTTTTATCCACTTGGTGTTATTAGAAGGCAAACCATTGGGTTTTAAGTAAATATGTGGGGATTGTTTTTCTTTTTATATTTATGATGTTGGGATGTAGTATTTTAGTTTTTTTAAAAAATCATGGGACCACTATTTTTCAAACATTCGTTGCTAATTTTTCTTATCATTAGTTGCTCCTATAAAGTGCATGAGACTCCCTCATTGTATGAATGAATGAAACATTTTAATGATGTCCACGAGACCAAGCAATTTAAGGGACTAAGATCCATAGCCCTAAGATATATTTTAAAGCTCTTTTCAATGTCAGATCTTCTATTATGGATCTTGAAAAAAAAAACTTGCAATTTTGAATAAGCTTCACTTCCTTGAATAAGGCAGTTAGGTTGTCCACTTTCAAGTTACTTTCATACTGGATAAAGATATCATTGTAGGTTGTGTACTCCATGATGAAGTGCCATTCTCTCTCCACTACCCCCTTACTGCAGAATAGGTAGGTTCTCATTTCCTATTCTTCCTTAAGTATAGTCCATCTACTTGTCTCACACATAAGATGATGCAATCTAGCCTCAACTGGGCAATTAACAACTTCACTTTCCCTTCAAGTGGGCAAAGTAAGTGATTTTAAAGGTTTTGATAAAAAAGGTATGAATGAGGTGTATAAACACTTAGTGTTGAAATACACACTGTGTAATTAAAAATAAGCCAATTTTCACACAATACTATGAAATGAAGCATAATTTTCAAATGACCAATGAATGTATTCTTGAAAATGAATGCAATATCTAAAATGAAGGATTTTTATGACAAATGTAATGAAACAAAGCAAAACTATGCTTGCTTATGAATCTAAAATGCTCAATTTTTTCACCTTTTTCAATGTAAATGTGCTAATAATGCAAATGTAAATGCAAAGACACACAATGCAGCCACACTATAGTTAAAAATCAGATTTGAAAGAGTGCTAAAATGAGTAATAAAATCTGAAACAAGATTTTAATTACAAACCCTAGCTTTTGAAATTACTAGGTTACATGAAAAATTCAAAATTTCAAGCAAAACCCTAGCAAATGAGATATGCAAATGCAAGGTAAATGATGATAAAAAGATGAAATGCTGTAATTTATCTCAAATTTGATGTAAATATCAGAAAATTAAATGTTTTCAATAATATGCAAGGAAAATAGTGCAAACTATGCCTTAATGCAAGCAAAAAATGCTTTTTTCCCCAAAATTTTCAATTATGCAAGATTCTTGAATGTATGATGGTGAATATGATATGAATGAATGCAAATCTAATTACAACACTTAGCAAGATGCAAGTTTAGTAAAAACACAGGTTCACCAAAATTTTATATATGAAAAGTGGGAATGATGATTTTGAGGTAATGTTTTAGATAAATTCAATCAAACCCTCCTTTCACATATATCATTCAAGGACATAAATCGAGTTAAGTCACTTCTCCTACAAGAGGAATCAGCTATAGTTTTGGTGTCACTTTGAGATGACAAGGAAAGTTGGAATGTATTGATAAATTTGTTAAACTCTAATCCAATTATGCCTTAAACCCTAATTATATAAAATTGTATACAGATGGATGAAAAAAGACAAATGACCAGACAGGAAGGCACTAAATGCATATTAGAAACATACCAGGATTCAGATTCTGGAAAGTAGAAAATTCAGGGACACTGGAGCGGGCAACCTAGTCTAACAGGCCACTTTTTCTACAGATCTGGCACTGTAAGGTGATGAAGACTGCAACGTACTTCAAAGTTTCCAATAATGATAATCGAGAGGACATAGGGGCAGGTGCCCTTGTCTAGAAGGGAATATTCTCTGTTGTTTTCTTCAAATCCTGAATCTTTATCCTCTGCTATGATCTCTTGTAACTCCTC
Organism: Cunninghamia lanceolata; assembly: GCA_027924645.1. Taxonomy (NCBI): domain Eukaryota; kingdom Viridiplantae; phylum Streptophyta; class Pinopsida; order Cupressales; family Cupressaceae; genus Cunninghamia; species Cunninghamia lanceolata. The sequence goes on along the minus strand of BSBN01000508.1, from coordinate 10,861,355 downwards.
TTTGCAAGATCCTGCACTTGTAACCTACAATCACAAGAGAGGGGTTGGGGGTTGTGGTGTTTAGGAGCTTGCCTTAGTCAAGCCTCAGAAATGGAATTCAAGCCTTCCAACACTATTGTTAGATAGAGTGTGTGTCCTTTGTGGACAGAGGCAAAATCAAATGATAAGATAGATTGATTGAAACACAAAGTAGATATGACCTTGGAGGTGAAAACCCTCAAGGAGATGAAGTGCCTTGAAATCATGAGGAAATGAGTTGATGGAACCAAATTTGAAACAAACACATACAAACACATCACAACTTTACTTTGCATCATAATGAATGCCTTGAATGCTCTTTGCTTGATGATCATAAGTTTGCCTTAATCAACTAGGAGTAAACTGAAGTCTTAAACATGTTTATATATGCATTTCCACTAACATTTGCAATTCAAATTGAAAAGGATGAAAAATGGAAACCTTTTAACGGTCATAAACTGACACTTTTAAATTTAGGTCCCTGCAAAATAGGTCTGGACTAGGGTGTAGGCCCCAAGTCTATATGCCTATTTTTAGTCTTGATTAAGCATTGAAGTGGACCCCTAAGCCCCATTTGACATGGGTTTCAGGGGAAATTGCTCTGGGATAAGTTTTACACATGCATGATTAAATTATGGGGACCTGGGAGCTAAATTAGGAGGTAAAAAGTCCTAGGGGACATTTTACAACATAACATTCACTATCCATATTAGACACTGACAATAGACACATTATATAGGATTTCACTGAAGATGACCAATAGAATGTTGATCAATACATTGGGATGCATCATTTTTTTGTGCCTGGTAAACTTTTTTCACGTGACTGGTGACACTGACATGACACGCCCTCTGATACCATAGGGACGGGGGGAGACTGGACCTCGTGACCATCTTTACCGCAACAGAATTACTTAGCCAATTGAGCCAGGGCCCCACCCTATTGGGATGCATCATTTTACAATTAAGAGTTGGACCTAAAGAATTACCAATTTATGTCATGTGATACCATCCTCCTAGATAGATTTGGTATCTTACTTGGGAGACCATGGATTGGACAATGCAAAGCTATACATTTGATTCTATATCAATGTGTAAAATTTGTACACGAAGGAAAGGTGACAAAGATTGAAAGGGATCATTACAAGCCAATATCTAATGCTATTCACTTTACACTAGACACATTTACAAAGATACTTAACTATCCCATAATACTGTGTCCCACTTATGGGACATCCTGATTTTTTCCTGAAATCACATATTTTTTAGAAAATTTAATTATTTAAGCCTTGAGGGGTTCCATCTAAAGGGGTTTAATAGAAAGGAGTTAGATAAACCCCACTTAGATGAAACCCCCTTGGATAGAACCCTCCTAGTCTTAAATTAAACCCTCAATGGAGTCTCCTTTGCACCTATCAAAATGCTGATAACTTTGCTTCACCTTTTGGGGGGTCAAATGAAGTCATTTATAAATTATATTTTTTCTTATGTAGCCCTTTGTATACATGTTCCAAAAAGTATAATTTTGAATAATTTAATTTGATTATTCTATTTATTTTCTATTTTCTAGTGAACATAAATTTTTCATCGAACAACGAGATCTCTATTCCACACAAGCGGAAAAAATTAGAGAAAAAAATTCTAAAAAATATCTATACTCTAGGTATTGATGTCCTTGTTTCAACAACAAAAAGAAAATTATATTTCAATACATACAAAACAAGTTGTGTTACGACATAAACCTGCATTAAATTATAATTAATGTCACTTCAAAAATTAATTAAAAAATATATGCAAGAAAAAATTATTAAAAAATATCCATGCCCTAGATATTGCTATTACAAATCTATATTTTAAAAATTACTATTTTATTTTCTATAAAAAAAGTTATGCATTACAACATAAACGCCACTTTTTCAAAATGTTATTTACTATAAAAAAATAAGTTATTAAAAATTACGTAAAAAAATTCACAATTTATTTCTAATTTTTTAAAAAATATATATTTAGAATCTACACAAAATCTCACAAATCACTAGTTCACATCTTCTTTGAATTCTTAATGGTTTCCCTGCTATAGGTGTCAGAAAGTGAAGATTTGGTTAAAAATGTTGATTTCAATGTCCCACTTTGGCCAAAAAAGTGGGACACAGTATTGTGGGTTGACCATACTAGATGACACACCTTTTGAAACAAACAATATCATACATGATCTATACAAGATACATTTGGATGAAGTAAAAAGACTTCAAAAGCGATTAAATGACAAGCTTATCCTTCAAAAACATGAGAACCTAAAGTGGATAATCATGTACCAAAATAGAAAAGGATTATAGCAAGAAAGAAAAAAATAAAGAGACAAAAGTGAAAGCAATAAAAATACCACAGTTTCATGCCCAAAAGACTACTTGAAAACCAAAGCAAGAAGTTGTGGTGCATCAAATGCCTACCATTCCTCCACAACCACAAAAGAAACAAGAAGTATAGGTAAGAAAAAGAAGTATCTAATGTGACACTAGTGGACCATGTGTTTGTGCTTAGCACAAAGAAATACATGGAAGAGAAACATGTACTAGAAAACAAGTAAAGAGGAAGAAGAAAAATGAATCAACAAAAATCAATTTGATGATTTCTGTCGAGATGGCAACTATTTTTTAGATGATGAGCCTTTGGAGGTAAATATTGAGCCTCCAAATTTTTTTCAATGATTCACAAGCATCACCATAGCATATGTACATATAACTTAGATTTCTTATTTTGTCTTTTGTTTCCTCATTTCTTTTTACATTTTGGCCTTTTAACCATGCCTTATTTGTTTTATGGACCACTATTTATTTCACCTTCTATATTTGTTTACATGTTTACTTTCCCCCACTTGGGAGTATTTTGCTTCTTTTCATTTTCCTTGCTTCATACCTTTGCAACTTTGTTTGTTTCCATTTTCCTTATTTTCTATGCTTTGTTCACCCATGCCTTTGCCTATGATTTTCAATTTATTTTCTCTTTTACGTACTTCACATTATGCATCCTTATGCTTGTTTTGTCTTTTGATGACATTCATTTACCGTTTTAGCTTCTCACATTGCCTTGTTATTTTTTATTTACATTTCTATGCTTACTATGATGCTTTGCTTATGTCACTCATACTTTCCCACGTATGTCATCATGCTTATGACATTTACCATACCTAGACGTCCTACCTATGAGACTTAGATTTTATCTTATGGCCATTGACTACTTTCCATGATCCTACATCACCATATCTTACTTTCAAAACTTACTTTATTAAAACATGCTTTAGAGTCATCTTCCTTCTTTGGGGGCATCATGCTTCCCCCCTTATATATTGTGTTTGCATTGACTTATCACACTTTTAGAGAAACCTTTACATTAGAGACATTATGTCTTCCCCGTAACATTTGAGCTTAATTGTTATATCTTTACATCGAGGACATCTTGGCCTTTCCTATGTTATTTGAGCTTTCATTGCCTTACCTTGCATCTAAATCTACCTCTTTTAAATGGGGGCTTCTTTCCCTCCCCACTCTTTCCTATGCTTATCCTATTATGTTGGGGGACATCTAGCCTTCCCATGCTATGACCTTGAGATCACATTTCTAGACCAATGTTAACACTAGTGACCTATTGCCTTACCTCCACCTTTTTGTGTTCATGGTCTCAAACACCACATTGGGGGCTTATGCCCATCCTATTGCTTTATGTACTTACACGAGTGTTCTTTGGCCATTAAGGGTTGCATCAACATTTGTTATTTTCCCATGCTAGGGGCAACCTTATACCTTGAGATCCATCTCCAACCCACACAATTTCCATGTCTTATTATTCTAGATATTTTATAACGCCTTTATTATAGTTACTACTTTACATGAGTTACATGCTTAGCTGACATACATATTTCATGTATTGGTTTTCACTCTTCTTAAATTCCTTGCACCCTATAAATGCAACCCATTGGAGGGGGCATATATTATCACTAACATTCATATGATCAAGATTTTCAAGTAGTGACAAATGCTACACAAAGAATCATCACTACATCTAGATGAAACTTTATCACATGCCATACCACTTTCCCTATACATGTTATTTCCTAGACAACTAAGTAAGCTTGTATTTTGTGTGTATTTATCACTTATGAGATAGAAGCTACTCATTGCATTTTTCTTCCATTATTTTTTAGGTTTCAATGAAGCACGCATGCCAAAGGATGAACACACATGATAATATTTAGTGAGGTCCATTACTTTATATAGGCTCAAATATACTTTTATGTCTAAATATTTACTTTACATGCATGCTTGCAAGTGTTACATACTTTAAGATACATGATCTTCTAGTTCACATACACCTCAAAGTTTGGGCAAAATGTAATGGTAAAATTTGCATACTTAATGCCACTTCTAATTTATTTTGTGCCCATTTTGAGAGAATGTATTAATGTAAATATATATTGAAAAATGATGTAATCTTGTGCAAAGTTGGGCTCATTCCCCTAGCATTTACCTATCCTTATTTACATATATTCTCACATTTCAATCATATCTTATTCGTTTATATACACTTTCCCATATAGTCCACATTTATTGCACCCTCCATGATCAAACATTCATTCCTTGTAAAAATTCACCATTTCGTTATCTTGGGTCATTCTCGTGGATGTGGGATTGATCCCATGACTGTGGATTTGACACTTAAATTTCTAAAACCAAACCCAAATTTGGATGACCTATCTATTTCACTAGCCCTTATGGGTTGGCTAAACACATATTTGTGTAATTTATTGCTATGTATTTGTATTTAAAGGCATTCAATTACACTCATTTTATCATCTGAGAATATCCTCTCATATCCTTTCTCATCCTAGATCATTTGGCCATTTAAGGAGCAATTATTAAAAGAACTATTTGATCGATGCACTAAAAAGAACAACATTTACTTTAGCATCATCATCTAGGACATTTGCACAATTGCTTGTTATTTGGTAATCCTTTGCACAATTGAAGTTGGTCTTTTTAAGTGTTGACCTACGAGAACATGTACCCTAGCGATCTGACAACCCTTTAAAGGTATTCCTAAATACCACTAGTCTTCAAAGTAGAGTAGACATTAGTGAATTTGGTAAACCAAAAAGCATGTTGTACAAATTACAGGATCAATTTCATAGCTATTAGAGTAGATCCATGCCTATGAAATCATTCCAGACCCAAAGAATTGACCAAGATAGAGGAATAGACCTTGTGCAAAATTTGAGGCAAAACAAGTACACATAGGATCTACTTTCAGTCCAGAGATATATTAATTTTAGTGCCACATCAATTTCATTCTGCTTCATTGAGCCTAGAGTTAAGTGCACTTATCCACCATATTTAATTTCCTAGATTAGCATTTAATTCTAAATTAATCAGTCCCACAAGTCTCAATCATTAATATAGGTTAATTTGTGCTTGTGTATATTCATCTTATTGGATTAGCCTAGATTAATCTTAGGAAAGTGGTTATTTTTCCTTTACACCAAGATATGAGGAAAAAATATTGGATAAATTGGAAGCTTGTCCTAGAAAATAGAAGCCCCTATTTTTTAGTTGTTATATTGTCAAGGGCTACTTGTGGGGTCGGGCTAAAAATTCCCCCCACCAACTTAGGATTTTTTATCCACTTGGTGTTATTAGAAGGCAAACCATTGGGTTTTAAGTAATTATGTGGAGATGGTTTTTCTTTTTACATTTATGATGTTGGGATGTAGTATTTTAGCTTTTAAAAAAATCATGGGACCACTAGTTTTCAAACATTCTTTGCTAATTTTTCTTATCATTAGTTGCTCCTATAAGTCCATGAGACTCCCTCATTGTATGAATGAATGAAACATTTTAATGATGTCCATGAGACCAATCAATTTAAGGGACTAAGATACATAGCCCTAAGATATTTTAAAGCTATTTTCAATGCCAGATCTTCTATTATGGGTCTTGATAAAAAAAAACTCGTAATTTTGAATAAGCCTCGCTTCCTTGAATAAGGCAGTTAGGTTGTCCAGTTTCAAGTTACTTTCATATTGGGTAAAGATATCATTGTAGGTTGTGTACTCCATGATGAAGTGCCATTCTCTCTCTACTACCCTCTTACTGCAGAATATGTAGGTTCTCATTTCCTGTTCTTCCTTAGGTATAGTCCATCTACCGGTCTCACACCTAAGATGATGCAATCTAGCCTCAACTGGGCAATTAACAACTTCGCTTTCCCCTCAATTGCAACTCTCATGTGTGCCTTTTCATTGTTTTCCCATGTGGGGTTAAAGACTTTGACACCATATGGTTTCTTTTAACCAATTTTCTTTGTCCACATGGTAGTCTTGAATTTTTCCATTACATATTTTTTATTTCCTCGTTGGTGTTTGGACACTCTTGAAATTTAATGTCCCATTTACTCATCCATTTGTTGTTTTGTTTATTCCATGTCTTTTTCCTCTAATTTAACTCCCCCCCCATGACCATCTTGGGCTAATGATGATTATCCATATTTTAAACTTTTTTAGATAACTTAATGCCCTAGTTATCACTGATGTCTCTAGTGGGAAAGTATTTACTTCTACCAAAAGGATCTCATATGGAACTAAAGTTTTGATTTTGAAGATGCTTAAGATCAAATGCTTTTGAATTCTTTTGAACTACTTCCATTGTGATTTGATTTACTACTCCCCATACTTCACAACCACAAAGGATTACCGACATGACAAGCAAGCTGAAAAGGATTTTCGTGGTTTTCTAGTCCCATAATTCAACATTCTTACATTTGTTTTGTAGTGAGTATAAATATTTCCATCCCTCCTATATCCTTTTTTCCTTGTAAGTCTCCCAACTAAGCTTGCTGTGGAAATTGATCCCAAGGTACTTGTATTCTTTCATTATTTCCAGTGGGCTTCCTTTGAAAAGAAAGCAAACTTGCTTCTTTTTTCTTCTTAACAGAAATATCATGACTTTTGTTTTTCTAGTGTTCACTTGCATCCTGACCTTATGGAAAAACAATTCTAAGGCCCTTAGATGCTCTCTCAAACCATGCGCTGTGTTGTAATTGGGATAAGATCATTGGTATATAGAAGTAATTTCACCATGCAATCAACAAGTTTGATGGGCCCTCCAATGACATTGTTTATCCACTCTTCAAGTTTAACAATATATAATCCAAACAAAGTGGGGGATAGAGGGCAACCATGTTTGATGCCAATGTCACTTTCAAAACATTATGACATTCCATCTCTTGTTCTAATTTTAGCCTTGACCTGCTCACAAGGCCTATGAACGACTACTCTATATTCATCTAGAATTCTAAGTTCTTCCATCTTATTCCAAAGTTTGTTCCTAGGCACTATATCAAAAGCTTTTTTTTATCCGTAATATAGGCATCAGGGAGTTGTACCCCATAAGAAAAATAAAAATAAAATTAAACCAAATGCATGCCCTAAGAATAGGGGTGCAATAAGCAAGCGACAATGCTTGCATCAATCCAAAGACAATCATTACCAAACCCTAACAACCCATTAAAGCATGGGCACAAACATAAATTATGATTTGCAAAGCTAAAGAAGTTGCACGCCCACAAAAGCTGATTTTACATTACTGCACCATCCCAACTGCCTAATGGGAACCGGTAGTAGAATTGACACCTGATTTTAATTTATTCCTGATTTCCTCAAGTTTGAGGAGGGCAAATTTCTTTTTTTGTTCAATGAGCCCTTTCATGCCCCTAAAGGCACTCGTTCCAGAGAGCTGGAATTTGAAGGAGACTGAATTTGCAAACTATTGTGGACTTGCCTATTTTGAATGGTATTCTTTTTCTTTCTCATTATTGTTTGCCATTCGTTTCCCCCATCCACATCAGAAAGATCAGTTGGAATTTGAGGGGCTAGAGAGATGGAGTGCTCAGCTTCAATTGAATGAGACCCCATGCCATAAGAAATGACACTTGAAGATTGTTGAGAAGTTTGCATAGAGGAAACTATGGGAGAGGGTTGAGAGGTAGCAATTGTGCCACCAACACCAATAAGACAACAAGAGTCATTCTGAGAAGGCAATTTCTGATCAATCTTTAAATCTGCAGTCGATTCCACAATCTTCCCCACACTAATACTGCTAGGGACAATCTTTGGGGATTCACAACTCTTGGGGGAGTTCAAAACTAAATAATGCTTAGGAGAAGCATCCTTCCACAAAGAAGCTGCCCATTTTGTTTAGAATTTCACATTTGGACATTCTATTGCAATATGTCCAGTTTTGAAACATCTTCTGCACCTGAAGATTAGGCCTTCATAATCCAAGGGTTGCGACCAACTGTTCCCATTTGCATTCAAAATGATTTCCGCTGGAAGGGCTTTGGAAGTGTCCACCTCAACCAGAATCCTTGCAAAGGTTGTGTGCAAGAAATCTCTTGAGTTTGTATCTGTGCATACAAAGTTCCCGAGAGTATTGCCAATAGCTGCAAAACAAGATTCAAACCAATAATGGAGAGGGAGATTTGGGAGGTGAACCTAGATCGGCATAATAGCAAATGCTTCGGTGGATGGATCAAAGTTGGGGTGCCACAATTTTAGAAGTAGTGTGCTCTCTCCCCAGTGCTATGTGTGGTTGAGGATGGCATTTTTGTCATGAATGTAGTCAAAAACCACTGTGAAAAAACCTTTTGCACTGGGGTAAATCTCCAAGTTGTTTTTCATAAGAGGGAGCTAGAATTTTGAAATCCACTCATGTAGACCTGGAAGGCTAGGCCAAAATTGATTGAACCTACCTATTAACCCATTATGAGAGAAAAATTCTGAGAGAAAAATTCTTCATTTGCACACAACTCCTTAACTAAAATAGCATCAAACTCTAATTTCACAGGTTTATCTGAGTAAAGAACAGTCCCCCTATTGACTATACTTGATTGTTTGGGTTTCAATGCGAAAACGGACCCAGATCCATAGTTATCCATTGAAGAGATAGGCAAAGGGACGCCCTCAGTTCGTCCATCAAACCCCCGACCGTTCTTAACTGCATTCACAAAAGAGCCTGTAGAAGACCCATCAGGCTTCACATCAGAGGTCAAGGAGGGTCATGGGAAGGCAATAGCCAAGCCCTCTGGCAAAACCCCGGTGCAACTAGAAACCCCTTCAATGCTTGCGAATGATGCCTTAGAATTTGGAAGCGACACCATCTCCTTTTTATAACTTTTGCCATTGGAAGATGCGGTAGCTCGAGGATCTTTAGTATGCATTGATGCACCTGTAGGATTGCAAACGGCCAAAGATACTGAGGTAGAGGATTTTCCATCGCCCAACAGGCCAATATCATCTCCCAATGCCTTAACCTCACCAACTGTAGAAGCCCTCGGCAAAGCTAGATTTTTCGGCAGCGACGCCATCTCAAAATTTTTTTTGGTCTAATTATTAATATAATTAAAATGTAAGTTATTTTTGAGATAGATTATACTAATATCCATATCAAAAGCTTTTTTAAGATCAACAAAGCAACAAAAAACATCTTCCCCTTGAGTGTCCCATATTTTTTCAATTAAGTGCCAAAGGGTGATGCAATGCTTAATAATAGAGTGTCTCGTCCTAAAACCTTCTCATGCTTTTGCTCCTTTTCCCTATTTTTCTACCCAACTACTAATTCTACACTCTATCATGCTCTTGAAGAGTTTTCCTATAAGAGGGTTGACCATAATAGTGTGATAATTAGATGGATTATTAATATCTCCACTTTTATATAGAGGAATAATGACGCTAGTCATCCACTCCGCCATGAAGCCATCTTGGGTGATGCCATTGAAAATACTTTTGATGTGTGGTGCAAGGGTCTCTATTCCCCACTTAAAAAATTCAACTTGCAACCCATATATATATCTTGCGTTTTACCCCTTGCTAAACCCTTTATGCCCTACTTGTAATCAGATTGTTGTACTAATTATACTAAAAAACTTATAAATTTTATTAACAATACCTATTGAAAAATCCAAGTTTTATATAGATGAATAATGACACTAGTCGTCCACTCCATCAGGAAGAAATCTTGGGTGATGCCATTGAAAATACTTTTGATGTGTGGTGCAAGGGTCTCTATTCCCTACTTAAAAAATTCAACTCGCAACCCATATATATCTTACGTTTTACCCCTTGCTAAAACCTTTATGCCCTACTTAATATCTTCCACAAAGAAGAGCTCGATTGTTGTGCTAATTATAATAAAAAACTTATAAATTTTATTAACAATACCCATTGAAAAATTTTAGGTAATCCCCTTCTCGAAACCATACCCTTTTCCTCTTGAATCCCCTTGACCTAGTTTTGGATCATAGACATTAATATAATTTCTTTCTTTCTACGAGTTTATAGACTAGAGGGGAATGAATCCCACCCAAATTCTTCTTGTGGGAAAGTCAGTTGTATTTCGCTTAGATGTGTAGGTAATATCCAATCATCCTCATTATTAGGACCCGATTGCAACCCCCCATGTCGATCGGGGAACTCGCGATACAATAAAAATTGGAGCAAACTTCCTGCGGTATTTTTTCGATTGATGTTTGGTTGGGGGTTTAACTGCAGCAATGGGTTCTAAGGCCATGGAGAATGAGTTAGTGGAACTGTTTGAAAAGGCCAAGAAGGCCGCAGACAAGGCGGCCAAAGATGAAGGCTCCGTGGAAGCCGAAGAGCAAAGATGTATAGATGCCCTTGCAGCTCTCGTCTCTGTTCCTGTTACTATGGCTGTCCTCATTTCTTCTCAGGTGTTTGCCTTATCCCTCTCTGTTGTATTTGTCAAATTGTCATCATCAATGCAGCAAAAACCCTCTTTGGTAGATGGGAGGGTCACTTTTAGGGTTTTGAAATGAGTAGTTGGATTATTTGGGTTGCTTGTGTTTTAATTAGAGGCAGCTCACAAGGTAATTTTATAGTTGTGTGCCCCTTTTTTAGCTTATGGTATGCCTCTGTGTCTGTATTTGTAATCATCATCGTTTGCTCTGTTAGAGTTAACAATATTGATGTATGATCTAGGTCTATATGTCATTTGATTCCGTAATGAACTGAAAATATTGTTCTTTAGTTTCAGAGCAGCTATTTTTTACTCTTTTCAGTTGATGGGGTAATTGGTAATTTTCATCTGCCTTCTTTTCCTGCTTCTGTAGACCTTCATGTGTTTGCATTTTTCTTGAGGTTGCAACTATAAGATAGTGTAGAGAACAGAGATAACTGTTTTAGATATAAACAAGAGTAGCAATAACACCAACCGATCAATATCAAACTACAAGAACATGTAGAGAGAGGACAGCTCAATAACTGGATTTGCATTTGATTGTCATCATTTATATTTTGATAACGATACATTGGTTCACTACCTGTCTCACATTGTACAGCATATGGTTTGTCCTTTACCTCTGCCTCTATGCTCTATTGAACACAGAGAGATTTTGCTACTAGCTCTTTTCATTTGATTATCTCGATAGGGATATATCAAGGCTGTTGGGGCTCCTCCGAGTTGTGCTTTTAATAAATGTTATTATTCATATTGACATGAAAGAGTTTTCATTGCAGATCTAATACTGAATTAGTGTGATGTGCTTTCAATATTATCTCTCTACACTTTTGTGGTAATGGCCTGTCTAACATCTGGACTCTTGTAGTAATTTCCAGTCATGGTTATACTTTCTTTGAGAAGTAGAATGATGTTTTTTCCCCATGAAATAAGATTTCTATTAATATTTAGGCAGAGTACAAACCAGGCATTCAGTCAGTTGATTAGATCCATACTAGGTGGCTCTTTTTGACCAGAAATCTCACCCTATAACAAAAAAATAGGGAACTCATATGAAACCTTTCTGGTAGGTAGAAAAACAAGAGGTTACTGAGTCTCTTGAAAATACCATAAATAAATTCTGCTAATTTGGGTTTGCAGTTCCCGTGACTGAGCAACTTCAGGCCTGAAGACATAAAACAGGGCATGTAGAGCTACCCTAACAATTTGGAATTTAGCTGGGAACAAACCAACAACTAGATCGATGTTCTTTTTCTATTGAAAGGCATTATATACATTATCATTTAGTTTAGCAAATTAGCTTTGAAGGGCATTAAAGTACATAATTTTAATTTATTAAGGATTGATAAGACAACAATAGTGAAAATGTTGGCCATTGTTTGAAAAGATTGAAAGTATGAGTTTTTCGGAAGGGGCAGTGGAATCCACATGTCAATTCTGGCTTTGTCCTGGAAAGATTTTGAATTTGTTGGTTTTGATCCTCAGAGATATATGTGTTATTTCAAAAGAATCAAAGTTGTGCAGCTGTATTTAGAGTTAATTCTCTTTCAGAATTGACATTTGACTCTTCTTTTGTTTGGTCATTTTAATGGCTGTCATGTACCTCTTTCGTTTTATCTTCCGTGTGTCTGTCTGTTCTATAATCAATGTACTTGTATGTTCCTTATATGCATGATGAATATTTGAATCAAAAGGAAGTATGTTTAAACCTTTTTCTTTTGATGGACAAACCATGAAAAAGGGACAGCAGTGCTCCTTCTATGTATAGAAAGAATCAGCTTCTTATGGGTCAAACTGACTGCGCATGAGAAAAAATCACCAACACAATGCTTTCCAAACAGTCTGTATAGAGACAGAGTATGGAAATTCACGTGACATCATAAACATCAAAATACACAAGTGCTTGATATTATATTAGTTCTGCAATGAGTTTTCATTTACATCCTTGTAACTACTAGGCATAACTTGTCTATTTCCACTAACGGGCATACTTCAATGTGGAATAGATAAACTGATGGGAAACAAAACAGATAGCTGGAAATGTCCTTTTGAAGTGGCATTTTCTGATCTTGTTGAATCTGAATCGTCAATTACACAGTTGCAGGTCTGCACATCTTCCTTTAGTGTATATTACTTAAAACTGCCTATCATATCAGTTAGGTTCAGACTTCATATATTTGAAATTTCCTTGTATTACACAAACTATTCTCAAAATGCCCAACATAAAACAGAGTGCCTTGATACTTTTTTTCATTCAGGTTCTTTCATTAAAATCTCCAGCCGTGTTTTCAAGAAATATGCATATCATCTTATCTGTTCTGAATGCAACAACATCATGCATACTCAAACACTGGATATCAAGAAATACCATAGTTCCACGGGGACGCGTCCCCCCCTGAAAAAGGGCCACCTCGGAGACGGGGACGTTTCCAAGACGGGGGGACGTCAAGGAAACATCCCCCCCGCCGCACCCCCGTCCCCCCGCCGCACCCGAAACGTCTCCCTTTGGGGGGGACTTCTGGACGTCCCCCCCGAAATTTTTAAAATTTTTTTTTTTTTAGATATTCATATTTTGTCGGATGTTATTGCAACTGCCCTGGTAGACATGTATGCAAAATGTGGAAGCATAGACGAGGCACGTGAACTGTTTGACAGAATGCCTCAAAGAAATGTGGTCTCATGGACTGCAATGATTGCAGGATATGCACAAAATGGATTTGTTGAAAAGGCTTTAGAAATTTTAAAGCAAATGCAACTGGCTGGTGTAAAGCTAAATTGCACAACCTTTGCCAGCATCCTCCCTGCCTATGTCAAAATGGGAGCTTTGGAATAGGGTATGGACATCCATCAAAACATAAAGGATAGAGGAATTTTGTCAGCTGTTGTAGTTGCAACTGCCCTGTTAGACATGTATGCAAAATGTGGAAGCATAGACAAGGCACGTGAACTGTTTGACAGAATGCCTCAAAGAAATGTGCTCTGAAAATGTGGAAGCATAGACAAGACACATGAACTGTTTGAAATGATAAATCATTGCAATGTGTTTAAACTCTAAACTTTATTTATTAAGTTATTCCTTAGGCTTCTGCAGTTATACATCTTCTTATAACTAATTTTTCAAGTACTATATGTATTTCAGCGCACCGCCCCCCCGCCGCCGTCCCCCGCCGCACCCAAAATTAGGCCCCCCGCCCCCCCGTCTCCGAAACGCGTCCCCCCGTCCTCGTCCCCGAAACTCTGTGGAACTATGAGAAATACAGTGTTTATTGTTTCGCTAATCATGATTCAAGAACCAAGGGGACTATGCATGAAGCATCTTTAAAATGCTGAGCAGGCTGTTACTGTTAACCACCCCTTAAGTATTCAGCTCATCCAAAAGTCGTTATACTTCCTTGTCTCTTATCTATCATGGTCACACATATGGAAACCAGAAACAACAGAATGCCTAGATATTCATAAATACTTTCATGAGCAGCAAAGCATAAAAAATCTCTGCAAATTCTGGAAAAAGTTGGGAGGAATCATCATATGGGCTATTGTCTTAAGAGGGTTATATGACCATCTCATCTTTGCACGACAGAACTCCACAATCAAAAGTAATAATTGCCTAGCAAATCTTTTGGATGTCCTTTGTATACCAATATGGTCAGTGAACAGTGTTATTATCTGTGCTGTGGTTGTATGATATAGTCGTTGGAACCAGTCATTTTCTGTTATCTTAAAGATACTGGCACATATAAGAGACTGATTTCCTCCTGCAAGCAATTAAGTCTCCTACCAGATGCTGCATTTTGTCTTAGGAGATGGTCCAAAGACAGTTTCAAAACACAAATTTGGGGATTAAAATGCAATCTCCCCACCACCATTTAAAACAAAGATATTACTCCTCATCAAAGGGACGGTTAATCTGCATTGCAGAAAATCCTGGTGGAACAGAGTTTTCCTACACTGTATTTCTGCTATATCTCTCACTTTGGGAAGTTTAGCCACAGGGCCTTTTTCAAATCCCTCCTTTCTGTCTCATCCACTGGAATAGAGAAGAATTCATCCTTTTCCTTTTAGAAATGGGATCTAATCATATCTGTCTGATACTCAATGAGATCCAAGGTGTTTTGTTGGAGCTTCCACGCGGTGCAGCACAAAGCCACTGAGTACCTAGCAGATGTGCTGCCTTCATCACATTCAGTCTAGAGTCTTTAGATTTGTTTCTCTAGGGTCTGTAAACAGCAAGGAATTCCTTTGGGCAGTACCCTGACTGCCAATGTTTCTCTGGATCCACTTCAATAGTCCTTGGTCCCCTTTATTGTTCGGCAACATAACCCCGAGATATTCAATTTCAACACCCTTCTTTGCCTGGCAGTCAGCAACACTATTATCGACACATCTTACATGTGAAATTTTTTATATTTCTAGTTACTTCATTAGGTTAGTTTCTTATTGAATAATTCCATCTACCTGCCAATTTGGGAGTTAGCGCCTTATTGAGACCTGCTACCACAACCATGGAATCCTCTTCTATTTCCAAAATTTGCCAGCTTTTGGACTATGCTACCTCTAGACTTTTGTGCATTGGTTTTATTTCTTCCATAAATATTGTTGTATTTAACCACATAACCCATGAAGTCTAGCAACAGCGATCTCCTGTCATCTCAAAATTTGCCACCCATGCCAACTAGGCTAGGGTTTCCCTTAACTGCTCCATCAAAGTTGAAATTAATCCCTCCAGGATTTGGTGGAGCCTAGATCCAGAAAGGCAATGTATTTATATATTAAAAATTAGAATAATTTAGACAGTGTAAAAATTTGCCATCTCATTCTCTCATCAGAGGATTTTGAATATTTAGAAAGGTTCAGATTTAATGGTTGAATTTGAATGTCTTTTGAAGCAGGTTTTGAATCTGATCAATGATTGTATGATGCCTTGTGCTCCTTGAAAATTTATTCCTACCCTGAATGTTTATATGTGCCTTGAAAATGTATTCCTATCCTGAATGTTTATCTCAAATCATTTCATTGAAGTTTACTAATTTTGCTAATATTTTGATATCTTCATCAAATTTTTAGGCTACACCAGCTCAGTCATGAAACCAAGCTTTTTGTTTTCCAGAGTCTTCTCTCCAATTCAAGTTGCTTATTCTAATGTTGATAAGGTTGTTGTCTGCTTCTCTGGTTCTTTAAAAGGACAATGATAACTTTATGTTGTCTTTGCTATTTTCATTACCAGGTTGGTAAGCGACTTCGAAATCTCACAAAGCATCCTCGAGAGAATATTCGTTCTTATGCCCAAGATATACTTGAAGTTTGGAAGAAGGTTGTTACTTCAGAAACCATAGCAAATAATGGAAACAAAGCTTCAAAGTCTGAGAGGTCAGAGTCTATCAAGGTTGAGAAGAAACCAAAGATAGAACCAGAGTCTATCATTGTTGAGAAGAAACTGAAGGTAGAAGTGGAGTCTATCAAGGTTGAGAAGAAATTAAAGGTAGAACCAGAGTTTGTCAAGGTTGAGAAAAAACTGAAGGTAGAGGCAGAATCTACTGGTATTAAGAAAGCATCTTCATCATTAAATGGCCCTCCCAAGTTGACAAGTATGATTAAGTGTAATGATTTAAAGCGTGACAAGTTTCGTGATATTCTTGCAGAGGCTTTCGCGAAAGTGTATGCAGAAGTTGAGGGGGAGCACTTGGAGAGAGTGAATGCATGTGATCCAATACGGGTTGCAGTTTCTGTTGAGTCAGTGATGTTTGAAAAATTAGGGCGTTTTGATGGAGCTCAGAAGGTCAAGTATAGGTCTATAATGTTTAATCTTAAAGATGGAAGTAATCCAGACTTGCGAAGGAGAGTTCTTTTGGGGGAGATTAAACCTGATAAACTTATTGTTATGACAGCAGAAGAAATGGCTAGTGATCAAAGAAAACTTGAGAATAAGCAAATTAAAGATAAGGCTCTTTTTGAATGTGAACGTGGCCAGAATCCTAAAGCTACAACAGACCAGTTTAAGTGTGGTAAATGTGGCCAGCGTAAGTGTACCTATTATCAACTGCAAACAAGAAGTGCAGATGAACCTATGACTACGTTTGTCACATGTGTAAACTGCAATAACCATTGGAAATTCTGCTAAAGCCTAAAGCTCATTCCTTTCTTTGAGCTTGAAATTTAGCGGAATCAGGTTTGCAAGGTGCTGCATTTCTGTCTGCTGCTTTACATTACTCTTTGAAAGACAGCATTCATACAAGATTGAAATTCATTGAACGTTCGTGTGAGAATAGGATGTAGTTGATTGGTTAGGTTATCATTTGATTCTGTTCAATTGCCAGGTTCATGCAATAACTGCATGAATGATATATGCTCAGACAATGCTCTCTTTAGGATTTTAATGCAATTAGTATCTATACATTCTAAGAATTATTATATTTTTCATGGAACTTACTAGAGCATCTTTTAATATGTACATCAGACAGATTAATTGCTGTGTTTTCTTTTTTCCTCTTGATATTGTCAATATCATTAAACAAGTAATTGCATTTCTTCCGCTCGTTGGAGCGAGTGATTCCATTTGATGCTTTCTTGGTGCTTTGCAAATGTATCTTACTTGGTTTACATTAGATGGTAGTATGGACTGCTCTAGTTTGTAGGGCATGCCTAAAGTCACTCACAAATAAGGTAGGAGCATGCTTATTATGCAAAAATGTCCCCAAAGCTTTCACACATGAGGGATGATGAGAGTTATCTAACACACATTTTGGCCCTTGGGGGATTTAAATTTAGACGCCCAAATTTGGTTACTTAAAGGGATAAGTTGCCATTATCCAGTCATGGAAGATGGTTTAGTGTAATGATAAAGGACTGGAAGATGGTTTAGTGTAATGATAAAGGACCAAAGGTGTTTGTGTCCAAACATACAAGTCATCAATAAAAGGCTGATGAGATCATCAGGGAGGAGAGAGGGAAATGCTTCCATAAATTAAGTTCAGTGTTGAGCATGCTTATTGGATATTGTGTTTCATTTGTATTACTATGTAATGCTCATTCAGTCCCTTTTGTCATTGGAGTTGCACTTCAGGACTGAAGTTTTGAAAATTTTACCTGGAGATAGGCTGGAGTACGTCAAACAAGTCAATTTGCCAGAGTTGTTGACATCAAAAAGCTGGAGTCTTGTGACATAAACATACTTTCTATGCATGTTTGTGTGACAATTCATGACTATTAGGAGAGTAGGTTATCCAATAACATAATATGCAAATCAGGGTCACAGTTGAGGAAGCCAATGGACAAATCTTTGTGAATGGCCTATTTGAAGGTTGATCTTAGTTCTTGGATGACTGCATTCATCAAAGAATGGAGTGCAGCCAGTTAGATGAGTCAGGATTCTAACAGATTTTACCTATTTAGCTTGATGTGGCAATTTCTTGGATTATGTTTGGAGATTTTTGCCAACTCTGGTTGAAGGTACATTTTATGTTGTATTTAGGATTGAGGAATTTAACTGCATCTTTTGTTTTTGACTTTAATGTTCTGGACTGTTTGATTCTTTGTTCTAAACTGTGAAGTAGAGTGAAAAATATTATGGATTTTACAGATTTGAAAGAGAATTGAAACCAAAATTCAAATATATTAACTCATAGTATTCATTAAAAAGAGGTCAAAGTTTTCAGGGTGTTGAGAACCAAGGTTTGAATCTATGGATTGGGTGAAGTAGGAAATTGCAATGGAAAATGAAGTCTCCAAAATAATAGTTTTGTTAGCTCAAATGCATACCATATGTTACTGGAGTTTGGAAAAAAACAGTATTTTATACAAATTTGCTAAAAGTTTAGCATATATAATTATTTCATAATCAATGTCTTGATTCATTTGGTCTCCTGCCTGCCAAATTTGATATTGATAGAGCAGGGTTCAAACTACAACCATATGTCTGACCATTACCAATGAGGTTGTGAGTTAGTTCTTGTAAGAATGCCTCATTGCATTCTTTGATATAAGATCTGTGAAGGTTGCTCTTCCTCGTCATTGTTTTTATGAGATGTCAAAATCACAAATCAAGGTAGGCCCAACCAGGTACTGCACATATTTGATATGATACAAGACAGAATTGAACGAACATAAATATCTTGAGCCTTTGCTAAGTTTAGATGATTTTGCTTAATGTATTTGATGAATATATATCAATATGATTTTGCACAGATGCTAACCAATCTTCTTATGCAGTGATAATGCGTTAATTGTGCTCAAAATATAAGAACATTTGAAAAAGGGAATATAAGCAAAACTTCAAACTTTAAAATAGCAAGCTTGGTTTTGCAGTTTCTGACTAAACAAATAGCCAACAAATGTAGCAAGGGAGTCCTTGGTGTATGTTGCTTCTAAATTCCATGCAAGTTGATACTTGCTATGTGCACAATCTTGATGTTCAAAATGATCCTCTGATCATTAAATTTTCTTCAAAGTCCATCTTAATGTTACCATGATCATCACGTTTAAGGCATTGCTATCACATTTCACATTTGTGAGACTACAATCCCACAATCCATCAGTTGTTGCTCATTCCAATAGTATGTGGTGAAGACCATTGCTCTTTGATCCGTACCTTCATACATATCCTCTAAGCATGGTCTATCATTGTCAAGTGTATGTTTTTGGTATTCACCTCTGAACTAAAGTGTTTAGATGAGTGACCAACATAAAGGTCAACAACTTATGCACCACAACTTGGAAATGAACTTTCCAGGTTTGTAACCCAATTGAATTCAATGTATCTGTAAAATCTTGAAGCATCTTCATGACATTTTAATGGTAGCTGCAAAAACCTGGATGACTTGACCTGCAACAAGATAGGGGTAAAGAGCAAGCAAATAAATAAACAAGAGTTTCCGCAATGGTGATTAGAGAGTATTGTGAAGGGGTGTACCACTATACAAGAAGCAAATCTAGGATCTAGCTGAAAAAATTTAAAATTAGGACAGGTCTGGGGCTTGGAAAGGTGTAGGTCCAACTAAGCAACAAAATATATGCCAAACCATGCTAATTGTAATGAAAAATGTGAAGTAAAACTTGCAATACAACAAGATGGTAGTGACCCTAATTCAACTTAAGATCTATTGCCCATGCTTTTCCAATTTTAATAAATAAGAAGAGTTGAGTTAGAGAATGAACTGTTCACGTCAACCCAATTCCCTCACGAGAAATACAATATGAATGCGCTACATTAAAAGTAAAGCTGTAATGCACATCTAACATGAGAATGACGATCAATAATACCCAAGCCCTACATGCAAAGATAGCAACAATGCAATATGAAGACTTTAGTCTACTAATGCAAGGTCCTTTAGAGTTGCTCCAAAAAGGCATGTGTAGAGGCCACTCACTAATTCTAAGGATTCTGGGATTATATGATTGGATGGGAGGAAGGCGTTGCTGATCTGAAGCAGATGACAAGCGACTCCTGACCAAACCAAATTGGTGAGCCTGAAAGGAATGCTGGTGAGAATATGATGCAGGAGTGTAGAAGAGTGGCATGCAAGCACGGGGTAGGTGTCCTTTGTATGATTGTTGTAATAGATCCATCTCCTCTAGTGTGGAGTGCTCCAAGAACTGGTTGATCAGGGTGATAGTGCAAGATTAGATGATGTGATACTATGGAATAAAATTTCCATGATGTGAATATATTAGGAGCACTAAAGTGTAGGATGGGGGTAGGATAGACCTAAAAGTTAGGATCATTTTAGTCAAATATCATAGAAGAGGGTCATTAACTTTGCCTGAGGATCCAAAGAACAGTTACAAGTGGCATCACAGATTTTCAAGGTATGGTGATTCCCAAGGCAATGACAGAGCTTTTCCAAGAATTTTTTGGTGATGATGCCAATGGCCTTCTTATGATAGAGATCAGTGACATGGAAAGGGAATCTAAGAGAAGTGGTGGTAGTATCTTTGTACAAGGTGGAATTTATCACTGGGTTTTACATTATTATAAAATTAGTCATTATAGTAACATCACGCATATGGGTGAAAATTTAGTTTTCTATGCATTAAAGCTGGAGCATTTTTGTCTTGATCAAGGTTATACCAAATCATGCAATATTATGATTCCTTTAATTAGGAAGTTTCTATGGTAAACAAAACAAGGGCTTTTGATTACTTGATCATTAAGGTGAAGTCCAAACCCTCACAATCCTTTAGGCCCCATTTTTCATGTGAAGAATGGAACAGACAGATATCTTTTCTCTTATATTAGGGATTGCAGGTTTCGTTTTGTGTTTTTTCTTTAGTATTAATAAAAAAAGTTTTTGGGGAGTATTTTAACTTTTCCTTTCGCAAAAATAATTGAAGGAACAAGAAATCATAAACAAGAACTAACGGGCAGTTTTAGTTTGTCTGGTAAAAGGATGTCGGTGCGGTCAATGATAGGGAGCCAAATGAATGGTGACCTTTTCCTTGGAGCAACACCTAACTACTCTATCACAACCCAAAAATTTTCAATACAATACTACCCAAACATGTGCAATATTCAACCACGCTTTTAATAATTGATTGGAATCACACAAGACCATTTGAACACATAGGAATTGCTTCATATCAGAATTTATTGCACATTTGATTCAATAAAATATCACAATTACCATCTTTACATCTCTCCTACACGTAGTGAAGACAAAATTACATCCACAAATTTTGGGAAAAATCCGGCAGAGTTTCCTTTGTATAAACATCTAGAACTGCAAAAGAACAATTAAAACAACCTATAACAACAAACAGGCTCTGGGCTCTAAAGACCTACAAAACAAAATAAAACTTCGATGTTATCTTCTTTCAACCTGCAAACACTGAAGAAATCCTGCTTTCTGTTCCCTTAGCCTGCAAACAGTGAAGCAATTTCACACTCCATCCCTTCAACCTGCAAACAACTCAATGGAAGCCCACTTTCCTTCATCCAAAAGTGGGATTTTATGCTTCATCCTCACAATGTGGTGCCCAAAACAAGAGGGTCAAAACATGGTCAAATGTAACTCCATCTCCCGAATGTGGTGACCAATTCAAGAATAGTCAAGTGTAACTCTGACCATCAAGAAGTAACTCATTCACTGACCAAAAATAACACAGTTGGGATGTCCCCTCCAACATGCATCAACATGCAAGTCAAAATTCATAACATGCATTCTCATGCCAAATGCCAAAATGGAGTACTCAAATTCCAAGGTGGACTTGGACTAGTCAAAGATGCCCTCCTACAAGTAATTCCTCATCTATGATGCGTCATAGATGCTCTTACAGGTAATAATGGCTGTCATAGATGCTACAGGTAGTACTTCCTTCATGAAGACGTGTCATAAACATGTCATTAGCAAGCCAACAAATGTCCAAAGGAATTATCAAGTCTTCCACTAAGTGGGATGCCCAAAATGAGAGGGAAATCATTTTGAATTTGAAGATCATGAATTTCAAACATTACCCCCGCACCAAGGAACCCAAGGTTACCACAAACAAACCAACATTGAACATAAAATGTTTTTGGATGATGCAAGATTGCATTACCCCGAGGATGCTCTTGCATCAGATATTATTGAAATGAAATGAAAGATTTTAATAACGTCCACGAGGCCACAGCAGCCTATGGGAACAAGAGTAGCGCACAGTCCCCTTAAACAGGCCACCCCCAGTCTAATTGACCAGGATACAATTTACATCTAGTTTGTCATTGTGAACCATTTTCCTTAGCTACGATAAGAGACATCTTGTTTATGGTATTGGGGTTTTATTCAATCAGATTTACTGTTATAAATCATTTAAAAGATTCAGTTGGTTGAATTCAGCATGCATGATATAATGTTTGAACTGTTAGTTTAACCTATCAATGTAATAGGTTCTAATTGTTGCGCCCTTAGCCGTTAAGTTGATTTTTTGTGCTAAGGGTTGGTAGATTTTTCTTGAAGCATCCAGTAAAAGCTTTATTTGAATTGTGTTGTTTACCATGCTACATGCCAGATTCACATAAACTGGTTTCACCAAGGCAATTGTGTAACATGATGCATTTGAATGAGCCAACAAGTTTGCAAGGGTTCAAATTACTAAGCAATTAGTACACTGTTGATGTGTGTGACGTTGTGAATGATAATGATTCAAACTTAAAAGTTTATAATTACATTGTATGATTGATTTGTTCTTGTTGTAATTCCATAATATGCAAGAATGAATATGAAATACAACACTGTAAATGAGGGGGAACCGATTGAGGTTAGGCAGGACTAGAACTTTGGTGGTAGATGGGCACACATATTGAGGCAAGCACATAACACCATGAGAAAATTGGTAGGAAAAGCTACATTCAGTGCATGGTGACCTTAAACAATGTTTGCACTTTAAACTTAAAGGAGATTGAAAGAGGGCACGCATATTGAGGCAAGAACATAACACCATGAGAAAATTGGTAGGGAAAGCTACATTCAGTGCATGGTGACCTCAAACAATGTTAGCACTTTAAACTTAAAGGAGATTGAAAGAGATCTGCCATTACAGTCAGAAGCTTGTTGTGTACAATGGCACATCTTTAGTCGTCTTTTTTTGGAGTAGCATATTTGGATTACAGTATTTTCAGTGCTTTTTGACTTGCCATTCCCACAAAGTCCCACTATTACAGTCCACTCAAGTTATCACTATAGGCATCCAGTCCAGTTGCAAAGAAGCACAGAGGGATTCAGTGAAGTTATAATAGTGCTATTTTGCATAGTTTCAGAGATGCAGTTATGCACAGCAGCTTTAAATCCCTAATTTCAGAGGATTGAGATGTATTAACACTTGTGGGGAATTTACACTTAAAACATCTGGCTTCAGTAAACTCCTCCAGGCCTAGTTTATATTATATGATTATTCCCCATGGAGCTACATTAATAGCTCAGATAAATGACATCGATAAGCCTTACACTCTAATTTGATTTTGCAAAAGAAATAACTTGTGATTATATGACATGGATGCAGCGAGAAGGTTTCCTAGTCTCTCTTATCCATGGAATGAATTTTGCTGATTCATATAAAGAGATATTAGTTGTGAAGAAACATGGCATGCATGCACAAAGGGAAAGAAGCCTAAGTGTTGCCATGATTCTGGTAATTAAATTGTGAACAAACTAGATTCCCATCAATGAAGAAATATAAATGCATTATTGTGCTCCCCCAAGTCACTTGGTAAAGGAAGAACCACATGGCTTATGAAGATCGGTTATCTCAGGCTTCTGATTGGATGCCTGTGTAAGAGAGATTTGAAGCTGTGGTTTCTTTCTCATTGGTTTCTGTATTATGTGTATTGGCTTTGGCATATGTTCATATTTATTTTAATTTATACCTTAAGCACACTGCATGCCTGACGGATTATTATGTTATTTGATAATTGATGACCCTCGCCTAGTATGCATAGGTGAGAGTAATGGGATTTTACCGTTTACACTGTACAGGTCAGGGGTGGTTTCTCCTGCGATTGGTTTCAATCCCTGGGTTTGGGATCCTCTGACGAGTGTATATCCTGTTGAAAATTTTCTCAAACATCCAAGATCCCTTGCAGAGGGTGATGGGTGTGTATTCTCTATTGAACTTTTCCATCAGCGGAGCTCAAACTTGAGGGGACCGGTAATTGCCTGGTGTATGTTTGAGCCCTGAGCCTAACCAGCCGAAAATTAAAAAAAGGGTTTCAATAAACTTGGTATATTTCATTTCCTGTTTCTTTTTTTGGAATATTTTAATGTACATTACAAATCTTGAACTACCAATTCATACATAAAAAGTCTTGTTCTTTCAAGCAGGGGCAGCTTCTTTTCTTAATGAACAAATGCATTTTGAGTAAACACCAAGAAGATTTTACTGGTGATCTTACTTGAATATGCAAACCAATGAGTTTAATATATCCAAATTTGTGGCCTTAAACATAACCTGAATATCATAGTCATGTCAATAACTGGAGTGTTCTGAGTTAAGCTTGGTTAGGTTGCCCTATATTTAAATTGGTTCATACAGCCATTATAATTCGATGAACAGCATTAAAGAGAGCAGGAATAGAAAATGCTAACATTTGCAACAACGGCATATGTCAGTCTCAAGATTACTGTGGAAACAACAGCAATCGATATTGCAAGTACAAGGATGGTTCATGAATTTTGCATGGGTTCTTATCAATTGCCTCATTATAATTAAAACATTGGTGCAAACTAGGACATACACGGGCATGCAATATTGTCATTAGTAATTATACAAAATTACAGTGCTTTGTATGAAACCGAGTCATTGGGTATTACTATTTTCATATAGCCATTGCAGTGTACTTTGTCCACAACACTTTATAGACAACAGTGGACTATTTGATTATTAATAACCCCCGAAAATGCATTTGCTTTCCCAAAACTCTAGTCACCTGTTTCCCTCTTTTCGATACTCAAGGGTGGCTAGGGAACATTTCTTAATTGTCCCCGATCATTTTGTTTTAGAAGGGTGTTGTGCCTGAAACAAAAAATGATCGGGGACATTTTGGACACGTTCCCGAAGTTTCCTACACTCTTTAAAAACCCAAGCTGTTTCCTGCAGTTTTCAGAAACCCCTATTTGTTTTCAACATCCCTAGGAAAAGAGCCTTGGAGGTGTCAACGTCCACCAAAATATGAGCATAGGAACTGTGGCCAATATCAAAAGTAACTGAATCAACCTTCAAGAGCCGACCAATAGAATTGCCAATAACTTCAAAACAAGAGTCCTCCCAAAAGTGGAGAGGGAGATTGGGTAATCTAACCCAAACTGGCATGATATATAGGGGCTTTGTAAGAGGGCTGAAAGAAGGAAACCACTGCTTGAGCGAGAGAGAATGCACGCCCCACAGCCATAACCTGCCATCACTTATCAACTGCTTGTCAAATTTGTCAATGTTGACTAAGCTGGTCAGAAAATATATTTTTTGATTATAAAATGTCTAGAAGTTTCAAACTTTCAAATTTAAAAATAAAATATGTGAGAGAATGCTTGCCCCACAGCCATAACATGCCATTGCATATCAGCTCCATGTCAAAAGTGTCAATGTTGACTAAGCTCATCAGAAAATATATTTTTCGTTTATAAAATGTCTAGAAGTTTCAAACTCTCAAATTTAAAAATAAAATATTATGCATTGTGAGCTTCGCTTAGCTTGTAATTTAATGTCAAGGATTGAGGGGCTTCCATGTCAGATTCGTTTGGTTCGGATCTTATTTCTTCATAGTGTTGAATTTAAACATATATCAAGACTTGATTCTTAATAAGTCCTTATGAAACATTCAACTTTACCAAAAGTCTAAAAACCGGACTTGTAATTATTCTCATATATTTCATTATTAACTCCCAGACCACCCTTAAAAAAAAGAATTTAACCCAAGAGGCAATTAAGAGATCCGGGAACCTCCTTTCCTCTGGGTTACATAAAACTATTGAAGGATTTGTTCCTTGGACGTCTTCTTTATATTCGTTAAAGAATTAGAGATTTCGCTCTTCTCTCTTCTTCACAAATTTTAACAAATTTATTCAAATGTTAATGAATAAATGCATATTTTTTTGACAATGATCTGAGGATTCAGAATCTAATCACAATTGGCCGATTCCTTCTCGACTAGATATTTACCAAATAAAGGTACACTTCACAAGAAGATATATTTTAACTTGAAGAAGCGCTCTTTACTTGCAAGGGAAAAAACCGTGAACGTTGGCTTGGCATTTTATCAATGAATACTATTAAATAGAATTAATTGGAATGGTAGCAGGAATGATAGAGACAAGAATGAGTGTGTTTTTTTTAAAAAAAAAAAAAAAAAAGAAAGACATGAATGAGTCTTGATCAACATATCTAAATAATTGGATCCAATCTATTGAATACTATTAAGTAGAACTAATTGAAATGGTAGCAAGAACGATAGAGACATGAATGAGTCTTGATCAACACATCTGAATGATTGGATCCAATCTTTTATTTTTGTGTTGTATCAATATTTTTTTTGTGATAGGTAGTATCGTATCAATATTTAATTCAATTTTTTAAATATAATTAAAGTACCAATTACAAGACGAATGTGAGAATTGTTAAGATAAATATATATTTATAGTTGTATTATATTAAAAAAGAACTTGGGATTAATTGTGAGTGATCATGATCTAGAGTATTTGTCGTGTGTTTTGAATTGTTTTGAGTTTTTCAAAAATCAGTGTTTAATATATATTTGTGTGTGTGCGTCGTCTCTTTTTGCGTGCATTTTTTATTTAAAAAATGCAAAGTAAATCAAATTGAACATTTCTGGTATGAGGTTAAGGTTAGGGTATATTAAATTATCTTTATGTTTTACTTTGAGTAGTTTTGTTATTGAAGTATATTGGTGAAAATTTCATATCCATGCCCCTTTCCCTTATGTTTTGGGCCCATTATGACTAGGTTGTCATCAATGCATTAAATAGTGTGTAAGATGGTCCAATTTGCATAGAAATTGGTGAATAACTTTATTGGTTCTTGAATCTCACCATCACACATCCTCAAAGTTCACCCATTCCATAAATATTTAGTTCTCGCTCGTTAGGTTAGATATGCAAGATCGGGTCTTATGTGCAAGCCTAACCCTAAAGTTCTAAAACAAAAAATTCAAATTCAAACTTTCCCCACCTTTTTCACTAATTGTTATGAGTAGACTAAAGTGCGAATTGTGTCAAATTACTCACTTGAGGTGTAATTAAAGACTAATTCTAATTGGAAATGAATCATTTAGGATCTAACACATATCTAGGAAGTTATTGAGTGTATTTATGAATGTGATTACATAGAAAAAATAGATTAGATCAACAATTGTTGGTAAACAGATTTGTCACTGTGATATTTCGTCAAAAATAGCGTGACTCGTCTAACAAGCAACGACAAAGTTCATCATAGTTGGAGAAATCACTATTGGGTTAACAATTTTCCTCTGCGTTTGAGAGGGACAACTCCCTCGTAAGATACAATTTTGGGTTTTTCAGCAACCAAAAAGCAGAAAAGGAAAAGAAATTAAAACCAAAACAAAAAGAGAAAACCCTAGATAAGGCTAACATGGGGCCAATAACTTACGTCTTTCCCAAAGAAGGATAACAAAAAGTTTAGAAAATGAGAGGAACAACCACAAATTAATTCCTTAGGAAAGATCATTAAAAAGAAAACAACGCCATTAGGGATTTAAAGATAGAATGTTGTCTAACATAAGAAAGATGCACTCACATAGGGTTTTATTACTCAGATCAGAAAATAGCCTATTATATCATTCAAGTTGCACAAGTTAAACACATATTAAATGAAAACATTTACATTCTTCACGTGACATAAACCAGTAAGGGAATGGTTGCAAATTCAACATAAAAAGATTTTGCAACATAGAGACTACACTGCCTCATAGACCAGCCATACCATTCTTTATTCAATCCAAAAATGAAGAGTTCAAACACTCTTTTTATACTGTACAATGTGAGAATTAGTGTCTCCAGAAAAGAACTCTTTTACATTGAAAATGATTATATTTATAGCTCCCTCTTGTAACTAACTCATAATTGGCTTATTTTTTAGATCTTATAAAATATTTGAAATAATATTACAAGGTTCGATGAATTGTGAAAGTGTCGACAAAAAGTATATTTCGGCCATTTCACGAGTTCTTGAACTTGTAAAAGTGTCAACAAAGGATAGTGTTGTGGTTTTAGAGGTTCAATGAACCATGAAACCGCCGACAAAGTATATTTTGGCATTTCACTAAGTTCTTGAACTTTGAACTTGCGGACAAAGTGTATTTTGGGGATTAAAAGGTTCAACAAACCATAAAAATGTTGATATATCTTTTAAAACCTTTATAACTTTCCATGTATGGGTCACATAGGCCTTTCCATTAATCCAAATCCCCCACACTAAAATATGTGATAAAAATATACTCACCATGTTTTGACGAGTATTGCGATGAACTCCAAACATTTGTAGATGGTGGAGCTAAGAAAAATGATTATGCCATACTAGAACTCTTCAATAAATCGATGTGCAAAGATTTTCCAAAAATGGTTGTGACTTCGTGTGATCAAGACCAAAATGTGGAACTGATTCACTTTCATAGCCAAAAATTTCGCAAATCAAGCAATTTCTTAGAGTCTCTTAGATTTGCAAAGATCGAGTATGCTCTATCTCTGCGCTTAGTGCGATATGAGATATAAAAAATTTCTTGCATATAGGGTTATAATATTTGCATGTATTTTGAAGTATTATTTTAGTAATATCAGAAGCCGTAACCATTCGGCCGCCAGCCTCCGTCGTTGTTTGTCCTCTGTCACTGTTCCTCCTTCGCTGTTTGTCCTCTACCTCTGTCGCTGTTAGTGGTATCAGAGCCATCGAGATACTTTGGGAAGAAAATCCTATGTTTCTAGTAAGGAATTTGAGAAGTCATCTAAGAAGAGAAGAGTTTAGCTCTGCAGGGTTGCACTTTTGTGTTGGGATTTGAGAATTATACCCATTTTAACCCTGTTGTTGCGATAAGGGTCTTTGTTATCTCTCCTGTAAAACCCCTGTAAGTTGTCTTAGATTCATCCAGCTTCTCTTTCTCGAAAGAAATGACAGAATTCCAAGGATTTTCTCATCCTCATACTGGGGTTGAAAGAATCAATGAAGCATGTGTCGAAGGAACCTTTGAGCTTCCTCCTGTACAGCCTACGGAAGGTGATATGAATATAGAAGAAGTTCCTGATATAGATACTTCAGAAGATGTTATTGAAGGACAAGTAACTATAGACCTCCTCTTCTGAAAGCTAATTCAGTCTATAAGAAGAGTGCTTTGCATCCAAGCCTATTAAAAAATGTGATATTTAAGTCTACTTTCAAGCCTTTTGTCATTCCTAGAATGAAAGTTGTTGAATTAACATTGGAATATGACCCTAAGCAAACTTTCCAAACCAAAATGTTGTCAGTTCTTCCTTCAGAAGAAATAGAGTATATTTGTAGTCATAAGAATGTTAACTTTGTTCATTTTGGTGCTATTCAAGTCACTATTGGGTCATGTGTCCCTGATAATATTAAATCTGTGTCATAGCTTGCCTTGTGTGATCGACGTCAAGTAGAATATTCTCATGCTTGTCAGTTGTCCAGTCTTTCTAGACTTACCAAGAGTTCTGTGTGTTTCACATATTACCCTAATCTTACAGTAGCAACAAGAGATAAGGTTGTTCAGAAGTAAAAAAGGGTTCTCTTAATTGTTTGGGAGTATTTAGTTCTCTGT
The DNA here is from genome assembly GCA_027924645.1 of Cunninghamia lanceolata. Classification (NCBI taxonomy): domain Eukaryota; kingdom Viridiplantae; phylum Streptophyta; class Pinopsida; order Cupressales; family Cupressaceae; genus Cunninghamia; species Cunninghamia lanceolata. The sequence goes on along the minus strand of BSBN01000508.1, from coordinate 10,831,275 downwards.
ATGGATTAAATATGTTTGGTCAATTCAAGTATGCCTCTGTTCATATCCAGGTCTTGTATTCCATGACGAATACAAGCAATCCAAACATATTAGAAAACCTGCCGTATGCTAAAACCCTTCATGGAGAAGTCCAACTCCAAAAAGGTCATATTAACACTATCGAAATACTAGTAGGTTGGAAACTTGACTCGATGCAGCATGTAGAACCCAGGTTACTAGAAAATACTTGTCCTGTTCATGAAATTCAACAGAACTAGATCAATATAATCCCTAGAAGTCTATCTTCTAGAAGATCTATACAAACACTTTTGAAGAATCTTTTGTTACTCCTAGATCTTCTTTCAGTAGTTCTTCTAGTAGAAGGAAGGCTCAACTTTATGTTGAGGTAGAAGATAAGCCAATTAATATTGGTCCTGAACCATCTAGCCCACATCGGCAGAAAGAAAAAGGAAAAGCAGTCTAGATTGACCATCCTTTCTGTAATATGTTCTAGACACTCCCAAGAGCTGAAACTCTTGAATGGTATAAGGAACAAGAAGTGTCTTATTATAAAAATGGTAGATGGCCACCTCTAAAAGGAAATTATAAGTCATCTGATGGTCAAATAAGTATGTTTCAATATGCTTTTCAACCCAAGACATCTGAAGAAAAAGAACCTTCTCTTGAGTTTAAACAGAGAAATTATATTACAAGGTTTTGTGCTCATCTGCAACAAAATGTAGATGATTTTTGGCAAGATATTTTGTCTTTAAAAGAACCAGTTGCCATTATCCACAACAATGTTCACAGAATTGGCAATATTGTGATGGATAATAATGCTCGTATCAAAGATGTCGAAAGTTCTTTTATCTAGTTGTAGACGCAGTTAGATCAAACTCTGAACAATCTGCATAAAAATGGTGATGATCTGTCTCATTTGATTAATCTTATACAACCTTTAGGGAATTAGATAGATATAGTCATTCATAAATTTGATCATGTAGATAATGCTCTTGATGATTTGTCTCAGTCCTTAGATTGGCTTGTAAATAATGAAAAAGAAACCTATTTCACATGCCATAGTTGTCCCACAACTACTTCAATCAAAAGAAAAGAGAGCAAAGAAATCCTCAGATTCTGTCCTCATAATGTAGACCACTTGTCCTGTCACCCCATGGTATTTAGATATAGACCAACTTGAGGACCCATTCCAACTCATAAACAAGTGGGTTAACACTTTTATCATTATTGCATCTCTATCTGGTACACCCCAAGAAAATATTGCAAAAATGGCAGTCACTTTTGGGGAATATTAGCTAATTGGTGGCATGGTATTTCTGATGCTGAAAAAGAAGCAAGAGTCTTCCAAAACATAGTGATAACTACAGATACTCATACAGGTCAACAACATCAACAACAGTTACATGCTATGAATTGTCTATTTGATTGGTTGATTGATGAATTTTGTCCTGAAACTGTTTGTAGAAAAGAAAGATTGATGAAAGATATCTTATCAATGAAATGTTGTGATCTCAATGATTTTAAAGCCTATTCTATTGATTTCAGAAAGTTGATTTATCAACTTAAAGATCCTAAGAAGATCGAATTTGCTAAAAGTAAATATCTAGAAGGTCTTCTATACAACATTGCTGACAGAGTCATTAGGTATCTTGAAATCAGAGAAATCTCCTTGGAAGATTCTCCTATTACTAATATTATCCAATATGCTCATGATCAGATTCTTCAATTTATTGAAGAATGCAAATACCAGCAGAAGTTTACTAAGCGTGAAGCTAGGAGAATTGCTCCTTCTTTCATTGAAACCTATGGTTGTAACCCTTTCACCTGTGCTCAACACAAAGCTAGAAAGAAGCACAAGAAGCACCAACTCAATTTTCATAAGCGCACTTTTCCAAAAAAGCATTCCTATGCTCCTAAACATAAATATATGCTCAAGCGCTCTCAGCCACGTCCCCAAAGCAATCAAATTATTTCTTATATATGCAACAAACCTGGTCCTAAAGCCCTTGATTGTCATTGCAAAAATAAAGCAGTTAAAGTTGTTTATGCTGATCCTATTGTAGTAGCGTGATGGGATGTTATTGATGAAGAAGAAGATCTTTATCTTCAAGATAACATTTATGAACCTATCATTAAAGAATATGAATTTGAAGATGAAGATGAAGGAGCATTAGAAGATCTTGCAGACACCCTCCTGGAAGCTGAACAACAATTAGAAGCAGTTGATTATGATACTCCTACAATCATGATGAATCAGACTTGGAGAGGCAAAGGACGAGGGCGTGGAAAAACCCCATTTCACAAGGAATTTCAACAACCAGATTTTATGACACAATAGTCCATATATTCTCCTATATTTAGACCTCCTATAGTCAATACAATGATGCCTTGTCAATTTGTGCCAGAATAGGTACAAGTTTTCTCAACTAATTTTCCTATCATAAATGTTAAAAGAAAAGATAGAAAGTATAGCAGGAAGCAACCAAAAGAGGATCCAATTGTTAAAGCTTTAGAAGACTTTTCCATTCAAACCAAAGAAGTCCCATTTTATCCACCTTCTATGCAACCATATACTCCAGCTCCAGTAAATGATGATCTTCCATCCACCTCATACTATCCATATCCAGATCATTCTGAGTTCCAAGAACAAATTCAACAAGAATATGAGCATGAACAGTTAGAACCAGAATTACCCAAAATAATATCTGATCCGAGTAATGTCAAATTGGTTATGTCTGTATTACCAGATCCTAAGCCTCAGCTGAAACCAACATATTTAGTTAATCTCCTTACTAGCAAATTTTCCCAATACATCACCGTTACTATCAATGGAAAACAATATGATGCTCAAGTTGATACTGGTGCATCTTTATCTTTCTGTAAAGAACCTATTCTGAATAATTGGGAACAACTAACACAGAAAACTACTTATACAGCTTGTGATGACCAAGGGAATAAATTTTTCTGTGACAAATATAGCCATCAACAAGCTCGACAAGTTGAAGGCAAACAATTTAAATGTGATTTCTTTGCTATGAAGTAGATGCCAGTAGATGTATTACTTGGAGGCAATTTTATAGATAGATACACTCCATATGGTTGTACAAAAAAGAGTATCATGTTCACATTAAATGGAGAAAAGATTAGTACTCCTAGGCTAATCTATGCTTCTGAGAAATATCCAGTTATACACAGGATCCAGACAATAGAACCTTTGCTAGAGCTTAAAGCTGCCCTTATTGAAGCAGTTTGTTCTGAAGATCCACATAAATTCTGGGAAAAAGAAATGCCTGAGATGGAGATAAGACTTCAGCATGGTGGAAATATCAAGGCAGGGAAAAGAATTCCAATTCCTACACATGACTATCCAGACATGGCCTAGGCCATCAATAAATTAAAGGAAGGGAAGTATATTTAACATTCTTAGTCTGAATATAACTATTATGCTTTTATGGTTTGTAAAGAAGCTGAGAAGAAGAGGAAAAAGAAAAGAATGGTTATTAATTACCAACCATTAAATGCTATTACTCTTCCTTTTCCCTATCCTATTCCAGATAAATCATATTTACTTGAAAAGGTGGCTAATTCAAAAATCTTTTCTCAATTTGACTGTAAATCAGGATTTTCACAGATCCGAGTCAAAGAAGAAGATTGGTACAAAGCTGCATTTAGCTGCCCTTTTGGACATTTGAAGTGGAGAGTCATGCCTTTTGGCTTAATGAATGCACCGGCTTACTTTCAAGAGAGAATGGATAAAATCTTCAGCAATTGTGAAGATTTCCTTTGTGTTTATATTGATGATATTCTTGTTTTTAGCAAAGACTTTGATAAGCATAAGCCTCATCTAGAAACTTTTTATAGATTAGCATTAAATTCTGGGATTGTTCTGTCCCTTTCAAAAATTCAATGGTGTAAAAATTCTTGTAAGTTTTTAGGTATGATTGTTAAAAGCAGACAATTTGAGGTTCAACATCATATTAAGTCAAAAATTCTTGAATTTCAGCCTCCCTTAAATACAAAGGAGCTGCAAGGATTCTTATGTATATTAAATTATGTAAATAATTTCTACCCAAATGTTGGCTTTGACAGAGAGCCTTTGCAACAATTGTTAACAAAGAAGAAACCTCAATGGTCCCAGAAACATACTAATGCGGTCCGCCTGATCCAACAAAAGGTACAATCTTTACCTGTCCTTAATGTTCCTACAACGAATGAATTTATTCTTTATATAGATGCCTCAGATTATGCTTGGGGAGGACATTTATGTTTTGTTAGAGATGGTATTGAATTCACTGTTGAATATGCAAGTGGAATCTTCCCTGAAGATGTTCGAAAATGGATTTCTTCTGACAAAGAAATCTAGTGTTATCAAAAACCTGAAAAAGTTTGCTTTAAAACTTATGCATTTGGAACATTTCATTATTAGGACAGATTGTACTTGCTTTCTCACATTCAAAGAGAAAGATCATGGAAGGAAAGATGGCTGAGGCAAATATCTTCGCTGACAGGAATATTTAAATCAATATAATTATGAAGTCCAACATATTCCAAGCAAGAAAAACATTGTAGCAGATACTCTTAGTAGGCCTTCTCTAATAAATCACATCATTGAACTTTAATATGAAGTTGCTTTAAATATAACTTTCACCCATGAGCCGCAAACACATGTTGAAATTCTTGAGAGTAACTTACACTTGAAAAATCCACTTTATACCTTGTTAAAACACATGTCGTCTCTAACAAAAATTGGATCAAATGCATTTATATTCTTGCATAAATTACTAGGTAGGCAAGATGTAACAACTTGGTGCGGAGACCATTCGACACTTTAGGAGGATGAGCTCTGATTATTAATTGCTTGTGACTATGTATACAAATTGTTGACTAAAATTTGGTGAGTGATTGGACACTTGAGGATGATTGGGGCATTTGAGACCAAGACTAGCACAACAAAGGGATTCAACGCATGATGTCGTTTTTCGATTCAATACGAAAAGTTTAAAAATTGGCAAGGTAAAAAACAAGGCCAACAGTTGGCTCTAATTGGGGACAAGGACTGCAAAGGACACAGTAGGAACCCAAAATCTCAAGCGGGAGACCAGTGCTTTATCCATTGGGCAATAGAGTTAAGGGAGTTTAACATGGTATTATAGGGGAACAAAGACTTTACGCAAGCCAAAATGAGACAAAAAATAAACACAAAAACCAAAACAAAACAAACACGACAAAAACTCCTAATTAGCTTATGTACATGGTAGGAGTCTTCCTACCTCAAACTGCTTCATGAGGATCACATGAACCCATTAGTAGGTTGAGAAAAATAGGCGCCTATATGGAACAATGGATGGTAATATGAAACACATGTGGACTCAATTGCCGCTTTATAATCATGGTGAGAGATCTGAAATTTATAAGATGTAAGAACTCCCTAAATAATGGATCATAATCAAATAACCATTTCTCATCACATACTTCTGAAATCTCCCAAATCACATCGACAAGGCCTTGTAGAGTATTGGTCATATTCTTTTGCATTATGTCAAGTATATTGATACCCCACACATGAATATATTTCTTATTATTTGGATAAGAGGAAAGCAAGTCATAAACTATATATACTTTATGCAAACTATGATATGAGGAGACTCCTGCTATTGTAGATTGTGGATCTAGTTTTTGGATATTAACTTCTATGAACATAGGGTCACTTCTGACCACATAATCTTCATCTCTTTTTGTCACAAGCAACTCAGAAAATTCTTTATCCAAAGATGATGAAAGAGGAGAAAAAGGCAACAAACTTGGACTTTGGGACTCATTCACGGGGTTGCTTTCATCTATTATGATTTGCAGAGAGGTAGGAAAGACATCTTCACATAGAGGAAATCATCGTTTAATGTCTCAAGGCATCAATTCAAAACAACAATATCACGAGGTTGTAAATATTCATTATGAACAACAATTTTCATGAGCATAAGGTCATCTTCAATAAAAGATTCTTCTTCCTTCTTTATAGCAGTTAACTCATAAAATCCTCTGTCTAGTGATGATACATGAGGAAGAGAATGTAACAAATTTGCATCATGAGTTTTATCATTTGAGGGTATTGTTGGTCAACAGATTTGTCACTGTTTTATATGACTCCTTGAAATAATAACAATCTTTCCAACAATGATTCTTCACCTAGATTGAACTTTTTCCCAGTGCACGGGGATTCTTCATTGTGACTTTTGCTTCTTCTGAGCAGTGAGACTTAGTGCTTGATGGTAGGGTTTGGATGTGGGGTGAGCATTCCCTTTCCATCAAACCTTGAACTCTTTCCTTCAACCCCCTCACCGAGTTGCTTAATATGAGACCAATTTGGGTTCGTCTCCTGAATCTCCTTCTCTAGTTTTGGGAGGATTCTTGCTATGAGGGCATTGGCAATGCCATCGGTCATTTTCTGAAGGTGGATTCTACAACCTCTTTAATGGGGCACTCCATGGTTGCTCGAATCTTAATGGATATTGACATCTCCAAACCCCTTCATGGAGATGTTGTTTTGTTGGTAGGGGACATACCTTGGAAACAACTATTAGACTATGAGGGTATCCCCTTCAAATGCATGCGTTGTTTCACTATTGGTCATTTGGCCTTCGGTTGTCCTCTCTCACACTGCAAAGGCGCTGCAACTTGGTGGAAGGATGCTCTTTTGGATCACTTGACTATCAGTGCTTCCCAAGAGGATGGTTCTTCTCAGGGAGATGAGTCCTCTCAGGAGGATGAGCTCCCTCTTGAGACAATTCTTGAGGGGGTGCTGGCAGATGTTGCAAACCCCACGACTTCTTTGGATTCTTCTGATCATCTTTGGGCTCCCATGTTGGCTCCTTCTACTCTGAGTCAGATCACTACTGCTTCAGTTACTGTTCTTTCTTCGGATTTGCCTTCTTCGGACTTGGTAACTCTGCATACGGGGGCTATGGCGTCTATCGTGGCTCACCATGAGGCTTCTTTGGTTGCCGCTTCAGGGGAGGATCCCCTCTCTTCTTGTTTTGCATATTTTGACTTTGAGCTTTCCTAGACGGTGGTTCAATGAAAGAAGAAAGGACTTCCCAACTCGGTGGCTGCTCTGCACCCCAGAGTCAAGGGGTTAGGTTTGCTAGGTCTGGATCTGGTGTTGTGTAGATTCTTTGTTTGGTTTCTTCCAGCTACGCTGCTGTGCCTATGCTATCGTTATGTTGTTTCTGGCCTATTTGGGCCTGCTCATTCTACCCTGGGGGCTTTCTTGTAAAGGGATTAGGACCCTTGTTGCCTGCTTATCTTAATAAAAAAAAATCTTTCCAACAATTGGATAGGTTGCAATCAAACTAACAACCTTCCTTTGCATTTGAAAGGGGCAACTCCCTTGTAAGATGGAATTTAAAATTTGGGTGTGCTTTTAACCTGAAAGTAGAAAATGTACTTTTTGAAGAATTAAGAAAAATGAGCACAAAGTCTCACGAATAACCAAGCTATCTATAAAGAACAGAACAAAATTTGAAAATTCAAGCTCACCACAGGGAATTACTCAAATGTAAGAATGAAAATACTCAGATGATAAGTAATCACAGAGAAATACTGAGGCTATCAATATTTCACATAAAATCAATGAAAGATTTTCTTAAACATAGATACCACAAATTCAACATAAGAAGAATCCACAGTTTGCAGAAAAATGATGACCCAAAGTCCACTATATTCCTGTATTCATCAACCAAAATAGAAATCAAAGTCTCTTTCCCCAAAATCTTTACAAAGACTATATGTTTATATCCAAGCCCCACAATTACACAAAGGGATAACCCTACAAAATCTTCCAATAATAAGTCCTCCAAATACCCTAAAAAAAGAAGCTTTACAATTTCCCGTATTCCTTATATAAGTTACATTCGAAACCACTTGATCATAACCTTTTCTTGAAAAAGAAAATTTAAAAACAAACTTTATTTTCATTTGTTTTTCTTTATGAAAACAAAGTCTATTTTATCAATTGCAAAGAAAATGTCCAAGTCTATTTTAAAACAAGAAGACAAAATGAAACTGTAGCATCTTTCTCTTTGTCTTCATCTGCCATTTGATCTTGACTGTGAACAGGACTTCTACTGAAGACTTTGACTAAGATGAGGCCATCTTGGCTTTAAAATTTCTGAAATTGTAACAATGGGAGCAATAGCCTTCCCATTTGGAATTGCCATAGTGTTGAGACCAATCTTCCACATAGATACTGTGTCGCTTGCCTCTGTAATTTTCTTATGGAATTCTGTGATCTCTTTTATGAAAGAAACAAGATAGGTGGATAAGCCACACAACTTTTCAATTGTATTTCCATTCACAATGTCCTTTTTTCTCAACTCTTCTGAGACAAGTTCTTTAAAACTTTGTTTAACAACTCTGACTTCAACCAAATTGGCTTCATTTTCATCAAGAATATCAGCTTCAATGGATAAACAACTTGCCCTGATATCTAGCAGAATTGAATCACAATTTTTGATCATCTTTTTAAACTTTGCAAGAGATTGTTTTATAACCAACATCTTCCATTCAATGGAAGTCAACCATTGAGTTGATGTCATGTCCCCATTTCCGGAATGAGCTATCATGGAGTTCTTGGTTAGCCTATCATCCATTCCCGTAGGCTAACATGATGGTAAGGGAATGATCTTGTGACTTTGGCTTGGTCTTGAGACAACATTTCCATCACTTAGCCTTTCAAGCTTTGCACAATCTTGTGCCTTTGTCATCGAGATGTCTTCATGGAGACCTATTTTGGGGCCTTGCCAAATCATCTTTGCATCTACAAAGCTTTGGGTTTCTTGTACTTGGAGGCTAACTTGGTTTAAGGAGAGCATCGAATTCATCTTAGCATGTATTCGGATGCGAGAACAAGTTTAGGGCTAACTTGGCTTAAGGAAGAGTACTGAATGCATCAAGGAGAGGTTTCAAGGCCGACTTGCATAAGAGAAGTGTGTCGATGGGTTTAAGGAGCCTTTGGCGCCAAGTTCAAAGATGAAACAAAGATGAAATATAAAACTTAAGCCAATCAACTTGCATAAGACCTTCTAGGCACTACCTTAGATGTCTTAAGAAGCGCACATGTCAAGGAGAGATCTAGAACAAGAGGTGGTATAAAAGCAAGGTTTGGAGCTGCATTTTGGATCATCACAGATGAATGTTCTTGGTAAGATTTCCTATCTTATTGGTTGAGAATTCTGATTCTTAGTTCTAGTGTCGAGGAGATGGCCCCTTGACAAGGAATGGAGATGACCCCATTCACCTAACATTGAATTTAATAAAAAATTCCTTATCAATACTTGCAGATCGCTTTGAGAGACTATTGAAGACTATAATCTGGAGGATCGAAGACTTGTAGCAATAGCCATTGACAAAGAGTCAACGAAATAGTGCAGCGAACTTGTGAAGAGTCCCTTCATCACCCTTCTAAGGACAACAAACCTAAGTTGAGAGGACAGCGAAGCATCCTTGAAAGGGATCGGTACCCATTAAAGGCCAACGAATTATTGCAGAGTGTTCAAAGAGCTCTTCGCCACTGTATAAGACAGGATTTGCCACACAAAAGAAGCATATCTTGGCCAACGAATAAGAGTTGAGGAGACAGTGCATTGAAGAAGACACATCAACATTATTGGGGCAGCGAATTAAGACTAAAGATAACATAATTGCTAAGCATCAAGGATCTATCTAACATACACTTGGTGGAGTTTCTATCTCATGTTCATGTTCGATGTATGATGTAATTGAGGACTGATATCATTTGATTATAGTTATTCCATTTGAAGACAATAATATAAGCAATATTCATTTCATGATCCTATACTTCATTGCTCAAATTTGTGGTGCTTTAATGTTTTCTTGAGATTGTTGTGTAAACACAAGTTAGGATCATCTTAGTGGTATCATAGCCAAAGATCCTGGTAGCCTATGGGTTATGAGAGATCACATTAGTTCGTTGCTGCATCATTACCAAAGAAGAGCTGAAGACATGGGAGACAGAAGACAAGGCAACCCTCCTAGAGGAGATGTGGAGCAAATGCTATAGGAGATGCTTGACAATCAGAGGAGGATGATTGAACAACAGTAGAATACCAATCGTAACATTGAGAGGATGTTCCAAGCTCTAATGAACAATACAAATAATGGAGGAAACAATAATCAAAGCAACACTCAAAGCAATGCAGAGAGAACAAGAGTTGGGAGTGCAACAGGATCACCTCGTGATCGGAGATCACATACACCTACAGTGGACATGCCCATGCGACCTACTTTCCTTCCTAGGGAAGAGGAAGTAGTGGAGGAGCCCCAAGCAGAGGAAGAAGAAGAGGTGCCCTTTGGTGAAGACTTGACAACCTTGGTCGATGAGTATGACACCCTTCTTGAGCGTGTGCCAAATAGAATCAGCTTCAACAACTACATTAGCCAAAAGTGAGAGAGCCAAGGAGGAAGAAGGGACCATCAAAGACTGAGAAGAGCACAACAGCACCGGTAGCGTAAGGAGTACAAAGATGCCTTGAACAAGATACCTCTTCCGAACTTTGATGGCAGTGGAGCAATAAGTGCTAGAGATTGGGTCAACAAGATGGACACCTTCCTTACTCTCAAGCCTATGATTGAGGAGAAGGCAATACACTTTGCTACGATGCACTTGGAGGGCCTAGCTTATGAGTGGTGGCACCATGGACTTGTTTCTCAACATCATAACAGGATTACTTCATATGATGAATTTGTTCAAAAACTCATTAACAAGTTTGACTGCAAAGATGTGGAGGTCTACTACCGCGAGCTTGCACAATTGAGACAAACTGGTAGGGTGGATGCTTAGGTCAATGAGTTTCAAAAGATTGCAGTTATGGTTCCTGAAATGACCGATAGGAGGATCACAATGTTGTTTGTTGAAGGATTAAATGACAGGATCAAGGGATTGGTCAAGGTCCATAGGCCAAGTACACTTGATGAGGCCACCGATCTTGCACTTGATTTGGATATCACATATACACCTCAAAAGAAGAACTTCAAAGATGATATTGCAAATCCGAAATCCCATGAGCAGCCCACTCCAAAGGAAGATGAAGGTACTTCAAAGATGAATTATGAGGAAAGAGATGAACTTCGTAGGAAGAAGTTGTGCTTCACTTGAAAACAACGTTGGGAGATTGGTCATAGGTGTCTTGGCAAAGGTAAGGTGCACTACATAGAGGTAATTAATGAGGTAGATGATGATTCTACTTTTGATAATGATCATGGACAGCCAACACATAATTTGGTGAGTGAAGGTAACAAGAGGTCTAGGATTGCTTATCTCTCAGGAGGTTCAATGTATAATCCATTTATCTTTGAAGGTACTTTGTTTGGTTTGCAAAGTCTTGGCACTTCTTGATAGTGGAGCTTCACATTACTATATTGATGAGGGTTTGGTCAACAAAAGAGGATTGCTTTGTGATGGCTTTGAGGGCTTTGATGTGACTATAGCGGGAGGACTCACTATCCTTTGCAAGAAGAAAGTGAGTAAGCTTAGTATTACATTTGGTGAGTATACTCTTTGTGATGACTGCTATGTTCTTGATTTGAAGGATAACAAAATTGTGCTTGGTATGCAATGGCTACATTCTTTGCAAAGAGTCATCCAAGATCTACAGGCTATGGAGTTGAGTTTCCAACATGATGGAAAACAAGTTGTTATGAGAGCCCTCAAGTACACTTTGGCTCATCAAATAACAACCAAATCTATGATTGCTATAGGTAATGATTTGTTTCATGAGGACATATATGATGCATGTGAAGATATTTGTATGGAACCGACATTTGATGGTATGCATTTGATTTTTGAGATGGATGACAATTCTATTGATTGGCATGACATCATACCTGATTTGTTTGAGGACAGCAGTCCTATGGCTTTGTATTTTCATGAGATAGACATGCTAACACCTTTGGATGATAGTTATTTATGGTCTACTAATGATGACATACAAGACTAGAGTGTTGGATATGGTAATTTTGTTGAAAAACAAGGCATTACACAATTTGATTTTGTATATCAGACCTATGAAGATGGAGGTAATTCAGATTTGCAGGATACATTAGTTCCTTGTGGTGAGCTAGGTCAAACCATTGAGTTGACACGATCTTATATTGATGAGAATTCCAGATGGGAGTGTGTGGATTGTTTGATAGACTATTCTCCATGGTTTGATAGTAATTCTTCATTGCTGAGTAGTGAAATGTGTGACTTCAGTTTTAGAACAACAGTGTTTAGAATAGTTTGCATTGATGGAGATCAATATATTCTCATTGTGGTTTGGTCTAGTGATGGTTTCCTATCTTCATACACTTTGGGTGGCACATTTTATATCAATTTAGATGATATTTTCAGTTTGCATACAACTGTTTCAATTTATGACATCGAAACAAGAGAGATGGATACATTGGTATTTGGCATCTATATTGGTATGGATGTGTTTGCATCATGGAGCGACAATGGAAGTGGTCCCAAGATCTCTTTCATCAACATCTTTGAGATGGTATGTGTGAGTTTGTATGGACAGATTAGATGGGTTTGGGATCCTGGTATTCATTGATTCTCATTTGGCACTTCCGATTGCTTGAGAACAAGCAATCCTGGGAAGGGAGGACTGTCATGTCCCCATTTCTAGAATGAGCTATTATGGAGTTCTTGGTTAGCCTATCATCCATTCCCGTAGGCTAATAGGATGGTAAGGGAATGATCTTGTGACTTTGGCTTGGTCTTGATACAACATTTCCATCACTTAGCCTTTCGAGCTTTGCACAATCTTGTGCCTTTGTCATCGAGATGTCTTCATGGAGACCTATTTTAGGGCCTTGTCAAATCATCTTTACATCTACAAAGCTTTGGGTTTCTTGTACTTGGAGGCTGACTTGGTTTAAGGAGAGCATCAAATTCATCTCAGCATGTATTAGGATGTGAGAATAAGTTTAGGGCTGACTTGGCTTAATGAAGAGTACCGAATGCATCAAGGAGAGGTTTCAAGGCTGACTTGCATAAGAGAAGTGTGTTGATGGGTTTAAGGAGCCTTTGGCGCCAAGTTCAAAGATGAAACAAAGATGAAATATAAACCTTAAGCCAACTGACTTGCATAAGACCTTCTAGGCTCCACCTTGGATGTCTTCTAGAAGTGCACATGTCAAGGAGAGATCTAGAACAAGAGGTGGTACAAAAGCAAGGTTTGGAGCTGGATTTTGGATCATCACGGATGAATGTTCTTGGTAAGCTTTCCTATCTTATTGGCTAAAAATTCTGATTCTTAGTTCAAGTGTCGAGGAGATGGCTCCTTGTCAAGGAATGGAGATGACCCCATTCACCTAACATTGGATTTAATAAAGAATTCCTTATCAATACTTGCAGATCGCTTTGAGAGACTATTGAAGACTATAATTTGGAGGATCGAAGACTTGTAGTAGCAGCCATTGACAAAGAGGTAGCGAACTTGTGAAGAGTCTCTTCGTCACCCTTCTAAGGACATCGAACCTAAGTTGAAAGGGCAGTGAAGCATCCTTAAGAGGGATCAATACCCATTAAAGGCCAGTGAATTATTGTAGTGTCAAAGAGCTCTTCACCACTGTATAAGACAAGATTTGCCACACAAAAGAAGCATATCTTGGCCAATGAATAGGAGATGAGGAGGTAGCGCATTGAAGAAGACACATCAACATTATTGTGGCAGCGAATTAGGACTGAAGATAGCATAATTGCTAAGCATCAAGGATCTATCTAACATACACTTGGTGGAGTTTTCATCTCATGTTCATGTTCAATGTATGATGTAATTGAGGACTGATATCATTTGATTATAGTTATTCCATTTGAAGACAATAATATAAGCAATATTCATTTCATGATCCCATACTTCATTGCTCAAATTTGTGGTGCTTTAATGTTTTCTTGAGATTGTTGTGTAAACACAAGTTAGGATCATCTCAGCTGATTCATTCTCTTTAGGTTTGCTGATAACCTTTTCATAAATCAAAATGCTTACATCTACCTTTACCATCTCTTGTAAATCCCTGACAATAACCATTAACACAGATTCCTCCTTGATTAATTATACATTGGAATTAATTTCTTTCTTTTTGGCTAAAATATTTTCATAAAGTTTCATTGCCTCTTCAATGTACAATAATCCATCCACAACTAATTTTTCAATCCAAGCATCAACTGCTCTTCCATAAGCCTGAAACTTACTGATTTTATCAATGATATTAGAGCTTATCCTCTTGGGAGGTACTTTGGTGGGAGTCACAACTAAAGCATCCAATGGCTGAGAAGTAGTATCAATAATAGATTTAATATAGGAAGTAAGTACCTCCACTTGTTCTCCCAACTGTTGTTTCTCCTTTCTTTCTTTTTTCAACCTCTTAATTAAGATATCAACTGATAACTTGGCATTGTGTATGTCACCCTCAAATGTAGGAAGCCCCAAGTCAACTTTGTTTATATTGAAATCTACTTCAGTGATATCTTCTTCATTTTTATCATCCATTGGTTCAACAATCTCACATATTGGTGTCCTGAGGAAGAATCAACCATCATTTGAGACATTCTTTGAGTTTTTCTTGGATGATGGGTAGATTGAAGTAGTCTAGCTGCAACATCAAAATCAAGATCCACTATTTGAGTATATTTTCTTTTACTTCCAACAGTTTCTATCACTTCTTGGTGATGGTAGGGTTGTTTGGCTATCAAGCACTAAAAGGGGTAGAGTAGTATTGGAAACAGAATCATGAACTACATTTCATATTGTTTGTTGTTTAGGAGGGGAAGATGCAGGAGAAAGACTGACATTGGTATTGGGTACCAATGGTGGAGGAGGAGGAACTACATTTGGATTTTCTTGTGACAAAGGAGGAGATATATTTACTTAAGGTGGAGAGGGAGAAGACACATGTGGATTTACCTGTTGCTGGTCTTGTGCAGGTTCTTGTGTTTTTGCACCATCTCCTTGTATTTGGGCAGTTCTTTTCACTTCCAACTTTTTCCTTGGACTTTCTTCTTCGACTTCACAGTGCTTCTTCAATTTTGCTTTGTTATTAAGATCCTCTTCATCATCACCTCTTTTAGAGGTAGTTCTGAACTTGGTGGTATACACATTGGTAGGGGGCAGTTGAGAAGTAGAACATGCAATTGGCTTTTGCTTCCTTGAAGCCTATTCTCTTTGTGATGGCTTAGTTGTAGTATGATCAATGATCTTGGCATTTAACCACTTCCAACTTTTGGTCAGCATGAATATTGATCTCTCCCTTATATCTATAACCTCCTTTTCTAACCACCTAACCTTGGGCAAAGGTTGTGATTGGACAATATAGTAAGATTGATCTATCATGTCAGTTCCATCATCCACCATATCAGGAACGTCCCAATTGAGACTAAAGCCTTCATTTGATCTACTGCTAGTCTCATCCAATCTCTCCTTTTGACTTCATGTTCATCTATGCAATATTCCCAATAGCCTTCTAAGTGAGACTGATGTTCACAAGAACTTCCTGTATATAGATTATCCTTGACATAATTCTTACTGTCATATGACAGTCTGGTGGTAAAGGGGTAAAGATTAATTTTTTATAAAATCTTGTCCACATTTAAACCATCAGTATGAGATTTGCTCGTAAAGTATGTCAAATGAATAGGGAAAGGATATCCCCCTTCTTCTCATGGCTCTTTTTACTTGCTCCACTCATTTGCATGTAGATCTCTAGGAAAATGATATAGTCACTGATATATCTTAGTAGTTTATACAAGCATTCTCAAAACCTCTGATCCTTATATATGTGAATTTATCAAATTGGATAAAATAGCCACCATATTGCACAAGTTGTACTACTTCAGGAGAAATCCTTATTTTGAGATTACCATCATTTCTTTTTTACATTGAACATACAAAATGCATCATTTATCCTCCTATAATCCTTATTTCCATACTTCTCTTGTAGTTGAGGATAATAATCATATAGTTGGGTCACATTTGTATAAGCTCCAATAGTCTTTAGACCAGGCCATGTATCTATAGAAGCAATGACATAAAACAGATAGGACATATAAAAATGCTGTATCTTTTGGAAATTTACCAATTGATCATGAATGTGATCACTAATCATTTTACCCCAGTCAATATATTGAGAACAGTAACAAATGACTATAATAAATTGGCACATCCAATGGTCGAAACTTGAAAGTACTAGTATCCTTATCTCCCACTCTTTGTGGAGCAGAGTAATTATATTAGAAATGTCCTCTTTAAAATCTAATCTTTGCAATGTTTTCAGAATTTGTGACTTGCCCTTTTTCTCATTCTTTAACCAATGTTTGGCGATATTATTCAGACACATCTTTTTTATCAACATAATAGTTCCATCCTTATTGTACATACATATTTGCATATTCTTCTCTTGCCGACAACCTAAGAGTAGTGCTTAAGGATACGCCATCCAGTCTAGCCTGTTGCAAATATGTGCCTAAGTGATGTTGTCATTGATGTCAACATATTCTTGTTGCCATTAGTGTCAATTGTTGCTGTTTGTATAGAAGACCAGATTGTTGAGGATATTGAGAAAATTATTAACAATCAATTCTTGCCGACCATATAGCTGTGTAGAGGATTGTCAAAGGTTGCTCTAGTTAAGATTTGAGAAGTCCACATGAAGATTTGAAGGAGTTATGGCCATCTGAGTTGAACCGATTCCTGTAATACTCAGGAAAGAGAAAGCGATAGGAAAGAGGTCCGGATTGCTCCTGTAATATAAAATTGTGATTTGTGGATCTGAGGGCATGTTTGGGAAGTTAGCGTGTATCATCAACTCTAGTGGTTTGTTGTTTGGAGGTCCACAAGCTATCCTTCTAGTTTGACAGTTATGGCAGGTAGTGTTCTTGAGGTTCTGGAGGAAGATACAAATGATTCTGGTAATTTGGTTTAGAATGAATGTTATTGGTGATTTCAATGTGCTTGTGGAGGTCTCTGGATCGTGTGGCTATTATGTTGGAGGTCCGCACTAAAGTTTGAGCTTGTTGATTGAAGATTTCTTCTTTAAGATTGATGTTCTTCCCAGTCTTGGCTGACCGGATGTTCCTAGCATGTTGCGGATGATCTAAGAGCATTTTTATGAAGCATGGCGTGGTTATAGAAGAAGATTCAAGTCTTAGTTGTGTTTGGCTGACAGTGTGATGATCTGCGTCAAGTTTAGCCGACCTTGTTGATCATTCCAAGGTTGATGAAGCATATAAATACTTGTTGAAGAGTTGTTGAAAAGCACCCTTGTACACAATGAATTAAATCCGAAGAAGGGATCAAAAGTAGAACAGAGAAGAAGAGGAGAGAAGGGAGTATAGAGTGAAGAATTTGTGAAGAAGAATTTAAAGATAAGAGCAGAAGTCTTGAGCCTTCAAAGGGACTGATTCAGGCATGAATGTAGATGCTATTTCCCAGTTCATTAATTCTATGTAAATCATAATTTCTTATAGGCAGTGAGCCTCTTCTTGAGCAGTGAGCTCTGGGCAGTGTGCCCGAAGGCATGTGCCTTCTATTTTCTTAAGTACTTTTAACAAGGTACACATTTTTGTGAGTTAACCCCCACCGTGGTTTTTCCCTTAACCGGGTTTTCCACGTCAAATTCTGGTGTTGTGTGTTCGTGTTGTTTTTGCTCATATGTTGATTTATGGTTAAATGTTTTCATCATTAATCTGATTACAAAGAAGATTTAAAAGGTTCATAAAAGGTTAAAGTTTAGGGACAACTGATTCAACCCTCCCTCTCAGTTGTCCAGACTATTTCCAACAATTGATATCAGAGCCAAGTTCCTCTAAAAGAAGCCTGACCGCTTGAGGAGATCCAAGATGTCAATCTACAAGAAGGAAAGTCTGAGATTTGATGGAACAAATTACTGCCTCTGGAAGGTACGCATGCAGTGTCATCTAGAATGTATGGGTGATGGCTTTTGGACAATTACCAAGAATGTGTATAAGATTCCAAAGAATGGACCTTCAAACATAGATGAACTCAAAGATGCTGAACACAACACTCGAGCCAAAGAAGCATTGTTGAGTGCCTTGTTTGATACCAAATTGGCAAATGCCCTGGATTTGCAAACTGCTCATGAAATCTGCAGTAAACTGGAAAATCTGTATGAAGGTGACAAATATGTTAAATGTGCCAAGCTACAAAGCCTGAAGGGTAAATATGAATGATTGGTAATGAGTGAAGATGAAAACATTACTTCCTACATGCAGAAAGTAAATGAACTTGTGGCTGGTATCAAAAATGCAGGTGGAGTATTGGATGAATCAGAAATTGTTGTCAAGGTGCTCAGATCCTTACCTGCAGCTTACAAACACAAGGCTGCAGCCATTGAAGAAATCTAGACAGTAACAACAGTCACAAGGGATCAGTTAGTTGGCAAGCTTTCTGCATTTGAAATGAGTGAGTTTGGAGATTCTCTTCCTAAGTCTGAATCTACATTCAAGGCCAGTGTGTATGGAAAGGAAAGACATGATTCGGGTGAAAGATCTTCTGCAAGATCAAACAGATTTATGAAGACAAGAAAGGATCTTGAAGATATTGAATTAGAAACTACAGATCTTGAAGCTCTCATTGCCAAACGGATGCCAAGAGAATCTGGTAAGTATGAAGGAAAGTTGCTACTCAAATGTTTTGCTTGTAATAAGATTGGTCATTTTGCCTCAAGATGTTCGAAGAGGTTTTCAAAGCCAAACCCTAATAGGTACAAGGGTTAGAAGAATTGTTACTATGTCCAAGAAGCTAGAGAAGGAGTCATAGATGATGAATCTGATCATGGAGAAGGTTATTGGGTGTTCATTGCTATTAAAGAAGAAGATTCAATGTCTACCGAATATGCTAGCTGTGCAAATGTAGAAAGTGCCTTAGCTACTCAGGTTGTTGAAAAGGATGAATGGGTGATTGATAGTGGATGTTCTCATCATATGACTGTAGACAAGAGTAAGTTTTTGAGCTTTCAAAATTATGAAGGACTTGTGAAATTTGGAGACAACTCAGCTAGTAGAATTTGTGGCAGAGGATCCATCTCTTTTGATGGTAAGAATAGGACCAATAATGTTCTATATGTGGAAGGACTGAAGCATAATTTTCTCAGTGTTGGATAGTTGGTTGACAAGGGTTATGATCTTCGTTTCAAGGATGGAAAATGTAGAATCTTGGAAAGCTCCGGAACTGAAATTGCATCCGGTACTTAGATTAAAGGTAACATCTTTCACTTAAGTAGTTCAGGCAAAAGTTGTTTGATTGCTCAAACAGATCAAAGTTGGTTATGGCATAGGAGGATGTGTCATGTAAATTTTGATAACATTGTCAAAATAAGTTCCACTCAAGCTGTAAGAGATCTTCCAAGACTTGTGAAACCTGATAGTATGTGTAGAGAATGTCAATTGGGTAAACAGAGCAAAATTTCATTCAAAAGTAAGGAACAAGGTTCAAGTGGGAGATTGGAACTGGGACATACTGACCTTTGTGGACCTGCTAGAATTAAGAGTATGCAAGGAGACAAATATTTCATGTTGCTGATTGCTGATTACTCCTGGATGATGTGGGTAACCTTCCTAAAAGAAAAATCAGAAGCTCTTGATAAGTTTAAGGTGTTCAAAATGATGGTTGAAAATGAGATTGGTGGGAAATTGAAATGTTTGAGATCTGACAGAGGTGGAGAATTCACTTCCAGTGAGTTTCATGCTTTTTGTGAAAAGCATGGGATAAAAAGACAATTATTTGCTCCTAGGACTCCTCAGCAAAATGGAGTTGTGGAAAGGAAGAACCAGACCATTCAAGAAGCTGCCAGGACCATGATGATGGAAACAAATGTTCCTCAAGTTTATTGGAGGGAAGCTGTGAGAATTGTTGTCTACACTCTTAACTAGGTGCAAATCAAAGGAAATTCTAGTAAAACTCCTTATGAACTATGGTTTGGTCATCCTCCTACTATAAGGTATTTTAGAGTTTTTGGTAGTAAATGCTATATCAAAAGAGATGAGGATTTAGGCAAGTTTGATGCAAGAAGTGATGAAGGAATATTCTTGGGATACTCTACTCAAAGTAAGGCTTACTGGTGCTTCAACAAGAGGTTGAAAAAGATTGTTGAAAGTGCTAATGTTAAAGTTGATGAAAATAAAGAAGGTTATTCCAAGTATTGCCGATATGATTCAGATAATCAAGATGAAAGTCAAAGTCAAGGAAGGCAATATCAAATCCAGACTCAGATCCAGATTGATCTGGTAACTCCAGTAACTCAAGAGATTTGTGCAGAAGATGAGGAACCAGTTCAAGAAATAGAAGTTCAAGCAATTCCCAAAACCCCCTAGGTATGTAAGAATGAATCATCCTGAAGATCAAATCATAGGAGATAAAAATAGAGGTGTTCGAACTAGGAGAAGAGTTGCTGAAGATCAGGAAGGGATTTGTTTGATTTCAAAGATTGAACCTAAATCAGTAAGTGAAGCTTGCAATGATGAAAACTAGGGCAACGCAATGGAAGAAGAATTGATGCAAATTGAAAAGAATCACACTTGGGATCTTGTTCCTAGACCTGAGGACAAAAATGTGATTGAAACCAAATGGGTCTTTCGGAACAAACTAAATGAAGATGGTGAGGTTGTAAGAAACAAGGCAAGATTGGTATGTAAAGGCTATTCTCAAGTGGAAGGAATTGATTTTGAAGAAACTTTTGCTCCGGTGGCAAGGATAGAGGCAGTTAGATTATTTCTTGCCTTTGCTGCTTTCAAAGATTTTAAAGTTTACTAGATGGATGTCAGATCAACATTTCTAAATGAAGATCTGGAGGAAGAAGTCTACATTGAGCAACTGAAGGATTTCAGTTGTTTGATCAGGGAGATATGGTTTGTAGACGAAGAAAAGCCTTGTATGGACTTAAGCAAGCTCCAAGAGCCTGGTATACCAGATTGGATAAGCATTTGCTTAAGCTAGGATTTAGCAAAGGTACTGCTGATAGTAATTTATACTTCAAGATAAATCATGAGGGCATTCTAATTGTTGAGGTCTTTGTTGATGATATTATTTTTGGTGGAAATAAATGTATGTGCAAAGCATTTGCTAATTAGATGAAAAGTGAGTTTGAGATGTCAATGTTTGGTGAGATGAACTTCTTCCTAGGTTTGCAAATTGTTCAGTCAGATAAATGTATCTTTATATCTCAGTCCAAGTATGTGAAAGAATTGTTGAAGAAGTTTGGAATGGAAGATTCAAAGCCAGTAGGTACTCCTATGGTAACCGGATGCAAGCTGAGCAAAGATGATGACTCCCCAAAGGCAAATAATAAAATGTATAGATCAATGATTGGAGGATTGCTCTATCTAACTCAGACCAGACCTGACATCATGAATGCAGTTGGACTTGTTGCCAAATTTCAAGCTAATCCAAAAGAATCCCATGTTCTGGCAGTCAAAAGAATTTTTAGATATCTCAAGGGGACAATTGATTATGGACTGTGGTATCCAAAGGACAATGATTTCACTCTTCATGCATATACAGATGCTGATTGGGCAGGAGATGTGGATGACAGAAAAAGTACTAGTGGTGGTGCTTTCTTCTTGAGGAGAAGATTGGTCTCTTGGATAAGCAAAAAGCAAGAGGCAATATTTTTGTCTACTACAGAGGCAGAGTATATAGCAGCAACAAATAATTGTACTCAGGTTTTGTGGATGAATCAAATGTTGAAGGACATCAGAATTGTGTTTGAGGAGCCAGACACAATTTTCTGTGATAACTCAAGTGCTATAAGCATTTCCAAGAATCTGGTATTGCACTCAAAGACAAAGCACATATCTATCTAGTTTCATTTCTTGAGAGAGAAAGTTAATGAGAATGAAGACAAGTTGGAGTTTGTGTCTTCTAAGGATCAGATTGCAGATATCTTCACTAAGCCTCTTCCCAAGGATACTTTTGAGTATCTTAGAGAAAAGTTAGGGGTTATTACCCCTCCTGATCAGAACTAAGATGCACTAAGGTACATCAGTCTGGTGGAATTCACATTCATATCTTGTGATCCAGATTGATGTTAAGGAGGTACTACTCAAAAGGGGAGTAGTCAGTATGCAAATATGTGCCCTTTGCCATTGATGTCAAAGGGGGAGAGAAGTCATGTGAAAAAGTAGTTACTGATGTAAGGGGGAGCAGTAAAGAAATTAGTTGCAGAAGTGAGAAGAAAAAGGAGGAGAAGTTCTTGTCTTGATGGTTAAATTCAGTTTTTCATATCATATGTTGCCATCAATGACAAAGGGGGAGATTGTTTCAAATATGTGCCTAAGTGATGTTGTCATTGATGTCAACATATTCTTGTTGCCATTAGTGTCAACTGTTGCTGTCTATATAGAAGACTGAATTGTTGAGGATATTAAGAAAATTATTAACAATCAATTCTTGTGGACCAAATAGCTATGTAGAGGATTGTCAGAGGTTGCTCTAGTTAAGATTTGAGAAGTCCACATGAAGATTTGAAGGAGTTATGGCCATCTGAGTTGAACCGGTTCCTACAATACTCAAGAAAGACAAAGTGACAGGAAAGAGGTCTGGATTGCTCCGGTAATATAAAATTGTGATCTGCAGATCTGAGGGTATGTTTGGGAAGTTAGTGTGTATCATCAACTCCAGTGGTTTGTGGTTTGGAGGTCTGCAAGCTATCCTTCTAGTTTGACAGTCATGGCAAATAGTGTTCTTGAGGTTCCGGAGGAAGATACAAATGATTCTAGTAATTTGGTTTAGAATGAATGTTATTGGTGATTTCAATGTGCTTGTGGAGGTCTCTGGATCGTGTGGCTACTATGTTGGAGGTCCACACTAAAGTTTGAGTTTGTTGATTGAAGATTTCTTCTTGAAGGTTGATGTCCTTCCCAGTCTTGGCCGACCAGATGTTCTTAGCATGTTGCAGACGATCTAAGAACATTTTTATGAAGCATGGTGTGGTTATAGAAGAAGATTCAAGTCTCAGTTGTGTTTGGCCGACAGTGTAATGATCCGCGTCAAGTTTAGCCGACCTTGTTGATCATTCCAAGGTTGATGAAGCATATAAATACTTGTTGAAGAGTTGTTGAAAAGCACCCTTGTACACAATGAATTAAATCTGAAGAAGGGATCAAAAGCAAAGCAGAGAAGAAGAGGAATGAAGGGAGTATAGAGTGAAGAATCTGTGAAGAAGAATTTAAAGATAAGAGCAGAAGTCTTGAGCCTTCAAAGGGACTGATTCAGGCATGAATGTAGATGCTATTTCTCAGTTCATTAATTCTATATAAATCATAATTTCTTATAGGCAGTGAGCCTCTTCTTGAGCAGTGAGCTCTGGGCAGTGCGCCCGAAGGCATGTGCCTTCTATTTTCTTAAGTACTTTTAACAGGGTACGCATTTTTGTGGGTTAACCCCCACCGTGGTTTTTCCCTTAACCGGGCTTTCCATGTCAAAATTCTAGTGTTGTGTGTTCATGTTGTTTCTGCTCATATGTTGATTTATGGTTAAATGTTTTCATCATTAATCTAATTACAAAGAAGATTTAAAAGGTTCATAAAAGGTTAAAGTTTAGGGACAACTGATTCACCCCCCCCTCAGTTGTCCAGACTATTTCCAACATAGCCATCACCCTACCATCTACTGTCCTCACTTCTCTAGATTCAAGATGATAATTCCGTACGCAAGTAGGGACTAAATCTAGGCACTGCATTGCTGATGGGAAACCTCCTACGTGGGCAAGTCCTCTTATATTGGTTGTCTCACCCATAGGAGTTCTAGGATTTTTGTTCATTCTCCTCCAAAAATCTTTCAAATCAATATGTCCAAGATTGTTGTCTTTTACCTCTGCCAAGTGATTTTGGATAATAGTTGAAACATCAAACCCTCAATATTTGTATTTCATCTTAAATACCAATGAAGTTAAACAAGTAGCATCTCTGAGTATATTTTGGCACACCGCGAGGGAAAAAACTTTTTTCGGGGGTGTGGAATGTATTGGATAAACAAATTTCATGAAAATTTACGACAACTAGGCGGATTTCAGATGACGATTCACAAGAAAAATGGAAATGATGTGCTACTAACCTTCAGCAGAAGCAAACTGTGTATGTAGCTCTAGCTGACTGAGAGAAGCAAGCTGCAACATTGAGAGTGTAAACTTCTCATGGATAGGGATGTCAAAAATAATTCAAAGAAATTTCATTTATAACCCAAATTTAGGTTACTTTCTTTTCGATCACCAAAATAAATGCTAGATAAGTACATTTGGCACTTTTGGTGAACTCTCAAGTTCGTGAACCACCAAGTCTTCCAATGTTTCAACATTTTTGTGAAAGTTAAAACTCTCGAACTTCACTTTCTTTATAAACTGTCTTTCGACAAGAGAAAATCAAAAACATTAGCCTCTTCCTTTTGACGCTTCAGCCTTTTGGCAAACTATTGAACTTACAAACCATTTTTTGATGTTTCCCTTAGTTCGCAAACTAAGAGATTCACCAAAATGCTTTTCAAAGAGTGGAGACCAAAACCTTTTCGACAAAGAAACAAGTTCTAGAACTAGAGAAAAGGTTGACACAAAATACTTAAAACACATTCCTTTTAGCATAAAAGAAGTTAAAGAAGTAGGAAGAGCGCCAAAAAGGAAAACAAACAACAATGTTTTCGGTAAGATGAGAGATTATCAAACTTGGCGGTTTGTCAAAAAATAACGTGAAAATTTGATGAGTTCGTGAAGTTAAAACATTGCCAAAAAGTAAACAAGGGTGAACATAACTTTTGGCAAACCAGTAGGTTCACGAACTTGCGAACCTGTCAAAAAGGTTCACCTTTTAAAGATTTTGCCGAAATGATAAAACCAATGACTTTGCCGAGACTCAAAGACCAAAATTTGAAGACTTATAGGGAAACAAAGGAGACTTAAACCCAAAATGACCAAAGATTTTCCACATGATAGACCAGGGCAAAATTTTGGGTAATAGGTATCTCGTCCAAAAATTGATGAAGAGGAAATAATGACTTCATCATTGCAAAGGAAGTCATCATTTGAAGCTTTCAAACACCAATTGGAATAAAGACATCACGAGACTACAAACCTAACTGAACTTCATCCAATTGCATGATTTCTATTTGTTGTTCTTCCAATAATTCAAATTCCTTAATTTTGTTCTTTGCTGTCTGATCGAGATGTGCCGAATAACAATTAAAATCTAGAAGCAATTGTTTAGTGCATTCAAAATATGGGGCAAATGTCTTTTCACCTTCACATTTTGAGAATGGTAAAGAAAAGGAAGACAAATTTTTTGGTTCTTCATTTACCCATGATATATCCACACTTCTTGCTGGACCACCTTTACGAATAATGTTTCTACCTTTTTTATTGCTATCACCATAATGTGTAGTAGTTTTTAATATGATGATCCAAAACTTCTGTAATTCAGGTTGTACACTATACAATTTTTGTATTTGGGGTTCTAATAGGTTTTACGAAAACTGTAAATCAAATACTTTGAAAATGACAAAGATGAGTATGCACTTGATTAAATAGAATGTAGAGTTTAATCCATCCAATACCAGGTATAATTAACAAAATTATAAAATGAGATTAATGATTAAATTTGTAGCTTGCAAGGGAATTTTCAAGAAAACAAAAAATTGCACCCAACATACAAATTAATACAACACAAAGTACAAATTTGACACAAAGTTCAATCTTACACTTTTATTTATCATTCCAAAAATGTAAAAACTCAGTCTTTTCTCCTATACAATTTTTGCAAAAATGAAAAAAGTTCCTTTTGAATGATAATTTTCTAAATATACAGGCCTCACTTCTTGCTAGGTAGTTATGAAATAAAATAATAATATTTCAAATTTGTGCATGTTTGAGTTTGCTTTTGAAACATTAATATTCTAAACATTAGAACCAAGCAATATATTAAAACATTACTTATTAACATAAAATTGATGTGCATATTGTTGTCAGCATATGCTTATGAAAGCAATTCATTGCTCAAGTTGGCTTCTTTGATAGTAACTGTATCTTCCTTTACTTTTTCATGACTCCATTCATAATTTGCAAGCACTCTTAATGCTTCCATTATTGCACTCTAATCTGGGCCTTTGATGTAGCTGAAATGAAAATTATAAGAGAAAAATGTGTGAAATTTGACGAAGAATTTTGTGGTTTTTTTCAAAGTGCTTCTAAAACTTTATGGGAAAAAACTTATCTCCATGAACTAGGAAGAGAAGAAGAATCGAAATTGAAAGGTTGAGTTAAAGCTTGTTTAACAACTTCCCACAAGATGATCTTTAATGACAATATGCGAATTACATGATTGATTTGCACTATAAAAATGACCTGATGTTTTCTCAATGCAATCACAAACATCCATCATTAAATTTGCACTTAATCATGTACCTTTAAGTTTCTTCGCTCTTTCCTCTAAAAGATCAATTTGTAACCTTGTGGATTCTTGCCATTCCAGTAGTAGAACATGATTTGCTCTATCAAAAATACCTTTATTTACGAGCTCTTCAAAATCAATACTTATCATTTCCTTAATTTGAGAGAAATTATGTTGATGAATTTGCAAGTCTCTTTAGAATTTGTAGTTAACTCTTTCAATGAATTTGAATCTTCATTGACCCTATTCTATAGAGCTATAGCATCATTCATGGCCTTTGACCCTTATGTGAGTAAGTCATTCATCCATTGTTTATTGCTTTAGTAACACACCCCATTTCTTCAAAATAACGAATTCATCTTCATTAGATACTAAGACAGGTGGAGCAATTGGCATAGATGAAGATTGGAGTGGCCTAACTAAATGCTTTATGTAGGAGGTTAATTGCTCAACCTACTTTTTAGTTGCAACTTGGTCTTGTAATCTTTATTCATTTTGGAAATAATGGTGGTTACAATTGATTACACATTTTCAATCTCAACTTGCCTTATCTATTTTCCTAAGTCAACTCTAGAAACTTGATAAATTAAGGCTTGAATATCCCTTTCATCCTTATCCATCATAATAGTAGCAATCTTTGCAATCCCAAACTTTTGTGCATCTATGAAAATGGAAGAAATGACTAACTTTCTTGTGTTGAGAAGGTTTCTCAAGCATTAAGGAGTTAGTAGTGAAATCATCTACAAGGGGCTTAGAAATTCTCTTCCTTTTTTGTATAGTGATATTAAGGGATGTAGGAACTTGAAAAAGAGATGAATATACTTGTTTCAATGTTTTCCCTTGCTCGTGTGTATTGGGTTGCAAAGGGGGAAAAGGAGGTTGAGGCAAGAGAGGAGAAGGGGTTCTCTTAGGAAGAAGGGATGAAGTTTGACCTTTAGGGATAAATTATCTAGGAACTTGCTCCTTTTGAGGTGACCTTTGTGGGGAAGTAACTATTTGCAATTGAGGAGGAGGATTGATAATTTGAGAAGAGCCAGGAGCTTTAAAAGATTTCTTTATACAATCTTCTTAGACTTTTCTTTCTCTTTGAATATTAACTTTGGACGTTTCTTTCTTTGTAGTAGCTCCTCTTCCTCTAAATGTTCTTGTTTAAGATTCAAAACATTCAGTCATAAAAGGATTTTTCTGTGTTGATGGTTGAGTTGATGGGTCATTCTTTTGCTTAGGATCGGGCTTCACATTTTTCTTTGGCAACTCTTTTTTACCAAAATATGGATTTTTAATTTAATTGCTCAACCATGTCAAACTCCTATCAATGACCTCTTTACTCCTAATTAAATCGAGCTATCTTCATTAATGAACCATTTGATTTATGAATAGGCAAATTAAAGATACCACTTTTATTATAAATTAGATCGAACATCTCCATCAATTGAAACACTTTAAAGAACCCTACTGATTCCAAATGATTTGATTTGAAAAGAAGTGAGCTTGGAATAGTTTCTCTTTTGGATCTCATGTTCATCATCACATTTGGCCCAAAAATCTTCTATACTTGGTTGATGTTTGAACATTGACCTTGCATATTTCTTTGGTAATCCCTTAGGGTCAAATCCTGTCCTTTTATCACAAAGATACAAATTCACCTTTAACATTTTAACTTCATAATTCCTTGCATGAGGTAGAGAGGTGCAAGAATATGCACTAATGGTGATAGGGAATTGTACTCATGGCATGTGTTTGCTAGATAGGTCTTTATGCAGCTCACAGAGCTATCTACTAAGTTCATGTAAGACCAAATTATCAGACATATTTGGGCAATTTGTAAGATGAGCCTTAAAAACCACCCACTCCGATGTATGTGAAAGAAGGGAATTGGATAAGCCAATTTTCCCTCTTGGTAGTGATTATAGTAGCATTAGAGGAAGGTGTTTGTTTAGGTCATTTTCCATTAACTTAATCAAACAAAACACAAAAGCATCATTGACTCTTTTGAAATGCTTTTGACTTTCTAAGAGCTCCAATTGAGGGTAGTGCTCATAAACTTTCTTTTGTATTGGAGTAATTGCTTTGTTTAACTTTAGGAAAATTTCCTTTCTTTCCATCAAGTAAATTAAGTAAGAGGTCATGTAAAATTTTTTGCTCTTTTGGGCTTTAGATAGTTGTTTATGTAAATTGTCACTAACGAGTTCAACCCAATCAATTCTAACCTTATTTTCCAAAATAATAGAGATAACTTTGAACATTAATGCCTGGAATTCTTTGGCATTTTGATTGCCCATGAACCTATTCTAGCTTCTTAAAGCCTTGATTCAAGGTATCCCCATATATTTTCTCACTTTTTTCAAGATGCCTATTTACTTGGCTGAAAAATTTGAGAAAATTTAGAGAACTTTTCTATGGGCTGGAGTGGAATAGAAAACAAGAATGGCCCTTATCAATTAGGATAAGGTTTGCCTCCCCAAAATTCATGAGGGCCTTGAGATTAGAAAAGTCCACCTCATGAATAAAGCCTAATAGCCAAGGTGGGGTGGAGCCTTATTAAGGAAGTAAGGATTGGGGTTTATTTATGAAAGCTAAATACCTGCATAATATGGAAATTGGTAGATTTATTGACCAAGTGAGATTACCCAAATGCTCAGTTATATGGAACAATGTGCTTAAATCTAGAAACCTTCTTCATAAAAGTATCAAGTGGAAGCTTGGCAATGATAGTTTGATTAGATTTTGGGAGGATGCTTGGATAAAAGACCAACCACTCACCAATCAGAATACCTTGAGCAATCTTGCTGGTCTTGCTAGCAACTTCTTTAGGGAGGAGGTTTCTAATTTTATACTACATATTGAGGGTGGTAAATAGTGGAGGAAGTTATATGATTGCTGCCTTAATCAGAATGACCTAATTTTGTCTGCCACTAATTTGTAACAGGAACTTCATAACCTCAGAATTTCCATTTTCCTAAAGAAGATGAGATCATTTGGACTCAAGACAATAGAGGCAGGTTTTTTGTCAAAACTGCTTATGGTCTGCTATTAGACCTTGACACTAGAAATCATTTTTGGAAGATAATTTGGAATCATTGCTTGATTCCTAAGGTCAATTATTTCTAGTGGACAATAGTACACAACAAGATTCTCACTCAAGACAACCTCAAGAGAAGAGGTTTCCAAATCACCAATAGATGTGTGTTATGCTTAAAGGAGGAAGAGTTGGTTTCCCATTTGTTTTTCCATTGTGACTTCTCTAGGGAAGTTTGGGAAATGACCATGCAAAAGTTGGGTATAAACTGGGTTATGAGTGATAATTTGACCTTGTTTGTTGAGGCATGAAACTCTCCCTTTTCCCACCATATGATTAAAGAACTTTGGATTTAGATCCCTTCTCACATGGGTTGGAGTTTGTGGAAAGAGAGGAATAATCGTATATTTCATGATGCTGCAAAGAGTCTTAAGGAGGTGTCTTTTGCTTTCTTGAAACTCCTTGCTGAGAATGTTTCCATTTGCAATTTGAAAACTCTCGAGGTCCCATCTAGCCTTATTGAAATGAAGATGGTTAAAAATTGGGGTATTCATGCTGATATCAGTAAGTTTGATAACTCCAAGAAGATGGCATGCTTAAACACCAAGTGGAAACCCCCTCCAGAAGGCTGGACCATATTGAACTTTGATGACGTCACAAAAAGAAACCTAGACCCAGCTAGTGGAGGGTTAGGGTGCAAAACCAATAATGTGGCATAAGCTATGATCATGTTGTGCGGGATAAAAATTTTGTTGTCTATGGGGATTACCAATTTACAAGTGGAGGGGGACTCCAAACTTGTCATTGACTCTGCTATGGGTAAAGCTCATCTTGGTTGGCATGTTGTTGATTATAGATGACTTGAAGGGCCTTTCTCATGGGTTTGATAGTCGATATGACTTAGCCCACATTTATCATGAAGGTAATTATGTGGCTGATGCTTTAGCCAACCTTGGTATAAATTTTAATAATTGGAGATGCTAGAGACACTTAGGAAATCTCCCTAGGCCTATTAAAGACCTCCTTCAAAAGGAGATGCAAAATCACCCATGCCAAATGAAGCTCAAACTTTGGGTTAAGATTAATTCCTACCTCGAGGAAGAATTTAAATTTACCTGCGCTCCCATTTCAGGACAGAGTGGAAAGATGACGAATATGGAGGTTGAGGCGATGAGTCAACATGGTGGAAAGATGACTAACTCTGAGATGGAGATCGAGTTGATGAGTCAACATGATGTTCATGTGGGCAGTGACATGCATATGAGATGGCTGAGATATTTTGGTTGCTTGGCGGTGTGTCTGAATAATAATGACAACTTGGATTTGTACAATCATTTAAATTCAAGTTAATTGAACTCTGATCATTACAACATCACCCCCATTGATACCATCTTGGAAAGCTCTAGTCTATACCATATTCATTTGAGGGGAATTCAGAGAAATAGCCACTAGTTTCATAGCTATAGAGGTGTTAGTAGAAATAATGGAACCCTTATTATCCTCTTTCCCTGTCTAACTTGCTATTTTTGGTCCGTTACCATGGGAGGTGATAGGCTTTGTACCGAGCTAATTTCTTGCGATGAATTCAAGAAAGATGAGATCCTTTTGCATATTTGTAGTGAAGAGGGAGTGGCTATGTTCCTTCAGTGTCTCAATGGGTATGACCAAAACTTGTCCATACAATTTGCAGACTCTTGGAATTGTAGACAAGTGCAATTAGGTGGGGTCAGCTTTGAGGTTTCTAAAGAGGTTATTGGTTAGGCCACGAGTATGTCTTGCAATGAGAAGAAGCTCAAAAGTAGAGTAAGGGGACCCAATATAGAGAGCTTGAGCATCTTCTTCAATGAGGGTGAGGAATCAGTGAAAATGCATGGTGGCTTTAAAAGGAAGAAACTTCCTTCCCCGTGGGATAATGTATGCTACATGATCATGAAATATTTTACGTTGGAAGGTCATTACAAATACTTTTGTCATTATCATTTTGCACTACTCAACCATTTTAGGTGCAATGTGCTGCTCAACTTTCCCTTTTACCTACACTCTTCTATTGAAGCCTCTATCAAAGAAGCCAAAGATGGTCATGCTAACGACCCTGCTAAACCCCCTATTCCATTGCACCAAGGGTTAATCTTGAGGCTTTACCACTTTCACCTGGCCTCGTGTCACCTGAAGCATATTAAAACCTGTCTTATTGAAAGCCCCCTGTTGTGTCTCCCTCTTCCTCCAATGACAAGCTTAAGAACCGTGTTTCTATGAGGGAAAGTACCCCTTTGAACCCCTCAGTAGAGGTGGAAAATGTTAGTCAACCCAAGGACTCGAGGTCTAAACCCAAACCTACCTTAAAGATGTCGACCCCTAAAACCCCTAAGTTTGGTGGCCCTAAAACCTCCAAATCTAGTGGCTCTAAGTGCAAATCCCACAAAGAGGCTATTGCTAGCCTCTGCGCCCTCAAGAAGACCCCTCAGAAGGAGGAGGACCCCAAGCCTTCTTGTAAAAGAAACCTGGAGGAGATTATGAATGCTAAAAACAAAAAGGCTAAAGGGAGTATTCAATATGAAGAAGGTGAGTGTAGGTTTATTGATGTTGGGATGTTTAATCCCAAGGACAAAAATATTACCAAAAGGATTTAGATTGGGACTGAGATTTTAGGGTGTGACAAGGATTCTGGCCAAATGGAGAAAAGAGATTCTAGTCAGATGGAGAAAGGGGACCTGTGTATTACTAGGGAGAGGAGTATTATGAGGCCTAGCATAAGAAGCTCTAGCACACTTGCTGGCATGCCTACCACCATTACGTAGGACACTGTTGAGACCAATGATTCTCAACAAGATGAGGAAATTGAGGAAAGTGAGGGGGTAGAAGAGAATGTGAACATTGAAGATTCCCCTGATAATGCTAAACAAGGTGGGGAGGGTCCTAGCCTATTTGTAGAGATGAATGCTCCTGACTTGGATTCTGAGGCTAACGATCACCTTGTGGATACTCATATTGATGTTGAGAAGGACTGTGCTACTTGTTCCTAGATTGCCATTGAGGTTGCTGGTATAAAGGGTAATTTGGCCGAGATGGAGAAGAGGTTCAGGACCTTGACTCATTTTACCACTAAGATTATGCATCATTTTGCTACCACCTTGGCTATACTACAGGATTTCGAGCTGAGAAAGCAGGGGACTGGAGTGGACAATATGAAGAATTATGAGGAAATGTACAATTCCCTCACTGATGGCTGGGAGCAGCTATTTAATTAGCCTTTTTATTTTCTATGTTCTGTTGTTGTTTGTTTTTGATTATGTATGGTTTAATATGCTACTGTTAATGTGTTGTTAATGTTCTATCAGTGTGATGTCTGTGCACTTGTTTTGTCTAGTTTTGGGCCTATTTTGGTTGCCCTCTGGGATGTTTTGTAAAGGGATTAGCACCCTCATTTTGTTGCTTACCATAATAAAAAATAATATGATCAAATCATTTATTTGTGGTTGAAAGTCAGTCTGGTGTAATAATTTGGGTAGCCTTTAAGTAGAGATTCTTGGCTTGGTCAACTGGTTCTTATTTATAACTGCCAAGCAAAGATTAGGGTCTTGATTGAAGAACTTAATAGCAGAGGTGACAATTATTGTAACATACTTAGGGTGATGTAGGAGTTGAAAAGTCTCTCTATACTTCAAGGAATAATATCCAAGAATACCTCATTTCCTAAGCCAATGATTTTTCTAGTTTGAGAATTATAGTATTTGGCACATGTTATGATCAATTCAAGAGATTGAATTGATATAGGGAATGCATTGACTAGGATAATTCCATTGTTTTCAATACACCTGGCTTGGGTTGTTCTATCTTTTGCATGCATTCTTCTTAAGAAATCAGCCATATCAACATGACCCAAATTTGTATCAAATATATCACCAAACGTGGATGTGATCTTAGGAGGAGGATTAACCCCCTTAACCTTTTACTTCATCTAGATCTAGGTTTGTCATGAGAAGATTTATTAAGGAGTGGGATTAGGAAAGGGTAATGCAAGAAATCAAGTCAACAACTAACAACTTAGCGAGTTTGCAGAGTGCAAGAGTAGACTTGGAAATTCCAATTTGCAGGAATGTGTTGAAAGTTTGCAAGCATGCAATAAATAAGTATTGTGAAACTATGGGAGGCAAAAGAAAATAGGAAAAGTGCAAGTTATACTTGCATGCATGTGGGGTCCAAAAGTCTGCAGGTTTATTAGTGGCTGGATGTAGAGAATGTGAAGCAATTTGTAATTTCTTGTAGTTGATGGTTAGCACTTAGGCTACAAGATTTGCAAAAGGAAAATCACTCTAGGGATGTAATGAGGGAAAGACAATCACATGCATGGATTAAATGGTAATTTGCATGGGCACTTGAGAAGTTTTGTGTTAAGACTAATAGCAACCTGATGACAAGGAGCACAACTAAAGTTTAATGCAAGGTATTGGAACATTTGTAGCAATTGGAAAAGAAATTCAAACCCTAAATGTAATGATATAGAGCATGTTCACTTCAAATTCACATGGATGCAAGTAGAGAATAGATAGGAAGTGAAAGGCTAGGTTTACCTGTGAGAGAAGAATGATGGATGAGATTGGGGATTAGCATCCATGAAACCCTAGAACATGCCAGTGCTATGTTTTCTCCTCCAAAAGGATGAGTTCATGCATATGCAAGCATGAATTTGCATCAAGGTAAATTCAATGAAGGAATGAGCTTGACCGAAGGTCAAGAGGCATTTTGTAGGTACAAATAAGTGTGAACAAGTGTGGAAATGAAGTAGGAAGATAGCTTTATAAAAGCTATGTTCACACGTGTGCACATTTAAAGCCTTTTGAATTTTGTGCTTTTATTGCTAGTTTGTGGGATTAATGATCATAAATGCAAACTTGCAAGAGATATCTTGAGTTTCACAAGTATGAGAATTTGTGGAATTGTGGAATGCAAGAGTAGGTATGCAATTTGCAAATATTGCATGATTTCTTGAAACTTTCATTTCTTTAATGAGCTTAGGGTAGGAAATGAGAAGTGAGAACAAAAGAAAGTTTTGCAAGTTGTATGCAATTGCACTTTAGGTTTGCACTTTTGAATTTTGCACTAAATTGGTAGAACTATGGGAATCGAAAGAGGAACATTATTTCCAAGCTTAGGAGTCTTGTGTATGTAATGCATATGTCTACGCATGATTCCTAAATGATATGTGGACTTTTGGGGCCTTGAAGCAAGAATGCAAAAAATGCTAAGATGCGTAGAAAGTTGGGATTCTCGATGTAGAATGACCAAGTGAGTTTTTAGAGTGGCGGAGAAAGATTGCAATGACTATGTAACTATGGGAAAATTCCATAAACCCATTTTACATAGAATAGGTGGACATGTGGAGAAAACATGCAATTGTGCAAAAATTGCAAGATTGTGTGGAAGGTCCACAATTTTGCTAGAGTCTAAGCCATTGAACTTTCAAAGAAGGTAAGTGCACAAGAACTGCATAACACTACAAGGTTGCATGGAAGGTCTACAATTCTGCTAGAGACTAAGACATTAGACTTTCAAAGAAGGTAAGTAAGTATGCAAAACCACATAATTGCAAAGAAAGTCTGAAACTCTGCTAAAAAGAAAAATTTGACTTGTTCTTTAGAAAATTTGTCTCTTCATGAGAACTTACCTTTTGTCGAGACTACCTAAACACTTTGATCTTTGCACAATTAGACACTTTATACAATTGACCTTGCATTGGGACTTAGACTATAGACCTTGGCATGGAAAATTGACAACTGGGAAAAGACAGAGGCATGAATTTTGCATTCTCAAAGGGGTTGAAAAATTCCATGACAATAGATCCACATTAGCACATCTGATTTGTCATAGTACATAATCAAAATTTGAAGTCAACGATAGAAGTTAAAAATTCAAAGCATTGGTGAATGGACTCTTGATACTTGAACAAATTCTTCTACATAAAAGAGCTAAGTATCCATGCAATTAATTAAACATTTAATTTATGTAAATTTCAAGTATCGGTCCCAACTCATACATTAAGGGTAATTTGTGCTTATTTATATGCATTCATTTAATTAGCATAGATAAAATTAAGTAGAGTGAGATAAAAAACCTTACATTTTTAGTGAACTTAACATTTTTACACAACCTAGGGGTTTATTCCTTGTATTAGGGTTTTTCAAATCTAAATTTTCTTATTGCATATCCGTCCTATTATATCTAACTAGAGTTTGGCTCCATCTTTGTTATCTTTATTTATCATAATTTGGTTAGAGATTAAACCTACATAAGGTATACTTATTTGTTTTCACCCACACACTCTTGGATTATCCATCATATAAATTCATGTCTTCTTATTGATTTACATGAAAACATTTGATTTTGACATGTTCCTATCTTTCGTGGTTTATGATCCTATCATCCTTGGTGCACTTATTTCCTTTTATGCTATGGGTAAGGATGCATTGTTCATGGAGGGTTATTCTATCATGCACTTTCTTATTCCTCCCTCATAGACTTTAGTTCTCATCCTTCTCTCTTAGACATCCTTATTTTATTTGTCCACGAGCTTCATGTTGTTTCTATTTCTCCTATGGCTTGTGATAGTGATGAACACAAACCTAGTGAGGTTTTACCATTTGACACACCTTGCACGATGGATATTGATGATGTGGTAGCTTCTTTGTTCCTCCATGACATTGTTTTCTCCTTATGATGATCTTTCTTTTACATGTAATGATAGTCCTATGTCTTCCCCTACGGATCTACCCTCTTTTATACATGATGATGTGTTTTGTGATGCTCATTCTTTCACATCCCGTATTCTTTTTCCTAGCTATACATCCCATGATGATGACACACATTATAATGACACTTCCTTAGCTTTTCACGTGGATGTTGGTGACACTTTCTTACCTCCATATTAATTACATAATGATAGCATTACTCTTAGTGAGGATTTGTTACATGATGATTATGAAGGTTCTATGGACACATCTTTACATGAAATCTTGCTTGCTTGCTAATTATGAATATTTAGATGATGGTATCTTATTGATTAGCAATTTTAGACTTTATTTGAGTGATAAATAATTATAATGGTTTGATTCATCTTTCTTATTTTATCATTCATTTATGGATTTGGAACATGTTTTTATTGCTCATTTTTCTAACCCTAGTGCACATGAGGATAGTATGGACCTAATGACACCTCATTCTTATCTTTCGATGCTTGTTCATTTACTATCCATATGGCTCATGCATCTATTAAACGTACCTTTCATGCTATTTCCATCCCTTCCTTGTAAAGATGTACCTATGTTTTATGCTAAGGATGCTTCACAAAGCTATCATATAGTTGGAAATATACATCAAAAGCTAGCTAGAGGTCAAAATGTTCCAACTCAACAATAGGTTTTACCATCTAGTATAGTTGACATTCCTCTTGTGCCTAAGATTACCTGCAAGGAATATGACATCATTCAACAATTACAAAATACACAAGCTAAAATATCTCTTTGGGATTTAGTTTTCACATCACTTTTCTATAAGGATATCATGCCAGAAGCTCTAGAGAAGATTCAAATAATTTTTTATTCTACTCCATAGTTAGTGACTTTATTTATTGAATCTATTGGTTGTAAGGACCATCATGCTATTTCATTTGATGACATTAAACTCCCACATGAGTCTATTATTGATGAAGCATTACCTTTACACATTGTGGCGAGATATGGTAAATTGAGCATAAAATGCTCTTTAGTTGATAAAGGCTCTAGATCGAACATGCACATTGAGGATTTCTTGAAACAATTGAAGGTAGACACATCAAAACTATAGCCATTCAATATTTTACTATTAGAGGCTTTAACAATATGGGTAGATATGCCTTGGGTTTTGTTACTCTTCCTATCACCACTAGTCCACACACTTTAGACACATTGTTTCATGTGATGCATGGAAAGTTATCTTACAATATTTATTAGGATGTCCATGGCTACATGCTATGAGGCCTTCTACCTTACATAGATGTGTTATGTTTTGACATAATGGTAAAAAAATGTCACATTTTAGGTGATCCTCAACCATTTAGTCTTTGCCAAATGGTGGATAATTCTAAAGGCTTTATTACACAAAATCAACCCTCTAAAGATGAACCTACTAAGGATGGTAATGCATTTGATTAGGATCATTTGGGGCCATTAGGCTTTATGCCTTATGGTCTTGGTGAGTATCATATTGATCCAAAATTTTATAAAATTCCATCTCTCCATGGATCCATCTGTTGAAATTAAGGAAAACTGAGAGGGGGGGTGAATCAGTGTTCTGCAAAACTTATTATTATGTTCCTTTATTAATTTACCACATACATTCAAAATAAAGAAGCATGAACTTAAGAACAACAAGATCATTACACATGAACACCAGGATTTTTATGTGGAAACCCGATTAAGGGAAAAACCACGGTGGGGGTTAACCCACAAGATTTTATACTCTGTTAAAAGTATTACAAATGGGAAGGCACATGCCTTTGGGCACACTGCTCAGAGCTCACTGCTCAAAGGAGGCTCACTACCTACAAGATTAATTACAAAGAGTTCACTGAAATACTTGAACTGAAGAATAACATCTAACAATGCAAGATTACAGTTCCTGTTAGGCTCAATATACTGACTTCACACACTTCATCTCTCATTGCCCTATTTCACTATTCTGCCATCCAGAGCTTAGATATCTTCGCTTCGCACTTGATACTACTACACTTCGCATCTATCACATCATATTCACACCTCCATACTTGAAAATTCTTGAACCCATCGATCATATAATCTACAACATGAAATTTCATCAACTGCAGTCGGCCTCAAGAAAACTTAGAAACTTTTTCAAAAACACTTTTCTGTCGGTTGAATCCATGCAAAAACATCAATGCAGACCAAAACCTATGTATTCAAGTCACCACTTATGTCGGCCAATACCACTGGATCTCATAAGTTACTCAACCAACCACTTCTCTTAATCCGCACAAGGATCAAACACCAAGTCAGCCTATTCTTCACCATGCTGAACTGTCTAATCAAAACCTGATACTCAGATACTTGTAACTTTCAATCCCTTCATCACTGAAGGCTAAAACTTTGGATTTAGGTAGCCCTGACATCCCTTAACATTCCCTCAGATCCGCAACACAGTATGATTACCTATGGAGAAATGTGGACCAAAATGCTGAACCCTATCATATGCTCTGTTCCTGTCTATCCAGACTTAGACAAATCTGCAAGATGACTTCCGGTATGATCAAATGATACAATGCAGATGTGTAAGATAGATTTAGTTGCCATCAATGACAACACCTGACATGCCTAGTAGTGTCTCTTGCCAACAATCTCCCCCTTTGGCATTGATGGCAACACTTAGTGAAAAATGACTAAGTATTAGAACAACTCCCCCTTACTATGTACACTTGTGATTTCTAATGCTCCCCATTAAATGAATTCCTCATTTTTCACTGCCTTCCACTTTCCCTTTGACATCAATGGTAAAGGCTGAGATCCGCATACCAAAATTCATGCAAAAACTCTATGTACATGGGTGCATATATACAAACAATCCTTATGTCTTATCTACATGAACTTAAACACATCACCAAAAATGTTTTTCAACAGTGCCAATTCACTGTCCCAACTTTTCTTCATGCTACCCAAAATTGAAATACGACCACTGAATAAAAATGCCTGTGACTCTGCCTTCTGTAGATTAGTGGGATCACTTGTTAGAGTAGCAACTTGAGCTTCTGTCAATGCATTGAACATTGTTTTTAACTTAGGGAAAATCAATCCCCAGAGTTTACACATCCTTGCCACAATGTTTTCTTTTTCTTTCACCAATTTATTTATTTCATCAATCAAGCTAATTACTTGACATTCTTGACTCACTGCAGATACTGTCAAGGGATCAAAGGATTGAGATACATTTGACAATTTTTGCTCGGACTCCTTTATTTTCTTCTCAATATCCTCTACAACTTTTGGCCAAGATAAACAAAATTTGTACACATCTCCTCCTTCAATGAGGGCATTTTGAATACTCTTTACACTAGTATCCAACATAATTCTATTATTGTCAATTATTCCTTTCAGTTCACTAAATTATTTATCATTAAATTCATTCCAGACTTTAACTTCTGCTGACTTCTCAAGATATTCAAAATGAGTACTTACAGAGTTTATCAGACTCTTCAACTGACCGAAGGGGGATGCTGATGAATCCTTCTGAAATCTAGGGATGATTTTATCCAAAATGCCAGATGCAAGACCAAGCAACTCACTGTCTTCTATATGGAACTTTAAGATTTCCTCTCTGGCCTTAGCTTGTGCAAAAGAGGCCAAGTTCATCTTCTGTACCGGTGATAGAGTATCAAAATTGATTGGACCTTGTATTATATCTGGATCTTCTGCAACTTGTTTATCTTTCTCCAAAATTTCTTTCACTACTTCTACAGTGTCTCTTGCCCAATATGACGTTTCAGTTTTATGCTCTTTAGGGCCTGCATCTTCTCCCTTTCCAGAGTCAACTACATTGTCTTGCTT
The DNA here is from genome assembly GCA_027924645.1 of Cunninghamia lanceolata. Classification (NCBI taxonomy): domain Eukaryota; kingdom Viridiplantae; phylum Streptophyta; class Pinopsida; order Cupressales; family Cupressaceae; genus Cunninghamia; species Cunninghamia lanceolata. Next base: position 10,791,221 of record BSBN01000508.1, on the reverse strand, counting down.
ATCATTTTCATTCTTTTTCTCCGCTTTTGCTTTCTCTGCATTCTGCTCTTTATTCTTCTCAGAATCACCTTTAGTAGGAGCATTTATTTCCATATTCATCTCTGCATTTTCTTCACTAGATTGGTCGAGAGGAATTTGAGTATCTTCTGCACCATCAACATTATCTTCCTTCACCATCTCTTCATCTCCTTTATTTAATATTTCCTCTTCCGGAACAGAGAAATCATCTACCTCAGCTTGTTGCTCATTTTTCTTCAACTCTTCATCATTCAGAATGGATGTATCATCAGCATCAACAGGTTCTTTAGTGACCACATAAAACTTATTCTTGTCCAGGGCTTTCTTTAGAATTTGTTTTGTTTCTTTGACCACTTCATCAATGTCTCCAAGAATTAGCTTATTCATCCTAATTTTGCTTTTGAATTCATCTTTAACTTCTTTGAAAATTTTATTTGCTTCCTTCCTAGAGATTACCAGAAACAGACTGGACAACACATATTCTCTTAGCTCCAAATCCTTTGCTTTAGCAACTTCTTTTCTCATCTCCAAAATGTCTCTTAGATTCTTAGGGATTTCTAACAAAATTTCCACAAGTGCTTTGTTGAATGTATTCAAGTACTTAATAGTAGCATCCTCCAAAATTTTCTTGTTGGCATCATCAAGGTTGTCATAATATTTTGTTATGAGCTTCGAATTCCCATGAACAGTTACTGCATTCACAATATCTTCAACTGACAAGGTGGATTTTTCAACATAAGTGTCAGTCTTCTATCTTTTGCTCACCTTTACACTTCTAGAGGGCTTGTCTTTGGCAACGCTTGATGCTTATGCTTTCTTTGACTTTATTTCTTTCACCGCTTCATCTAATTCTGTCTCCTTATCATCTTTTAGGCTCACATACATTCTGAAGGCTTTTGGCTTCTTTCTCTTTCCTTCTTTACCGAACCGTTTATCTTCCAGTTTCTTTGTACTAGCAGACTTTGAGTGACCAGAGGTAGCAACAGAACTTCTTGTTCTTCTTTGTTGGCTAGGGGAGGCTTCCGGAGCATAGGGTTGTTCATTGTCTGGCTTTTCTTCTTCAACTTGCTCAGCTCTCTTCCTGGCTTCTCTCACATCTTCTTTGGTTATTCCAATACTTTCTGCATACATTTCAACTTGCCTTTGGACCTTTCTCTTGATTTCAGGTGTCCGGAGATCAACATGCAATTTCAAATTAAGTTCACCATATGTATCGAATCTCTCAACTGAGGTATCTTTTCTGCTCAGAAAGTGTTGTGCATACATTTCCAGTATTTGTTCATCAACTTCATACCCCATGGGCATGATCCATACAGTCCTTGGTTCAACTGCTTCCATCAAGCATTGATCTGTCTCCATTATGAAACAAATTGTATCCTTTCACTTTTCCACCACAAACTTAGGGATTCTTTCCCTTGATTGCATCATATTCTGGAAATTCTTGAAATATCCCCAAAGAGTAGTCCTTTGGGCATTGGAGTCACCAATATTGTGCAAGTGCTCTCTTATTTGTATGGCAATAGGCTTGTCACTGGTCCAATACATGCTTTTCATTCCGGGCAACTCATTCATGAAATAAAAGAACAAGCACAAGACCAATGTACCATACTTGAATGTATTCTTCTTATCCTTCTTGATCTTGTTCAGATTCTCTATTAGCTAGTTTTGCAGTAGCTCACACAAATCATAGTCAGCATTTTCTTTTAACATCTGATAAGCAACATAAATGGCTATATCGGACACTAAGTTTTCCCTGTTGGAGTGGTATATCTTATACCCAATCACCATAGATACAAATTTGACATCTGAATCAGTTATATCATTTATTGTCATTGCCCTCTTATCAAACTTTGAGCCTGTAGCATCAGTTACAGTCTGATTCTTCACTGACTTTAACATCGACAGTCCACCAGATGAGTTCAATCCTATTACGACCTTGATGGCATCCTAGTGATCTTAAAGGGTTTCATCAACCACATAAATTTAGCATGCATCTGACTCAGTACATATTGGACCCACTCGTCCTCATCGAAGGACGAGAACCCAATAACCTGAATGAAATGTTTGTCTTGCAGTGCCTTATACTCAGGTTTAAGACCATAAATATCATCCCTCAAGTGATTCTTAAACAAATCCACTAACTTTGAATCCCCAAACTCATCTATGCTAGCATGAATGTAAGCCCTAATATCTTCTACGTGTAACACACCATGCAGAACATTAGAAAGGGCACCTAATGGATCGACCTCTACAGATTTGTGTGGATGTTTTTTGAATTTAGGTCGGGGCCTTTCAGTGATGTGAACAACCAACGGAGTAGCCATTTCAAAAAGATCACAAGTTCAAAGCTTCATAGAAAAATATCTTTTTCTCCACGGGATTAGGGTTAGTTGTCAAATTCGCTTTTCGCACTCCAAATCTTGAAATCTCAGCTCAGACGCTCTTCTCCTTGTTCTCTTTAAATACAAAGTGATTCAAATGTTGAGTGGATGACCTTTTATGCTCCACAAAACCTAAATCATCATTGTAATAAATGCTTTTCCCTAACTCTTCCAGATACACTATTTCTAAATACAGTCAATCTTTAATTACTCTGCAATCAATCGCACTAGCTTCTTTTCTTCTGGAATTTGCTTCAATAGATCTACAATAGGCTTCTTTATCTTCATTCATCATGCCAGATTTATGCACCCACTTACTAGAAGGGGGAATTAGATTTTTAATGCAACTCCCCCTGAGATAGAGCTCCTATTTCAATTCATGGAGGAATTATCAGCACCGGATTCCGGTGTGGACCCATCACCATCATTTATTACACTTATCTTCACCCATGTTTTGTTCATTTCATTTTGGATCTCATTCACATCTACTTTGCCCTTGCCTTTATCTTGTCTCTGCATATTCTGGTTTCTATTTACTGGACCTTTTCTATCATCATTCCTACTTCTGCAGAATCTTGCAATATGACCGAATCTATTGCAATTAAAGCACACAACATTTCTTTGCTCATTTACTTGATTTCCTCTTGATCTGCACTGATTAGCCATGTGTCCAAATCTATTGCATGCAAAACATTTGCCATTGAAAGAATTGACATTTCCTCTGTTGTTAGAGTTATTCATCCTCATACTTCTGCATTCATTGGATCTATGGTCCCATACCTTTTACAATTGAAGCATTGACCGGAGAAGGATCATGGACCATTTTGATTCACTCTACTTCTGCACTGAGTAGCTCTATGACCAAATTTATTGCAATTGAAACAATTTCCATTGAAGGATGAATACCTTTGAGCATTAGGTTGTCTGACCGGAGGTCTTCTAGGTCTATTTCTCTGATTCCTTGATTCAAATTTTCTTTGACTAGATCCAGAGTTTTCACCTTTCTCATATCCCAGACCATGCTTATCATTTGCCTTCTTCTGACTATCAAGCAACACCTCAAGTTTAGCTGAGCTTATCTTGAACTTCTCTTTGTATTCATTTGTAGCTTCTAGGTCATGTTTGAGAATGACAATTTGCCTTTCAAGTTGTTCCTCATTATACCTGGTTTCTTGTAGATCAGACTCTAGATGGCCAATTATTCTGTCCAATCTGCAGCACTCTCCTGTTCTTTCTTTCAGAGACTGATTCAGATTTTCTTCAATCTTCTTCCTTTCCTCGATTTCCTTGGTAAGCCTCATCACCCCAGATTCTATCTCATGTTTTAGGACAACAACTTCTTTTGCCATCTTCTCACATTCCTTTGTCTTCTCCTTCAGAGCCTCATCCATGCCATTCTCTTTCTTTTGATTTGCTAACTACTGAAGTAGCTCCCTCCTCTTTTTCATAGATTTGCTCAGTTGCCCTTTTAAAGTCTGAATGAAATCCTCAGCATCTTTAAGGTTCTCTTGCAGTTCTTTGACTTTTGATCTGGACTGATCAAGATCTTCTAAAGCAACTTGAAGTTGTTCATTGATGCCATCAGAATACTTGAGTGAACCCATTGAAACACCTTCCTAGATCTTCCTCAAGTTGTTAAACTTCTTCCAAGGAACCTTGCTTTGATACCAATTGTTAAAATTAAGGAACACTAAGAGGGGGGGTGAATTAGTGTTTTGTAAAACTTATTATTATGTTCCTTTATTAATTTACCACATACATTCAAAAGAAAGAAGCATGAACTTAAGAACAACAACAAGATCATCACACATGAACACCAATATTTTTATGTGGAAACTTGGTTAAGGGGAAAACCATAGTGGGGGTTAACCCACAAGATTTTATACTCTGTTAAAAGTATTACAAATGGGAAGGCACATGCCTTCAGGCACACTGCCCAGAGCTCACTACTCAAAGGAGGCTCACTGCCTATAAGATTAATTACAAAGAGTTCACTGAAATACTTGAACTGAAGAATAGCATCTAACAATGCAAGATTATAGTTCTGGTTAGGGTCAATATACTGACTTCACACACTTCATCTCTCACTGCCCTGTTTCACTGTTCTGCCATGATCTGGAGCTTAGATCTCTTCACTTCGCACTTGATACTGCCACACTTCGTGATGCAGAGGCATCCACACTATAACCTTCGCATATAGCATGGATGTCTGCAGACCAACCTCATCATCATCATCTTCGCCATCATCATCATATTTCCTACAACTACCAACAGCATCATCATGTTCGCGTTACACGGTCAGTATCATCCTATTTCAGACGATCGCAAACATCCTCCTGCCGACTACTGTTCACCTCCTCCGCCAGTCGCTTAACATCATCATCATGATATTCAGCGGGCGCACACATCCTCCGGTTGCACTGTTCACCGGGCTCCCAAACACTAACGTCTTCATCATGATCTTCAACACTACTTTCGTCAGCAGGATATCCAAATATCCGGTTGCTCAAATATCCTGATGATGATCACCCCGACGCACTTGCACTTCATGCGATCGACAACATCATGCTCTCCTTCACTTATCCGGATGACGATGTCTAACCCGACTGCAGGATATTCACCTAGATATCCTGATGATGCCGTCTTGACCAGTTTCTTCACTTAGCGAAATTTCACTTCGCCGATCCTTCAGGGATGACCCGATCCAACCTCAGGGTGATCTTCCAACTCAATCAGCTCAACTTGACCTAGCACATGAGGATGCTAGGCTTCTCAACATCTATCGACCGCGATCCTGCACACCTGCATGCAAACGAAAAACAAACTACTACTAACCTACTGTACATTGCCATTCCACCGATCAGATGAGTCAACCGGTGGAATGGATCAGTATATCCATGAAAACCTCTCAAACCAGCAATCGATTACAGGAAGGAGATCAAACAGAAAACGAAACAGGATCTTTATTGACTCAAAGATGCAATACAATATGATGTTCCTCACATAGAACACTCAACTCCTCTGCTTGATGCAACACTACACTGCCGATCGATGATCTCCAATCAACCGATCTCATGCTTATAAAGATTTGCCTACGAGTACTACTGACCCGACTCCAAGCGGCTGGGAACTCTCCAAGCGGCTGGGAGATCCCACCGAACATACATCATGACAGCTGTTATAACTAACTAGCTAAAAATAGCAAAAGCCCGGTCAGCATGATCTTATCATGATCAGCATGACCTTATTACATGCATATGGTCTTAACAGACCTTCTTGGAAACATAAACAGGACCTAAACTACTAACTGCCTTAACCAGACCAGCTGTCAGGTAGGTGCTCCTGCCTGTTAGGTAGACCATGGCAATTTGACAGAAGGGTACTGTATGATGGGTATGCTAATACCTACACCATCAAGAAGGATGGGAAGACTATTAAGTTGATGCCATTGCAGGCAAAAGCTGCAGTACAGAAGGCAGCTCAAATCATTTTGATGGGAAAGAAGGAGTATGTGCAGATGCCTAGAGGAGCAGGCATGGAGGCAGTTCAGGATACTGCAGAGAAAGGAGTTGTTACAGACAACAAGCTGAAGAAAGTTTCAGTTGTAACTGACAGAGGTCAGCAGCAGGTTCCGAAACAGGGGTGCAAACAGCAACCAGTTCAGAAGACTGACAAGGATGTTGTCATAGTTGGGACTATTGCTTGTCCTATCAAGGTTGACAGGAAGATAGAGTTGAACATTTCAGCAGTTCAAGAGGTAGTTCAGACAGAGGTTCTGATCAGGCAACCTGACAAACACAGGGTATGTGAGAGAAGGGCCTACATCAACAGGCATGAGGATTTACTTGCCAGAAAGCAAGTTACAGTTCAGAAGTCTTGGAGCAGCCAAGAGACAGCAGCAGACAAAGCTGGAGCAGGTCAGACTATTGACAAAGCAAAGTGTCAGGGTGGAAGACTTCCACATACTAAACTCATGGGACATGAGTTCTTTTCTTTTGGGGAGTATGGTGCAGGAGCACCTACCTGACAGCTGGTCTGGTTAAGGCAGTTAGTAGTTTAGGTCCTGTTTATGTTTCCAAGAAGGTCTGTTAAGACCATATGCATGTAATAAGGTCATGCTGATCATGATAAGATCATGCTGACCGGGCTTTTGCTATTTTTAGCTAGTTAGTTATAACAGCTGTCATGATGTATGTTCGGTGGGATCTCCCAGCCGCTTGGAGTCGGGTCAGTAGTACTCGTAGGCAAATCTTTATAAGCATGAGATCGGTTGATTGGAGATCATCGATCGGCAGTGTAGTGTTGCATCAAGCAGAGGAGTTGAGTGTTCTGTGTGAGGAACATCATATTGTATTGCATCTTTGAGTCAATAAAGATCCTGTTTCGTTTTCTGTTTGATCTCCTTCCTGTAATCGATTGCTGGTTTGAGAGGTTTTCATGGATATACTGATCCATTCCACCGGTTGACTCATCTGATCGATGGAATGGAAATGTACAGTAGGTTAGTAGTAGTTTGTTTTCCGTTTGCATGCAGGTGTGCAGGATCGCGGTCGATAGATGTTGAGAAGCCTAGCATCCTCATGTGCTAGGTCAAGTTGAGCTGATTGAGTTGGAAGATCACCCTGAGGTTGGATCGGGTCATCCCTGAAGGATTGGCGAAGTGAAATTTCGCTAAGTGAAGAAACTGGTCAAGACAGCATCATCAGGATATCTAGGTGAATATCCTGCAGTCGGGTTAGACATCGTCATCCGGATAAGTGAAGGAGAGCATGATGTTGTCGATCGCATGAAGTGCAAGTGCGTCGGGGTGATCATCATCAGGAGCCGAGGTGGAGCATATCGGCATCAAGATCATCATATCGGGAGTGCCAAACATCCGCGTATCGCGAGTAGATGCGGGAGAGAAAGTTCATGTTTTTCGACTAAGTATTGAAGAGGTCATTAGGATATTGGATGACGTCATCGTCATCAGGATATGACGTCATCGTCATCAGGATATTGAGATATCCCCCCCTGTGCGAGTTTATCCTGCCGTTGTTAAGTGGTTAAGTATCGGCATCGGCAGAAGGTGTATTAGCGTCATCAGGAGGTTTCGAAGAGAACCGGATAAGTTATATCATGATGCTGTTGCTTGTGTCGTCGGGTAGCGGAGCATCGAAGGGAAGGTGTTGAAGGTGATCGTCAGCAGGATATCCAAATATCCGGTTGCTCAAATATCCTGATGACGATCACCTTCAACACCTTCCCTTTGATGCTCCGCTACCCGACGACACAAGCAACAGCATCATGATATAACTTATCCGGTTCTCTTCGAAACCTCCTGATGACGCTAATACACCTTCTGCCGATGCCGATACTTAACCACTTAACAACGGCAGGATAAACTCGCACAGGGGGGGATATCTCAATATCCTGATGACGATGACGTCATATCCTGATGACGATGACATCATCCAATATCCTGATGACCTCTTCAATACTTAGTCGAAAAACACGAACTTTCTCTCCCGCATCTACTCGCGATACGCGGATGTTTGGCACTCCCGATATGATGATCCTGATGCCGATATGCTCCACCTCGGCTCCTGATGATGATCACCCCGACGCACTTGCACTTCATGCGATCGACAACATCATGCTCTCCTTCACTTATCCGGATGACGATGTCTAACCCGACTGCAGGATATTCACCTAGATATCCTGATGATGCCGTCTTGACCAGTTTCTTCACTTAGCGAAATTTCACTTCGCCGATCCTTCAGGGATGACCCGATCCAACCTCAGGGTGATCTTCCAACTCAATCAGCTCAACTTGACCTAGCACATGAGGATGCTAGGCTTCTCAACATCTATCGACCGCGATCCTGCACACCTGCATGCAAACGGAAAACAAACTACTACTAACCTACTGTACATTGCCATTCCACCGATCAGATGAGTCAACCGGTGGAATGGATCAGTATATCCATGAAAACCTCTCAAACCAGCAATCGATTACAGGAAGGAGATCAAACAGAAAACGAAACAGGATCTTTATTGACTCAAAGATGCAATACAATATGATGTTCCTCACACAGAACACTCAACTCCTCTGCTTGATGCAACACTACACTGCCGATCGATGATCTCCAATCAACCAATCTCATGCTTATAAAGATTTGCCTACGAGTACTACTGACCCGACTCCAAGCGGCTGGGAACTCTCCAAGCGGCTGGGAGATCCCACCGAACATACATCATGACAGCTGTTATAACTAACTAGCTAAAAATAGCAAAAGCCCGGTCAGCATGATCTTATCATGATCAGCATGACCTTATTACATGCATATGGTCTTAACAGACCTTCTTGGAAACATAAACAGGACCTAAACTACTAACTGCCTTAACCAGACCAGCTGTCAGGTAGGTGCTCCTGCACCATACTCCCCAAAAGAAAAGAACTCATGTCCCATGAGTTTAGTATGTGGAAGTCTTCCACCCTGACACTTTGCTTTGTCAATAGTCTGACCTGCTCCAGCTTTGTCTGCTGCTGTCTCTTGGCTGCTCCAAGACTTCTGAACTGTAACTTGCTTTCTGGCAAGTAAATCCTCATGCCTGTTGATGTAGGCCCTTCTCTCACATACCCTGTGTTTGTCAGGTTGCCTGATCAGAACCTCTGTCTGAACTACCTCTTGAACTGCTGAAATGTTCAACTCTATCTTCCTGTCAACCTTGATAGGACAAGCAATAGTCCCAACTATGACAACATCCTTGTCAGTCTTCTGAACTGGTTGCTGTTTGCACCCCTGTTTCGGAACCTGCTGCTGACCTCTGTCAGTCACAACTGAAACTTTCTTCAGCTTGTTGTCTGTAACAACTCCTTTCTCTGCAGTATCCTGAACTGCCTCCATGCCTGCTCCTCTAGGCATCTGCACATACTCCTTCTTTCCCATCAAAATGATTTGAGCTGCCTTCTGTACTGCAGCTTTTGCCTGCAATGGCATCAACTTAATAGTCTTCCCATCCTTCTTGATGGTGTAGGTATTAGCATACCCATCATACAGTACCCTTCTGTCAAATTGCCATGGTCTACCTAACAGTAGGTGACAACATTCCATAGGCAAAATATCACACAAGATTCTATCATGATATGGCCCAATCTGGAAATCCACATATGCCTGTTCAGAGACAAAAAGTGATTGCCTATCACTCACCCAAGATGCCTTGTAAGGGTGTGGATGTGGAATCCTTTCCAGCTTCAGTTTATCCACCATTTCCTGAGATACCATGTTGTCTGTTGAACCAGTATCAATGACAACTTTACATACCTTACCTTTACTCTTACATGTGGTTTTGAAAAGAGCTCTTCTTTGCATCATATCCTTTGATGCCTGCAAACTAGTTCTCCTTAACATCAGTGATTCTCCACTCTCTGGATATCCATAATTCTCAGGACCTTTGTTTGAACTCTGTGCACTTTCTTCTACTTTCTCTTCTTGTACCAGTTGTACTCTCTTGTCACTAGTTCTATCATTTCTGGATGATGAACCTTTGTTTTCTGGACATTTGAAAGATGGATGACCAAACTCACCACAGGTGTAGCATTTCCCTGAAAATGTAGTAGAACCTCTACCACCTCCAAATCTTCCTCTATTACCTTTCCATCCACCTCTGAAATCAGACTGTCCCTGTCCTTTACCAGTGTCTTCTTGACCCTCATTGGTTTGCTTCTGTGCAGGGGCTGCTCCTCTTCCCCTATTGTTTCCTCTTCCTCTCATGGACTTCTCATGTCCCCTATTCATCTTTTCTTCAATCCTGATTGCCATTTGATAACAATCCTCCACATTCTTAGGGTTAGCTAACACTAACTCATCCTGTATGTTAAACCTCAAACCAGCCAAGTACCTAGCCACCTTTTCTACCTCATTCTCATGATGACCAGATCTCATACTCAACAGATAAAATTCCTCAGTATATGCTTTCACATCCCTATCTTTCTGCTTTCAAAATTGCAGCTTCTTAAACATCTGGATTTCATAATCCCTTGGCAAGAATTTCCCTTTTATCCTTGCTACCATCTTATCCCAAGAAGTGATCTTAGACTTCCCTTGTTTCCTTCTCTCAGATTGTACATAATCCCACCATACCAAAGCATGACCTCCTAACTTGGTCTTTGCAATCTTTACCTTCTGATCCTCAGCAACATCTTCACATTCAAAGTGATTATCCAGTGCAGCAATCCAATCTAACAACTCATCTTCATTCAAGCTTCCAGTATACTTGGTAACATCAACCTTTATCTTAGGTTTCTCACTCTGCACTGCCTTTAACAGTTTTGCCAGTCTCTGGTCTTCAGCATCCAGATCTTCAGCTACCTCTTCATACTCTTCAACAGTATCTTCTTCTTCTTCAGACTCACTGTCTTCCACTTCCCTCTTTTTGTTCTTTTCCAGGGCTGTCAGCCTGGCTTGAAGTGCTTCAGCAAGCTCCTTCATCTTCCTCATCTCTCTAGCATGTTTCTCCTTCATCTCCTGCAATTCCCTTGCAGTTCCATTACCTTTAGGAGGCATTTTGTCAACCTCTCACAACACACAACACACAATTCACTCTACCTCTGCCCTTTCGGTGACAGAATCAACACACAACAGCCCAGACCTTTTGCTGAGCTCTGATACCACTATGATGCAGAGGCATCCACACTATAACCTTCGCATATAGCATGGATGTCTGCAGACCAACCTCATCATCATCATCTTCGCCATCATCATCATATTTCCTAAAACTACCAACAGCATCATCATGTTCGCGTTACACGGTCAGTATCATCCTATTTCGGACGATCGCAAACATCCTCCTGCCGACTACTGTTCACCTCCTCCGCCAGTCGCTTAACATCATCATCATGATATTCAGCGGGCGCACACATCCTCCGGTTGCACTGTTCACCGGGCTCCCAAACACTAACGTCTTCATCATGATCTTCAACACTACTTTCGTCAGCAGGATATCCAAATATCCGGTTGCTCAAATATCCTGATGATGATCACCCCGACGCACTTGCACTTCATGCGATCGACAACATCATGCTCTCCTTCACTTATCCGGATGACGATGTCTAACCCGACTGCAGGATATTCACCTAGATATCCTGATGATGCCGTCTTGACCAATTTCTTCACTTAGCGAAATTTCACTTCGCCGATCCTTCAGGGATGACCCGATCCAACCTCAGGGTGATCTTCCAACTCAATCAGCTCAACTTGACCTAGCACATGAGGATGCTAGGCTTCTCAACATCTATCGACCGCGATCCTGCACACCTGCATGCAAACGGAAAACAAACTACTACTAACCTACTGTACATTGCCATTCCACCGATCAGATGAGTCAACCGGTGGAATGGATCAGTATATCCATGAAAACCTCTCAAACCAGCAATCGATTACAGGAAGGAGATCAAACAGAAAACGAAACAGGATCTTTATTGACTCAAAGATGCAATACAATATGATGTTCCTCACACAGAACACTCAACTCCTCTGCTTGATGCAACACTACACTGCCGATCGATGATCTCCAATCAACCGATCTCATGCTTATAAAGATTTGCCTACGAGTACTACTGACCTGACTCCAAGCGGCTGGGAACTCTCCAAGCGGCTGGGAGATCCCACCGAACATACATCATGACAGCTGTTATAACTAACTAGCTAAAAATAGCAAAAGCCCGGTCAGCATGATCTTATCATGATCAGCATGACCTTATTACATGCATATGGTCTTAACAGACCTTCTTGGAAACATAAATAGGACCTAAACTACTAACTGCCTTAACCAGACCAGCTGTCAGGTAGGTGCTCCTGCACCACTTCGCACCTATCACATCATATATTCGCACCTCCATACTTCAAAATGCTCAAACCCATTGATCATATATATCCGCAACATGAAATTTCATCAACTACAGTCGGCCTCAAGAAAACTTAGAAACTTTTTCAAGAACATTGTTTTGTCAGTTGAATCCATGCACACACATCAATGCGGATTGAAACCTTTGTATTCAAGTCACCACTCATGTTGGCTAATACCACTAGATCTCATAAGTTACTCAGCCAACCACTTCTCTTAATCTGCACAAGGATCAAACACTAAGTCAGCCTGTTCTTCACCAGACTAAACTGTCTAACCAAAACCCGATACTCAGATTCTTGTAACTTTCAATCCCTTCATCACAAGAGGCTAAAACTTTGGATTTAGGTAGCCCTGAAATCCCTTAACATTCCCTGAGATCCACAACTTAGTATGATTACCTGTGGAGAAATGCGAACCAAAATGTTGAACCCTGTCATATGCTCTGTTCCTGTCTATTCAGACTTAGACAAATCTGCAACCCGACTTCCGATATGATCAAATGACACAATGCGGATGTGTAAGATAGATTTAGTTTCCATCAATGACAACACCTGACATGCCTAGCAGTGTCTCTTGCCAACACCATCTATCTATGGGAAGCCAATTAGGGCATATAATGATGAGAAAGAAGCATGTGTATATGATAGTGATTCCAAGGGTAAAATTCTACTATTGATCTATCTTCTTCCCTTCCATTAATTAGATAATTATATGGTCCTAGACATAAACTTATGCAAAAATGTAACTATAAGAATTAAGTTTTAGAAAGTATCGTCTTCTTGGTAAATTAATATTCAAGCCTTGCTTTCCATCTATGCATAAGGTCTTTTGGATATAATTTGTTTTCTAAGTATCCTCTATAATGATCACATAGGAACTTGTTACATGAGAAAAACAAGCTTCTTGTGTTCGGATCACCCATTTACTTTCAAAGCCTAGTAATAGGAGCAGGTGTAATCACATTGAAACTAAGTTTTTGATAGTACCATTAGACATAGCCTAGTTATAAGACCAAAGTCTTGAGTTCATATTACACTATTTCAGATTTTAATCTATTGGCATAAAAATATATGTTTGGCTAGTAGTTTACTTTGTACCTATTTGAGTTTCTGAGTTATAAGAGTTTTAGTATACAAAACAAATTCTTGAATTCCTTGTTGCAAAGCTTCATTTGAAGAAATCTTAAAATTCTCTTTGTTTGTGTTGCTAAAGCTATGGATCAAATACTTCTAAAGTTTTTAGGTGAAGGAAGTTCGTCATGTAACTCTCCACAAAGGACTTCTGGTAACTAAAACTATTCCTAAGGTCATTTTTGAAAAAGAAAGGTTTCTTGATGATAAAAAATGATTCTTCAAGTTTCCAAAAGTTAAGAAAGAAGATTTAATCTTTATTTAAGATTTTAAGTGAGGATTTTAAAATACATAAAGTCTAATGAATTAATACTTTCAGTTCAGGGAGAAGGAATATGCCCAATCATTTTACCTTTCTTTAATAAGCAAAAATACAAAAATAGAAAAAAGATAGGTCAAAAATTACATAGATTAATTAATCAATAGCATGAAGGGGATAAACGAAATTGGGGACATAAGTCATTGTTCAAATTTAATATACTCCTTCAATGTAAAAATTCTTTTTGCATGGTAGAATATACACTGTTCAACATACACATTCATGTGAGTCTTATAGAACATGCACGCACCCACATTATGTAATGTGCAAACACATATGTTCACAAGGCTAGGTCTTACAACATTCACTACTAGACAAATGATGCATTAGATACCTCATTCCTAAGGATGTTAATCATAAGGTTGGCAATGAACTCTATCTCAAAGTTTAATATGTGCCATTTTCTAGGAGTGAAAGCATAGCTTCGCTAAAATCTAAAACTAAACATCTCTTTTCCTAATAAAACTTTCTAAAATGACACTATAAAGGCTACTTATGATAAGGTAATCAAGACTTGCAAGGTCATTGAATTACTTACACATAACAATTGCACTCTTCCAGTACCTTGGCATCAAGTCATACATGAGGGTCAGCTAGAACAATATAGGGAAATCTAACTCTTCCCATGCAAGGTGTCCTACTACCTTATTAAGAATATAGCTAGAAAAAGTCATGTTTTCTTAGGTACGCACCACCAACAAGTGGTCCAACATATACACTTGTATATACCTAGAGTTCCTAGAGTTGAAACTCGAGCTTTGATACCAAATGTCATGCCCACATTTGCACCTGGACATGAAAATTGTCACAACAATTTTTTGATAAAACACTATTCGTATGATTGTATCATGCCTTGCATGATAGTGTAACATGTGCACTAGACAATGTTGCATGTACAATGTAACAAAAAGAACACCACACAAAGCGGGGGAGGAAAATCTAAAACAGATGGGTGATGCGAAACTCATTTTGCACACCTTGTGAAAGTGAAGGTAACCTATTTAGGATTTGGTGTCACTTCGTGTGACACCTTATGGGAGGTCCTCCAAGAGATAAATCCCCTCTAGATTCCTAGGTGAAAGTGAAATTAGTCTCACCTCTAAGGTGTGAGACCTAAACACATATAATTAAAAACTTACATCCTAGCATGCTAAACTATGACTAACAAATACATTTAACTAAATTAAATAATTAATAATCTAGAGACAACATTTAAATGCAGTAACTATGATTAAATAACTATTTCAAATTATAAAACAATTCTGAGATTAAATTACTATTATGAAAAAATACCATTTAATCTAACAACTAGAAAGTCCAAAAATATTGAAACAGATGCGAAATTAAAATAATTAAACTAAAAGCAGGAAATCCTTTTCAAAATTTACATTAAAATCCTTCGTTAAACATTAATTTCAATTTAATATAAAGCACAAAATTTATTTCCAAAAATTATATATAATTAACATAACCAATTACTCATTTCCATAAAAGAAATGAAATTAAAATAATTTAATTCCATCAACATAATAATATAAAAAAAGTGACACAATAGTCACCCTTCAAAAACATATTAACTATGAATTGACATCCCACTAAATCAATTTAACAACCAACATTACAAAAAGGGCTCCAAATGTTTAACTCACTTAACAAGGTTTAATTAAAGGTTAAAACATCATTAGGGGCAGTATGCCATTAAGGCAACCCTAAAACCCTTTAAAAAGGGTCATTTCCCTCCCATTCCTCATTATCTCATTTGAGTCCCAAAAGATGGGAGATGGGAGGGGAAGAATAAGTTGCATTTACAAAGGCAAGCTTTTGTTTATTTTATATATTGAAAATACTAATATCATTCCTTTTCTATTCCATATTCCCTTTATTTTTTTTATTAGCTATTTAAAATTAGCCTCTTTATTTAAGCATTTTATTTATTTTCAATTTATTCATTTAAATATCTTTTATATGCTTCCTCTTTTTATTTACAGGTGCAAAAGAGGAAGGAAGAAAGGTATATATATTGATGGGTGTCTATACTGTGATGAACTAAAAAAAATAAAATAAACCATACAAAGAAAAATGATTTTTTTTGTTTGAAATTTCATATATATGGGAACCCGCGAGGATCTGTCCCACAAGGCGGTGCCTTGGTAGTGCCGTGGCCCTCGAAGGGGTCCATGACACCCCACAAGGGCCATCCCCTGGGGGGCAGAGCCCCCATCTCCTGTTTGTAGTAGTGCTATGGCGGCACAAGCCCACTAGTCCCTTTGGGGACTGCGCGGGTTCTTAAAACCTTGTCCCTATTCTTATTTCATATCTTTTTTATATATTAAAAAACAATAGTGATGCGATTTAATCTTCACACAGTTTGCCCTAAATAAGAAACAATATACTATTGTATGCAAAATGAATGTGTGTGTGTATGGAATTTCTTTGTTATAGAACATATATATATATATATATAAACTCATTACACTTAACATAATATATATACAAAATAACTTATAAGGCAAAATGGGTATATAT
The DNA here is from genome assembly GCA_027924645.1 of Cunninghamia lanceolata. Lineage (NCBI taxonomy): Eukaryota > Viridiplantae > Streptophyta > Pinopsida > Cupressales > Cupressaceae > Cunninghamia > Cunninghamia lanceolata. Next base: position 10,774,956 of record BSBN01000508.1, on the reverse strand, counting down.
ATTTACATTTATATATGTTCTCATATAACTACAGTCTAATATTCACTTATACTTATGTCATAGTATATATAAATGTGTATACATATACATTTTTCTTATATACTATTTTTCAATGCAATAACAAACACATTTCTTTTTATGCAAGCACTCGTGCGTATGTATACATTTTTCTTTTACTCTAATTCTCAATGCAATACACACACATTTTTATACAAGCACTAACAATTATTAAATGAGGAATGAAACATATTTGTTCACTAGCTTGGGAAGTAGGTAGACTCTATTTCCTTTTGTATACATATGCACATACGTTTTCACATCAACTTATCTATCTAATCACATTATCATGAACAAATGAAGTCTCAATGCATTAAAATATATCAACCCTTCTTACACACAATAAATGTATAAGTAGTGTAACTAAGATTTCTTACAATAAATCCAAATACAAGTTCTTTCATTTACAAGAAATGTAACCACAAAATGCAACTTAGATAAATGTAAATATATTTTCCAAATAAGACTCCATTGTTAATAACAATTACATCCATATGCACATAAAATGAAATGGGTATACAACTTTGCTTATCCTCCCCCTTTACTCTCAAATAGGCTTTAATAACACATTTACAACTTGGATTTACCCTCCTCCCAAAACGAAAAATCTACAACATAATGAGTTATACAAAGATGAGCAAGGATAAATCACTTCTTGTATGTAGCAATAACTTTTGGATCTCAAAAAAAACCTACAAAATAAAGGCTTCTCAACAAGGCCAATGGAGGTGCTCACCTCCCAATCGTAGGGCTTGCTCACAAGCCCACCCCCAGCGAGGAGGCCTTCAAAGGAAACCCAAGAAATGACATACAAAGGGAAATAACTCCTTAACTCAACACAAAACACACATACAACTCCCACAAAACCCAAGGAGGCTTACAACATAAAAATATTAACCAAGATTCACAAAGGGGAAGAAAAGGAGACTCTCTCCTACAAGGGGAAAATATTAATGCATTAACTCTTTTTCAATAAGATTCTTCCATCCTCCATAGGATCCATCACAAACTTCTTTTACATTCTCTTCACATAATACTCTTAAGATCAAAAGGCACTCATGCCCAAAACTCCCTTTCATAGGAGTATCCTTTCCCAAGGAGGTTCACACTCTTTGAACCCCAACTCTACATAGACACAAAACACAAAACCATTACAAACACAAGGGTAATCCCACAATAATGAGTCCCACTTTTTGGTCAAGATGGACATTGATATCAGCATTTGTAACTAAATCTTCACTTTCTGAGACCTATAGCAGCTAAACCGTTAAGAATTTGAAGATGATGCAAACTAGTAATTTGTGGTGATTTGTGTGTAGATTCTAAATATATTTAAATTTTTTTTTTTGAAATAAATTGTGAATCTTTCAACATCTCCTATAATAACTAGTTTTTAATAGTAAATAACATTTTCAGAAAGTAACGTTTATGTTGTCAAGCGTAACTTTTTTTCTATAAAGGATAAAATTCTAATTTTTTAAATATAGGTTTTTAACATCAATATCTAGTGCATGGATATTTTTTCATAATTTTTGTTACATATGTTTTTTTAATTAATTTTTGAAGTCAGGGTAACTATAATCTGGACATAGGTGTATGTCGTCAAGCATAACTTGTTGTATATATATCAAAATTCAATTTTTTTTGGTGAAACAAGGACATCAATACCTAGTGCAAAGTAATTTTTGGAATTTTTTTCAATGTTTCACTATTTTCCCCCCTGTGTGTAATGAAGAACTTGATGTTCGATGAAAAACCTATGTTCAGTAAAAATTTAAATTTAAATACATAATAAAATGAAAATATATCAAAATTATACTTGTTGGAAAGCTCAATTCAAGGACTACGACCTTGCAAATTATCTTGTTAAGTTAATTACATTTGAAGGTCCAACCCGAGGTTTGAAACTGAATTTTTTGAGGAAGTTTTAAAGCAAACACAGAAAGTGTCTAGGTAAGCACCTTCGTTCGAAGGTACGTTCCAAAAAACTCAGATGGAAAATAATATTTAAATACCTTCAAATGAAGGTCACTGAATAAAAATATGTCCATGGACTTTTAGCAACCGACCTTCGAACAAAGACTAATTTAGCTTACATTTAACAAAATGTATGTCTTTGAATTACATGTATATATACAAGGTCATTTTGTGATTTTAATATAAAAAAATAAAGGAAAATTCGCTAAGTCTATTTGAAAGGTCAAATTTTTTCTAGTGCTTTACAAATTTGGAATGTGGAATTGACAACGAAATTATCAAGATCATATTTTGCAAATCCTTGAAGAAGATGGGAAATAAAAGGACAAGGCAAAATAAGACTGCATGATATCATTCAACGAAAAGGGAACAAAATCTATGTGAAGAAAGGATGCAAAGATATTATGCTCAAAGAAAAGGTATGTATATTTTATATAAATTATGATTTTTTTTCAATTAAATCATCTTCTAGATAAGATTAGGATCAATAAGATCAAATTGTTTTCAATTCAAGTAATTTTTTCAATTCAAGCATGTTTTAAATATATTCATTTATTTAAATGTTGTGGATTTTATTACCATTCTTAAGTCCTCTACTAAAACCACTATGTTCCCTAAGTCTACTTAACTAAACCCTAAACCCTATTTACCCTATTTACCCTAAATCCTAAACCCCAAATATTATTGAGCTAAATATATGATTAGATGTTTTGGCTAAATTTTCCTCCACTAAATTAAATAATCAAATTCATTTCGACTATATTTTTGTACCTTAGTTGCCAAGTGAATCTATGATAAACCCTAGGTCTTATTTAGGACCCTGCCCCAATGGAGACATACATGTAATTTGATTATCCTCGAAACACCCCTAGTCCTAACTTGCTTAAGTCTTAAACCCTAAACCCTAACGCCTAAGTTCCTTAAATATTATAATTACAAATAAATTATAGTTACAATTTAAAGACTTGTGAGAGTTTCTTATATACCCTAGATTCCTAAACCCTAAACCTTATTTGTCCCTTAAATATTATTGAGTTTAAATCTACATGTATATATAATAATATTGAACTAATATTTTATATGTACATGCATGCATATATATAATATATTGAACTAATATTTTATATACATGTGTATATGATTATTGTAGCCCTCTAGGAATTTTGCACCACATTCGTGAACCATGGTTACATTATTCAACACAACATGTAATATTATCTCCTCCTCTACTACTATATTATATATTGATCTATAATTTTGTAGGTACACACTTAAATTTTTATTACATTGAATCTCTTTTTAGGTTAAATGATCTAGTAATTGAATATGTACCTATAAGTTTACTTGACCTAGACATATAAATTATAATTTGACAAATTAGCAAGTAACTTTGTTAATGAGCTAATTTAATATTTTGATTAGATGGTACTTCTAGAATTTTTTAATTGTAACATAAATCTAGGACATGAAAAGTTAACTTTAGATGGAACTTGTGCACATGACCATCCATACATGGACATATCATTCTAGATGTTATTTCCATTTGTACCTTATTACATCAATGTCTGAAGCCCTTAGTGTCATTGTAACCACATAATAGTTAATTGCATTTGTTGCTTGGTGTGTCTTCAAGATTTCTACAAAATTGTTGAATCAATCAATGCAATTTAACTAAGGCAAAAGGTAGGGACCCAGTTGCCTCCCTCTCCTAGCATAACAAGGTCCAATGGTGTTCTTCAACACCGCCAAGTCTTCTCTTTAAAGATGTATATATAGGTGAATCCAAATACAAAGGATTTTAAGACCTTAAGGTCAAATCTACACAAAAAGTTCAGAACCACACACACACACACACATATATAATTAGAACCACAGGTGCATAGATCAAAACTACAAGTGCCAATTTAACCTGAGTTCATACATAATCATAAATGTCACCAAAGCTAATCATCTCAATATGTTTATCTCATATCTAATTTTAACTATCAAGTTAATAATAAATCACATTCTTTTCAATCTCCTCATCCCAACTTTAAAATACACTTTTTTTACTTTTATTATTTTATTTCTATATCATATTCAACCAAATAAATATTTGTAAACCCAACTCTTACCTAAAACACTTTAATTATTATTATTACTTATTTTTAGCACATACATAATGGCCGCTATGACCTTGGACTTTTTTGGCCTATAGGTTGGATTTTTAGTAGTTCCTTACGTAATTAATGAAGACCTTCCTCAATTAAATTTGCCTTGACAATCTCCATTGCTTGCTACCAAACGCACTTTTTGCAAGTAAAAAAAAAACAATCTGATTTCGTTGAAAAGCATTGAGAATCTTAAGCAACGACTATATGCCAAAACAACAAAACACAATCCCCGCAAGTGATGATGTCAAGTGGACTTTTCATTTCTCTTTACAAGGTCTATCCTATGATTCCACTTCCAACAACCAAAGATTTGGTTTCCTTTTTCTTTGCTCCTCCACAACATATGTCATCCAAATCACAATCTTGGCTATAACTAAACCAAGTTCACCTACTTCAAATACAAATATGACAGACAAAGTACATGTAGGATCCCTTGTTTTATGGGAGAAAATCATGTATAAAAGTCTTATTTTATTAAGAGAAAAAGTAAAGTTTATGTGAAGGTTGTAATTTAATTGGTTTAATTTTATTGGAGAAGATGATATTATGTTTCTTAATTATGTCATATATTGAGGTGCAAATTTCTCACAAGTAGATAGGTCAGATTCAATCTTTAGATGATTTTGATTGACAAAATTCCTCCTACTCCTGACAGTTTAATTAAAAGACAACTTTTTAATCTAAATGTAAACTTCCTCATAATATTATAATCTACAATATAAAAATAAAGATAAATATAGATTTACACAGAAAAAGAGGGTAGAGAATTCTTGTCTTGTTTGAGCATGTGAAATTAAGTAGTCAAAGTTTGAACATATATTCTTGTTATCATTGGTTGTTTTCAAGCCAAACATCAGGTATGTAGACGACTCTAACAAATCAAATTGGTGACCTTATAATTTGTTCTCTCTTTTGGGTGGACATCCATGTAGCTTGTATTATGTAAATGCACTCGTAATTTAGGTGGGAAAGTGTTGTGTCATATCCACCCCTTGTCTAGTTTCAAATTTGTTTTTATATAGTCTTGGACTTTGAACAATGAACATTCTTTTATTTAATTCAAGTTAGAAATGTAGTAACCGTTCTAAGATTTTTGATTTTTGATTACTAATGATAAAAAAAAACATATTTAGTTTTTCTATTTATTAATTTAAATTTGTTTGTCTATCATTATTATAAAAGCCTAATTTGATTTGTAATTTTATCTTTTCTTATTTTGGGTTATTTTTAAATGTATAAATTTGAATTTAGTCTAAATTTATAATTAGAAGTTTAACTTTAAGTTTGTAAAATTAAATTTAATTATGGGTCCAAGCCAACCTCTTTTTAATTAGTTGTTATTTATTAATTTGAACGTCACATATTCAAATTGGTGTGCTAAAGTATAAAAGGACAAGTCCTAATTTATTTGTATTATCTAAGACCTAGGAGGCATATAGGATAGATATTGAAACATCACTTAATAGTGATGCATCATTATTACAAGCACTTAGCACAAACATTAAAAATTTAGGCATTTGCATAACTACTCTAAGTGTCTTCAATCTTATTAAAAATGTTGAATCAATCCAAAGGTTTGACTAAGGTAAAAGGAGGGGAGCAAGTCAAGTCTTGCACCTAATAGAATAAACTCTACTAGTGTCTATTAGCATTGTTGGCACTATAGATGCCTCCTACCCATACCACACAATGCATTTAGTTAATTAGAACTTAGCATGTAGCTCTAAGAGAACAATCAATTAACTAACACTACAATCCAATTAATCAAAAATGTGTGTGCATTTTGTGTAAGATTTGGCTATGGAGATAGCCACCCAAGACCTAGAAGCCTAATGGAAAGCACAAATAAAAGAGAAGATCAATATGACAAGAATGAATTGTATTCCTATCAATGAATGCAAATACAAGATTACACTCCCATTACAATATGCTATGACATACCTTGCTTATAAAGGCAAGGATGAGAGCCAAGAAAGGTGGAGTGAAAGGTGGAGAGTGACCTACAACATGTGACAATTAGAGGATACCAACTAATTACACATGTGGAGGATAAGACACCTCACTCCAACTATCAACAACTCAACACACAACTAGACTCCTAGAAAACTCACTAAGCCAACTTAACATGTGAATATGTAAGAATATTATTTAACTAATAAATAGTTAAATAATATGAATTATCCTCACACAAAGGGAAATTAACTAGGAGATATAAAATTAGTTATCAAATGTCCCTATTCACACTAACACCCCCCCTTAAGTGCAACTTAGGGAGTAGTTGACCAAAAAAAGTGAACAAGATGAATGGGTCCCAGCTACTAGGCCATGTTAGGTACCCATGTACAAACAAGTCTCAAGCGGAGTAAAGGAGAAAACCTCATGGGAAAAAACTCCTCTCCAAAAGTGAGAATGCAAGAAGTGTGGTAAGGTAGAGTCAACATGAATCACATGCTACTGATTCCAACACATTTATACAATGAATAATCCCCCCCAAAAGAGAGGAAAAGAAGAGAGACCAAGTAGCCCCCCCTTAATGTAGAGTCTCTTGCACTGATGGTAGATGCCCAACAATGAATGCTAAAGATGATCCACGATCGCTGAACAACATTCCTCCCCTTAGGAAGAAACAAGATGAAGAATGTATGTAGGAATTCTCCCCATTCCCAAAAGGAATATGAAGGAAGAAAACTCAAAATGTATGAAGTCTCTAAACTCTGCTCAGGTGTCACCATGTTGATGTCAAAAGAAGCCACAAACCAATCAGGATTCTCATGCCAAACTGAGGAATGTGACAATCCAGGATCTAGTGGAAACTGATGTAGAACATGATCCAAAGACAAAGATGTCTTCTCTAAAGATAAATGTGCCTCCTCCAAATGTTGCTCAATAGTAGCCACAGTCATGTCAAACTGTGAGGAATGATCATGTGGGTAAAGAACAAGAGGGTCAAAAGGTTCCCCCTCAACATCTGAAGAAGATGAAGCAACTTCATCAAAGAGAAGATGAATGTCATCAATAGTGTCCTCCAAGTCTACAAGATAGGACTCACAAAACAAGCCTACAATACCTGTCAAGTACTCATCCCAAGTAGATGAATCTGGAAGACTATGGATGTCCTGCTGCACTGAATCACTAGAAACCATGGATGTAGCAATGCTGAATTCTGTAGATGCAACAAGAGATGGAGGAGATGAAGTATTAGTACATGTTTCTAGAACCTCAGTCGATGAAAGAACACCAAGATGCAAATGACCATACTGAATCTCCTCAAAATGTCCACGTGAGTGTGAAGCTCAGCCAAAGGAACAATAGGAGCAAAATGTGAGAAGGTGTACACTCGAGATTGATGATCTACCTCCCCAACTGCAACTATATCTTTGTTATACAAATCTTGAATAATCACGGAATTAGCTGTGAACTCAACACTCTTTCTTGCTCCACCATGTGTAATCTGATAGATAGAAAGGATATTGGTAGACAACGAAGGAACACAAAGGACATCATTGAATGATCCTTCGTCAATGTCAATTGATCCTTTCCCACAAACACTCATAGATGTGTTGTTGGCCATTAGAATGGGTGGTGATGAACACATCTCAAATGAAGAGAGCATACTCTATGATGAAGCCATATGATGTGAAGCTCCAGAATCAAGGATCCATTTCCCTGACTCAGAATTTGCAACTGCAAAAAGTGCTTTCCCCCTTTTTTTCTTGTACTTTGACTTTGGAGATGATGATGAAGAAGAAGATGAACCCCTTAAAGATGAATTCATTTGAACCTTCTGTAGTTGATGTTGTAACTCATCAATTTTTTTTATGTAACATTGGTGTTCATCATGCCCCAATTTCTTGCAATATGCACACTGAGGCTTCTCCTTCTTAGACGATTCCCCTTTGGAGAGAGTACACTCAGATTCTTTCTGTGGCTTGTTCTTTTTCTTCTTTTGTTTCTTATCAGGATTCCCTGATTCTTTCTGTACCTTAGGTTCACTAGCCACCAATGCTTGTGGTTTGGAAGACTTGAGGATGCCCATTTGAATTAGCTTTGCTTCTTCTTAGATTAGAAGATTTGAAAAGTCATCAAAAGTAGGCTCAACATATGTAGCTCCCATGGAAACCCGTTCAGTGTGAAAGCTAGAAACAAATACTGAATACTCAGGACCAAGCTTGGATAACACATTTAGAATCAATTGTAAATAATCCTTAGTAATCTTGCAATCCTTTAGTTGTGTTCTTAATTGCTTAATCTTGGAGATATAGTCTTGGATTTTGTCAAACTCCTTAGGATCAAGACTCATCAAATCATTATCAATCTAATAACCCCTAATCTTATCAGTTTTACCATACAATTTTTTAAAAGTCTCCTAAGCCTCCTTAGGTGTTGTGCATGATTCAACATGAAATTACAAATCAAAAGAGACAAATGAACAAATGTACCCAAGAGTTTTCTCACGATTGATCTCCCATATTGCCTTTGCATTTGCATCAGTAGGTTCAAGAATAGATTCTTTTACATATCCAGTGAAACCTTTTCCCATTAGATAATTCCATACTGATGTTTTCCATGATGCATAATTATATGGAGTTAGAAGTTCAATTTGAGATTTCCCCATTGTAAAAACACACAACCAAGAACTGAAAGCAATCAACCACTACAAGATCACCCCCCAAATTCACTCAATCAATGATCCCCCCCAGCACAATATGATCTTGGTACTTTATAATTAGTGCGATTACAGTTGCCACAAGCCAAAATAGCTAAGTGGTCTTTTGATTTTGGTACATGCAAATGCCAAAAATTAGGCTATAATTGAAAGTACAATTTATGAGCAAAACTAGACCAAAATGATTATAGATCTGGGAAGTAATAAAAAAATCATGCACTTTCAAAAAAAATTTCGCTTGAAAATGTTATCGTATGAGCCCAAACGGAGCCTTTGAAGTTCTAAAAATGGGAACTGCTCATAAATAGCGACAAAAATATACAATTTTTGGAAAATCCAAACATCAAAATCAAAAAATGTCTACACCACTGTGAAGCTTGTGAAATTCTAATCTAAATAAAAAAAAATGCTTGAAAAAAGGAGCAAAATTGTAAGATATGAGCTTTCAAAGTTGGACTGTCAAAATGAAAACTCCATTGGAGAGGGGTCCTACAGAAACTTTCTGATTAAACTTTTGGACGATCTGTTTGTTGCATGCAAAATCTAAAAGATACCCAGATGGTTTTTTGATGCGGCGAACAAAACCATAAGGCATTTTTTGATCTGACATACTAAAGATGTGGACCTAGTGCAAAAAAATGTCTCCAGCAACAAAAAAATGACATGTAGAAGTTGAATCAGCCACCTAAGTCAATAAAAGACATTCTGCAATGCCACAAAGAGGAAAATCCTCCAAATATGATATTTCTATCAAATTTTTCTGATTCTCAAGATCATCATACGATGCAAGAGAAGAGCATACTCAATTTTCAAGATCCACCATGATTTGTACTCAAGATATCTCAATAGACTAACCAAAGGCAATCTACAAGCTCTGATACCATGTAAGATTTGGCTATGGAGATAGCCACCCAAGATCTAGAAGCCTAATGGAAAGCACAAATAAAAGAGAAGATCAATATGACAAGAATGAATTGTATTTCTATCAATGAATGCAAATACAAGATTACACTCCCATTACAATATGCTATGACATAACTTGCTTATAAAGGCAAGGATGAGAGCCAAGAAAGGTGGAGTGAAAGGTGGAGAGTGTCCTACAACATGTGACAATTAGAGGATACCAACTAATTACGCATGTGGAGGATAAGACACCTCACTCCAACTATCAACAACTTAACACACAACTAGGCTCATAGAAAACTCACTAAGTCAACTTAACATGTGAATGTGTGAGAATATTATTTAACTAATAAATAGTTAAATAATATGAATTATCTTCACACAAAGGGAAATTAACTAGGAGATATAAAACTAGTTATCAAATGTCCCTATTCACACTAACATTTTGTGCTATGAAAGACATAATCTTGATGGACACTTGCCCATGTAGATGTGAGTGATTTGTGTTACACGCACATGCAAACTAGAGTCATTTGTGCTAGGGAAAAGTTCCTATAAAACTCCACAAATTTAATGAATGAAGAGGAGGATGAATATATCATACAAAAGGTCTACCATTTTATATCCTGTGCATGAATGTGTTAGGTAGTAGTATCAATAATGTTTACTAATTGTGTGCATGAACCAATGGGGTAGGCACCTTTGTGGGTGCTAACTAGTATCCTCCCCTACATGCTTATGAACTATTGTGTTTTTCTAATTTTTATTTTTGATTTAAAAGTTAACTTTAGGTGGCCAAAGTCTTTTCATCCATTTATTGTAACACTTTAGAATGTGAGTCCCATCAAGTGCAAGGATGTTTTGGGGAATTTTTTTTTATTAAGTTTTGAATCAACTCAATGAATTTGAATATTTAAAAGAATAAGAAAATGAAGAATATGGTCAATGTAGTAGGATATTGACTGATATCACTAGAGATTACCATGCATCCCTTATAAGGAGTGTTCAAGAAATTAACCTTGGTAGTGAGGTTAATGGAAGTAGAGAATGTGAAATATTTCAACCCAATTATGGTTGCATGACTATCTATTTCCAAAGCAATTCAATTAGGACTAAGAACTCTAACAAAATCTTCAGCATTAGGATTACTTGGAAAATCCTACACAACAAACACTTCTTCATTTATGTGATTTTGATTTTATATTAATGACTATCTATGGATCACAAATCACATGTTGTACTTGATTTTGATTTGACTTGACATGGCTTAAACAAGTTTTTACCATTGTTTGTAGATTTGGTTGGTGTTGGAAACAATTAGAGGCTAAAAATTCAAACTTAGGTGGCATGAGTTTTTTTATGCTTTTATTGTCATACTTTATAAGGTGGGTCCCATTAGAAAGAAAGTATGTTTTGGGGAAGCCAAACCTTTATTGAGAAGGGAGCCATGTGTTAAATCCAACATCATTGTAATGACTAAAGGTAGAAAGCCACATATTCTCTTTCCCTATTTACTCCCTAGCCATTTGATTTCACTTGATTATGCCAAACCATTAGATTGTGTCCCTTTTAACAATTGGAATCTAAAGCCAAAGGTTCCAAATGTACCTTTTAAATCCACCTAAGCTAAGGTGTTATAATTTTATTGGTTAGGGATAACAACATAAGTGAATGGTGGGCATAATAAAACAATTTAGCACACAATTAAACTTTATTTGGATGTTGATAGATTTGACATCCTATATCCCCATAACAAGGGTTGTTTCCCCCAAATCCATCCTTTATATATAACTATGACATTCTACAAACACAAATTATGTCATAACATTGGATATCATTTGTGTAATTCTTGAGAGATATGTGATAAGAAGGAACAAAGAACTGAACCACATCTCTTTCTTTGGAGAAATTTCATGATCTATCTCACCTTCAAGAAACAATTTCTATTTCAAAAAGTTGGCAAGTGTGGTTGAACACTGGCAAGACCCACTTGATGTGGTTGATGAGCTTGCATGTGCTAGTGTTACTCAGCTAATTGATGTGCACTCTATAGGCCCACTTGTGTTGTTAAGTGAGCTTGCGAGTGCTAGTGTTTACTCACAAGAGGTGATTTGGTTGAGCTAGAAGAAAGTAATAATATTAAGTCTTAGAGAAATCACCCAATCCCAACATTAGATTGTACCAAGTTGGTGACTGTAAAGACACGATCCATGATTGACCTATCCTATGTATGACCCAATCCTTTTGGAATCCAATGGAAGAATAGAAACAAAAGGCTTGTCAAGAGGGGGGATATGTGTTGGTGGGTGTGGAATTAGTTCACATGTGGTTGGACTTCCATTTATTGATGGAGATATGTTGAACTCAACAAAATAAAGTTTTGATCCCTATGTTAAGAGACCACATAGTGAGAGGCCATTTACCTAGGCACTCATCTTCCTACATGATTCATCTAGGTGGAAAATACAAGTTGCAACAATTTTCATACCCACATTTAAAACTTATATATTGTAATAACTATTATAATTTAAATAATGTTAAAATCTTGAAAAGATTAATAACCTATAAAACTAGTGCAAACTAATAGATATTAAACTGTGAAAGCAAATGATTCAAGATCAAAATAACAACACAAAGTTAGTCTCCATGAGAGTAATGCAAATGCTAGAAGAAAAATAGCATTAAGAGGATGCAAAAGCAAAAAAGATACAAAATACAAGCTAGGTAGCATGCTTATATAGACCAGGGAGAGGGAGGAGGTGGAAACACTGACCAATAAGAAGTAACCATCTATCGGACTAAAGATAGCAAAATATCTTCCCAAGATAGCTAATGGATGCTCACATGTAGGAAGGTGACACCTCATAATCCACTCACCTAATTAAACTTGCTTTATTAACCTAAGAAAGATTAATAAAAGGTGTAGAAAAAACCTAGGAATAAAGGGAAAATAAATAACCCAACTAGGAAATAAAAACCTACACTAACACCCCCCTTAAGCGTAGCTTAGGTGTGAAGAGATGGGTCCTGACAAATCAAGCCTGATGAGGTACCCATGTACATACAAATCTCCCTCAAAGAGAAGAAGCCCCCCAGAAGAGAGAATACCCCCCATCCTCAAATAGAGAGAGAAGAGACCCCTAGAGTAGAGAGAGTCAGGACTCCGAGTGAGAGGATGAAGCCCCCCCAGAAGATGAACCTTCCTGCACCCCCAACAAAGCTCACAAATGAAGGAACTTGCTCTCGGTGAAGGGTTTGGTGAAGATATTAAAGCAATCTACTTAGAAGTTGGACAATAACGAAGGTCGATGGCGTGGCCATGGATGAGCTCCTGAATGTAGTGCATGTGGACCTCAATGTGTTTGGTCTGTAGATGATGGACCGGATTCTGTGAGATCTAAATGACACTCCAGTTGTCACAAAATATGGCTGATGACCATCTAATCTGGATACCAAACTTAATGAGAATATTCTGAAGCTAGATGGCCTCAGTGGCAGCATTCATAGCCCCTCAATACTCAGCCTCAGTAGAAGATAAAGCAATAGTACACTACTTTTTTCTTGACCAACAAATAGGACTTGAACCAAGTGAGAAGTTGTAACCTGAAGTAGGCTTACGATCCTGAGAATCACCTATCTAATCTGAATCTATGTAGCCCACCAAGTCAAGATCAATGCCCATTGCGTAATGAATCCCAAAACTGTGAGTACCCTGAATGTAGTGAAGGATCTGCTTGGCTGCTTTCCAGTGCAGCTCATGGGGCTCCTACATGAATTGAGAGACCATGCCTATAGCATATGAAATGTTAGGTCTCATATGATTTAGATAAATAAGACTCCCAATAATTTGTTGGTACAAAGTGCCATCAACAAATGGTGAAGAACACTGGTAATGCAATCTCGAGAAAGTAATGCAACAAGCCCAAGTCAATCATCAGAAACCTGTCATGAAGACTACCCAAATGGTGGATGAAGAACTCCATGTGATCATCAAGTCATCAACATACAGAACCAGAAATAGGAGTGAATCATCCTACTGCAAAATGTAGACATTGGGATCATAATGGCACTGAGTGAACTCAATTGTCAAAAGGAAGGAGTCCATCTTGGCATACCAAGCCTGAGGATCCTGTTTGAGGCCATAGAGAGACTTCCAAAGATGACACACAAGTGAAGAATATTGAATGAACCCTTATGGCTACTCCATTTAGATCTCCTCCTGAAGGTCACCGTGAAGAAAAGTACTCTTCACATCCATCTGGTATACTTCCCAATGATTAGCTGTAGCAATGGCAAGAACAAGTTGAATGGAGTTCATTCTGGCAACTCATGCAAAAGTTTCAGAGTAGTCAATCCCAGGAACCTGGGAGAATTCTCTGGCAACCAGGTGAGCCTTATGCTTATCAACTGACCCATCTGCTACAAATTTTGTCCAATAGATCCACTTACATCGAACAAGTTTTCTTACCTTAGGAAGAGGGACAAGATTCCAAGTGTGGTTCCTCATCAAGGAACTATACTCCTGTATAGTTGCATCCCACTCAGGAATACTAAAGCCTCTCGAAAAGACTATGGATATGAGGTAGTAGAAATGAAGACATGTGGAGCATCCTGGAATTGTGAACGAGTCTGCTTGGAGTCTATTGGATCCCCAACCTAATCGCTTGCAGACTACAAAGTTTGTCGAGGCCAAAGTGGACCAGAAGTTAGAGAATGTGGACAAGAATCATCACCCTCTGAATGATGACTAGGAGAGGAAGGAGGTAAATCGTCTGAATCGCTCTCAACATCGGAAGTGGAGGTAGAAGACTCCTCATCATCAGGAAGCTTCTCGAGTGAATTTGACTCATCAGAAGATCTGTCATGTAGCCCAAGTGACTCCAATGTCAAAGTAGAAGGAGGTGGAGAGGTGATGGGAAGTGAACTTGAAGAGCCCTCCTCAAACTAAACACTCCTCTCAATAAAAATCTCGTATGTAGTAGGGTGGAGAAACTAATAACCCTTCACACCATTAGGATGGCCTACAAATATGCAAAGCTTTCTCTACGGATCCAAGGCCTTATGTTTCTCTGCAGGAATGTGGGCCCATGCAGGAGAACCAAAAACTCAAAAGTGCTTAATTGATGGTTTTCAACTGCTCCAAGCTTCAAAAGAAGTCGCTTCAAGCTTCAAAAGGAGTGACTCCCTTTAAGGCTTAGTGAGGAACACAGTTCTGGATATAACAAACATAGTTAATGACCTCTTCCCAATACAGTGGTGCAAGAGATCTGGAGTGAATCATGCAGTTCACCATTTCCTTCAAGGACCTATTTTTTTGTTCTGTAACACCATTCTGATGAGGATTGTATGAAACTGAATGTTGCAAATCAATCCCCTCTAAAGTGCAAAACCACCCAAAATGATGGTTGACATATTCATCACCAATTGTCAGTGCATAAAACTCTAATGGCTTTCCCAGATTGTTTCTCTACAAAAGTTTTGAAGTACTGAAAGTGATCAAATACCTCAAACTTCTATTTGAGAAAGTACACCCAAGTATATCACGAAAAGTCATCAATGAAAGTTAGAACATATCTGGCTTTGCTAAAGGATGGACTAGGAAATGGTCCAACAAATCACTGTGAACTAACTCCAGTATCTGTGAAGCTCTCCATGCCTTACCTTTGTAAAATTTTTCCTTAGGATGCTTACCAAGAATGCAACCTTGACAAACACTACCTGAAAACTGAAGTGAAGGCAACCCTATGACCATGCTCTGTTGGTTGAGTTGCTGCAAGTAGTTGTAGTTAAGATGGCCAAACCACTCATGCCATAACTTACATCATCAGAATGAGTGAGAAAAATAGTCGAAGGAGGATCAAGAACAATGTGAGAAAACAAATAGAGTCATGACTGATGATCTTCTCTCCCAACTATAACTGTAGAACCACTGTGTAACTCATGAATCTCCACTGAATCAGGAGTGAACTCAACTCGCTTTCCTGAACCTGTGTGAGTGATTTGATAAACTAATAGGACATTAGTTGATAATGAGGGTACACAAAGAACATCATGGAATGTGCCATCTCCCACATCAACAGATCCTCTCCCATACACCTCAACAGGAGTGTCACCACCCATCAAATAGAAGGCATAGTACATAGCTCCAAAGATGTAAGTTATTCCTTAGATGAAGCCATGTTGTGCAAAGCACCCAAATCAAGAACCCAAGTGGATAGTGAAGAAGCAACTGCTACAAGGGCCTTGCCATTTACTTTCCCCTTGTTATTTTCTTTTGCCTTGTTAGACCCCTCATTAGAACTCTATTTGATAGACTCAGGAACACTGATATTATTCTTCTCAAGAATGTGTGTCAAGTGATCAATTTATTTCTTGAAACACTTATGTTCATCATGACTAGGTCTTTTATAGTAGGCACATTAGACCTTTTCTTTCTTAGGCTTGTCGCCCTTAGAAGATTAGGTCTCATTAGTTGCTTTTGAAGCAACTAGTATCTAATCCTTCTCCTCCTTGATATTCTTTTGTTTCTTATCCTTATTCTTGTTGTTACTACTTTCTCCTTTCCATTCTTTTGTGCCTTGGTTGGTAGCCAGGGCATGTGACTTAGAGGACTTAAGAGTGCCCCTCTAGATTAGCTTATCTTGTTCTTGTGTGAGAGAGATAGCAAAATCATCTAAATATGGCATGGTGAATTGAGTACAAAGTGCACCCTTAGTAACATAGAAGGTAGAAACAAATATAAAATATTCTAAACTTAGCTTAGAGAGAATACTGAGAATCAGTTGTTCATCTTTCTTTTCAATTCCACATTGTTTTAACTACAGCCTTAGTGATTTCAATTTTGTGAAAAAATCTTGAATTGTGTTGAAATTGTCTGGACTAAAACTAATTAGTTCATTTTCCAACATATGACCTCTCATTGAATCTTGTGTACCAAATAGTGTTTCTAGCTTTGTCCAGATGTCATTTGGTGTATTCAAAGACTCAATGTGAAAAAGCAAATCAAGATAAATAAATAAACATAATCTTCCATAGGCCTCATCACATTTGTTAAACCACTTAAGCTTATCTTCATTTTTAGCAGGTTCAGTTTCAAGTCCCATTGTTATCCTATGTAATCCAACTTTCCTTAAGTAGATTATCATGCATGATTTCAACTCAAAGTAGTTGTAAGAAGTTAATATAGGTACTGTTGTTTGATCCATGATGAAGAAATGCAAAAAAGAAGAGAACACACACAAGACAACCCCCCCTTTTCACTCAATCAAAGAACCCCAAAGCAAAGATGATTTGGCACTTTATAATTAGTGTGTTTACAACTACCACTAGCAAGAAAAACTTAGTGGTCTTGATCTCAATGCATTACAAAGCCCTCACAAATTGGGTGTATGTTGAAAGTATAATAGTGGAAATGAACAAAGTGAAACTAATAACACCACTACGATCTACTTGAAAAATCATGCACTTTCAAAAAATGAATCACCTCGATACGAGGTTGTATGTGAAAGTTAGGACCCTCTGAAGTTGTAAAAAAGGGAACTAAGTAGTGCCACCTGTGAGAATATGCAATTTTTGGAAAATCTGTGCATCGGAATCAAGAACCATCTGCACCACCGTGAAGAGCATGGAAAAATAGCCAAAATAGAAAAAAATTTGCTCATAAAATGAAGCTAAAATAAGCCTAAATGGAGTCTCTGAAGTTTAGCATCCAAAACAGAAACTCCAATGGAGAGGGGTTTGTGAGCAAAAAAATAACCTCTGCCAAAAATGCTTCCAGATTTAGCAGTTTGTCAACTTTGGAGTCCAGATGGTTTCAACTGTAGCTGCCCAAAAATAGCAAATACTACCAAATATGGCTACTTGCTCCATAAATTCTGCCAAATATAACTAAATCTGCCAAAAAGATACTAACTTTGGCATAGAGGCCATAGATGGCACAAGCGCTAGAAATGACACGTAGGCTAGAATAGGTAGAAACAAAAGTATAAAATAGACCTAAAAAGGCTGAATGATAAGTTGAATGGCTGAAGGCTTGTAGAAAGGGGATGGGGGCTATAAGCCTCACACGCGCCAACCCCAAAAGGGACCGTGGACCCCTAGAGTGGGTCGTGCCCTATATATGAAAATTTGCCTTTCTGACTCTTGATGCTAAACCTAGGCATATTATATATGAAAATTCACCTCCGAGGCCTTTCGGATGCAATGGCAGGGTCCTTTTGGCCTGAAAATGCTTTGATTGAAAATTGACTTCTAGATTTGAGCCTGAAACCCTAGTTCTGCAACTATGCCAAACGATCTCTGATTTTGGTGAAACGAAAGCCAATCTTGACTTTCTCGATCCTCTTCGACATGTTGGAACAACAAGAAATTTTGCCAGTATAACCAAAAATGCTGCAATCTCCCAAATATGACAAAACACATATGCAAACTTGAGGTTAAAATGTTTCCATCAAACTTTTCTGATTCTCCAGATTGTCTGAAGATGCAAGAGAAGAGCATACTGGATTTTTGGGAAAACCTACAACAAAGCTTTATTAGCCCCCCTGAATCTCTCAAATAAGGAAACTACAATCTATTTTGCACTAGAAAAGCTCTGATACCATGTTAGAATCTTGAAAAGATTAATAACCCAAAAAACTAGTGCAAACGAATAGATATTAAACTGTGAAAGAAAATGATTCAAGATCAAAATGACAACACAGAGTTAGTCTCCACGAGAGTAATGCAAATTCTAGAAGCAAAATAGCATTAAGAGGATGCAAAAGAAAAAAAGATACAAAATACAAGCTAGGTAGCATGTTCATATAGACCAGGGAGAGGGAGGAGGTGACAACACTAACCAAAAGGAAGAAACCATCTATCAGACTAAAGATAGCAAATTATCTTCCCAAGATAGCTAATTGATGCTCACATGTAGGAAGGTGATGCCTCATAATCCACTTGCCTAATTAAACATGCTTTATTAACCTAAGCAAGATTAATAAAAGGTGTAGGAAAAACCTAGGAATAAAGGGAAAATAAATAACCCAACTAGGAAATAAAAACCTACACTAACAAATAATACTATTTCATATTTATGGAATACTATTGCATCTTTATGTAATAGTAGTGTATCTTATAGTTTTGAATCTTATAATTTAAATATTTTTCCTATACAATAATGGATTCTTATGTAATGCATTATTTTTTATATTTTTATCATTCATTTTAATGTTTTTACTACACTACTAATTCAAACATGACACATATTACTCCTACAGTGGAATAGATGGTACTTAGACCATTACAATGAGCCTTTTGGCCTTATGTAATAATTTATAGGAGTGCATCTTTATAGTTTAGTTTAATATTTTTATCTTATGTAATACTATTGCATCTTTACGGAATAGTGTTGCATCTTTATGATTGTCTATCATATTGCATCTTTATGGAACACTATTGTATTTTTCATATGATTTTCTAGCATATAAAAAATATAACTTTTTGGATATAACTTCCATAAATAGTATGATGAGGGGGTCAATCCCAGCACACACAATAACACAGAAAATAGGAATGTTCTTTTATTGAACTGAACCACATTAAGTATGCTTTAGAATATGTACATCTACATGTGATCCTGAGAAAGAATCTTGGGAAGCCACAAAAGTTGCCAAAATACACAAACTTAGTGCTCACAAGTTCAACAATTCAATTTCCTCTAACAAATGATGATCTTTATCCTCTTATAGAACAAGGATAAGATTGGTTACAAATGATCCAATGGTTAGGATCCATCCAAAATAATCAATGGTTCATATTGCTTTGACCAAATCAACCATCCAAGAAGAGTAGCACATGCTACCAGTTGGCAACTGTCAACAAGAAACAATTGGAAATGAATATCCCTTAGCATATTCACTACAACATCCGCTTGCATATCCTACTTGGATATATTAGATCCCTTTGTAATGACAACCCCTGTGTCTAACTTCTTATAGAAGTCATATGCCAATACCAAAATGTCTATCTAGGATTTGTCACCAACTTGGGCTTTTACTCTTATACTCTAATGCCTTTAACTGCTCATCAAGAGATATCACCTTAGTCACCCTGTTATCTACCCTCTTGTCATATGCCCTCACCTTGATATTTAATTCTTCCATCTCATCCATGGTAGCCTCTGTAAAATGTACCATAGGATCTTATGCTACCAAACTAAATCTATCCTTAAAGGTTCGTATAGATTCCCGCTCATCCAGCATCCTCGTTTCCACCATGGAATCACCAAGCAGCTCCTCCAGAACTTTCATCTCATCTGATAATAGGTCATGGACCTTTATACTTATGTCCCCTACCTTGGATATTGATGTCTTCAAAACATCAACCTTAAATTGGAGCTCTTGGATCCATGCACTTACCTTTGGTAAGGTCTAGATGGTCACAATTTTATTCTTCAGGAGATCCTAATCTTTCATCTTATTTACCTCCCTTAGCCTATCCAAGGCATAGTCACTTTTGCTAAGCCTTTGTCTAGATGTTCTTTTCAGGGCTTTTGCTCCTTCCTTAAAAGTATCCAAAGTATGCCAACTGGACAAGGATGTCCTTATTACCTTTTCCCCTGCACCCATGAACCATGTGAACCACATGCCCATGACTTGGGCTTGATGCTTTTGGGCATCCAGACCTTCTATTTCTTCTTCACTTACCGGAGCCAGGGAAACAAGCCTTTCTATTGTATGCAATGCAGATGCTAGCCTTGTAGGTTTAAGTAACCCTTTGATGAAAGTCTAAAGCTAATCATCTTGCTCCTTCAACTCTTTATTTTTGTTTTTTAGCTGCTTCATCTTGGCTACTACAGCTTTGATGCTCTCCTTGAGCTCCTCAATGTCTTGATATGCTGTGGAAAGTCCTAAGTCAATTGTTGTGACTTGGAATTCTTTTGCACTTATTTCTCCTTTGCTTTTGTCCACAAGAGGAACAACCAATTGCATTGTCCTTTTCCTTGTCGTAACATCTCTTTTTATTGTGGATATAGCCCTCACCTTGCATTTGGGCTTGACACTATCCAATGTGAACAGTGACTTAACATCAAATGGCGTCAGGTCATGTACAAGAGGTTGTACCTCTAATGCTAGGCATGAGAACACATTTGATCCTAACCTTGTTTGGTTTGACTTCTCAATTTGAGCATCATGTATCTCTATCTCTTTATCCTTGTCCTTCTCTGGTGTCATTACCTCTGTATCCTCATGCTATTAGCCCATATCCTAATCAGCACCTTTATCCCTATGGATCTCTTGTTGTGTAGGTGGTTGTTGGTCTACATGTGGTGTCTCATCTTGCTTATCCTGATGTATTCCACCACTAGAGTCACCCTCAGCTTGTTCTTTAGGCTGATACGGATCCTGAATATCCTGATGAGGTTCTTCCATGCTTGGCCTTTGACTTACCTCCTCATTAGTTTCTTTATCTCCTTGAGTCTGTTGTCCAGAGGTGGACTTATGTTGTTCATGCTCTTCCTCACCTATCCAAACATCTTGTTGTGTACCCTCAATCTGGATATCTATATCCATCTGGGTATCTTCCACGTGTATTTAGCTGTCCTTAACAATTTCTTCCTCTTCATCACCATCCCCAGGTTGATATGACAAATATATTATCTTCGGGTTGGTGATGGTGTCTATTAGGACATCTAGATGTCCTGTTGGTACCTCTGTTTCAGGGACTTAGGCTTTTCTCTTGCTCCTTCATCATGTCCCCCCAGAGGTTCATCTCCAGCTGCAGGCCCAGTATGCCTTAGCAACCTCTCTATAGGATGGGCAGTCACATCCTTGTTTATCTCATCATCAGTCAAATCAATCATTTGATTTAGACGTAAAGGTTGATTGGCTTCTTTTTCCAATGCCTCTGTTCTTGCCTCCTTGGTTAACTCACTCTTCACATTTATGATCTCTACTATCGGCACATTGTGTTGCAGTTATTTGGCTATATGCAAAGTAAGATCTGGATGTTGTCATGTCTGGACATCATCTAATTTAGAAGTAGACACCCTCATCATTGGGCCTTGGTATCTTCTTTGCTTGGGGATGTTTACCCCTTTTAGCACATCATCATTCCCTTTATTCACCTCTACATATGTATGCGCCTTCTCCTTTATTCCCACACCTTTGGGTAAGACTATAGGAATAGCTTCTTGAGGTGTATCCCTAGGAGGCGATGGCCTAGTAGCAATAGAGATACCCTCTATTGTAAAATCCTTTGTAGCTCCTGATGATCCTGGCTTAGCCAACTTAGTCTCCATCACCTGTCTTTTTATGTATAAGGAAATCATCAAAATCTGGCTCATCCATGTCTTTCATTTTCCTTTTCTTGTCAAAGGTGATAGCAATCCCCTTAGTCTTTAATTCATTAATCTTTTTATTTATCCAATTCTTTGTTATCCCCATCACTTTGGCTGTGATATCATTAATGGATGTTTCATCCCCCTTAGTCCAATCTAGGGGAGCTAGGGGTTCATTATATATTTTCTTATCCTCATATTCAAGATCTACAATATCATTATCATCCACCTTAATCTGGGGTGGTACCTTCGGATATTTGATAGTTCTCATTTGGTTTAGGTTCAGTCTTTGATATCTCCTCTTCCTTACTTCATACTCATCATCAAAATCCACCCAGTATTCCTCCAAGTGGGTGACATGCTTGTACTTCTTATTGATAAATCTTTCCAACTTGTGATAAGGATCATAATCCCTCACCAATGGAAACAACTATAATTGTAGCATTTGCAGATTTACCTCTGCCAGCTTTGCATTGTATGTGGATCCAGATATGAACCGGTCTATGTCTAGAGGGAACTTCACATTTCCTCTACCCTCTTTTCTCTTGTATGCTTCAAATGTTGGAATGATTTACCTGATTACCTCCATCAGGACTACTTTATCCGAAGGATACCTAGGAAGCATGAATGGATTTTCAATGAAACCTTCCATCCTGATGTATGAATAGTATGTGAATTGGATGAACCATGCCCCATGAGGGTGTATCCTCTCTTGAGCTGCCAATGATAATCGTTTGGCTCTATCTCCTTCCAGGAGGCAGACTAGATGCATTATAAAACAATCATTGACTACCTTGAAATGTTGAATGGATTGCCTTCTCTCCAATTGAGGGTAGTGCTCCCAGGAGGTTTTCTCATGAGGTAATTTCCCTAACCTTCCAACAGTCTGCAACCCATCAAAAGTTCCCTTGCATAAACCAGATATGAGGTCATGTAGAAGACTCTGTCCTTCTTCCTCCTCCATTTTAGCAGCTGCTCATACATAGCATCACTGATGATCTTGGCCCACTACATAGTTTGCTTCTTATCAATTACCATGTGGATCAAACCATACATCCACGACTCAAAGTTTCCTATGTTATCGTTCCCACTCATCCAGATAAGTAATACTATTATATATTGAATTTCCGGAGAGAAGTCATATTTATATAGATGCTGGGGCATCTTGGCTACAACCTTTGGTTTATTTCCTAGGTCTCTCCATCCAAATAAGATGAATTTCTTGCAACTCATTAGATTTCCATCATACTTCGCAACAAGTGCCTTCAGATCCAACACATACATATTCCTGGGTGTAGGCAAATTGTAAGCCTCTGAAATGCCATCGACGGAGAGGTCAGCATACACCCTTCCTTGGTGTTCAATCCTTTGATTTACCACATTATAGTGCTCTGTGCACTTAACCAAAAATTCTAAAGCCTCAGTAGCATATGAGAATCTTGCCGCATAAAGCATCCCTGTGGCTACTATGTTCTTTAGGATAGGATGATCTTCTCTACTCTAAATCCTCATTCTGAAAGCATCTAGATCTATACCACCACAATGTGTATCCTCTATGAAGTCATACTTACTGCACACACTCTTGGTGCTAGGAAACATATCTTCCTTGAACTTTGTATCACGTTTATCTATATGGGGTTGCATCTTGACCTGCGAATTGAAAATGTCCATGTCTTAAACCAGGGCCTAGGTCACGCTAGGGTTAATACTTTCTATTTTTTTTAAGTGAATAAACAAGGCATTCCTCAGGGCAATATGCATGTAAAACCAAATTAACTTTTGATTTATCAAATTTCAACATTTTAACCTTTTACTTGTGTAAAAATATGCAATATCATCATGAAAATGACAAGAGAAGGTTTTGTTGTATACATACCTATTTGTGAAGACCTTAACATGGAGTACAAAAAGTGTTCTAGAAATGCAGTTAGCAGACAATCCTTTGTGTAATTTTGCTTCTTGTCATAACCTCATTGTAACAACTTTTAGATCTTTGGGCTCTCTATGCAGATCTTAGCTTTCAAATTCAACAACGCGAAGAATATGAGAAAAATTACCCTTTTTAGCTTAGTAAATCCTTCGAATTAGGGCTTATTAATTTCTCCCATGTGATCGGGTGAATTTCTCAAGTGCAAATGCGGGAGATTGCTATAGGTGTTTATCAACATGCTTTTAAAATTTAAAAGCCAACGACTTCCTTAAACAACATTAAATACGAAAAAGGTGCATATGGATATGAAAATGGACCTTTGATCAACATGTCCATATAGATTTGTCCATGTGAAGTCAGCGGAAGAGTCAAGTCAAACATCGTTGACAAAAAGAATGCCATCAGGCTTTAATTCTACTTAAGATATGCTAAGGCATGTGAAATATCCCTATGGACACGTGGCTTGAAATTATTCATCGGGATAGGGATATGGATATGTGAGAAGGTATGGATATTAGGAAAATGCAAAATATCCATGTGGTGAATATCCGTGTGACGTCAGTAGATTTAGAACTTTGTATCGGGGTGAGATGATGTGACGTCATCAAGACATGGACATTTGAAATAAGATATACATCCTTCGAAAAGATATATCCATGTGAGTTAATATCCATGTGACGTCGGCTACCTGTTTGGTTATTGTATAAGAGAGGGTCGAATGATGTCATCAAGATCCAGACACTTCACAAGCATAAAGATATGGATATTAAGACAAGGGCAAAATATCCATGTGGATGATGTCAGCAGGCTCAAAATATTACTTTGGGGTGAAACTTGATGATGTTATCTGGATGTGGATATTTTGATACAAATATTAATAAGTGAAACATCCATGTCAAAATATGCAGTATTAAATGCCCATATCCAAGGGGTGATATGCTAAGTTTAATTTGATGGGCCATCACTCAGATGTGTACATTCATTAGGATATGGATATTTTGGAGGGACGAAATGTCCATACCAAAATATCCATGCAGATGACTGACATCTACTTTGCCAACAAAAAATTGATAGACTCAAAAGAAAAGATAATCATTACTTAAACATTTCGAGAACTTTCACTCTCATTCACTATTCTCCACATTGGGTGACAGGATATGATATCATCTAGATATGGATTCTTATATAACTATCAGGATATTACATTAGTAATAGCCATATCCGTGTTGACCAAAACTTTGACTGCCCATAACTTTCTTATTTCTTCAAATTTTGACATGATTCAAAAGGAAAAGTTGCTCTAGATTTAATTGTCTATCCAATGGAGACCTTTGCTAGGGACTTGCTGAACTTGATCTTTGACCTAGATTAGGACATTACTTTTACCAAACTACCCAAAAGCAGGAAAACACACAAGTAGAAGTAAAAATTTGGGTCCCTATTTTGCTGCGACAAAATGGGGCATGGTGTGAAACCTCACAACAACTTGCCACCAAATAAAACAACCAAATTTCAAACAATTTAGGAAGTAAAAACAAATATAAACATAGAATTCTAGCCTTTGCTACTCAAAGATATCAGGATCAGTTCAAATGAGACCATGTTCATTAATGAAACTAGGTATAAGAAGGAATGCAAGTGTGTGCTTTGATTTTCCTTCTATTGGATAGGTTGAAAAGGATAGTAATTAGCATTAAGCTACATAGTTGGATTTAACCTTTTAAGCCAAACCTAGATAGATCCTTGCTGCCAGTCAAGTGTCCATAGCCCCAACAAGGTTATCGCCTATAATTACCCTAGATAGAGCCCCACTACCAGTCAAGTGTCTATAGCCCTGACAGGGTTATCTAGATGACCTTACGAGAATGAATTCTCTTTCTCTTGATTTTTAATTTTTTCCTTTGTAAGATATATCATTTCAGCTCATTATTTGCACAGTAGTGGGATCTGTTGCTAAGGCTGGGAATTATAGTGGTAGCAAAGGGAAACCTTTAGATTTTTCACTTAATGCAGACACTAACATTTTCAACCAGTCCTAGGAACCTTAAGATGTGTTTATTTGATGATTCGTCAAATGACCTCTGTCTTGATTGATGAACATAATTTCATAGAATAGATCAGCATAACTAGAGCTGCTGAGGCTACAACCTATGCAAAGATTTGGTATTCCTTCCTAAATTCTAGAAATTTTGAGGCTTTCCAAAGTGGAATGTACCGACACTGTACCTGACCAAAATAGGGACTCAACATACAAGCAGCTAGCACAACCAAGAAAAACACACAAAGCAACAAACTACTATACAAGAAACTATACATATGTACAAACTTAGGACATCCCCAGATCAAGCTTGAAAATAATGTTTAAGGAACTGCCCATCGATAGGCAATGGAACATCCTATCTAGTTAAAGTGTTTAGCTTATAGGTACTATCCCCTAGAATTTCTACTATTTGAAAGGGACCAGTCCACAGTTTATCAAAATTTCCATGGTTTCCTTTCTTCTCATGGGCTTTATCTCAAGATAGTCCCAGATCAGAGATCTTGAATGCTTTGATTCTAGCCCTCTTGTGAAACCAAAGTTTAACAATGGTCTGATGTTTTGAAAAGTGATCAATGACTCGATCCCTCTTCTCCTCTAAATGTAACAATTGTAGTAACCCGACTTCCAATTTATCCTCCAAACCTTAATATTCTTGAGCAAATTGTAAGATGGGGATTTTCAAATTGATGGGATCCACCCCATAAACTAACTAGTATGGAGAATTCCCAAGTGATGCCTTAACTCTAGTTCTATCTACCCACATGGCATATTTCAGCAAGGTGTTCCACTCCCTAGGGTTCTTTTCTACCAGTTTCTTAATGATGTTCAATAAATTTTTATTGGTAGACTTTGCTAAACCATTACCCTGAGTATAATAATTTGATAAAATTTTTAGAATTATGCCATGATCAAAAGCCCAACTAGAGAATTTTAATGACGCAAATGCAATACCATTATCACATACTAAGGCATAAGGAACTCCGAACCTGGTGATAATATTGTCTTCAAGGAATTTGATCACATCATCAGATGTACATGTCTTGTTGCTCACTGCCTCTCTCCACCTGGTGCAATAGTCAATAACAACTAAAACAAACCTGTGTCTAGTAGAAGATGGAGGATTGATGGCTCCTACGAAATCCATACTCCATTGTGCAAACGGGCACATCTCCATCACTGGCTACAGAGGTTCAGCTGCATATGTCTCTCTGATTGTAGCTATTTGGCACATATGGAAAAACTTGATATGTTCAATTGTATCTTTGAAAATTGTTGGCTAGTAATGTCTAGCCCTTAGGATAGCATGGGTTGAAGCCAAATGAGACCCATGAGCAATACCAAACTTGTCATGTAATTCAAGTAGGACCTTGGCTGCTTCCTGCTTATCCAAACATCTGATGTATATCCCCTCATGATTCTTCCTGAACGAGACTCTCCCTTTTAGAATATCATTCTTGGATTTGATCCTCAAAGATCTTCTTTGAGATGCTTGCAGGTTAGGTGGACATCTTCCTGTGATCAGGACGTGTCTTATGCTTGAGTACCAATCTTCTTGCAAATCAGAATCAACTATATATTGCTAACTGATCAAGTTAGGATTGGTCTCAGCGATCATCTAGCTTAGCACCTATCATCAAACTAATTTCATGGGAGTAATTTCCATGTCATACTCTTGTAAAACTGTGATCCATTTAGCTCTTTTCTCCCTAGGTTCACTTTGCATCAACAACATCTTAACTGCTGAGTCTAGCACTACAACAATCACTTTACTTCTCAGGATGTAATGTATGAATTTCTTCACTGCCCTAACTAAAGTTAATGCTTGCCTTTCTACGTCAAGGTATCTCAACTCAGCATCTCTAAATGGGGCGCTCATGAATGCTATTGGTTTTTCTTCCTTCATCTCACTTCTTTGAGTCAGGACAGCAGCACAAGTGTGATAAGATGCAAAAGAATATATGTAGAAATCTTTAGTATAGTCAGGGATGACCAACACAGGGGCATATGCTATTACTTTCTTAATATCCTCGAAGGCTGCCTTAGCTTCCGGTGTCCATTGAATTTTGGCATCCTTCTTCAGCATGGCATTCAGAGGCCTTACTATCTCAACAAATCTTATTATAAATTTCTTGACAAAATTTATCTTACCGAAATAAGACTTTAATTGTTGTAATTTCATGATGGAATCCACCCTATCAGGATCTATGGTTATTCCATTTTCTGATATTATGTGTCCCAATAGTTTTCCTATGGTTACTCCAAAGATACATTTCTTTGGATTCAATGATATACCATATTGTTCATATTTATGGAGTACCCTCCTTAGATCCTCAACATGATCTCCTCTTTGTTTTGAAAATATTGTTAGATCATCCATGTAGATGATAATACACTGACCTACCAAACCTCTGAAAGCAATGTCCATGGCTTGTTGGAAGGTGGCACCAGCGTTAATCAGACCAAAAGGCATGTGCTTGTAAGCAAATATTCCCCATCTGGTTGTGAAGGCAGTTTTTAATCTGTCAATCCTATCAACCATGACTTGGTTATATCCTAAGAATCCATCTAGGCAAGACATCGTCTGTGCTCTGTTCACCATCTGGAGGACTTCATCCAGGGAAGGTAAAGGATAATTATCCTTCTCAAATTCTCTATTTAGGTTCAAGAATCTACGCATAATTGTATGTCTCCATTTTTCTTGTGCACTAGGACCAAATATGCGACCCAAGTAGAATGTCTGGCTAGAAAAATGATTCAAGAAGCCAATAATTTCTTGAGTTCCTCAAATATGAGGGGTTCCAGTAATACATTTACTAACCTCTGCTTCTATTGAAATGGCTTGGCATCAAGTTTTAATGGAATATATGAGTGATGATGGAAGTGTCATATGTTTTCAACTCATCATACGTCCATGCTATTACCTGAATGTAATTTGTCAGAGCTTGGGCTATTCCTGCCCTCTTAGCTGGAGTGCATACTTTTCCAATCAGGATGTTTCTTATGTTTTCACCTTGTCCTATATTTATGGGCTCATACTCACCTCCATCTGCCTTAGGCAAATCTTTCTTCTTGATCATACTATCTAAATCAAATGCTCTTTCAATCTCTATCATTCCTTTTGGAATCCTATTGCTTTGTAAATCAATAATTTCTTCTTCATCCTAGGTATCATCCTCGAGATTGATTTCATCCACTATCTGAGCTTCAAACACATCCCTATTGGAAAATAAATCTAGAATGGGTTGATCGTCATCAAATACCTGGAAGGTTGTGACATTGTCTAGGACTAATGGTATGGATACCAGTTCAACATAGAATCTCTTCATCCTTGATATGGATAAAGGTTCCAATGTACTTGCAGCTTGCACTAGAGCATCTACCCATTGATTGAATTCCATTGGAACGTGAGTGATATTGAACATGTCAAATCTCTCAATTAGGTCCCAGACCCTATGTCTGTAACTAGACAACCTCTTGTAATTACAAGAATATATGCTTCTGACTTGTTTTACTACCAACTCAAAGTCTCCAAAGACACGAAGGATCTTTACCTTCTTCCTTAATGCAAATAGTAAGCCATGAATTAAGGCTTCATATTTAGCCACGTTATTAGTGCATGGAAACTATAGCCTGTATGCAGCTAGGAATGATTTTCCCTATGGGTTGGTAAGATCGACTCCAACTCCTGCTCCTTGCTTGGATTTGGATCCATCAAATCTTAATGTCCAAGGTTTATCCTCAATTGGATCTTTACCTGGACCTTTCTTTTTCTTAGCCCTAGTAGAACTTCCCTCGGCAATCCATTTTAGAGTGGATGGTCTAGATGGCATAAGTATCTCTTGCATTTCAAGTATCAGGATATGATCTGACTGTGCTTTTGTTTGGAACAAGCCACCAGGGGTATCCATATCTAGATCTCTAATTTGTTCCGCTAAGATTTGTACTGGAATATGACTTGTAGTCTTAAACTCATCCTCTTTTATCTTATGATTCTGTTTGGTCACTTCATGACCTATCTCTCTTGTTTGAAATTTTGTTTCCTCTAAGATTCCACTAGACCCATTCAATTTACTTTTTGAACATAGACACTCCTCTCTATTCACTATGTCTAAGCATAAAGCACAAGTAGTTTATGAGTGTGGAGATTCATGTAATCTACACCATCCTTCAATTAATACCTGCCTAGATGGGATCCCTTGGAGCATACACCTTTGGATTTTATTAGACAAGAATTCCTCAAACATAGTTAAACAACTGCCTCTATCCTCATCTAAAAATTCATAATTAGACTCCACTAGGCAATCTATCCCTGGTGTAATTACAATTACTTCACTGCTATCATGCACATGACTACACATCAGGACTTCCTCTATAGTGGTAGCTGGAAGCTAAACTCTGTACCCTCCTTGCTCAACATTAATATATAGTACCTCATTATTTTGATGATATTATGTGATCATGTGTTTCATCCGTGGCTCATCTTTGATCCGGATCTGATTTGGTATCCCTCTCCAGGGCAACCACATGTGTGAAAAATCCATGGCCATGTATCCATTCAAGGTTTTAGACCAATCCTGACTTAACAACATATCATAGGTATCTGGGATGTCAACTACTTGGATATCAATGAAGTGGTGTACCCTAGGATCAGAGGCTAACTACATATGAATGTGGGTTAACTCACCTACCACATTAACTTCTGACTTGTCCAGCTGAGTGACTTTCTTCAAGGACTTAGCAAGTGATAAACCTAAGAGCTTACATACTGATAAAGACATAACATTTGTAGATGCTTCTGAATCTACCAAGCAATTGTGTAAATTCTTCCCAAAAATCCTTAGAGTAAGGAGAAAGGGAGGAGACTTAGTTTTACCCTTGTATATTGACACTTGTGAGGTATCAGTGGCATGAACCTGACCTTTGTCTTTAGGCTTAATAGGGATATCCTTAGGTATGGGATCCATGGCTGGTACATTACTAGGGATATTTGAGTTTACTACGGGCTCATCCAAGTATTTAAGAAAGGCCCTTTTTATTACAGGAGTCTTTAATAATTCAAACAAAGACAAACTAATCTTCATTTTCTTAATTTCATCTGCTAAATAAGCGACTAACTTGTCAGAATCAGAAAGCTCATTCATACCTTTTGTTAGCAAGGATGATGATGCAAAGTGTTGGTTCACCCTTGGTGGTCCAGGATTGTTGCTAACATGCACATCTAGAGGTGTGTTGAAGTTATTTGGTGGAATTGAACTTGTCAATGGGCCAGGAGGCCTGTTGCTATTATTTATGAGGTTATAATTATATCCTCTTTGATACTGCTGAAAAGCATGTACCTCATCCGGTTCCTGTTCAGGCTCATTATCTTGCTCATAATGAAACATGTAGTCTTCCAAGGCTAGGGTTGTTTCTTCAAATCCTAGAGTATAATTCTCATGCATCACATCTGCCTATTCTTGGTGATCCATAGAACTCTCTATGACCATTGCTGATTCATATCCTAAGGGTACTATTTCATTGCCTTCAAGGAAAGTAACCTGTCCTGCAATATTTTGCACTTTCGCTTGAAAGTTACTAGCAATAATTTTGAACTGAGGACAATCCAATTCTACATGTGCATTGGTGTTGCAAATCCTACACTAGTTATTCAATGCAACTTCGGCTAAATTAACTCTTGTAGTCTTCTTAGGTTCAGGAGGTCCTTGATTGTCCAAGGGTGATGACAATGTTCCATTATTTGGCCAAGAATTCCAAACTCTTGGAGGTCTGGGAGCATTACTATTATTGAAACCCCTGTCATTATTGGATCCTCTATCAGGATATCCTCTATCATTATTATATCCTCTGTTCTATTGATTTTGTGCATTAGCCTAAGCATAGAAATTTTGATTCCTTAGGTGCATTACCTCGATAGTTAATTTCCTCAATTAAGTAGTTATTTCCTTGATATCCTCCTTCTCTTCTTGCACCTTTGCCACTACATTGTCTTGACTAGGGGAAAAGAATGAAGTGCCATTTCAGTTTGATCTTTTTTCAATAGGAGCATATCCTCGATATGGAACTATATGGCCATTTCCTTAAGGAAGAATTGCATTGATTGGTTGAATCTATAAAGGATTGGCTATTAGAGCAGGATTTAACAAAGCTCCATGAAGGTGCTGCATTTGGTTAGGCAGTGCAGGGGGTCCTATGCTAGGTAGAGGACCATGTCCAACTTGTTTCATCTCAGTATTGACCTTTACTGCCTCTTCATAGGCACCAGCTAAATCTATCACTGCAGGGTTTGTTCTTCTTATAGACATGGTTGTCAAAGGATCTAAGGATGAGAAATAGACTAATAATGTTGCATCTTCAGCAATAACATATGGAGATATCAACCTAGAATAAGCTTTCTGGAAATGGTCATTGAATTTAGCAATGAACTTGCCTTCCCCTCACCTAATCTCAGCAAAGTGGTGATAGACTGTGGTAGCATCAATCAGAATCCTATATCTAGATTTAAACACATTCTCTAGTAGTAGCCAAGAGTTAATGGAATTCTTAGGAAAATTCACATACCACTGGTATGCCTCTTCCCCTAATGATTATGGGAACAATCTACATACTACATCCTCATATTGTATTCTTGCTCTAAAGAAAGCTTCCTTGAAGGTTCTTAAGTGATCCTCTGCATCTTGATATGGATGATATCTAGGACACAATTTGTCTGGATTCTTTGGCAGATCATTGTAAGTTGCAAAGTGCAAGGGCAAATCATCATTGAAGAATTCCATAGGAATTTGTACAAGGACTACTGGTGGTGTAGCCTAGGTTGAACACTAGATGAAAATGGTCTTAGTCTTGCAACACGTAATTCTTGCAAAGGACCACTAGATCTTGACCTAGTAGTAGGCCGGCAAGCCAACTCAAGAATTCAGGGTAAACTTTGAAGGTTAAGACTAAATCTTTGCAAAGACACGGTCAAATTCTCTATAGGAATGGATATTTGCAATCAATTATCTTAGATGATGAGGTATTTATGCAACCTTTAGAGAAATGTAAAGCTTTCAGTTTAAACTTGGAATTCAGGTAACTCTCTGTAAATATCTGATCAATTATCCTAAAGGAAGGGATATTTGCAGTCAAACTACTCAAATTGCAAGGTATTGACAGGATCTTTGTGGAAACACTAAAGCATTTTTCTAGACCGAGAGATTTTGAAATAATTCTTAACAGAGATATAATTGGATCCTTCTGAAGAACAGATTCCTTTTAATTTTAGTGATCTAGGCCCTCCTAGCACAAAAAAACCTGTTGATGTGTTTATTAGTCACAACAACAAGAAATAAAAGTTTACACTCAAACCTTTATTTATCTTGAAAGATATGATGAATTATAGAAGAATTCATAATCCCAAGTTTTCATTGATCAGGTCTTGATTGTCTGACGTTGCTCATAGTTTGATGTGTAATGTTGTTTTCTAGTTTGGGGCCTTACGTCTCATTATTCTTCAAAGTTAGGCAATATTTCTTCAATTATCCAATTATTTGCACCTGCTCTGCATGTATTCTCCACAATTCTATTAAATCTTACACTAATAAGCCAAGATTTAAGCAAATATGTATCAATTTGACCCTAATTCTTAGTAATTCACTTGACTTTAACTCTTATTTAAACTAATTATGAAGATATCTCTAGATTTGATTAGCTCTTTTGAAACTATCTCCAATTTGACTTGATATTTGCTTCTGCACCTTAAATTTACTCAAATATTGTGCCAATAAGCATATATTTCACTACGATTTTCCATTATTTGCATGGATATTCAATATAAAATGCAATTTTGCTAAAATATGCTCTGGATATGTAATTATTTATACTAATTCAACATATTCTCTTTCTATTTGCTTGTTATTTATCATTATTTTGCAGTGATTTACGACTATTATGAAATGAAACGTCAAAAGATAGGGTTTAGAAAATGTAAATCCTAAAATTTCTAAACTTTGATCAATGATCCACATACATACTCTGATACTTTCATGAAAAATAGAGAAACCTTGAACCACGTTCTTCTAGGAATATCCACAACTACATGTAGTTAGTACAAATCTTCAGAGGAAAAGATGATAACAACATGCAATTAAAGTGAATGCACTTCAATTTGAATGTAGCAATCCATCATTACACATTAGAAATCAACCACAAACTACATAAGATTTATGATTAGGAAGTAGTCTACTGCTCCATTTTCATTAAGTATGCTTTAGAATATGTACATCTACATGTGATCCTGAGAAAGAATCTTGGGAAGCCACAAAAGTTTCAAAAATACACAAACTTAGTGCTCACAAGTTCAACAATTCAATCTCCTCTAACAAATGATGATCGCTATCCTTTTATAAAACAAGGATAAGATCAGTTACAAATGATCCAATGGTTAGGATCCATTCAAAATAGTCAATGGTTCATATTGCTTTGACCAAGTCAACCATCCAAGAAGAGTAACATGTGCTGCCAGTTGGCGACTGTCAATAAGAAACAACTAGCAAGGAATATCCCTTAGCATATTCGCTACAACATCCGCTTGCATATCCTACTCGGATATATCATATCCCTCTATAATGACAACCCCTGTGTCTAACTTCTTATAGAAGTCATATACCAATACCACAGTGTCTATCTAGGATTTGTCACCAACCTGGGCTTTTACTCTTGCATACTCCAATGCCTTTAACTGCTCATCAAAAGATATCACCTTAGTCACCTTGTTATCTACCCTCTTGTCATATGCCCTCACCTTGAAATTTAATTCTACCATCTCATCCATGGTAGCCTCTGTAAAATTTAGCATATGATCTTTTATTACCAAATTGAATCTATCCTTAAAGGTCCATATAGATTCCTGCTCATCTAGCATCCTCGTTTCCGCCATGGAATCACCAAGTAGCTCCTCTAGAACTTTCATCTCATCTGATAATAGGTCATGGACCTTTGTACTTATGTCCCCTACCTTGGATATGCATGTCTTCAAAACATCAACCTCAAATTGGAGCTCTTGGATCCATGCACTTACCTTTGCTAAGGTCTGGATGGTCACAATTTTATTCTTTAGGATATATTGATATTTCATCTTCTTTACCTCCCTTAGCCTATCCAAGGCATAGTCACTTTGGCTAAGCCTTTCACCAAATCTTCTTTTTAGGGCTTCTGCTCCTTCCTTCAAAGTAGCCAAAATATGCCAATTGGACAAGGATGTCCTTATTACCTTTTCCCCTACACCCATGAACCGTGTGAACCACTTGCCCATGACTTGGGCTTGATGCTTTTGGGCATCCAGACTTATTATTTCTTCTTCACTTACTAGAGCCAAGGCAATGGGCCTTTTTGATGTATGCATTGCAGATGCTAGTCCTGTAGGTTTAGCTAACCCTTTGCTGAAAGTCTAAAGCTGAGCATTTTACTCCTCCAACTCTTTATTTTTGGTTTTCATTTTCTTAATCCTAGCTGCTATGGCTTCAGTGATCTCCTTGAGCTCCTTAATGTCTTGATCCACCATGGAATGTCCTAAGTCAATTGTTATGACTTGGAATTATTTTACACTTATTTCTCCTTTGCTTTTGTCCACAAGAGGAACAACCAATTGTGTTGTCCTTTTCCCTGTTGTAACATCTCTTTTTATTGTGGATATAGCCCTCACCTTGCATTTAGGCTTGACACTATCCAATGTGAACAGTGACTTAAAATTAAATGTCATCGAGTCATGTATAGGACGTTGTACCTCTAATGCTAGCCATGAGAACACATTTGATTCTGATCCTGTTTGGTCTGACTGCTTAATTTGAGCATCATGTATCTCTATCTCTTTATCCTTATCCTTCTCTGGTGGGATTACCTCTATATCCTCTTGCTGTTGGCCCATATCTTGATCACCACCTTTATCCCTGTGGACCTCTTCTTGTGCAAATAGTTGTTGGTCTACATGTGATGTCTCATCTTGCTTATCCTGACCTATTCCACCACTAGAGTCACCCTGAACTTGTTGTTTAGGCTGATCTAGATCTTGAATATCCTGATGAGGTTCTTCCATGCTTGGTCTTTGACTTACCTCCTCATTAGTTTCTTTATCTCTTTGAGTCTGTTGTCCAGAGGTGGACTTATGTTGTTCATGCTCTTCCTCACCTATCCAGACATCTTGCTATGTACCCTGAATTAAGATATCTATATCCATCTGGGTATCTTCCACATGTATTTGGTTGCAAATTCTTCATCTTCATCACCATCCCCAGGTTGATATGACAAATCTATTATCTTCGGGCTGGTGATGGTGTCTATTAGGACATCCAGATGTCCTGTTGGTACCTCTACTTTAGGGGACTCAGGATTTTCTCTTGCTCCTTCATCATGTCCCCCCTGAGCTTCATCTCTAGCTGCTGGCCTAGTATGCCTCATCAAGCTCTCTATAGGATGGGCAGTCACATCCCTAGTTATCTCATAATCAGTTAAATCAGTCATTTGACTCAGAGGTAAAGGCTGATTGGATTCCTTTTCCAATGCCTCTATTCTTGCCTCCTTGTCTAATTCACCCTTCACCTTTATGATATCTACTGCCGGCACATTGTGTTGTAGTTCTTTGGCTATATGCAGAGTAAGATCTGGATGTTGTCCTACCTGGACATCAACTGATTTAGAAGTAGACCCTCTCATCATTGGGCCTTGGTATCTAATTTTCTTGGGGATTCTTACCCATTTTAGCACACCATCATGCCATTTATTCACCTCTACATCTGTATGCTCGTTCTCCTTTATTCCCACACCTTTGGGTAAGACTATAGGAATAGCTGCCTGAGGTGTATCCCTAGGAGACGATGGCCTGGTAGCAATAGAGATACCCTCTATTGTAAACTCCTATGTAGCCCTTGATGATATTGGCTTAGCCAACTTGGCCTCCATCACCTATCTTTTATGTATAAGGAAATCATCAAAATCTGGCTCATCCCTGTCTTTCATTTTTCTTTTCTTGTCAAAGGTGATAGCAATCCCCTTAGTCTTCAATTCATTAATCTTTTTATTTATCCAATTCTTTGTTATCCCCATCACTTTGGCTATGATAACATGAATGGAGGTTTCATCCTCTTTAGTCTAATCCAGGGGAGCTAGGGGTTCATTATATAATTTCTTATCCTCATATTCAAGATCTACAATATCATTATCATCCACCTTAATCTGGGGTGGCATGGTGTGGAGCACCTACAAAGTCATGTTTTCATTTGTAATAAGGTCTATTTGACCAATGTTTTTTTCATTTCAGTTGTAGCTAGGTCTATTTTGCAACTCCCAAGTGACTTAGGGGACATTTGTCAAGTTGTAATCACATAATGCTAAAAATAGTAATAATGCCAAAATAAGGCAGTAGGGTAGTTTTGGTCGGTTGTCTCCCAGCCACTTGGATTGTTCTCCCAGCCGCTTGGAGCTAGTGTGGTATTACTCAGGGCGAGTTGTTAAATGCCTAGAAGTATGAACTAAATGGAGTGGCAACCAGATCAAATGTAATCAGTTTGAAGAAGTGATCGAATGTGATTGCATTGTGTTCAAGAGAAATAAAGCATTTCTGTTCTGTCCATTTGATTTCCATTTCTGTAAATCGTGCAACTGTAGATTTCTGTTCATTTTGCATTTTCCTTTTGTTGTCATATGTCGTTGTGAAGCATTCCACTGGTGAGATTTCTGTCGAAATCAGTGGAATGGCTTCAATGTATCAGTATTCATTTTGTTCTTTGTTTTGTATTTCCTGTTCGATAGTGCAGGTGATCTGAATAGAGGGGTTCGCGTAGTAAGGACGTCCTAGCATCTTCATGTGCTAGGGTTCACAGGAGGAAGCTGTGCGATGGCAGTTTTGGTGATTCATCCTAAGGTTACGGGCATTCACTGATGGAACACATCCCTACAAAAGTGAATGCCATCGGGGATTTGGGGAATGATGAGAGACTTGGTCGATGGAAAGGTTAGGCGGTCACATGTGAAGTTTTGCTAATTGTGAGAAATTAGGGCATTAGTTTGTGGTTTTCCGCTGTACGCTCCTCATCATATTCGTATCAGAGCTTGAAAAGATTTGGACGGCAAGTCAAATTGACAATTTGTAGGATTGTTGGTGTTTGAGTACTGTTTATGAATGTTTATGTCAGACAGAGACAGCAACATAGAGGCAGAGAGGATGCCTCCCAAAAATATGTTGCAGGACGTTGTCAAGAAGTTGATCGAGGAGATGCTTGAATCCAAGTTGGGAGAGTTCAAGCAGTCCAAAGGCAAAGATAGAGAAGATGAAAGTGACAACGATGAAGGAGATGTAGAAATTGGTGAAACCAGTAAAAAGGCCGAGGAGATACCAGTAGACCAGAGGGCATTTTTAAATGCATTGAAGTCAGTCAATAGGGACACCATAGATGGGTCACCTATGTACAGTGGAAGTATGGAAGCTGAAGAGGTGATTGACTGGATTGAGGCATTGAACAATCACTTCGAATACAAAGAAATCCCTGACGATAAGAGGGTTAAATTGGCAAAGGCAAGATTGCAGGGATCTGCTCTTGCATGGTGGAATTATGTACAACGAGAGAGAATCAAGGAGGGGAAGAATATGATAACCTCCTGGGAGAGGATGAAGGCCAAACTCAAAGCACAGTTCTATCCCCTGGACTATGATGTGCAGATGTATAAGAAATTGCAGAACCTTAGACAGAGAGACCTTGATGTGAATGCATACACACAAGAGTTTCATAAACCCAGTCTCAGATTAAAGAGACAAGAAGAAGAGTTGGAGAAGGTGACCAGGTATTTGAATGGCCTAAGGATGAACATTCAAGATGAGATCAGCATCTTAGCACCAGAAACAGTGAACAAGTGTTTCCAAATGGCCTTAAGGGCTGAAGAGAAGATAAAGAGGAAGAGTGAGCAAAACAATAGAGGTAGAGGTGGAAGGAATTTCAGAGGCAGAGGTAGTTTTGGAGCAAGAAGTCCTAACCAGAGGCCTAGTGGTGAGTCTGGCCAAGAAGAGCAAGTTGGGGACTCAAGTAGCAGAGGAGGCTACCGAGGAAGAAGGCCTAATGGAAGAGGTGGGACAAATGGATCAGGTAGAGGATCCAAATTCTCCAATATGAGATGTTATAACTGTAATCAGATAGGGTACCCAACATACAGTGTCAAGAGAAGGCCTCGACTTCTCATGGTGGTGAGAAGAGAACCACTTTGATTCAAGAAGATGCAAGGAGTGTGACATCTCCTGAAGTGAATCTAGCATCAGAAGTGGGAGAAAATCTAATGATCAAGAGGATGCTGCTCAAGGAACCAGTGCAGGTGGAACCATCACAAAGAAGGGCTTTGTTTAAGATCAACTGCAAGATCCAAGGTAAGGTTTGTAAAGTCATTATTGACTTTGGTTCTATGGATAATATCATATCTTTGGAAGTAGTAAATAAGTTGAATCTAGAAAAGATACCCCATAGCAGTCCATATAAAGTTAGTTGGTTGAATAAGGGGCAGCACATACTCATCAATGAACAAGCATG
Organism: Cunninghamia lanceolata; assembly: GCA_027924645.1. Taxonomy (NCBI): domain Eukaryota; kingdom Viridiplantae; phylum Streptophyta; class Pinopsida; order Cupressales; family Cupressaceae; genus Cunninghamia; species Cunninghamia lanceolata. The sequence goes on along the minus strand of BSBN01000508.1, from coordinate 10,735,363 downwards.
GGTAGAATTTAGTATTGGGGGGTATAGAGACAAGATTTTCTGTGACATCCTTCCTATGGATGCTTGCCATCTTTTACTAGGTAGACCATGGCAATTTGACATAAAGGCTCAGCATGATGGAGAAAAGAATGCTTACTCATTTCAAAAGGATGATATGACTTATAGGATACAGTCATTGGTGGAAGAGGATCCACAACATGTACGGTCTAGTGTAATGCTCGTAGGAGAAAAAGAATTCCTGGACACATTACAAGAAGGTGATGGGGTAGGTTTTGCTTTCATTGTGAAGCCTAAGGGGGAAAAGAAGCAAAGTGTGAGAGAAGTAGGGCCTAAAGAGGTCAGAGATTTGCTTGAGAGTTACAAAGGAGTGATTGCAAAGGATATACCTGATTCCCTACCACCAATCAGAGACATTAGCCATCAGATAGATCTCATACCAGGAGTAGTACTTCCTAATAAGGCAGCATATAAAATGACCCCTCAGTAGAATGAGGAGATAGCTAGGCAGGTTCGAGAACTTTTAGATAAGGGGTTGATAAGAAAGAGCTTGAGTCCATGTGCAGTCCCCACCATTTTAGCACCAAAGAAAGATGGAAAATGGAGATTGTGTACTGATTCTAGGGCAATAAATAGGATAACCATCAGATACAGGTTTCCTATTCCTAGAATTGAAGATCTTATGGATTGTTTGGGAGGTGAGACCTATTTCTCTAAAATAGATTTAAAGAGTGGGTACCAATAGATAAGGATAAGAGAAGGGGATGAGTGGAAGACAGCTTTCAAAACCAATGAAGGGTTGTATGAGTGGCTTGTGATGCCGTTTGGTCTTTCAAATGCCCCTAGCACATTTATGAGACTGATGAATGAGGTGTTGCAGGATTTCATAGGCAAATTTGTGGTAGTCTACCTTGATGATATCTTGGTATTCAGTAAGAGCAAGGAAGAGCACTTGAAACATCTGGAGATAATCTTGAAGAGGCTGCAAGACTAGAAATTACTGATAAACTTGGAAAAATGTGACTTCATGAAACAAGAATTGGTGTACCTAGGTTTTGTCATCTCTAAGGGTGATTTGAAAATGGATCCTTCCAAGGTAGAAGCTATTTTGAATTGGCCTACACCCAAGACAGCAGGAGAGGTCAGAAGTTTCCATGGGTTGGCCACATTTTATAGGAAATTCATTAAGAACTATAGTGACATCTGTGCACCTATGTTGGAGACCATCAAGGGTGGATGTAAGATGAAGTTTGTGTGGACGAGAGAAGCAGATAGGATCTTTGAGAATCTGAAACAGAAAGTTGCTAAATTCCTTGTCTTAGTGTTGCCTGATTTTAATAAGGTTTTCACAATTGAATGTGATGCAAGTGGATTGGCCATAGGAGTAGTATTGAGCCAAGAAGGCAGACCAGTAGCCTTCTTCAGTGAAAAGTTAAATGAAGCCAAGAGGAAATACTTCTCTTATGATCTAGAGTTGTATGCTATGGTACAAGCTCTAAAGAAATGGAGGCACTACTTGCTTCCTAAGGAATTTATTGTGTACACTAACAATCATGCTCTTAGTTTTTTGAATGGGCAGGAAAAGCTCAGTCATCGGCACATGAAATGGGTAGAAAGTCTCCAAGCCTACACCTTCATCATCAAACATAAGAAAGGAATAACGAGTAAGGTTGCTGATGCTTTAAGCAGAAGAGTGTTGACAGTCCAAGAAGTACAGCTACAGAGTATGGGTGTTGAGTCACTCAAAGGATTGTACAGAGAGGAGCAAGATTTTAAGGAAATTTACAAGGTATGCAATGAGTTTGCCAATGCTTTCCACAACGAATTTTCAGACTATACATTGCAGGATGGACTTTTGTTTAAAGGTAGTCAACTCTGTATCCCTAAGTGTTCAATGAGGGATAATATTGTGAGGGAAAAACATAATGGTGGTTTAGGAGGACATTTTGGGCTCAATAAGACCTTAGATCTTGTTAGAAGGTTTTACTTTTGGCCAAAGATGCAATCTGATGTTAGAAGGTTTGTTGAGAGTTGTATGATTTGTCAGAGAGCAAAGGGAGTCTCAACCAATGCAAGACTATACCAACCTTGCCCATACCAAACAGACCTTGGGAAAGTTTGAGTATGGATTTTGTGATGGGATTGCCCAAAACAAGGATGGGTTATGACAGTGTGTTTGTTGTGGTAGACAGGTTCAGCAAAATGGCACACTTTATTCCTTGTAAGACCACCAATGATGCTAGTTACGTTGCAGGTTTGTTCTTTAAGGAAATTGTCAGGATTCAAGGATTGCCTTTGAGCATTGTATCTGACAGAGAACAAATTTGTGGGACATTTTTGGAGAACTTTGTGGAAAAGATTGGGTACAAATTTGTCTTTTAGTTCAGCCTATCATCCTTAGACTGATGGTCAAACAAAGGTTGTCAATAGGTCATTAGGTAATCTGCTGAGATGTTTGACAAGAGAACATGGTAGTAGTTGGGATGTGGTACTCCCACAAGCAGAATATGCCTATAATGATTCTACAAATAGAAGTACAGGGTTAAGTCCTTTTGAAGTTATCTATGGTAGTCATCCTAGAGATATTTTTGAATTACGAGATGTTCAAGGGTTGGACAAAAGGAGTGGACATGTTGATACATTTGCAGAGGCTATGCACAAGATCCATCAACAAGTTAGAGATGCTCTACACAAGAATAGTCAGAAGATCAAGGCTAGAGTGGATCAAAGACAAAGGGATGTGCAGTACCAAATAGGAGATATGGTCATGGTTCATCTCAACAAGAACCAACTACCCAAGGGAAGCCACAACAAGTTGATGATGAGGAAAATTGGACCTTGTCAGATTCTGGAAAAATATGGTTCTAATTCTTATAAAATTGAACTCCTTGATGATATTGCTATTTCACCTATCTTCAATGTTGCTGATTTGACCTTATATCGGAGTCCTAATACAGGAGAAGAGACAACATATTCTTTCCCAGACAATGCAGAGTGGGTGCAGTCTTTACCACCTATGACACCACCAAAAATGGAGTGTATTTTGGATAGCAAGATAGCCAAGAAGACCAGAAATCAGACATATTTTGAGCACTTGGTCAAATGGCAAGGACTTCTAGACTTGGAAGCCACATGGATGCTGGCATAAGACATCAAAAAGTAGGGTGGTGATTTGCAACAGTTAGTCTCTAAGAGGACTTGAGACAACTTTCACCCGGGGAGTATGGTGCGGAGCACCTACAAAGTCATGTTTTCATTTGTAATAAGGTCTATTTGACCAATGTTTTTTTCATTTAAGTTGTAGCTAGGTCTATTTTGCAAGTCCCAAGTGACTTAGGGGACATTTGTCAAGTTGTAATCACATAATGCTAAAATAGTAATAATGCCAAAATAAGGTAGTAGGGTAGTTTTGGTCGGTTGTCTCCCAGCTGCTTGGAGCTAGTGTGGTACTACTTAGGGTGAGTTGTTAAATGCCCAGAAGTATGAACTGAATCGAGTGGCAACCAGATCAAATGTAATCAGTTTGAAGAAGTGATCGAATGTGATTGCATTGTGTTCAAGAGAAATAAAACATTTCTGTTCTGTCCATTTGATTTCCATTTCTGTAAATCGCACAACTGTAGATTGCTGTTCATTTTGCATTTTCCTTTTGTTGCTGTATGTCGCCGTGAAGCATTCCATTGGTGAGATTTCTGTCGAAATCAGTGGAATGGCTTCAATGTATTAGTTTTGTTTTGTATTTCCTGTTCGATAGTGTAGGTGATCCGGATAGAGGGGTTCGCGCAGTAAGGACGTCCTAGCATCTTCATGTGCTAGGTTACGTAGGAGGAAGTTGTGCAACGGTGGTTTTGGAGATTCAAACTAAGGTTATGGGTCTTCATTGACGGAACGCGTCCCTGCAAAAGTGAATGCCATCAGGGCTTTGGGGAATGATGAGAGACTTGGTCAGTGGAAAGGTTCAGCAACTCACATGTGAAGTTTTGCTGATCATGAGAAATTAGGGCATCAGTCTGTGGTTTCCTGTTGTGTGCTCCTCATCATGGCACCTATGGATATCCAATAGTTCTCATTTGGTTCAGGGTCAGTATTTGATATCCCCTCTTCCTTACTTCGTACTCATCATCACAATCTGTCTAGTAGTCCTCCAAGTGGGTGACATGGTTGTACTTCTTATTGATAAATCTTTCCAACTTGTGATAAGGATCATAATCCCTCACCAATGGAAACAACTGTAAATGTAACATTTGTAGATCTACCTCTTCTAGCTTTACATTGTCTATGGATCTAGATATGAACTAGTCTATGTCTAGAGGGAACTTCATATTTCCTCTACCCTCTTTTCTCTTGTATGCTTCAAATTATGGAATGATCTGCTTGATTACCTCCATTAGGACCACTTTATCTGAAGGATACCTAGGAAGCATGAATGGATTTCAAGTGAAACCTTCTATCCTAATGAATGAATAGGATGGGAATTGGATGAACCATGCCCCATGAGGGTGTATACTCTCTTGAGCTACCAATGATAGCCATTGGGCTCTATCCCCTTCCATGAGGCAGACCAGATGCATTATAAAACAATCATTGACTACCTTGAAATGTTGAATGGATTACCTTTTCTCCAATTGAGGGTAGTGCTCCCAGGTGGTTTTCTCATGAGGTAATTGCCCTAACCTTCCAGCAGTCTATAACCCATCAAAAGTTCCCTTGCATGCACATGTATAAACCGGATATGAGGTCATGCAGAAGACTTTGTTCTTATTCCTCCTCCATTTTACCAGTTGCTTATACATAGCATTGTTGATGATCTTGGCCCACTGCACAGTTTTCTTTTTATCAATTACCATGCGGATCAAACCATACATCCACGGCTCAAAGTTCCCTAAGTTATCCTTCCTTCTCATCTGACTAAGTAGTACTATCATATATTGAATTTCCAGAGAGAAGTCATATTTATATAGGTGCTGGGCCATCTTGGCTACAACTTTTGCTTTATTTCCTGGGTCTCTCCATCAAGAGAAGATGAATTTCCTATAACTCGTCAGATTTCCATCATACTCTGCAGCAAGTGCCTTCAAATTTGGCACATACATATTCCTGGGTGTAGGCAAATTGTAAACCTCTTAAATGCCATCAACTGGGAGGTCAGCATACACCCTTCCTTGGTGTTCAATCCTTTGATTTACCACATTATAGTGCTCTGTGCAGTCAACCAACAATTCTAAAGCCTCGGTAACATATGGGAATCCTACCGCATAAAACATCCTTGTGGCTACTATGTTCTTCAGAATAGGATGATCTTCTCTACTCTGAATCCTAATTCTGAAAGAATCTAGATCTGTACTACCACAATGTGTATCCTCTGTGAAGCCATACTGCACACACTCTTGGCTCTAGGAAACATATCCACCTTGAACTCTACATCATGTTTATCTATACGGGGTTGCATCCTGACCTGCAAATTGAAAATGTCCATGTCTTAAACTAGGTCCTAGGTCATGCTAGGGTTAATACTTTCCAATTTCTATAACTAAATACATAGGGCATTCCCCAAGGTGATATGCATGTAAAAGCAAATTAACTTTTGATTTATCTAATTTCAACATTTTAACCTTTTACATGTGTAAAAATATGCAATATCATCACGAAAATGACAAGAGAAGGTTTTGTCATATACGTACCTGTTTGCGAAGACCTTAACCTGGAGTATGAAAGTATTCTAAAATTGTAGTTAGCAGACAATCCTCTATGTAATTCTGCTCCTTGTCACAACCTTGCTGTAACAACTTTTAGATCTTTGGGCTCTCTGTGTAGATCCTAGCTTTCAAATGAAACAATGTGAAGAATAGGAGAAAAATTACCCTTTTTAACTTAGTAAATCCTTCGAATTAGGGCTTATTATGGCTCCCGTGTGATTAGGTGAATTTCTCAAGTACAAATGTGGGAGATTGCTATAGGTGCTTATCAACACGCTTTTAAAATTTAAAAGCCAACGACTTCCTTAAACAACATTAAATGTGAGAAAGTTGCATCTGGATATGAAAATTGACCTTTGATCAGCATGTCCATATAGATTTGTCCATGTGATATCAGTGGGAGAGTCATGTCAAACATCATTGACTGAAAGAATGCCATCGGGCTTTAATTCTACTTAAAATATGCTAAGGTATGTGAAATATCCCTATTGACACGTGGCTTGAAATTATTAGTTGGGATAGGGATATGGATATGTGAGAAGGTATGGATATTAGGAAAATGCAAAATATCCATGTGGTGAATATCTGTGCGATGTCAGTAGATTTAGAACTCTGTATCAGGGCAAGATGATGTGATGTCATTAGGATATGGACATTTGAAGTAAGATATAGATCCTTCAAAAAGATATATCCATGTGAGTTAATATCCATGTGACTTCGGCTACCTGCTTTGTTATTATATAAGTGAAGGTCAAATGACATCATTAGGATCCAGACACTTCACAAGCATAAAGATATGTATATTAAGACAAGGGCATAATATCCATGTGGATGATGTCAGTAGGCTCAAAATATTACTTTGGGGTGAAATTGGATGATGTTACCCAGATGTGGATATTTTGATATGGATATTAATAAGCGAAACATCCATGTCAAAATATCCAGTATTAAATGTCCATATCCATGGGGTGATATGCTAAGTTGAATTTGACAGGCTGTCACTCAGATGTGTACATTAATTAGGATATGGATATTTGGGAGGGACAAAATGTCCTCACCAAAATATCCATGCAGATGACTGCCATCTACTTTGCCAATGGAAACTTGATGGACTCAAAATAAAAGATAATCATTACTTAAACTTTTCATGAACTTTCACTCTCATTCACCATTCTTCACATTGGGTGATAGGATATGACGTCATCCAGATATGGATGCTTATATAACGATTAGGATATTACATTTGTAATATCCATATCCATGTTGACCAAAACTTTGACCACCCATAACTTTCTTATTTCTTTGAATTTTGACATGATTCAAAAGGCAAAGTTACTCTAGCTTTAATTATCTATCCAATGGAGACCTTTTCTAGGGACTTTCTAAACTTGACCTTTAACCTAGATCAAGACATTACTTTTACCAAACTGCCCAAAAGTACAAAAACACAAGCAGAAGCAAAAAGTTGGGTCCCTATTTTGCTGAGGCAAAATGGGGCGTGTTGTGAAACCTCACAACTCCTCCATCATAGTAGTAGTGAAACTATAAATATAGACCAAAATGATAAAAAGACTCTTATCACCTAGGAGATAGGACAAAAACAAATTATAGTGAGATACTTGATAAGACATGTTAAAAAATATAGATTTCATGATACTTCACCTCCTACTTGGAGATATCCATAATATTGCAAATAATTTAAGTACTGCTTGATTGATAATTTTTGTTTGATTATGTTTTTTATTAAGGGGTAAAAATAGGTTTTGAAGGTCCTGAAACCCTATTATAGGAAGCAAAATGTCTGCTAATTATAAACTGACATAAAACTAAATAACATCATAACTACACCAACAAACTAAAAGTTCAACACAAGATGAGAAACAAATTGAAAATTAAAGTCTATGTAGAGTCTCTATAGCCTCAAGTTCTTTGTAGAAATTCTAGTGTAGCTCCAAAAAATCTCACAACTCTCTCTTTGACATGACTTTTCTTCTTCCAACTTCTCATTCTTGTACTAGATCTATTTGTAGTCCCTTTTCTTCCACCTGAGTTTTAGGGTGCCTAGAATCCTCCACAGATCTCTTAAGTTTATCACTTGGGATTTTAATGCCTACTTCAATATTTTTTTTGCACATTTACTAACCTCAATAACTTTATTGAGGTTGTCCTTGATACTCTGCATCTCATTTTCCAAGGCAACAATTTTGTTGGCATGATTTTCCTTAACCATTTAAAGCTCTTTCTCTATACCAACAATTTCCTCCTATTTAACACATTTGGTAGCCAATTTGTTAACCTTTGGAAATACATCCCAATTTTTTTTTATCTTTTATTTTTTACGAAGGAACCTATATATTCCCTTTGAGTCTCTTATCTAGAATAGAGAGCTAAATGTTTAGCTAGTTAATCTCAATAAAAAACCATTTTGTCAAATTGTGCCAAGAATTGGATGCATCATGAAGAGACATCAATTTTTTAATAATGCAATTAACTACCTCTGCAACATCCTCCAAGGATTTGGGATTGTTAAGAGATAAAATAAGATCCCTAGTGGAAGCAGAGTAGGGATCTTAAATGTAGGGGAAAGCACCACCAACTAAAGGTTTAGGGAAGTCTTTCTCCTTCCATTTCCCCTCAATAACCACCCTATGTTCTTCATCCTTCCTTGGATGCTCCTTACTACCATAACCTTATTTTTCAACTCTCCTTTTTATAGAGGTAACCTTGTAAGGGTCCTACCCATGGGGTTCCTCCAACCTTTGTCATTTCTTATCCCTCATAGACCTAGTCCCTTTATCAAAACCATCAATACCGCTCCTATCCTAGATATCATATGTCTTATCGTTAGAAATCAAATCATCAGTCTCAAAACTAGATTCACCATCTCCATCACTATCCTCCCAAGGTTCCAAAACCACAGGGTTGTCACTAGGGGGTCCATTCCTTGAGTCTATGGAAGACTCAACCACCCTTCTCCCTTTCTTATTTCTTTTCTTATGGGACTAAAGGGCTTCTTTGTCTCACAAAATTAATAATGAGCATGATCAAACCCTAATGTAGGGGAGTCAGACCTGGTAACTTTTTACTTTCATATATGGAGTTCTCCATAGATGACAACAAATAGAAAGGAAAAGAAATAAATATTTTATACCAAAAGTGGTTGAGCAACACAAAGTGATAAGAATAGAGGGATTTAGACCTTCCCTCTAAAGCTACATGCCTCATAACATAGATCTACACCTCATCCTAAGGAGGTTTGAGTGAGATTCTAACATGTCTAGAGTGGAGCTTTTTCAAATATTCCATTGGTTTGAGAAAGATAGAAATGACATCATCCCCCAATCTTCTATCTTTGTAAATTTTGGTGCCAATAGTTGATAACCCAGTAACTTCAACAATGAACTCCTTAGTAACTATGAAATCTAGGCCCTATAACATAACTCTTCTTTTGTTCCACCCCTTGGCTAAGTCGATTGCTAAGGTAGTGTCGTATCAATTAAGTTTCTCCAGAAATGGAGTTAACCCTTCATTAACCAAAATTTTCCAAACCTTTGGGTTCTACTTGAAATTATTGTAGCTTATTGTTTTGATTTATTTTTTTTCACCCCCCATCTTCAATTATCCATAGAAGACTCTCGCTTCATGACCCACCAAATCTCCACAGCATACTTCTTGACCCTACTAAAGAAAAAATATTGAAACCACAAATAAGCCAGATAAAAGGTGCTAGATGTATAGTACTAAAAGCCACCCTGTTTGATATGAGTTCCCTTACATGTAATTATAACTAGGAACTTGTTTGGATAGAAAAGAGAGTTCATCATTAATGATTAATAACATCATTATCAATAATCTTTACCATCCTCATGGGATAGACATCATTAGCTATCCAATTTGATATGTCCCCATGATTTACTCCCTAGTTAGCATAGTAGTCGACAACCTTATTTTCCTTGCAGTAAATATGTGAAATATTTACCTTCTCCATACTAGCTATAATATCTAGGGAGTCATGAATCATACTTTCTATAGTCCAACATGGTTTAGTCTTTCTTGTCAAATAATTTACTATGTTCAAAGAATCCCCTTCTAGGATTAAAGAATGGGCTCCTAAGTTTTTTTCCATTTTAAAGTCATGGTACACTGCATATGCTTCAACAAAGTGATTGGTTTGAGTGCCTAACTTGATCACAAATGTGTCTATTAGTTTACCTTTGTCATCCATTAAAACTCCCCTCCCCCTGTAGGACCCAAATTCCCCTTTGAGGCCCCATCAAAATTTAACTTCAACCAATTAGGAGAAGGAGGAGACCATTAAATATTATTCCTTTTAGTTTTTCCTCCTTTAAAAAGTATTGTTATATCAAAATCAAGATTCCATCTTGAACCCACATTTTACTCCTCCTTAGAAGCCCAAATTTTAGAGGAAGAATACACTTTTTCCTTAGCTGCCACAATGAAATTTTCCTTTAAAGCCATTCTTATTTTATTGAACACCCTAGAACCTAAAGACTTATTCTCCCAAAAGATTCTATTATTAGGTTGCTTACAAATTCCCTAGAAAACATGTGATAAAGCAAGGCCCATAAGAGTTTTAAATAGGGGTTATGAAAAGGAGAAATCCAATGTTCAATCAACCTTTGAATATCATTAGGAAAAGTCTAGTCCACTTTTAAGAGAGAATAGAAAACCCCAAAATTCCCAAGAAAAAAGCACTCCAATAGCAAATGAAGGACCAATTCCTTTGTTTCTTTGCATAAAACACATCTATTGGGCAAGATGAAGCCTCTTTAAACAAAATTTTCAATAGTGAGTATCTTGTTCTCACCAACCAACTAGAAGAAGAAGTTGATCTTAGGAATAAGATGAGGCTATAAAAAATTTGACCAATAAGGGGAGGGACCTTGTTTAGACAACATAAAAAATCTAGAAGCCATAGAAAAGGATCTTGACTAGGTGGTTGCTCAAACCAACTCATCCTTCCTTTCAATTTGAGGAATGTGATAAACATGTAACAAGGATCTCAACTTTGAAAGAGCTTTCATAAAAATGGTGGAAGCCAAGGACATGTTCTTCCAAGTCTTCACTCTAGTAATCCTTTTTAGATAGTTAGCAACTTTAACCCCATACATAGGTTTGCATACATCTGCTAAAGGAGATACCCATTCTAATTCCTTTAAAGGAGAGTTCATAAGCCAATTGTCCTCCCAAAAATTTATATTTCTTCTATCACATAGTTTCCATTTAGTACCTTTATTGATAATAAATTTAGTGGTAATCATACTTTTCCAAATTGTTGAATCTTGAGGTAAATCATTAATTGATTTAAAATGTCACCATTTCTCCCTCCCATGTACTTCTTTGAAATAATAGTCATCTACTCCTCTTCATTAATGAGTCTCCAAATCATTTTAGCATTTAGAGATAAATTACAATCTTTGATCAGCCTTAACTCCAACCCACCATTCCTCTTTAGTTTACAAACTCTCCCATGCCATCATTTCTTTTCTTCTATACCAGACTAGAGAAATATTTTCTATATTTTTTCCATAATATTAGCAATTTTTATAGGTATATGTAGCAAACTCATGTTGCAGTCAAGGAGATTGTGAGGTCTACTTTTATCTCACCTTCTATTTTACTTATGATACTTATCATATGGACTTTATGATGGACATGTGGATATTTGGGGACCATTGATCCCATTATCTAGACTTTCATTGCTATATCTTATGCTTTGACTAGTTAGATGGATTATGATATGTTGATGTTATAGCATTTGATTCTATGATGTTTAATGCTATATTGAATTTGATGCAATTGAAATGTTTAGTGATGATTGAATTGATGAAATCTGATGTAGTTTATGTAATGTGTTTCTTTTTTAATTTGTATTTTTGTAAGGTCTCACCTTTTTCTTTGATCTCTTTGAAGTGTTGTAATATTGTATTGTTTTAGTTTGGACAATTATGGTGCTAAATATTTATAAGCCCTTTTTATGTGAATTTATGACTCCCCTTGTGTTCTTAATGGTTGAATAATGACCCTAGGTCATACCCCTAGGGTCTAGGGTCAACTTGAGCATGTTAACCCTTGGTGTGACCCTTGGTTGGTCACCTTAACTTGGCCCTTGAGTAAAGTGACGAAATTTGAAGATGGGAGAGGTGGATGGCAAGTCACCATCCCACCTTGACTAACCCCACTTCCCTAGGATAGGACTACCCTTATCTTTGAATGCTTTGGAAGCTTCCAAAGCCTCCACTTGTGTGAGTCCTCTCCCCTATGCTCTCACACATGTGTGAGAGCATTTGTGGGAGAGTGTGTGGCATGGTGGAAGGAGAAGGTGACAAGTGTCACCTTCTCATCTTTGTGAGGACTCACTTGTGGGATCCCCTCTCCCGATACTCTCACACGTGTGAGCATTTGTGGGAGAGTGTGGAGCAAGTTGAATGGGAAGGTGACAAGTGTCACCTCCTCATTATTTAGGGGATTGTGAGAGGGTTGTGTGGATGAAGGAGAAGGTGACAAGTGTCACCTTCTCATTCATCAAGGCTTGTGAGATAATCCTATTTATCTCCATCTTTGTGAGAAGGGAAGGGTTCTTCTTTTTGGTTCTTTCTTTGGAATTTCATGATTATTGATTTTGGGGAAGGAGAGATAGACTTGGAGAAGTGGAAACTCTTGGAAGGATTTTGGGAGCAAGCTCTTGGAGCTCTTCATCAACACCTTCCATTGCTTGGATCTTGAGAGGTAAGCTCTCATGGCATTCAAGCCTTCTTTAATCTTGTTTTGCTTATTATTTGCATGTGAAAATGTATGTATGTTCCTGAGTTTTATTTCTTTGGTGTTGTATGGGTTTGGGGTTGTTTTGGTGAGCTCTCCATATGAGAGAGCTCACCTTGTAATGGGTGGGAGAGGTGTGAACCTCCTCGGGGATAACCTTCATCTTATTGAGGTTATTTGGTGGCCATGGGCCTTATTGAGAAGTTTATATGATATGTATATGGCAAGAGTGCCTTTAAAATATTTTGGGTATAATGAGTTTATAAGTCATGAGGCCTTGAGATTTGAGTATGTTTTGGTTGAGTTATTGTGGTTTCCCCTTGAGTAGAGAGTTGTCCACTCTCTCACCCACTAAATCCATACTAAATGGAAATTTGTTTTGTGTGTATCCTTGGGAGGGAGTTATTGTGCTTTATGTGAGTGCTTATTTGTATTAGAATCCCTTGTGTTGTGTGTGAACCTGGTTATTTGGATGGCCTCCTAGCTTGGGGGTGGCTTTCTTGCAAGCCTAAGGTTGGGAGGCAAGCTCTCCATGGGCTTGGATAACTTTCTTGTGTTTTTTGTAGGTTTTGGTGGCTCTTGGAGGATTATTTGAAGTTTGGAAGTTTGGAGAGTTTTAATGGATTTTGGTGTATTGTAAAATAAGGCATCATGGTTGCCTTAGCCTATTTAGGCTTGTAAAAGTTGCTGTAGTCATGAGAGAAAATCTCTCTTGAGAGCCCTTGTTGTATAGTTCTTCTATGTAAAGAAATTGTTATTTCAATGTTATTAATGGGTGAGTTCAATACTTTGCTCTTATGAAAATATGATTGTAGTATAAAACAAAATAAATAAACTCTCCCTTACTCTCCTTAGTTTTGTTTAATTTATGGGTTGCAAGAGAAGAGATATCTACTTTGTTTATCTCTTAAATGGTTAAAAGAAAAAAATAGACTAAGCTCTTACCAAGGTTGCAAGTAAAGAATATTTGATGTTTTTAATATTTTACACACACAAAAAAAAGATATACCCCCTTGCTTGAATGAAAAATGTTTAGATTTGTTTATCAAATGAAAAATATATCTATATTAATAGTGATATTTTGTTATACCTTAAGTGTTTCATATATATATATATATAAACTTGCTGATATAAAGTTTTATGCTCACTATTTTTTTTATATATCTCTGTCAAACAAAGAAAACAAAAAGTATTAAATTATATATATATATATATATATATATATATATACACTATATAAATGTGTTTTATTTAACAAGCTTTGAGGGTAACGTTTTAAATTTTATTGTAAAACTTTAATAAAGTAGAGACAACGAAATGAAATTAGGTTAGACTTTATTTTTCTTTTTATGTTGTTGTAGGGCGCTGCCCTGGCGGACTTGGTTGCCCTGCGCAAGGACAAGCCGAGGCCCATCCGTGGAAGGCAGGGCTATGGGACCCCCACCCCCTGGCCGTCACCATTTTTCTTACAATGAGCTCTGCTAAAATAAAAACAAACCCTCCTTTTATTTGTCAGCCCTGTGTCTTAAGCTGTTTGACCCTATTTGGATTCAGGCCTCTGTGTTGTATTTAAATATGAACCAGTATATATATATATATGCTATGTTATACATTTGATCTCTATGCATAGTAAATACATACCTTCTGAGAGTATTATAATATTTTCTGTGTAAATGGCTATATATATATACTCCTGGCAAAAATAACTCTGTGTGTGTATTAATTCAAAAAAATAGAGCGCTGGCTTTTAGAAACTATCTAGACCTTGATAAATTTAAAACATTAGAACATGAGGATAGAGAAATAAAGCAATAGAATTTGTTAGAAAACTATATTATTTTGGAAATCTGTGCTTGAGAAACAGAAAGAAAATAATGGGTTAGGAAATAGAATTTAAAACAACTTGTAGCAAAATAAATATTTTAGAAAACATAAACAATTTCATTGTAAACCTAGTTTGGAAATATACCTTCCATTTGGAAAGGTACTTTCCCATTTTCACTCTCTCCTTGAAACCTGCAAACAAAAAAAAAATTGGTTGTGAGCAAATAATGAGCTTTTAGGTTACTTTTATAAACTCGTTTTAGGGTTTTAGGGCCCTAGGGATTAGGAGAGTGTTTAACAACTTAAACCCAGTTTAACTATATAATCCCACTTTGTGAGTGGGTGGGGTTGTCTTCCTTTGAATTATTGTGGGAGTTTAAGTAATGTATTTTAATTAATTTTATCATTGAAATTCTATGAAGGAAAAGATATAAACTTACATGGTTTGAGTTATTAGTGCATTGTAATTATCCATTTTATTCTTCCAATCCCTTTTATCAAAGTGTACAATTTAAATGGTTAGGTTAATTTATTCAACCCTTTAGTTATTTATTATTTAATTTCAATTTAAATTTTGGGAAAGTATTTAGTGAATATTATTAAATGTTTTTAATTCTTTTTAAATTGTGAAAAGGGTTATAGTGTAAGTATTATTTTAATTTATTTTTACCTCTTCCATAATTGATGAGATGGCATTATGCTGTCGAAATGTTTAGAGAATTATTTCCTTTTGCCCCATTATGCTGTCGATTTTTTCCTAGATTAAAGATGGGGTATTTATTTAATTTAGTTTGAATAATTACGTTTACGTCTTAGATCTTTTGTTTAATGTTTTAGGTTTACAAATCATGCTAGTTGAATTATTTTAATGTTAGTAGTTACTTCTAGAGTTAGATTTTGATTCATATCGAAATCGTACCACCTCACCTAGTTAACTCTAGGGTTGGATTCTGCAAATGAAATCAACCCTCTTAGCATCGCTCCTCACAACACACACCCCCTTAGTGGCTACCATCTCGTAGGGATTATGAAAGGAGTTTCGCATTATCTTGTTTGTGATTGACTTCCTTGCCTTTGGGCAACGTGCATAATGTTGGTTGTGGATGCAACTGTGTTATGTGCGTGTGCCACCAAATGCGCATGTTCGTGCAAGGGGGTTTTAGAGTCGGGTGGGAAAAATCTTTGATAATTCATGTCATGACCATATGACAAATGTGGACATGACATGTGGTTATCATGTCATAACCACATGGCGAATGTGGGCATGACAGAGACTATGTAGACCTTGGCCTTTATAAGTTGGATCTTACCAGATTGACTTAAGATAGAACCTTTCCAACTAGCAAGTTTACATTGAAACATGTCTTATAGACCATTCCAAAATGTATTTTAGAGAGGTCCCTTAAAAGTGACATCCTTAGGTAAGAGGAGGGGAGAGAACCCATTTGACAACTAAGAATGTTGGAAATTCTTAGTTGTCTAGTAGGATGGGTATTGAGAAAGAAAATGGTGCTTTTAGGTAGGTTTATTTTCTAACCTGATACATTCTCATAATGGCAGAGGATTTATCTTAATTCCTTAGCTTCCATAATATAAAATTCTCCAACCATAATGGTATCATCCACAAATTGTTGATGGGAATGGGATCACTCATTGAAGAATGTTTAACTCCTTTTAATCTACCCTCCTTACCTGTTTGCTAGAGAATTCTTCCCAATGCTTCTGCTAAGATGATAAGAAAGAAAGGGGATACAAAATCCCCTTTGTAAATCCCTCTAGATCTTTTAAATAAACCAAATAGGATACCATTAATAATAATAAAAAAATTGGGGGTTGAGACACATTCAGCTATAATTTTTAGGAATCTTTTCCCAAAACTAGATCTTTCTATAACTTTGATGAGGAACTCCCAAGAGACTCTATCATAAGCCTTCATCAGATCTAGTTTCATAATAAAACCACCTTTTTGTTGACATCCATGGAGTGGAGAACTTGGTGGATAGTAATAATAGAGTCTAAAATCTACCTACCTTGTACAAACCTTCTTTGCTAAGGAGATATAAGCTTAGGGAGGATTTTTTGCAACCATAAAGAGATGATTTTTTAAAAAAATCTTGTAAACCAAGTTACAAAGGTTGATTGGATAGAACTCTAAGAAAGCAACATCCATAATCTTTTTTAGAATGAGGACCAAAAAAGTAGAATTTAACTCCTTTATCAATCTACCATTCCTAAAGAACTCCCTAGTTGTTGCAAGAAAATAATCAACAATAATGTTCCAAAATAATTAAAAAAAGAAGTAAGGGAAGCTCTCTAGGCTAGGGACCTTGCTACCTTTGAAAGGAAAGACAACAAACTTCATTTCTTCTTCTATTATGGGTTTCACCAATTGCATGTTATCTTGCTCATCAATCACCAAGGGAATCAACTTCAAGATATCCTTTTGAATGGCTAGATATGAATTGTTTCTTTTAGTTTGGAGGTTGCTAAAAAAATCTACTACTTTTCACTTTATTGAGGCTTCATAAAAAATTCAGTTACCATCCACCCAAATTTCCTTCATTTTGTTAGAAGATCAGTGTTTAAGCGTGGCGAAGTGAAAAAACCATGTTCTTATTTCTAGCCTTCAACCAGATCACTCTAGATCTCTATCTCTAAAAATCTTCTTCTTTATCAATTAAACAATGGAGCTCATATAATAGACCTTTTTTCTCTTGTGAGCAAATAAAACTACTACATGATTAGAATCAATATACAGAAGTGAGCCATCTAATACAAATGGGTTCCATACAATCACAACCCCCTCGAGGCCCCAATAGCATCAATACCTTCACAACCACTATCCTTAAAAATTTATTTTTAATTTTAAGCACTCAATCGACAAGCATCTTGGTTTCTTGAACTAGAAAAATATTTAGCTTATTTTGCCTTGCTAAATTTTCTTGAAGGTCATGTTTATGTCAATTATTTAGCCCACTAACATTCCATGAAAGGATTTTCATTTTTTAATATTTAGCCTACCCTTGGCACATAATGCCTAAAATGTACTCTAACTTCCATCTACCACTTCCTTCTTTGTATCTTGATCCCTTACTTCCTTACTGTTGAACCTTCTGGTTTTCTTTTGATCTGATCCATAGTCTGCCATCCTTTTACTCCTTGTTTTCTTGGATAGGGAGCTAGGCAAAAGTTTCTTTCTAAATCTATCCTTATTTCCTCCCAAGGCCATTGGGGATGCTATTGCTAGGGATCTACTTTTCTTCAACAAAATTGCAATTGACAGGCTTCTTTCCTGATGCAGGAGCATCCCAGATTGAAAGGCAATCTTACATCAACCAAAAACATTTTGTTTCTTTTCTTTCTTGCATTTAGTCAGTTTAGTCTTAGAGGATTGCACCACATTCTATTGCATGATCACTTCATAGTTTGCAGAACAAGAGTAAGACTCTACAATAGTTCATCTGCATCATAACCGGAATTCAAGAGATTTACAATCATCTACCGAAAGTTATCATTGTTAGAAGCTTCATCAAGATTCACTGTTCAAAACATTTAATAGTCAGCATAACACATAGAGTTGCAGCACCTTCCCATGATGTGCAACACCTAATGGAACATATCATAAGGCATTATAGGATCAGAGGCACCTTCCACTTGAACCACAACATGATCCATCAAAATTGGAAGCTTCACCATTAGAATTAGGCTGACCTACATGTTTCATTAAGCATTAAACTTTGAAAACTTCTAAGGCCAACGTAGATCATACTTTAAAATTAGAATTGCTATATAATCATTCACTAGATGTAGTTAGAGACATCAATTAAGTTTAGATGATCTAAGAAGGTAGGATAGTGGATGGTGGAGTATAACTTCAAAGCTATATCTTTCATGTAAATTGTAACAAGCTGAAGGATAGGCCTGTCAGCCCATTGTAGTCCACATACTACCAGCATATGAAGATTGTAACTGATTATGATATTGAATCAATATATTTCCATTTATTGTTCCATTCTTTCTATTTTCCATTGTGTTTACTCTAAGATTGCATGAGAGGACAATCCTATTTCTAGACCCTCCATTTGTGACTGCACCAAGTGGTATTAGAGTGAAGTTTTTGAGTCCTTTGGGGGAGGATGCATTCTGACAGATCTTGAAGTGAACTAATCACCGACATGAGGCAGCCTACAAGTGTTTGTCAACCAAGCACCCAATGTGAGGTAGTTGCAACCTTGTGGTTGGTTCTCTGAATTGAGGCAGTTGCACCAAATATAAGGAAGAGATGCCACCAAGGAGGATGCCTGGTATGATCAATGTTGCTAGAAGAATGGAATAAATGATAGAGATGATGAGAACAATGAAAGTTAGATTGGATGATGTAGAAGAGGATAGAAAGTAAGGTCTAAACCCTAGACATGTGGATGGAACTAATGATGATGAATTAGGAGTTCAAGATGTCAACCAAAATGAGTAAACCCTAGAAGAAGAAGAATCAGATTAGGTAAAGATGTTGAAAGCTATTTCTAAGATTGGTAGGAGACATAGACTGAAAATTTCAAACTATATGAGAAATATGAACCATGAGGAGTTCATTGACTGGATAAATGACATGGAAGAATACTTTGAGTATGAAGAAATTGAAGATCTAGAAAGGGTGAGATTTGAAAAAACTAAGTTGAAAGGACATGATGCTATTTGGTGGAAAGAAGTTTAGTTGGATAGAAATAGAAGGGGAAAGGAGAAAATCATAAAATGGGATAGAATGGTGACAAAACTAAAGAATCAGTTCATACATGTTGACAATGAGCTAGAATTGTTGAAGAGATTGAAAAACATAAGGAAAAAAGAGAAGACAGTGAAAGAATACATTGAAGAATTCCATAAGATGATTATTAGGATTGGTCATAGTTAAGCTAGCAAGGAGAAAGTTGCGTGGTACATAAATGAACTAAGAATAAACATTCAAGAAGAACTAAGTTTGGTAAGGATGACAACAGTGGAAGAGGCATATCAATTTGCACTGAAAGTTGAGGAAAAGTTGAACAAGAGATATGATAAAAAAACAAAGATGTAGAGAGGAAAATTCCATAGAGGTAGAACACAATGCGGCAAAGGAAGGTCATATGCAGAGTAGAACAAGGAGAGTAGCCCATACCACAAAGAGGAAAGAGACACCAATTCATATCACCGAGGGAGAGATGATAGGAGTTTCTACCACAACAATAGAGGAAGTCATAATTCTTATTAGAATGAAGGATACCAGAGAGATGAAAAAGGATTTGACAAAAGATCATTTAAAGGAACTTGTTTCAAGTGTGGAGGAAAAGAACACCGAGCATTTGAATGTCATCAAGGGAGTACTAACAAAAGGCTAGAGAATAGTGCAAGAGAAGCATATGTGGAGGAAGAACCAGTTGGATCACCAAGTTCAATAGGGAAACCAGAAAAGGGTGAATCATTAGTCATGAGGAGAGATTTTTTGCAAGCAAAAACAACTAAGGAGCCACGGCAAAGGAAAAGTTTGTTCCGGACAAGATGCAAATCAGGAGGCAAATGTTGTAAAGTTATCATTGATAGTGGTAGTACTAACAATTTGGTTTCATAAGAGATGGCAAGGAAGTTGAATCTAGAAAGGTTAAACATCTGAAGCCCTAAAAGATAGTATGGATTCAAGATGAGCACAAGATACTGGTGAGTGAACAATGTTTTGTGAAATTTCATATAGGATCTTATAATGATGAAGTGTTGTGTGATATTATGCCGATGGATGTATGTCATATATTATTGGGAAGACCATGGAAGTATGATAGAAAAGAAATACATGATGGGAGGAAGAATACCTATACTGTAACATTAAATGGGAAAAGACATATCTTGATACCTTTGGAAGAAGTGGGCAAGAGTGAAGTATGCGGCAATGCTAGAATCTATTTAGTGGATGGAAGGAAATTTTTGGACGGATTGAGACATGAGAACATGTGTTTTGCATTGATTCCAAAGAAGTGTGGTACTCAAAGTGCAGAAAACACTACCGCAAAAAGAGAAGGACCACCGTAGAAGGAAGTAGCAGAATTATTGGTAGAATGCGGAGAATGTGCCAGAAGGATTGCCACCAATATGGAGTATTAATCATCATATGGATCTCATACCTGGAGCCAATTTGCCAAACAAAGCGGCACATAGGATGACATCAATAGAAATGTGGAGCTAAACAGACAAATATAGGAGCTATTGAGGAAAGGATTGATTACAGAAAGTTTAAGCCCATGTGCGGTACTAGCAGTATTAGCATCAAAGAAAGATGGAGAATTGAGTATGTGTACAGATTCAAGAGCAATTAATAAGATCACATGCAAGTATAGATTTCCATTGCCAAGGATGGATAATATCATGGATTGTTTGAGTGGATCAAAATATTTCACAAAGATAGACCTAAAGAGTGGATACCATTAGATTAGAATTAGAGAAGGAGATGAATGGAAGACTGCATTCAAGACAAATGAAGGATTGTATGAGTGGTTAGTCATGCCCTTCGGATCAACTAATGCACCAAGTACATTCATGAGGTTGATTAGTGAAGTATTGGAGAAATTCTTGGGTAAGTTTTTTATTATCTACCTAGACTATATTCTAATTTTTAGTAGAACCAAGGAAGAACATTTGCAGCATATTAGACAAGTATTTCAGAGGCTGAGAGAAGAGAAACTACTAATAAACATCAAGAAATGTAGTTTCATGAAGATAGAACTTGTATATTTGGGATTTGTGATTTTTGTGGAAGGATTGAAGATGGACCCAAAGAAAGTCAAATCAATTATTAAATGGCCAACACCTGTGAATATTGGGGAGGTAATATCTTTTCATGGATTGGCAAGTTTTTGCTAGAAATTCATAAAAAAGTTTAGTACCATATGCAGACCAATGACAGAGAAAATGAGAGGAGACTAGAAGGATTTTAAGTGGACATCTAGAGCACATAGGAGTTTTGAGTTGTTGAAGTAAAAGGTGACAGAGCAACCAGTGTTAGCATTACCATATTTTAACAAAGTATTTCAAGTTGATTGTGATGCCAGTGGGAATGCAATAGGAGCAGTGTTAAGCCAAGAAGGGAGACCAATAGCATATTTTAGTGAGAAATTGAATGATGCAAGGAGGAGATATTCAATTTATGATTAGGAGTTCTATGCCATAATTCAAGCCTTGAAGAAGTGAAGACATTACTTGTTTCCAAAAGAATCTATGTTGTACATTGACCATCAAGCTTTACAGTATTTGAACAATCAGGGTAAGTTGAATCAGAGACACATGAGATGGGTAGAGTTCATGAAGAGTTATACATTTGTGTTGAAACACCAAAGTGGAAAGTCAAACAAAGTTGTAGAGGCATTGAGTAGAAGAAGGAACTTGTTGGTAGAAATGAGGATAGAAGTACTAGGTGTTGAAGAAATCAAGCACATGTATGAGGATGATCTTGATTTTGTGGAAGCATGGAAAGCATGTAGAAAACCTGTTGTGATAGATAGAATCAAGTGGTTGGATTATTTCATTCAGGAGGATATGTTGTTTAAAGGGAATCAGTTGTATATTTTGCAGAGTTCAATGAGAGAGAATTTGATGGAGAAGCATAGTGGTAGATTAGCAGGACATTTTGGTATTGATAAGACAACAACTTTGGTGAATGAACATTTTTTTGGCCTTAGATATATAAGGATGTAAGGAAGTTTGTTCAAGGTTGTAGAATTTGTCAAGTTGCAAAGGGGAGTAGTTAGAATACTGGATTGTATAAACCTTTGACAGTACCAGAGAGACCTTGGGAAGATATAAGCATGGATTTCATATTAGGATTACCAAGAACATAGATGGGACATGATTCTATATTTGTAGTAGTGGACAAATTTTCAAAGATGATGCATTTCATTCATTGTAAGAAGACAAATGATGTTGTACATGTTGCTAACCTATTTTTCAAGGAGATTGTGAGATTGCATGGATTACCAAAGAGTATAGTTTTAGATAGAGATACCAAGTTCATTGGATATTTTTGGAGGACACTATGGAAGAAGATGAAGACAGACCTAAAGTTTTGTTCAGCATTTCACCCATAGGTAGATGGAAAAACAAAAGTAGTAAATATGAGTTTGGATAACTTGTTGAGATGCTTGGTAGGAGATAAGGAAGGAAATTAGGATATAATTCTACCACAAGCATAGTTTGCCTATAATAATTCAGTGAACAGAAGTACACGAAAGACACCATTTGAAGTTGTGACTGGAGTACAACCTAAAGGAGTTGCAGAGCTCAGAGACATGAATATGGATAATAAAAGGAGTGTAGAAGTGGAAGAATTTGTAGTATACATGGAAATAGTACACAATCAGGTCCGGAAGCATTTGGAAGAGATGGACAACAAGTATAAGGGACAAGTAGATGAGAAAAGAAAACATAAGGAATTGTATGTTGGATATGAAGTCATAGTATATCTTTGGAAGGAAAGATTTCCAGTAGGGACATACAACAAGTTGAAGATGAGGAAGTTTGGGCCATGTAGAATTCTTAGGAAGTTTAACTTAGGAAATGCATAAGAGGTGGAACTACCAGAAGCATTTGGCATATCACCAATCTTTAATATTGTAGATTTATATCAGTATCATGAGGGAGAATCAAGTGACAACACCACTTAAGCTGGTTTTAAGGATCAAATACCACATCAAAAATAGGTGCAGATAGAACACATCTTGGATAGTAGAGTTGGACGCAACACCAGAGGCAAGCTGTACAAGGACTACTTGGTTATGTGGAAGGGAAGATGGGAGGAAGATTCATCATGGATTTCTTAGGCTGAGGTAGACCACATTGGTTTTCTTCTAGCCCCAGGAAAGTGAGGGACTCACTTTTCAAACAACCCCAGGTGTCTGATGTAGGAGCAACCCAAGTTGAAAGGAAATCTTGCATCAACCAAAAACATTTTGTTTCTTTTCTTTCTTGTATTTTAGTCAGTTCAATCTCAGAGGATTACACCGTATTCCACCACATGATCACTTCCTAGTTTACAACATAGGAGTAAGACTCTACAATAGTTTATCTACATCATATCTAGAATTCAGGATTTTTGTAATCATCTATCGGAAGGTATCGTTGTCATAAGCTTCATCAAGATTCACTATTTAGAACACTCAGCAGTTAGAATAACACATAGAGTTGTGTCACCTTCTCATGACATGTGGCACCTAATGGAACATATCAAAAGGCATTATATGACTAGAGACACCTTCCACCTGAACCATAACATGATCCATTAGCATTGGAAGTTTCACCATTGGAATTAGGCTGACCTACACGTTTCATTAAGCATTGAACTTTGAAAACTTCTAAGGTCGATGTAGATCATTCTTTGAAACTAGAATTGCTATATAATCATTCACTAGATGTAGTTAGAGGCATCAATTAAGTTTAGATGATCTATGAAGTTAGGATAGTGGATGGCAGAGTAGCGGTTTAAAGCTATATCTTTCATGTAAACTATAACAAGCCAAAGAACATGTTTGTGAGCCTATTGTAGTCTGCATACTACTGGCATATGAAGATTGTAACTGATTATGATATTGAATCAATATATTTCCATTTATTGTTCCATTCTTTGTGTTTTCTATTGTGTTTACTCTGAGGTTGCACAGTAGGACAATCCTATTTTTGGATAGTCCATCCATGACTGCACCATTCCCCTAGTCTCTCAAACTTAAGCATAACCTCCACTTCTTTCCCTTCTTCATCCAAGGGAGTTTGCTTCAAACCTAAAGCTTGGTCACTTTTCTTCCCTTCCAGAGAGACCACCATATTTCCATTATCTTCTTCCTCTTGAATTAAGCAAGAGTCTTTCTCCACTTCCAAGTCTTCTAAAATGGGGTCTTGAAGGTTGATGTTTAAAAGGTCCTTAAGGGTCGAGGCCCTTTCCCCTTTATCCTCTAGTTTATTCTAGACCTATATAATCTCTTCTTGAATACCTTTAGAATTATCCTGCTCGACTAATTTCTTTATCTTTACGGGAGAGGAAGAGACTTCTATATCTTTCCCATTCTTCAACAAGACTTTTCTAGAAGGATAGTATTTAGCCCAATGTCCTACCTTCTTGCAAGAGAAACAAGCGAAAGGAGATTTTTTAAAGTCCAAATCCTATCTCCAAACACCAAATTTAGAGGAAATGGAGATTTATGAAGGGTAGTATTGACCTTAATGCTCACACAAATTCTTGCATAGACAAGACACTTTCTATATTTTTTAATAGGATCAATGGACAAATGATGGTAAAACACACTTTCTATCCATATAAAAAAATTCATCCTCCCAATAAATCATTAGAAGTCCTAGTAATTTGTCCTAGACTGATGACATGTTAAAGGATTCCTTAGATGATCAAACCTAGGGTACCATTTTTAAAACAAGATTAGCCATGCCTAGAGAACAAGGGACCCTTGAAAGAATATTATATAACTCTTCTTCACAAGAGAAGGAGAAGGAGAAAAAATACCTAGGCATTGCATCTACATCTAAGTTCACATTAGTTTGCTTGTGTTTCTAAGCCGATGACTTAACCAAATTGATGTTTGGTCTAGGTCCAAGGAATTTACCTATTAGAAAGGTTTCCATTTTTAGATGCACCTCTCTCCATAATAGCATCTAGAACTTAAACACAAAACTCGCCAAAATTTGTTCTAAGGATAAGAGAGATTGGAGGATTTGAGATAGGTCCTTTCCCCTTGCATAGATTCACTTGAGATTTAAATAGGGAAGCCCAATTACTTTTTTGGCTTCTTGATTTCTCACTTGAAGATTCACCATCCAAGTTCCCATGGTAAGATTCACCTGACCTAAGAGTCTAAGGTAGGCCCAACTTAGCTTCTTTGAAACCTCCCTTTTTGACCTCAGAAACCAACAAACTGATGGACCTCTTGCCCCCCCGATCCACCTCTGTAAACAAAAGGTCCACCACCTGATCCACCTCTTCATGTTAGAATTCTATAGTAGAGTTATGATTTGATGCTTCTCCATTCAAAAAATCAAACTCTACCTGGCTACTCATTTTCTTGCTTGCTTCCACCATTGTGTTTTTATTTGATTATATTATGTGTAGATAATATTCTAACTATCTAACAAATAAGTATATATATTATGTTTTAACTTGTAGATAATATAATAAATTACAAATCCCTTCAAGCCTTCACTTATTATTCATTAAAACTAGTGATATATCACATAGTTGATTGTGACAAGTAGCAAATATATTAACTATCTTATATATCATTTGTGAATTATTAACTATATTAACTCTTTTATATGCTGATTTCAGTAGTATTTGGGATTATGTCTAGATTTCCTATGATGAAATGAGTATTTGAAGTGATAGATGTCTTTGTAATGAGGTGAGTGACTTGTATTAGTAGTAATACCTATGTAATGAATAGATAGCTTGTATTGGTGGTTGTACCTATTTCTCCTTGGTCTGAACCTATTTAATCTTTTTTCTCTTGGGATTGGCTAAAGATACATAGCATGATGCTCATGATTTTATCTCTAAAATATGTATTGGATATGAATATCTATGGATAGTGTGCGTTTGGACATCCATTGGACTTGGAGGCTAGCTTGTATTGGTGGTTGTACCTATTTCTCCTTGGTCTGAACATATTTAATCTTTTTTCTCTTGGGATTGTCTAAAGATACATAGAATGATGCTCATGAGTTTATCTCTAACATATGTATTGGATATGAAGATCTATGGATGGTGTGCATTTGGACATCCATTAGACTTGGAGGCAGTTTGGCTAGGAGTAGAGATGAATCTAAGAATTTACCTAGAGCCATGGAATGGGAGAAATAAAGTATTGCTTGCTTTGGCCATAGGTGGATTATGGAGGTGTTTTAGATTAGTTCTCCCTTGTTGTAATGTGCCATTAGGAAGACCACTAGATGGAGTTTTCTTGTGGAATTCTCTCAAAGAGGGTTAAACATTTTTGTGGCATCAATATTCTTTTCTAACCTAATGGATATAGTTTAGGACATAGGGCTAGTCAAGGTTGTAGCCCATAACTATATTCATGATGAGTAACTTATTAATCTTTCCAACACTATCATTAATTATATGACCTACATGTTACATTTGTAGATGTGGGTGGCACTTTCCTAATGGACATGTTTGTGTGGTGTATTTATTTCTAAGGCCTAATGGGAAGGGGTAAAGACCACAATCAAAATCATTTCTTATTTTCTTATGAATGTTGTTGTTAATAGTAGAGATAGTTCTCATGAGGAGAGTTCTAGGGAGAGCTCTAGTGGGAGCTTCTAGTTGGTCTCTGAAAGAAAATAAATAAAAAAGGTTTTAAGATTGTCTTTTTATTTTTTAACCATTTTTAGCTTCTTAAGTGTAATAAAATAGTGCCTATGAAATATGATCTCCAACTAGTCCAACACTAACCTATCACACAAAGCTAGGAGTGGACCCTAGACAAGAAAAATAGGAAATAGAAAAATAGAACTAGACTATGCCAAAGAGAGAAAATAAGAAATAAGAGGATACAAATGAACCTAGATGTAGTTAGGATAGTTATAGAAAATGCTAGAAATTATGATGTATAGTTGCTATGAAAGTCTTGCATAAAAAAAAGCATAATAGATGCTCCCCTATGAGTGGAGGTCCATAGGTGTCATAGGATATATGTGTTGTTGTGAGTGGAGGGGTATTGGTTTAGTGTCCTTACTCAAAGTCAACTTAGATTCTTATATGTGTCAAGTGAAGTGCTAGGGATGTCAAATCCACTGAATCCAAGTTCCTATAGGTTTCAAAAATAAGAAAAAATTTAGGAAAGAGTAGTGAAAACCTAATGTAAAATAAAAAAGGAAACACATATAAACTAAGAAAGAAAATCTAGATTAAAAAACCCTAGATCTAATGAAAACAAAAAGAAATAGACTGCTTAAAATTGATAGAGTGTCAAAAAATCCCTAGTAAATTTGGAGGTTATATGATGAATATTTTTGTAGGGACAATTACGTAAGTACACTAATAGGGGTATTGGTGTTCTATCTTAGAATCGCCTAAATTTTTTAGGGCTGATTCTCCTTGTTATGTTGATCAATGCTTAAAATTGTCTTGCATGTCCAATTTGTACCAATTCTTTTACAAATCACCTACAATTCAAATTTTACTAATAAGAACCCTAGAAGGTAGTTAAATCAAAGGAGAAGCTACCTTAGTTAGGCTCCTTGTGGTTTATTAAATCATAAATCCACATGGAAATGATAATGGCATACACAAATTAAATCATATCTAAAAGTAAACTTGCTAATTGAAATGAAATTAAACCTTAATATGCTTATCAATAAGTGGATGCAATGAGAGAAACTAAGGCTTGGTGAGAGAAGGAAACGGAATGAAAAATGATAATGATGGTAAAAAAACATATGGATATAAAGAAGCATGAAGTGGGAAAGGGAAAATAGAGGTTTAGGAAAAAATAGGGTAGATTAGGAAAGAAATTGAGAGAGAAGAAGAAGAAAGGAAATGAAAGAGATGAAGATAGGAATAGGACCATACAGACCTACTCCATGGCTTAAAGATGATGCATGGATGAGATCCAAAGCTTGATGATGACATTGTAATCTCCAAGGCTCTAAATCTCTAAGATACCAAAGCAAAACTCCAAAGTGCAAGAGGCAACTTGAATATGTATTGTATTGTTCTCTAGTGTGATTTCTTTTTGATGTTCCAAATGAGAGGAGGAACCTACTCCTTTTATATATTTTTGGGGCCAAATTTTACCTTTTTGAGTAGAAACAAGTCGAATTGGGTTTATTCAACCTATGATAAGTTTATTTAAAACTTGTGAAATCTAGATGTGCACATTATGGAAGAAATAAGGTAAAAATAAGCTAGTCTTTTAAGAGGATAATGAAACATTTATTTTTTGGAGAAATCACCTTGGAAATGAAGACATTGGTAGCTTATGTGTGAAGAAAGGTAATAAGTAGGGGGAAGGACACATGAAAGGGGAAAATGAAACATAGGGATAAGGGATAGGGCCTATAAAGGGGTTAAGACACCTAGAAAGGTGGTAAGAGACACATAGGAAGGGGTCAAGATAGGTAAAGAGGGAAAATAAGCTAGATAGAGGTCAAAAGGGGATAAATTAGGTAAAACACTAAAATAAGTATAGTAAGAGTACAATAAATCTTATAGATAATAACGAAATACCAAGGATACATTTTACCAAAGAAGAGATATTGGTATTTAGATTGTTTTTGTTCTATGTTCTACTAGTTGTACTTGGTTCTATAAAACATCAATAGAGAGTAGTCATTATACATAAACAAAATGGTGTAGTCACGGTAGGAGGGTTCACAAAATGAACTATCTAGACCATGCAGCAAGAGTAAACACAACTGTAGACGCCCTAAAATGACCATGTCATCACATGACTTGCATTTCATCAATTCTCTTAATCACCTACATTCAACGCTAATTAAATAATCTAATTATTTAATTAATTTCATCAAATTCTTCCAAAATTCCAAAATTGTGACATTAATTGAATAAATTATCTTTATTTAATTAATTAAATTAAATTCTTTTTTATTCTTCCAAAATTAAATAATTTTAATTATTTAATTAAATCTTATCCCCTTTCAAATTTTAAGTCTCCATTAATTAAATAAATTCAATTATTTAATTAATTCCTCCAATTCTATCTTATCTACAATTAAATAATTTACATTATTTAATTAAATCAATTATTCTTCTAAATTTAAATAAATCATGCAAATTTATTTAAATTATCTCAATCCTCTGAAAATAAATAAAATCAAGTATTTTATTTATAATCTTCATATTCGTCTAATCTTGCACAAACAATTAAATAAATTTATTTATTTAATTTACTTTTTCCTCTAAAAATAAATAAAATCAAATATTTTATTTATAATCTTCTATTCCTCAATCATGCACAATTAAATAAATAAATTTATTTATTTAATTTCAGTTATCTTCCAATTTCTCTTAAAATATCTTGTTAACTCGTGTGCACAATCAGTCTTATTTTTAGAACTCTAAAAAAGGCAAAATTACAAGTTGAGTTATCTATTCAATCAATCTTATTTTCATCATATTTTACTAAAAATATCCTTATGGATTAACACATGTTGTGTGCACATTCATCATGGTTATTTGATTTATCTCCTCCGTTGATTCTTCTGAATTATCTGGACCGTTCATCGATCTCTGTTGAAACCTATATAAACCCCCCTCATCTTCTTCACAAATCCTCTTCGATCACTTATTCTCAAGCATACTTAACAGTGCTTTGAGTATACATCGCATCGATTGAGCAACTTTACGATCTCTTAACATTGATCTATTTGAGCACTTTGAGCACTTTACTTGCTTGTTGTAACCATGGTTTCACAGCACTATTGAGCAATCCACATTCATCCAAAGGGAACAATACAAATCTCGGTAAAAGCTTTCATATTTCATTGATTTATTGGTAAATGGCTTTTATTTAGATTGGTTCTCTTTATGTTATTGGGTTTTTGATTTATTAGTTTTAATTTAGTCAATTTTCCTCATACACAACAACAGAAACAACTCCAGGATATGAAACCAATGCAGATTCAGTCACTCAGTATATTATAGAATTTAAATACAAATCAGTCGGCAACATGCAGGTTTACAATTAGGGCTCATAGGCCTGATTACAGAATATTAGGATATGCACAAGATATAGCTTTGAAGCTCTTTCACACAAAATCTAAACTATCAGCTATCTCTATATCATGAACTTGATCGCTACTTTCCTAGGCATCTATTACATAAATATATATCATCTCCAAAACCAAAGATTCCTCCATGTCGGCCAAGAAAGATCACAAACTTCAATGAAGAGCTGTAACATGTGTACACGGATAGGTCAGACCTAAATGAATAGAATTCCTCTGCTAATTAATGGAATGGTGTGTGGATCTCGGGGAAGGTTAGCCATGAACCAAGGATCAATGAATGATGTGTCATTAGGCTTCACAGGTCGGGAAATGCTCTACGAGTCTTTTCCTTTAGCTGATTGTCTGAGACTATCAGGATGCTCTATTTTGAGAAAATAGTTGATCTTCTGATGGCGATATCTTTTCGGTACTTGATCCAAATGATCTAAATTCTAGATATGATGTGGATGAATGAATGTAAATGCTAAGTCTAGCTCTGTAAGATCTGAAATGCAACTACAGTAGAATGCAGACAAAAATATAGAAACTGCTACTGACTAAATTACCTGAATTGAACTGGAAAATAAAAGAAACAAACTGAAATCCAAATGTTTCTTTTTGGTTGATGCAAGATTGCTCTTGAACCAAGGATGCTCCTCCATCAAACATCTAAGGTTATTAAAAAAGTGAGTCCCTCACTTTGTTGGGGCTAGAGGTGTAACGTCAGAAAATGTCCCCATGGGGGCTTTTCCCTCATAAGGTTTAGCTCTCAGGTCTTTTGCATGCATTTAGGACATCTTAGTTTATATTTTGGCATCCTGATGGAATGAGGCCTAGGTTTCATGGCAAAGTGGACCTAGGAGGACCCCTTGACCTTAATCCTGCCCAAAATAGGGGCAAGGACTTGGGTGCCCGCGCCCTAGTCCTGCCCTATTTTGGGTCAGGCCCAAAATTTAAGTGTCAGTTTATGACCGTTATTTGGTCCTTTTACCGACAAGGTAAGTTTTGATTTTTGAAATCTTGGCAGGAGTGCTTGTAGTTGCATATAAAAACATGTTTAGGCATTCATTTGTAGACTAGATTTCAATTAGATGGCGATAGTGATGTTCAAGTGTTCTCAAGGTGATTCAAGGCTTTCATTATGTTGCAAGAGTAGGCTTGTGTGTTTTGTGTGTTGATATTTGCAGATTTGAGCATCCATTTCATCATGGAATGAAGGGCATCTTCCTCCCATGATATCTTCACTACAAGGTGACATTATATTGTGATTTCATCATTGATTCCTTTGGTTTTTATCTCTGCCTCACAAGGGCACTCACTCTTTATTTGACAACGGTGTTCAGAGACTTAAGTGTCCTCCGAGGCTTGACTGAGGCAAGCCTCTAAACACCACAACCCACAAACCAAGTCTTGTGATTGCAGGTTACAGGTATCGTATTTGGGAAAAGTGGAGTTGCAGGAAGGATTGGCAGGCATCAAGGATTCAAGATTTGAAGAAAAGTAGGACATAAGAGCACTTCCAGGACTTGGGCTCTCGCTCTAGTGTCCTCCACATCTGAGTTTTGGGAAACATAAGTTATAGGGCTGATCAGTGTTGGAAGGAGGTCCAGATCCCATGAAGAAACTGGCACCTTGGATTTGGGCACCTGATCTAGTGTCCCCAACTGTTCCACTTCAGAACCCCAAAAATAGGTACTCTGTGATTTGGTATTTTACTCCTATTTGCAAGAGCATTTTCCATTATTCATCAATTTGTTGCCGTATTTGCATAATTAGGGTTTTAATGGTCAATTGGGCATAAGAGAAGGAAAATTGATTATTAAATTCCCTAATCCAAGTTTCCCTACATTTGCAAGTGACTTAGGGTATGATAGTGCTCGCCACTCGACCCTAGATCCTTGAATGTATAGTGGAGAGGTGGATTTAAACATCTAAAATCTAGAACATTAATAAATCCAATTTTCTACCTAAACAAGAGGAAAACCAAGATGGTCCACCTTAGCTTGAGAAATCCATGATGAATCTTCTTCTGGTCTGCCTTTCCACTTCACAAGATATTCTTTGTATTGTCTTCCTCTGGTGCTACGTCCACTTCTGCTGTCCAAAATGTCTTCAATCTGCTCCGGTGCTTGTTGTGGTAACTGCTTCTTCAAGTCTTCTTCAATGCTGTCACTGAACTCTACTTCATGATACTAATATAGGTCTGCAATGTTGAAAATGGGTGATATACCCAATGTCTCTGGTAATTCCACTTCATATGCATTTCCTGAATCAAATTTTCTAAGTATCCTACAACGTCCAAACTTCTTCATCTTCAACTTATTATATGTTCCAACTGGAAATCTTTCTTTTTTCAAGTATACCATCACTTCATCTCCAACTGCAAATTCCTTATGTCTTCTCTTCTCATCTACTTGTTCCTTATACTTACTGTTCATCTTCTCCAAATGCTTCTTAACCTGATTTGCACTGTCTCCATATGTTCTACAAATTCTTTTGCTTCTGCATTTCTCTTTTCTGCCATATTGATATCTCTCAACTCTACAACTCCTCTAGGGTTTACTCTGGTAATAATCTCAAAAGGTGTTCTTCTGGTACTCCTATTCACTGAATTATTGCATGCAAACTCTACTTGTGAAAGGATCAAATCCCAATTTCCTGCCTTCTGTCCAACCAAACATCTCAACAAGTTTCCCAAACTCCTATTCACTACTTCTGTCTATCCATTAGTCTGTGGATGAAATGTTGAACTAAACTTCAAATCAGTCTTCATCTTCTTCCAAAGTGTCTTCCAAAAGTATCCAACAAAATTTGTATCTCTATCTGAAACTATACTCTTAGGTAATCCATGCAATCTCACAATCTCCTTGAAAAATAGGTCAGCTACATGCATTGCATCAATTATCTTTTTACAAGGTATGAAATGTGCCATCTTTGAAAATCTGTCCACCCCTACAAATATTGAATCATGTCCTCTCCGTGTCTTAGGAAATCCCATTACACAATCCATACTTATGTCTTCCCGAGATCTCTCCGGTACTGTCAAAGGTTTATATAATCCAATATTCCGGCTACTTCCTTTTGCAACTTGACAAATTCTACAATTTTGCACAAATTTCCTAACATCCTTATGTATCTAAGGACAAAATTAATTTTCACTCACCAAAGCTACTGTCTTATCAATGCCAAAATGTCCTGTCAATCCACCACTGTGTTTCTCTTTGATCAAACTATCTCTCATGGAACTTCTAGGTATGCATAGCTAATTTCCTCTAAACAACATATCCTCCTGAATGAAATAATCCAACCACTTACTCCTATCTGTCACAATAGGTTCCTTGCATGCTTTCCAAGGTTCTTCAAAATTAATGTCTCCCTCATACATGTTCTTCAATTCATCAAATCCTATCACTTCAACTCTCATCTCTGTTGGCAAGTTTCTTCTCCTACTCAATGCATCTGCAACTTTATTTGACTTACCACTCCTATGCTTCAACACAAATGTAAAACTCTACATGAACTCTACCCATCTCATATGTCTCTGATTCAACTTTCCTTGACTATTCAAATATTGCACAGCTTGATGATCTGTATACAACACAAACTCCTTAGGCAACAAGTAATGTCTCCACTTCTTCAAGGCTTGAATTATGGCATAGAACTCTTGATCATAAACTGAATATCTTCTCCTTGCATCATTAAACTTCTCACTAAAATATGCTACAGGTCTACCTTCTTGACTTAATACTGCTCCAATTGCATTCCCACTTGCATCAAAATCAACTTGAAATACCTTATTGAAATTTGGTAATGCCAAAACATGTTACTTTGTCAATTTTTGCTTCAACAACTCAAAATTTTTATCTGCTCCTGATGTCCACTTGAAATCTTTTCTATCACCTCTCATTGTATCTGTCATAGGGTTACAAACTAAACTAAAATTTCTGATGAACTTCCAGTAGAAACTAGCCAATCCATGAAATGATTCAACTTCTCTAATGCTCTCTTGTGTAGGCCATTCAACAATTGCTCTTACTTTCTCAGGGTCCATCTTTAATCCTTCCGCATAAATCACAAATCCCAAATAGACTAGTTCTTCCTTCATGAAACTACACTTCTTGATGTTTATCAGCAAATTTTCTTCTCTCAGTCTCTGCAAAACTTGTCTCAGGTGCTGCAAATGTTCCTCTTTTGTCTTACTGAAGATCAGAATGTCATCCAAATATACAATAACAAACTTACCCAAGAATCTGTTCAGAACTTCATTCATCAATCTCATGAAAGTACTAGGTACATTTGTCAATCCAAAAGGCATCACTGACCACTCATACAATCCTTCATTTGTCTTAAAAGTAGTCTTCCATTCATCTCCTTCTCTGATTATGATATGATGGTATCCACTCTTCAAATATATCTTTGTGAAATATTTTGCTCCACTCAAACAATCCATAATATCATCCATCCTAGGTAAAGGAAATCTATACTTAACTGTGATCTTGTTTATTGCTCTAGATTCAGTACACATTCTCCATTCTCGATTTTTCTTCAGTGCTAATACTGTAGGTATTGCACAAGGACTCAAACTTTCTCTGATCAAACCTTTCCTCAACAACTCTTGTATCTGTCTATTCAATTCTTTATTCTCTGTCGATGTCATTCTGTGTGCTGCTTTGTTAGGTAAACATGCTCCAGGTATAAGATCCATGTGATGACTGATACTTCTAATTTATCTGATATGATGTCATCATACTCTGTCAGCAATGCTTTTATCTCCTCTAGTTGTGATTCTGCAATCTCCTTCTTCAATATTTTAGGTTTCTTAGGGATCAAAGCATAACACATATTCTCATGTCTCAAACCATCCATAAATTTTCTTCCATCTACCAAATAGATTCTAGCATTCCCACATACTTCACTCTTAGGATCATCCTCAAAAGGAATCAAAGTAATTCTCTTTCCATTTGTTGTTATAGTGTATGTATTCTTTCTCCCATCATGTATAGCCTTCCTATCATACTGCCAAGGTCTAGCCAACAAGATATGACAAACATCCATGGGCATAATATCACACAAGACTTCATCATGATAAGATCCAATATGAAATTTCACCAAACATTGTTCACTCAACAGTAGCTTATGGTCATCCTAAATCCATGTTATCTAATAGGGCTTAGGGTGTTTTAATCTTTCCAACTTCAGCTTAGTCACCATCTCCTCTGAAACTAGGTTATCTGAACTACCACCATCAATAACAACTTTACAACATTTACTTCCTGATTTGCATCTTGTTTTGAACAAACTTTTCCTCTGCAGTGGTTCCTCATTTGTCTCTACTTGAAATAATGCTCTCCTCATCACAAGTGATTCTCCTTTCTCAGGTTTACCAATCGAACTAGGTGATCCAACAGGTTCTTCTTCCACATAGGCTTCTCTTCCACTGTTCTATGTTCTCTTTCTTGTACTTCCTTGATTACATTCAAATGCTCTATGTCCTTCACCTCCACATTTGAAACAAGTGCCTCTGAATGTCCTCCTATCAGGTCCTCTTCCTTCTCTTCTATACCCTTCACTTCGGTATGCACTAGGGTTTCCTCTGCGGTAGAAATTTCTGTCATCTCTTCGGTATGCATTGTTATCTTTGTCCTCCTTCTTGAATGTGTTCTCTTGTCTATTCTACTCCTCATATGACCTCTCTCCTCTGAATAATGTTCTACCTCTCTGAAATTTACCTCCTCTGCCTCTCTGTCTCTGATCATGCCTCTTGTTCAACTTCTCTTCAACTTTCAGGACAATCTGATATGCTTCCTCCAAAGATGTCATCCTTACCAAGCTTAGTTCTTGAATGTTAAATCTCAGTCCATTGATGTATCTAGCCACTTTCTCCTTGCTTTCTTCACTATGTCTAGTCCTTATGATCATCTTATGAAATTCTTCAGTATACTCCTTCACAAATTTCTCCTTTTGTTTCAGGTTTTGCAATTTCTTCAATAATTCCAACTCATAGTCAGTAGGTATAAAATGGTTCTTCAATTTTGTCACCATTCTATCCCACTTTGTAATATTTTCTTTTCCTCTTATGTTTCTATCCAACTAAACTTCTTTCCACCCTATAGTAACATGTCCTTTTAACTTTGTCTTTGCAAATTTCACCTTCTCCAAATCTTCAACTTCTTCATATTCAAAGTATTCTTCCATGTCATTTATCCAGTCAATCAACTCTTTAGGGTTCAAATTGCCAGTGTTATTAGGTACATCAACTCTAGGTCTTTTCCCAATCTTTGAAATAGTTCACAACATCTTGACTTGATCTGATTCTTCTTCATCATCACCTCCTAGGGTTTCACCAATTTGTTCAACAGATTGAAATTCCTCTTCATCATCACTTTCAACATTAGGTCTAGGTGTCAATCCTCTTCGCCTATATTCCTCAACAACATCCAATCAAATTCTCATTGTTTTCATCATTTCCATCATCTCGTCCATTCTTCTAGCCATTTTTCCAACAATAGGGATTCTCCTCGGTGACATTCTTCCTCGGATCAAGTACAAACTACCTCAAACTCAGTGATCAGGCTACAAGGTGACAAATGCCTCAAATCGGCGATCAGTTGCAACATGAGTAACCTGCCTCGGATCAGCAATCTATCCACAGCAAGATCTTACATAATTCCTTCGCCAATTTCGCTCACTTCGCTCCCAAAGATTTGAACTTTCGCTCTAATACCATTTGGTGCAGTCACAGTAGGAGGGTTCACAGAATGAACCATCCAGACCATGCAACAAGAGTAAACACAATAGAAACAACTCAAGGATATGAAACCAATGTAGATTTAGTCATTCAATATATCATATAATTCAAATACAAATCAGATAGAAACATGTGGGCTTACAATTAGGCCTCACATGCCTGATTACAGAATATCAACATATGCACAAGATATAGCTTTGAAGCTCCTTCGCACAAAATCTAAACTATTAGCTATCTCTATATCATGAACTTGATCACTGCTTTCCTAGGCATCTATTACGTAAATATATATCATATCCATAACCAAAGTTCCCTCTGTGTCGGCCAAGGAAGATCACAAACTTCAATGAAGAGCTGTAATGTCTGTACACAGATAAGACAGACCTAAATGAATAGAATTCCTCCACCAATGAATGGAATGGTGTGCGGATCTCGAGGAAGGTCAGCCACAAACCAAGGATCAATGAATGATGTGTCATTAGGCTTCACAAGTCAGGAAATGCTCTCCGAGTCTTCTCCTTTAGCTGATTGTTTGAGACTGTTAGGATGCTCTGTTCTGAGAAAACAGTCGATCTTCTGATGGCGATATCTTTCGGGTACTTGATCCAAATGCTCTGAATTCTAGACATGATGTGGATGAATGAATGTAGATGCTAAGTCCAGCTCTGCAAGATCTCAAATGCAACTGTGATAGAATGTGGACCAAAATACAAAAACTGCTACTAACTGAACTGCCTGAATTGAATTGGAAAAGAAAAGAAACAAACTGAAATATGAACAAATTGAAATGCAAATGTTTTTTTTTTGGTTGATGCAAGATTGCTCTTGAACCAAGGATGCTCCTACATCACAAAAGCTAACTATAACATAGGGAAAATGAAAGAAAATCTAGGGAATAGAACCCAAAACTATCTAATAGTAACTAAAGAATGCATGGCA
This sequence comes from Cunninghamia lanceolata, assembly GCA_027924645.1. NCBI lineage: Eukaryota > Viridiplantae > Streptophyta > Pinopsida > Cupressales > Cupressaceae > Cunninghamia > Cunninghamia lanceolata. The sequence goes on along the minus strand of BSBN01000508.1, from coordinate 10,697,629 downwards.
TATCATGAGCATAGGAAATGGTGGAAAGCTTGGACTAACCACCTAGGGAGAGATATGTGAATATCTTCTCCATAAAATAAATTGAGGAGAGAGAGGAAAGAGGAAAGAGAATAAAAGTGACTAGTGAAAAAGGTACCATAGCAAAGGCAAAATAGAAAATAGGAAACCAAAAACTAGACACTAGAAATTGGTCAATTGTCAAGATTTTATAGGCTTTAAGGTAGCCACTTAAGGATAGGGCCAAGCGAGGTCAATGGTAATATTGTTGATGATGATGGTCAATAAAGGAAGTAAAATGTTAAAAATATTGGCTATTTGGTGGTTGCCACCATGGCTATATGTAGTTGCTACCCCAATGTATTATCTATTTGGCGATTTCCACCCTAGATATATGTAGTTGCCACCTCAATATATTATATAATTGACGATTGACACCCAAAAATGTAAATAGACAATGTGATGATGTCATCAATGATTGTAAGGTAACCAACCAATTTTATAAAAGGCTAGGCTAAGCCTAGAGATGACAGGAAATTAGATTATTAAGGTCATGGATCATGATCAAGTAAACAAGAGAGTGAGTGATATAGAACATATGGCCCCCTTAAATTAATTAGTGATAAAGGAAAATAATATCCAATAAATTTAAGGAAGAATGAAAATTTCAAGGATTTTGATGAGAGGAGAAGATAATCAAGGACAAAGAGAGATCAAATAACTAAGAGTAGTAGAGTGAGATCATGCCCCTAATATGAGCAGATAAGCTCGAAAGGGTCTCAAGGGGGAAGAGAGATAAGACATGAGGGTGAATAATAAAAAACTTTCTCATCTTAATATATCCTATCCTCATTAGTTTAAGTTTTGGATTAGATTCCATCATACTCATGTGTTCCATTGATATAATTGATACTACGTTTTATGCAAACTAAGGCTGGTATACCATTGGAGGAGCCTATGAGTATGTTATCATTCTATTAAATGTATGTGTTTGGATTAATGGAAATTCATCCATATGACTACACATTATGTTGATATCTTTAGGTAAATGTACAAGAATGTTGTTATCATCTTGAAAAGGGGTTTGGCAAGGAACTAGTATGCATGCAATAGGCCTAGTGATAAGTTCTGGGGGCTTATCAAATAAAAGTATGGTTGTTGAATGTTTTTGTATTGTTTTATCATTATGCTACTATTTTCCTTTTGAGGATACCTCTAATAACACCCTCCTAGGTCTGGTTAAGCTCAAAGTGTAAGTGAGTTTACCCACTCACAAGAATTGGTCCATTCATACCATTGTTTGAGCATAAGTCTTTCCCGTCACCTTTGATGACACTATCCCTAGACTAAATTTTTGGTGCTGGTCTTTACAGTTTGTGGATATACATGTTTGAGATCCAACATATCAAACTTGAATTGAGGGCCATTGTCATCAATGTTCATCAAGGAAGTAGTACTAGACTTGGCATTGAAATGTTGGTTATCTTTCCATGGGATGACATTAATAGTAAACTCATCAAAAGAGTCAAATAAGTGTAAATCTAATTCACGGTATTGTGCTAATTTTTCTTCCTTGGTCTTATAATCACCCATTAATTATTAAGCCACAAGTTGGGAGTCAAACAAGGTGTTTAGGAAAGCATGGAGAGCTAATATAAGAAAGGTGCACCCCCAAGTAGGGAAACAAAGCATAAACCATAATATAGAAGGTGAAATGAGAATAGAAGGTGCAACAAACATGGCATAATCAAAGGGGACAAAGTTGAAGGACACATGAGGTAAATGGATAAATAGGCAAGGAGGGATTGCAACATATACAGCTAACATAAATAAAAAGCCAAATTAGAAATGATACACAACATAAGGAAGAAGTGACATAAACAACACAAAACATGTTCAAAGTCACTTGTGTCAACATAATCCACTAAAGGTGTCTTTACATCATCCATATACAAACTAGGAACATGGAAATATAAAGCCAAGAATAGAAAGAAAAAGCATAAACTGTGGTGAGGATAGATGGGGATATCTAACCAACAAATTCATTCCTCATCATGTGTATTAGGTAGTTTCTCTTATATGTTATGTGTGACCTTAATATAGGGTATGTTATATGGAACATGACTAATATCTTGATGAACATGAATTATTTTCATGATTCATCTTACCAAGTGAGGGAGTTGTGTGCTCATGAGTATCTTTAATTTTTATCTTCCATCTCTATAGGTTATTGAATTTTATCTCATAATGCAATGCCTCAATCCTTATAATATCCATGTGTATGAGTACTAAAATATTTACCCTTCTGTGTCTTAACAAGAGGTGAAATAATGATATTGTGTCGCAAAAGTTGTTCTAATATGATAGGCTAAGGAGGTATAATAGGTTGTTGCAATGGGACATCTTAGCTTCTAGCTAGTGTTGAAGAGAATGACATCGCATGAAATGAAGGTTTAGTGCATGCAAAAGACATATGGATAATAAGATCAAAAGATAAATCAAGAGAAGGTGTCATCGTATGCATACTATCCTCATGGGCTCTAGGTTTGGCAAAATAATCCATTAAAACCTATGCCAATTCTTAGTGTAGGTTTTTATTCCTTATTATAAGGTTTTTCCTACACATCTATTTAAGCTTTCTTAGGTTAATAAAGCATGTTTTATTAGGTGAGAGGATTATGAGGTGTCACCTTTCTACATGTGAGCATCCATTAGCTATCTTGGGAAGATACTTTGCTATCTTTAGTCTGATAGATGGTTGCTTCTCATTGGTTAGTGTTGCCACCTCCTCCCTCTGCTTGGTCTATATAAGCATGCTACCTAACTTGTATTTTCATTTGATATTGGAGATAGTTATCTGATGCTATTTTTCCTTTTGAGCATTTCACATCAATCTCTTGGTATCGTTGTTATGCTGTTTCAATTGCTTTTGCATTTACAGTTTATGTTTCTAACTCCTTTAATTGATTCTGGGTTATAATATGTTTTACGGATTCTAACATGGTATCAGAGAAAGTTTTGTAAGGTTATATTCTTTGTAGAGATCTTGCAAAATCTTGTATGCTCTTCTCTTGCATTTTCAAACGATCTAGAGAATCAAAAAAGATTTATGAAGATCTAGTAGTATTATTTTTGCATGTATGAGATCTATGTGATTACAGCATATTCAGGTAGTCTAGCAGCATTTTTGACTATTCCATTGCATCTGGGAGGCTCTTGAAAGTCTTTTTTGGCTTTCATTTCACTCATTTTGGAGATCGTTGGCTATACCTACAAACAAGGGTTTTGAAGCTTGCATATATTGTGTTTTCACCAATATTGTTGGTTGCAGCACGCCTTTTCTTATCTTAGGTAGATGATTCATCCTTTGCATGTTATTTTTTGGTTGCTGGGGTCATTTTTTGTTGCTAAAGGCATATGTTTTACATTAGATCCACATCTTCTATACATCAGCAAAAAAAACACCTTCTGGGTTTTGTTTGCAACATCGAAAAGCCATCTGGGTATCTTTTAGTTTTTTCATGTACTATGTATATTTTGTAGAAACAAACTTAGAAAGCTACTGCAGTACCCCTCTCCATTGGCAGTTGCAGATTTGAAGGCAGTTTTCAAATGCTCTGTTCTTGCTCATACGGACTCCGTTTCTCATGATTTTTTTTTTTTGGCTATTTTTTCATGCTCTATGCACTAGTGTAGACATTTTTTTATTTTGATGTAGAAAATTTCTAGAAATTGCAGATTCTTAGTCATGACACTGCACAATTCTCATTTTATGAACTTTGAAGAAGCATAACTTTTGCATGAAACCTTGGATCGAAGTGATTCTTTTTTTGAAAGTGCATATTTTTTGTGTACCTTGTGGTGCTGTTTATTTTATTAGGTATTGTGCCAAAGTTGTATTTTCAGCATATGCTCTTCTTAAGGATTTGTAATAGCATTGAGATCAAGTCCACTCAGTATTTCTTGCTGGTGGCAATTGTAAACACACTAAATATAAAGTGCCAAATCAAATTTTCTTGGGGGGGTTCTTTGATTGAGTGGAAAAGGGGGGTGTCTTGTGTGTTCTTTCTTGCATCTTTTCTTTCCTCACAACAACAACAACAATCTATTTCTGTATTTAAGATGGATCAATTAACAGTGCCTTTTCTAACACCCTACGACTGCTATGAGTGGAAGTCCAAGATGACTATCCAACTTAAGAAGTTAGGACTATATAGTGTAACTATGGGTTTAGAAACTGAACCAACCTTAATTATAGAAAGGGTTAAATTTCTTAACACGCTAGATGAAGCTTTTGGAACTCTATGCATGTCTATATCTCTTAATCTTCTTTTTCATGTTGTATCTACTACAACACCAAATGATGTATGGACTATTTTGGAAAATCTCTTTGGTAAACAAGATGAATTAAGGGGACATCAATTGGAGAATGAACTAATAGGGTTAAATCCATGTAATTTTGATACAATACAAGATTTCTTCACAAAGCTAAAGGCCATTAGATTACAGTTGAAACAATGTGGGATTGAGAAGAAAGACACACAATTGATCTTAAATATTCTTTCTAAGCTTGGTCCTAACTACTCAGTGTTTGTTTCTACATTTTATGCCACTAAAAGTGCTCTTGGGGCTACCTACAAAATGCCTTCTTTAGATGAATTTGCTACTGAACTCACTAAAGAACAGGATAAATTGGTTCACATGGGCACTATTAAGCCTTCTAAGTCTCATGCCTTGGTTGCAAATCAAGGCACTAAGGATCAAAAAGGAAATGACAAGCAAAATAAGAAACAAAAGGATCAAGGAGAGAAGAAACAAGGTCCCAAACAAATTGCAACCAATTCAGCTCCCGAGTCTTCCTCTAAAGACAACAAGTCTAAAAAGGAGAAGACAAAGTGTGCCTTTTGTAAGAAATCTGGTCACGATGAGCATAAGTGTTTGAAAAAGCAAATAGCTCATCTCACTTATCTTCTTGAGAAGAATAATATCAAAGTGCCAGATTCAGCTAAGGAAGATTCTTTAGAATCCTCAAAGGACATGAAAAATAGTAAGGAGAAGGGCAAGGCCCTTGTTATAGTTGCTACACTGCCAGATAGTTGGGTAATTGACTTAGGTGCTTCTCACCACATGGCCAATACAAAGAAAAGCTTCTCATCCTTGGAGCCATGTTCTGTGCCTGATATTCTAATGGGTAATGATACACCAGAAGTTCTTGGGAGAGGGTCTGTTGATGTCGGTGATGGGACATTCCATGATGTTCTTTGTGTACCTTAGTTATCAACTAATCTCCTATTTGTCTACTAGATCACCCATACAGGTTCTAGCAAGAGAGTTGAATTTACACCTGACTCAGTGGTTATCAGTGATCTACACAGTGGGTCTACAGTTGATGTAGGAAAAGTTGATAACCGTTCACGGCTCTATCACTTTTCTCATTTTGTTCTTGATTCTCCTTCACTTGCATTGCTCACTCACTCAGATGAGGTGAGTCGTTTGTGGCATCAGCAATTTGGCCACTTGAACTATCGCTACTTGCAGTAGCTTAGTTAGCATGACATGGTTACAAGGTTGCCTTCTATTTGATTTTCTGATGGAGTTTGTCAAGGCTGCATTCTTGGCAAGCATCCTGAAGAAAAAATTGATAAAGGCAAAGCATGGAGAGCCACACAGCTCTTGGAGTTAGTACACAATGATTTGGCTGGTCCATTTCAGCATCCTTCATTCAGCAGAGCTAGATATGTATTGACCTCCATTGATGATCTTTCCTGATACACCTTTTGTATACTTTCTCAAACAAAAGTCTGATGACTTTGAGTCTTTTTAGGACTTCAAAGCTTTTGCAGAGAAATAATCTAGGAAGGTTTTCAAGATTCTATGCACCGATAATGGTGAGGAATACGTCAACCAGAGGTTTGAGCAGTTTTGTGCCTTAGAGGGCATTGATCTTTAGCATACAGTTCCCTTTAGTCCACAACAAAATGGAGTTGCAGAATGAAAGATTCGGTCATTGAAGGAAATGACCAATTGCATGATTCACTCCAAATCATTGGCACCTCAGTATTGGACAGAGGCCATCAATTGTGCGTGTTATATCTAGAACTGAGTTCCTCACCGAGCTATGAAGGGGGTAAGTCCTTTTCAATCTTGGACCAGTTGGAAACCCATAGTCAAGCACTTCCGAGTGTTTGGGTCTCCTGCATGGGCCCACATTCCAGTAGAGAAACGCAAGGCTATGGATCCACAGAGCAGGCCTTGCATATTTGTTGGCTATCCAGATGGTGTCAAAGGCTACATGCTACTCCACCCTACCACACATGAGCTCTTCATTGAGAGGAGTGTTCATTTTGAGGAAGATACTTCTTCTACCACTTCTCCATCATTCATTCCCATGGAGACATTGTGACTTCATGATGATAGTTCTTCTGAGGATCTTAATCCTCCTAAGGAGTCTTCTTCCTCCACTTCAGATGGCAATAGTGAGGGTTCATCTTCCTCCTCTCTTAGTCATCATTCAAAGGATGCTAATTCTCCTCCAGATTCTCCTACCATTGGGCCTCTTTGGGCTCATTAGACTTTGGAGTCAGCAGGTGATTGGGTTGGTGATCCTTCCAATGTGAGAAGAACAAGGTCACATTTCGAGCAGGCTCCTCATCTCTGGTGCAGGGGCACCTATAGGTCCAAGAGACCTATCATGATTTTTCTTTCTATGTTTTGTTTTGCATTGCAATAAGGTCTTGAAGACCATCTTGTTGAGTTGTAATAAGGCCTTTTGACCATCTTTGAAGCATGTTGAAATCATTCGCAGTCATCTTGTAAGGCCTTGGTGCCAATTTTGTATGTAGTCAAGTCAAGTCCTAAGATGGTCCATTGTAGCCATGTAATCTGTGATTGTAAGGGTGGAGTGAACTTCATGTCTCTCATGTTTGTAGCCATTCATGGCATGTAGGAACTGTCTTAAATTTTTTTTGAAATAGTCTTGTGAAGTAATTATTCACATTGTAAACAAAACTACATTGTATGTAGTTGTAATAAGGTGACAAAAAAGGGATAGTTTGGAGTTACAAAGTTAGTTTTCTACTTCCCATCAACCCCAAACTACCTACAACTATTTGCAAATGATGTAAACATGTTCAAAATGCCTATCACTCATTGGAGGAGGTATGTTGTTGCGAAGGATTTTCAAAGAAGAAGAAATAACTTAGTTTTTCCTGCATTTTCTAGTATTTCTTACTATTACAGGTCGTACCCTGTCCCAGTATGGAACTACCATAAGTCCACTTCATATTGCATTGATAGAGGAGAGTGTTAGGATTGATTTGAATGTGATTTGGACTCTTGACAATCAATTTGAACAAAGTTATTACTATTCTTCTAAGACTGGCTGATAAAACCCTGATTTAGGGTTTTGAATAAGAACGATGAAAAAACTGACCCTTCCACTGTTTCTCATCATCAAATGAACAATGGAATGGGTCTGTGCATTTGTTTATTTGATTTTTGGAACAACTGCAACGAGGAAGAACGAGTTTTGACTAGTTTTTGGTAGATTTGGCTTGACAAAACCTTGTGTCAAGCCATTAGAAGGAACCCACGTGTCTAAATCTAGTATAGTCGACTGTAGGAGTCTAAAACCCATGAAATCTTTTGTTTTTCCATATATTTGACATGTTCTAGTGGTTGTGCAAGTTCTGTGAGGCAGATCAAGGGTAGTCCCTTTGTAAATTAGGCCTAATTGGGGCTCTAATCAGAGTTGCCAGTCATTATTTGAGGCATTTTCCCCAAAGAACCCACTAGTCATTGGGTGCTATGTTGTGAGTCTTGTGTAAATACACATTTTAATTATCAAAGTCTGTCAGAGGAGGGTCATTGTGAAGAGTTATTGCCACTGTTCCCAACACAGGGCTATAAGGAATTTGAGGGGTTTGTGAAGCAAGTACTAGCCCCATACATGTAAGACCCTAACCAATGGTTTGGAAAGGTCTTGTTAGATGTCTTGAACGCTCTGAAGTGATTGCCTTTGAGGAGATCATGTGTTTGGTGCCATATCCCATATTGAGCCCCTTGGCTTAGGTCTTGTGAATCTTGAAGGACTGTCATTGTAAAATAATGAATCCCCCTTCATGTTGAATGATTTGATAAACATATTGAAGTGTCTTGTATTCCCCTAGAACCTCTACATCAATCTCTTCTTTGCTTCAGCTTCTGATCCACAATCCTTTAGGGAAGCTTCTGGTGTTCCCGAGTGGGATGCTTCTATGCAGGAAGAGTTCAGTTCCTTAGAAGGGAACCATACTTGGGATTTAGTCCCACTTCCTAAGGGAAGACAACTTGTTCAATGTAATTGGGTCTATCAAACAAAATTTGTTGTAGATGGGTCGGTCGATAAACATAAGGCTCTCTTGGTCGCAAAAGGATTCTCCCAGGTTCCTGGGATTGACTACTCTAAGACTTTTGCGCCAGTTGCCAAGATGAATTCAATCTGACTTGTCCTTTCCATTACTATAGCCCATCGCTGGGAAGTTCATTAGATGGATGTGAAGAGTGCTTTTCTTCATAGTGACCTTTAGGAGGAGATATATATGGAGCAACCACAGGGGTTCATCTAGGATCCTTCACTTGTCTGCCAACTTTAGAAGTCTCTCTATGGCCTTAAATAGGCCCCTCGAGCCTGGTATGCCAAGATGGATTCATTTCTTCTATCAGTTGGGTTCACTTGGTGCCATTCTGATCTGAACATCTTCATTTTGTAGCAAGATGGTACAATCACTTTCCTTGTTCTCTATGCTGATGACTTGGTGATTATAGGGAGTTCTTCATCCATTATCAAGGTAGTGAAAACTTCCCTTCATGATTAGTTTCTGATGTCTGACTTGGCTCTTCTTCACTAATTCTTGGGCATTGATATTACATAGTCTTCAACTGGTATCTTTCTTTCTCAGCCCAAGTATGCTCTTGATATTCTCTCCAGATTTTGCATGGCTGACTCTAAGCTTGCGCTGACTCCATTTCTATCAGGGGTCAAACTTGAGGCTTCTTGTTCTTCACCTTTGGTAGATGCTACCTTGTATCTCCAATTGGTTGGGAGTCTCATATACTTGACTCACACGAGGCCTGATATTTCATATGCCATGGGCCTAGTCTCCAGGTTCATGTAGGAGCCACATGAGCTGCATTAGAAACCAACTAAGCAGATTCTTCACTTTGTACAGGGCACTCATAGTTATGGGATTCATTATGTAGCGGGCATGGATATTGATTTGGTGGGTTACACAGATTCAGATTGGGCAGGCGATTCTCAAGATCACAAGTCTACTTCAGGGAATTGCTTCTCTCTTGGTTCTGGTCTGATTTCTTGGTCAAGAAAAAAGTAGTTTGCTATTTCTCTTTCATCTACAGAGGCTGAGTATTGAGGAGTAGTTAATGTTGCTACTAAGGCCATTTGTCTTCAACACATTCTCACTGAGTTTGGCATTTCTTTCAGGAAGCCTACAGTCATCTTTTGTGACAACCAGAGTGCTATTCAGATCTCTCGCAATCTAGTCCATCATCAGTGGACCAAACACATTGAGATTCACATGCACTACATTTGGGAGTTGATTCATGAGTAGGTTCTTGATCTTCAATATTATTCAACATCAGATCAGACAGCTGACATCTTCACCAAACCCTTCATTGAGAGCAAGTTCATTCATTTGAGATCTTTTCTTGGGGTGTGACAGGTGTCCTCCGTTGAGGGAGCTTCTTAGCTCTTCTTTCCTTCTCTCTCTATTCTGGGGGCGTACTCTCTTTTGTGGGGGTGGAGCCTACTTCTCTTTTGAGGGGGTGGGTACCTCATCAGGCTTCATTTGTTAGGACTCATGTCTTTACCCACCTAAGCTATGCTTAAGGAGGGGTGTTAGTGTAGGTTTTTATTCCTTATTATAAGTTTTTTCCTACACAATTATTTAAGCTTGCTTAGGTTAATAAAGCATTTTTTATTAGGTGAGAGGATTATGAGGTGTCACCTTCCTACATGTGAGCATCCATTATCTATCTTGGGAAGATACTTTTCTATCTTTAGTCTGATAGATGGTTGCTCCTCATTGGTTAGTGTTGCCACCTCCTCCCTCTCCCTGGTCTATATAAGCATGCTACCTATGTTGTATTTTCATTCGATATTGGAGATAGTTATCTGATGTTGTTTTGCCTTTTGAGCATTTCACATCAATCTCCTGGTGTCATTGTTATGCTATTTCAATTGCTTTTGCATTTACAGTTTATGTTTCTAACTCCTTTAATTGATTCTGGGTTATAATCTGTTTTACAGATTCTAACACCAATGTCATGAAAGAAGTGTAAATAAAAAAAGATGGATTAAACCAATGCAACACTTTACCCATCAAATAAGGTTAAAAATAACTAATCAATAAGACATCATCCTCAAAATACTCATAACTAGAAAGAAAGAATGGTTTAACTTGTAATGAAGCACTTGTATACCCTCATAATCACCATGTAATAATTCATTACTAATGCTCTTAATATCATCATGTAATATAGGATTCAAATAAGAAGATGAAGTAGAAGATGATGGGAGCCTCTAATTGGGAAGAGACTCTAAACTTAATGAAAAAGGATTGGGAAACTCTGCTTAATAATAGCAGAAAGTGATCTGTTGGTTTCTATTTTTTGGGTTTGCTCCTAGTGTTGTGTGGTTGTTGTTCTCTTGTTGTTTTTTGTCTGTTTTGTTCTCTGGCCTAACTAGTCTAGTTCAAGGGGCTTTTATATGTACACTGATATATTTTGATGGACTGTGCTTAGCTATTTGTATGTTAGGGTTTGGGACCCTCTTCCCAACTTACCATAATAAAAAACATTTCTCTATGGGCATAAAACTTGTTTAGTATGAAAAAGGTGAATGATGACAACTAGGATCATTCAAGGACATTCAAGGACAAGACTGAGCCAAATCACTACCAAGTGAGGTGGACTTAGCTACAAGTCTTGTGCTTAGGTATGTTATAGAGGAATTAGATTTAATAAGCCTTTTTATCAAACCCTAGGACAACAATGCATGAAACCCTAGTTTAACAATGATATGATTATAACAAAAGATGTATAGCAAATCTCTAGAAACTAACTGCAGATGAATGATCAGGATTATGATAGAACCTGTCCCAGAAGCAGGGGTGTCAGAGGACTATTTCGGGATTGCCCAAGTCCTGGTTGGAGGAATCTACCAAAACTATAAACTGGAGATATGTTGTAGATGCTACCCTGATGCCAGATCTGGATTCTGAAAGGGCAGGAAGACTAGGGTGTCATCGCCTAATTCTTACATAGAGGAATATTCCATAACTCCTGTCGATCCTAAAACCCTAATCTTCACTCAGTCTTCCTGTATCTCCATGTTCTCTAGATCTCACTCCTATAACCTGCACACAAGAAGATAACAAGGGATTTGGAGGTTATGGTGTTTAGGGACTTGCCTCAATCAAATCCTGGGATAGTATTCAAGCTTCCCAACACTATTGTTTGATAGAGAGTGTGTGCCCTCGTGGGGGCAGAGGCTAAAAACAAAGATAATGATGAATCAAATGATGATAACAACAATGATATCACCTATGTGATTATACCTTAGAGAGATGAAGATCATTCAACTTCCAAGGTGGATAGATGATAGCTTCATGCCTACAAAAAACACACAATAACAACACACAAATTTGCTTTAGAGTCATAGTGAATGTTCTTGCTTGCTTCACTTCAATATCATAAGTTAGCTATCTCTATCTTGCTTACAAATAAACTCAAAAACACACTTATATATATGCTTTCCTACTCACAATCGTGAAATTAAACCAAATGAGCTGACAAGGAGAAACCTTTTAAAAGGTCCCAAGACAACATAAAAATGATTTTGCCCCAACCAATCAAGAGAGACTTGGGTAGTGGCACCCAAGTCTTTGGGCTCCTTTTTAGTCTGGGGTAAGATAAAACATGAGCCCCCTTATTCCCAAAAGTTACATTAGTGTCGGACAATTTTGCATTGGGATGAGTATTTAGCATGTATCATGTAACATAGGGACCTAGGATCTAAACAAGGAGGTAAAAATACATGTGGACACTTTTTATTCCATAACATTTAGCCCCCACTTTAATGTGTGTATGATCTTACAATTAGTACATGCATTAAAGTACGGTCAAAGCATATCAAACATTAGAGTGAAGACACACCCTAAGTTCGGAAGACCATTTCTAGCCCTCAAGCTTAGGAAAACATAAGAAAACACTTGACAATCACACAAAACATAGAGAATATAGTAAAGAAGCATGTAATACACAGAGAAGACATGAATGTAGTCACACAATACACAAGGTATACACAGAGAGAAGACATGATTAAAAAATTATACTACCCTAACCAGGCGATGGGGGAGCTCATCACTACACGCCACCATCAAAGAACACAAAACACATAGCGTGGGGGGAGCTCATCACTATGCACCTCCACAAAACATGCAAGACACATGGCATGGGGGTAGCTCATCACTGCGTGCCTCCACCAAACATGCAAGACACATAAAAAACACATGGAATACACAAGCACTGTAAAGTGTGTCATCGACCCACTATACGTCTTATACAAAGCAAACACAGGTGATAAGGAGGAGCTCATCGCTACGCTCTGCCATCTAAAACATGCCAAACACACTTGATGGTTGATCTACACTACCACAACTACCAAAGACACGCTTAAGGGTGAATAACTCAAGATCCAACCCTGCCTCTATAGAGGACTTTTTCAAAAGGATGTGCAACCTACTCAAGGGTATACATCATCCTGCCTTCTGTAGAAGGGCTTTTTCCAAAAGGATGTTCAACCTACTCAAGGGTATACATCATCCCACCTTCCGTGGAAGGGCTTTTTCCAAAAGTAAGTGCAACCTACTCAATGGTATATGTCATCCCGCCTTCCATAGAAGGGCTTGCAAACACACAACAAAGTACACAACCCCACCTATGTCGCGGAGATGCCTTACGGTGAAAAGGAAGTATACGCAACACAATTTATTACAATATCCAAGAATTTACCACAATATATACCCCCACCTTAAAGTGGTTGCTCCCACTTGCCGGTAGCAATCACATTTAAGGTAAGGTTGAAAACACACAAGGGAATAGGAGCTTTTGCAAAGCCCATGCCCCAAAGTGACATGTGCTTACAATCCCCCAATTGTTACCAACAATCATGATAGAAACATATTAATATCATTTGCTAACAACCATTGATCAATAATAAGCTTTGGTTAGAAAATCTATTCTAAGATAACAACCAATCATTTCATGAAATTGATATAAAAATAAGGTAACATATCACTTAACAAACCAAGGCTATCCTTACGAGTTCAGAGCCAAGTATAGTCGTAAGGTGATACTTCAGGTATCTCAGAACTGAGTATAGCTACAAGGTGAGACAAAAGCAATTCAAAGTGCATAGAAGCAGATTTAGAGTATTGCAAAGGTTTGTTATAACAATTTCACAATATGATACATGTTCACATCATGACACAAAGTGATTCTACTAGTCAATCGTCAGTTAACAAATTACCCACATCTTCATATATGGACTAGGTCCATTTTTTTTCTTGTTAGGGACACACGGTCCTTATCAGAAGTGTAAATTTGTTGTCGCCATCTACTGACTAGTAGAGCCATAAGTACAACAGAAGAATGAAATCATGAAAAATGAGAGAGGAGACAAAAGTGACTTAGGGTCACAACGTGGGAAGATGCCCCCAAGACACCATCCACAATGTTATGCCCCCAAGGCACCACACACAACAATTGCAATAAGAGAGGGGAGTAGAGGAATAGAGAAACAAATAGAAGAAATGTGATGACGAAGTCGGCCTCCTTGTATCCTTGACCTTACAAGAGTATCAAGGGTCCTCTAAGGAGACCTAAACAAACATTTAACACTATACGGGGGGAACACAACACAACACATAAGAAGAGACCACCCATGAGAGCAACTCAAAGAGGTTCTACATCAAAGGTGGCTGAAAGAGAAATACTTACCTGCTTGCAATTGTCCTTAATCAAATCATCTTCTTCCCAATATTGATCTTCAATAGGTGGTACATAGGGCACTATAGCCCAGCTTGAAACTTCTTCCTTTTAGCTCTTCTTTTACTTCTATTTCTATCAAAGGGATGTTCTCTTCTTGTGAAGACATGTTTTGATCTAAGGCTTGACGCTTTCTTCTTCTTTCTCTTGCATTTCTTTTTCCCAAGGGAGTTTGTTTTTCTACCATCAAGGGTTCATGATTTTCCACATTCATTGGTATTTGTGAAGAGGAAGCTGGTACAAGATTGACTTTATGATTTCATGATGGATAGATTTGCTCTTGAAGGTTTTCTCCTAATCCTTGTAAGGATGGTAGAGGAGGAACCTTGGCAAAAATTCCCTTTTTCTTCAGTCGAGGTGGTGTTGGAGCACCTTGAACCATGATCACCAGTTTGAAGTGAGGAGGCGTATTAGGTGCCTCATGCACAATGATTTTAGGAACATTAGTACACTTATCCACTATCCCTTTAGTGGGTGGAATAAGTATATTAATGATGATTGAATTATCATTGTTTTTACTTTGATTAATCTCAACATCCATTTCCAAAGGATTTAATGTGAAACCTTTCTTCATCCACCAATGCTTCGTCTTTTGAAGGGAGAGCATTGGAACGAAGGGAAGGTAAATTGTTGTTAAGAGAATTGTTGATTATTGTATCTTCGGTGATGTCCAAGGTTTTTGAATATGCAACCAAAGGAGAACTTTCCAAGGTCTTCGCATCCTTAGTGATTTCCAAGGTACTTGAACATTCAACTAAAGGAGGAAGACCAATAGGATGATCCATAGAAGCTTCATGCACTATGCTAGGTATAGAAGATTTAATATTGTTAGATGAATGCTCATTATCTATCCATGGATGGTCCTTCATGAGAGGAGGTTCTTCATTCACTAATACTTCATCCTTCGAGAGGATAGTATTAGAATGAAGGGAGGGTATGGTGATATTCAAGGATGTGTCAATGATTTCTTCCTTTTGTGCCAAAATGTCCTCATAAGTGGGAACAATTTTAGGAGAGTGATCCAAATCATAGGGTGAAATAGACAAAGTTAGGTCACCATCACATGTATTAGAGAGTAGATCCATGGAATTATTATGACTTGTAGTAGAAGTGAAAGAAGAACTATCATGATCATCTTTCTCATGACTATACATGGAGATGAATTTAGTGAGATCTTCTAATATTGAAGGATATATACCCATGAGAGTTGTGAAGCTATCAAAATCATATATATAACAAAGGATGTCATATATAGAAGATTTAGAAATGTCAATATCATACATGTATGCTATGTGATTTAAGACATGAGGATGCATATTAGTGAATTTAGATATATTTTCAAAATCTATAATATAGTCATACAAAGATACCCAAGAGGAAGCCATGATGAGATGACTTGTCTACTGTATGCAAATACAATCAGATCTATGTATTTATCAAATACCACCAATATGAGAGACTTTTGTACACCAAGACACTAGTTTGAGGAAACTGGGTTTTTGAAGCTTTTTTTTAAAGATCAAAAACACACTAGTGTCACTACAAATGAAGTGATCATGATATTAAAAGTGTTGCACAAAAAGGCAATATAGACAACTTTGAGATTTCTTGCAAAGATATGTGAAAGAGATGTTATCTTCTTATGTTGAAATACACAATGTGTAATTGTAAAAGTATTAATTTTTCAAATCAAGGATATGAAATGATGCAAGATTACTATGCCAAATCAGATTTGATGAATATTTAATGCAACAAATATGATCATGCAAGAGAATTTTTGAAACCCTAATGCAAAATTTTACCAAAATACAAGCTTTTTAAGGCCTAAATATGCTTTTTTTTTTCCAAATTATACAATATTTTCAAATGAGTATTGATAAATATGTAATAAATCAATGCAAGATATGATTTGAACAGTAATCAAGATGCAAATGCTCGAAGCTACGGGTTCACCAAAATGTTTAGTATGAAAAAGGTGAATTATGACAACTAGGATGCACACTAGATCAAACCCTTTTCCATATAACATTCAAGGACAAGACCAAGCCAAATCACTACCAAGTGAGGTGGACTTAGCTATAGGTCTTGTGCTCATGTATGCTATATAGGAATCAAATTTAATTCAGCCTTTTTTATCAAATACTAGGACAACAATGCATGAAACCCTAGTTTAATAATGATCTGATTATAACAGAAGATGTATAGCAAATCTCTAGAAACTAATTGCAGAGGAATGATTAGGAAGATGATAGAACCTGTGTCCTGGAAGCATGGGTGTCGGAGGACTATTTCAGGACCACCCAAGTGTTGGTTGGAGGAATCTGCCAAAACTGTAAACTAGAGATATGTTGCAGATGTTGTCCTGATGCCAGATCTGGAGTCTTAAAGGGCAACAAGACTAGGATGCCACCACCCAAGTCTTGCACATAGGAATGTTCCATAGCTGTTATCAGATATCGAAATCCTGATCTTCACTCAGTCTTCCTGTATCTTCATATTCTCTAAGTCTTGCTCCTATAACCTGCACACAAGAAGATAAGAAGGGGTTTTGGGGTTATGGTGTTTAGGGACTTGTCTCAGTAAAATCCTAGGATAGCATTCAAGCTTCCTAACACTGTTGTTTGATAGAGAGTGTGTGCCCTCGTGGGGGCAGAGGCTGAAACAAAGATAATGATGAATCAAATGATGATAACAACAATGATATCACCTATGTGATGATCCCTTAGAGAGATGAAGATCCTTCAACTTCCAAGGTGGATAGATGATAGCTTCATGCCTACAACAAACACACAATAACAACACACAAATATGCTCTAGAATCACAATGCATGCTCTTGCTTGCTTCACTTCAATATCATAAGTTAGCTATCTCTATCTTGCTTACAAATGAACTCAAAAACACACTTATATATATGCTTTCCCGCTCACAATCGTGAAATTAAACCAAAAGAGACGACAAGGAGAAACCTTTTAAAAGGTCCCAGGCCGACATTAACTTGATTTTTCCCTGACCAATCAGGAGAGACTTGGGTGGTGGCACCCAAGTCTTTGGGCTCCTTTTTAGTCTAGGGTAAGATAAAACATGGGCCCCTTATTCCTAATTTACATTGGTGTCAGACAATTTTGCATCGGGATGAATATTTAGCATGTATCATGTAACACGAGGACCTAGGAGCTAAACAAGGAGGTAAAAAGACATGTGGACACTTTTTACTCCATAACAGAACTATCATGAAATGTATGAGGAATACCATCATAAGTTGCAAGAATGTCATGAATAAGTAGGGAAGGTGTAACTTCATCACATAAAGTATCATCTTTAGGTGCATCATTAGAATATGAGGGTGTAATATGAGTATTCATCATGAAAGATGTGCCACCAATTGTATCATGTGGTGGAAAGGTACTTAAAGGTAAACCATCATTATAATCAAGTGTATTACTATCACCACCTATAGAGAAAACATGTAAATGAGAATCATGAATAAGTGTGGTAAGGGTATCCAAAAGAGAAGGGAAAGAAATGACTAAGTCCCTATAAGAAAAGGTGGATATGTGATGATGAAAAAGTTTAAATAGATAATGAGATCACCTTTGTATGATAAAATGTCATAAGTGATCCAAGAATAGAAGGATCACATGTCACAAAGTAAAATGAAAGCAATGAGAGTCCATGATGTGAAGGTGTAGCAATGAAATAGCACAATGTAATAACACAAACCCTAATAATATTTGGAATGATAATGAAACAAAAAATTATATATTTGAAACCCTAAACAACAATAAAGGCATGACCCTAAGGTCAAACCCTAGGAGGTGTAAGATTGGATAGGTTCACCAATAATTTAAAGGAAAGTAACCTTTTCTTAAAATTGTTACCTAGATTAGTTAATTAATGCTAGAAATAAATACATAAACTAATCTAGGTAATAGAGTTGAGGGATAAATATATGAATATTGTGCTAAGCTGGTAAAATTAAATACAAAGAGGGAAAGGGCACTTAGCTCTAGGAATGATGATAAAGAATAAATTTGTTAATGCACTAAAACACATGTCTCGAGACTAAAGTTAATTTTTCTTTGTTTGTACTCTAGCTCAAGATCATCACATTTTTTAAGTTTATAAAGAGTGAAATCCACATATCTAGGTCAAGTCCGCAAGTGTGCATTTGATCTATGTCCCACAAATTTTATATGGGATAGTGCACACTTCCTTTTTGATTTGATTGATTCTCTATGCTTTGTTCAATGTCAAAGTATGATGGTATTTAGAAACACCTAGGAAAGATCAATGGATCACAGGGGTCATGTTCTCCTAGGTCAACCCCTTGGTAGGACCAACTTTTTGGTTGTGGAAAAGACTGAGGACAACAACTTTCAAACATGTAGATGCTCTCAAATGATGGGATGTAAAATCAGATTCTTTTTAATACTCCAATCAAAGTGTTCTTAGCATTCTTTCCTTAAATAGAAATGATGTTAAATGATTTCTAGATGTGAAGAGATGATCAAATGAAGCAATTGAACATCTTTAAATACAAGTATATAAATCATGCCAAACACATACTAAGTCAGCTCAAGGCAAGAAATATATAGGTGTTAGCCAAAAATTGAATTTGAATTTTGAAATTTTGGGAGGGGGAATTAGATCCATGATTGTAGGATTGATCTTGTGCTCTTGTAATTAACCTAAGATAAGGAAATTATAAGATCTAGGCAAGGAGTGAATGTTTTGGTATGGTGGGAAATAATATACATAATAAATATCAAATATGTGGAAATATGTGCATATATGGATAAGATGGAGCCAAGTGTGGAAGAATGGATAAATGGGAATAACCAACACGATGGGGGAATAAGCACAACTTTGAACAAGAGTGTTTCATTTGTAAATATGTAAGTTTATTCA
Source organism: Cunninghamia lanceolata (assembly GCA_027924645.1). NCBI lineage: Eukaryota > Viridiplantae > Streptophyta > Pinopsida > Cupressales > Cupressaceae > Cunninghamia > Cunninghamia lanceolata. Next base: position 10,678,617 of record BSBN01000508.1, on the reverse strand, counting down.
ACCATTCGATTAAAATGGGAATTAGCATGGGTATGCGAATTTCCCCATTACACTATTATATTGATAACAATTATCAAGTATTTCTATAATTCATAATACAAGTATAATATTTATTATTATTTAGATTACTTAGTTAAGATTGGTAATGGCACCCTCACCCATTACAATATTCTTGTTGGGATAACACTTTATCTAACACTCTCTTAGTAGGGATACTGTTATACTTACAATTTACCATGTAGGAATACTGCTTCAACTATCACTCCACCTCTGGGGATACAAGATCTAATGCCTTTCTTGTGGGGATACAATGCTCTGTCAACTCATCACCTATGAGGAAACTAGCCTCCACACTTTGCATTCCTCTAACTTATCTTGCTTCCCCTATGGGGCAACCACTCCACTAGCTCCTCCTACTCCTCTTTTCCTACCTCCAACTCCACCAGCTCTTGCAGTAGGACTATTGCTCTACTTCTTCGCTCTACTAACTCCTACACTTCTCCAGCGTCCCCTGTTGGGGTACCTCACCTACTCCTATGTCACCTGCAGGAATACCACTCTAGCTCCAATGAGGATACCACTTCAATTGAAATAACGATGCCATTTTAGTACATCCATCAATGCTAAGATATCACTTGAAGGATTTGAACCTTGGTCTCCAACATGAGAATCAAGTGGACATATCATTTGACCACAACCCTTTGGACATATATTAATAATATTATATTTATAAATCTAATTCATTTATGAAATATATATTCATTTAAATTTCAAGAAATTATATAATATTTAATTGTTATTATGGATAATGCAATATCTAATATAAATTTAGACAATTTGATATTTCGACAATCAAATTTAAAAATTAAAATCCTAAAAACATCTCACTTACCAAACTACTAACACATAACTTAATCAAATACTATTTTCAAACATACTCAACAATACAAAAACTAGTCACCATACAACACTTACTATTAAATATCAATTGTACTAAATACAAAAATTCTACACCAACCTTTAACTATATATTAAAAAATTGGTACTAAATAATATCAACTTGTACTATCATAACTAATGGAACATTACATGTGTGGACTCCACTAACTAGGGATTTTGTAGTTATGGTACGCATAATGGATTAAACAAAATTATTATAAAAAACATATGCATGACGAATTGGTTACATTTATTGTCATTTTGTTAATTATTCAAAGCGAATCTTTATTGATGTTGTGAACAGCTAAGAGGCTTTATCATACTTATTTAATCTTAATGGATGTTATTCCCCTCACATTACTCCATGTCAACAAGCCAAGGGAAGGTTCAAACTCTTGAAAATATGCTCACGTGCCAGCTGTCTTAGCACATAATTCTATGCGTGCTATTATGGAGAGTACAAATTGTTTAGATGGGCATTGATTATTGTGGTTACAAGGTCAAAATTATGAGTAATTGAAATAGATAAAATATAAATGTTGAGACGGAAATAGAGTATGTTTAGTTTATGAAGTTTTGTTGACTTTGATTGAATTAATTGTTTGAGTTGTCGCAATAAAGAATTAGAAATTGAAATATGGTATTGGATTAGTGGTCAAGAATTTGGGATAGAGATGAATATAAAGTTTTAATGTTTAGGACTAGGCCATGCTTTTAATCTAATTTTGCAAGACTTTGCTCTTGCATAGTTTTGTCTAATTTTGAATTCCACTTTTGAGATCTACATAACCTGTTGGTATGTGCTTGTACTTACATATGATAAACTAGTGGTGTTGAAAAACACCTTATGGGACCTACTATAGATAGAGGAAATATTGTTGACTTCCTTGATAATAGTCAAGCCTTGTGGATGATGTAAAAAGATAAGAAACACTCCAAATAAAGAATGTTGATGCAATTGAGACTAAGAGTAATGCAATTGTGTTTGAATGCAAATTTGAATGTTTTCATCCTAGCACTCAATAATTATAATGACCAAATGATGCCCTTAAATGTGTCCTAGACACATAGTTTGAGACCTTTCCTACACTCACAAGTTAATGGGTAATAGTTATATTCGTAGAAAATCAACTTGGGAAAGTGAGATAATTACAGTTCAAAACTAGATGACTAGACTATGGACTTGATTTTGTCTACGAGATAGAATTGTGTGAGAAGCCTAGTCTAGGGAAGCTAAGCCCAATACAATTGGATTGGTCTTTTTCTAAAATGGTGGATTTATCATAACAGAGTGATGGTTCAAGATTAAGGTTGATTAGAGCACAACCATACAAGACTCAAGGAACCTTACACATATTGATATAACTTTCTACATTAGCATACAAACCTCTCCCGCCTAAAGTACCACATAAGCATCTAGGACATCATGTTGCACCATGGATGAACTTGTTGCTCTTCATGAACCACGTAGTGATCATCTGCACACAACCTCACACATATAGTATCTACACAACATTTCATCTACAAATCGTGGAACTATTGCATGAACCATTAATAATCCAACCAATGGTGGTTGGAAGATCAAGCAACATCTATTATAGGATAAGAATCATTTTATAGCTAATTTGTAACATTTTGTAACTATATTATACATATAGTAGTTTGAATCTTCACATTGATGAGGGATAATAGAGAATAATCTAAGAAAACTAGTCTAATGTGCTCACCTCATTTTTCTCATGACAATTCTTATTCTTATCCTTGCTATCTATAACATCTATTGTAAGATGTTCATTTTTGTCTTGAATAAAAGTAGCACATTATTGTGAATAGTATTTTGCACACTTAAAATGTGTAATGGTTAACATTGTCTTATGTTTCCTTTACATATTCCATAATCTTATCTATTGCTAAGGTAGGATTGTTTCCCAGGCCTCCTAGAATCTAGATCATTAGTACTAGAGCAATATTTTGCACATTCCTATACATGCACACACAACAGAAGGAGGGTTTCCCACTCAATTCAACTTTTGAGTATCAAGATGATTGTCAAAGAAAGAGAAAAATAGTTGATGGTCAAAGTGCACATCTAAGATGTCTCTAGTTGTGAAAAAAAAGATCAAGCTACTATTGAGACAATGCTAAGATCTCTTTGGGTAGTTCTTGAAACTAATGGTTCAACTTATACTAATGCCATAGTGTGTCATTAAATAACATGTTCTCACACAACACTAAAGCTCCTACAAAGTACATGCCTATTTGGATATCCCAATGTTTGAATGAAAGATTGATTCCACAACATTAGATAATTGGATTTGACAACTTTAGGCATACTTTTTATCAACATCTTTAGTGATAAAGAAGATTTCATATATAGTATTGAAACTATCCATTTCATTGTCCCACTCATAGAAAACACTCAAGCATAGAGCACAAGAGGGATCTAAACTCTATTCAAACTTGGAATTTCTATGATATTGATTTGCAAGAGGAATAGTACCCTATCTAACACTATGATGAGTACATAAAGTTTCAACAATTGCAAAAAATAAGAAGTAATTAGTTGAAGTGTACACTAAGTTCCATGAATACTCTATGTGCGTACATGAGATCACAAGGTGCTTAAATATATCACTAAAATGTCATATTATATTTGCACCAAAATGAAGTTTTTGACTTTAGACACATTTGAGAAACCATTATGCAATGCATCCAAGATTGAATCTAAAGATGAGCTCAAATAGGAATTTTAGTAGTGCAAGAACAAGCTCACATAGGAATCCACTTCTAAGCCCTTTGCCTAGAAGTGAAATCCCCCTATGTAGAAGCCAACACAAAACTTCAAGTCCTTTGCATTGAATTCTAAAGCATCATCATTGATGCCAAAATAGGACAAGGGAAAGAGGAAGCAACAAGGTGATAAGCGTTTCCATCATCGCACAAGTTTTCACAATGATTTCAAATTCTACACACAACAATATTCAATTGCATAAGCCACATCAAATTCTATGCAAATCATGAACATTGATTTGAAAACATCATGTCTTAATGTTGTTATGGAGTAAAAAGTGGACACATGCCTTTTTACCTCCTAGTTTATCTCCTAGGTCCCCATGTTTACACTCTACAAAGAAAAATATTCATCCCGATGAGAAATTCCTTGAAATCCATGTTAAATGGGAACTAGGGGCCCATTTAAAGCTTAAGTTTTGACCATAAAGGCCCCTTGAGACTTGGGCACCCTTTCCCAAGTCTACCCTGATTGTTCAAGGTAAAATTAAATGTATGTCGACATAGGACTCTTAAATGGGTCCTCCCTAGTTGGCTCTTTCAATTAATTTGTGAAAGTTTAACGGGATAGCATATATAAACAAGTGTTTGAATTCATTTGTAACCTAGGTTAATGATAGAAAAGTTGATGATAGCAAGGTTATGATATTGAGCAAAGAGCATTCAAGGCATTCATTGTGTTTGTGGTAGACTTGTGTTAGTATTGTGTTTGTTGCAGATTTGGAATCATCATCAACATCCTTATGAGTTGAAGAATCTTCATCCTCCTAAGGACTTCACCACCAAGGTGACATCATTGTGTTTGAATCATTTCATCATCATTTGGATTATCTTTATCCTCTACCTTGCTAGGGCATGTTCTCTCTGTAACAATGGTGTTGGAAAAGATTGAATGCTAACCTTGGATTTGACTGAGGCAAATCCCTAAACACCACAACCCCCAAACCCCTTTTCTTCTTGTGTGCAGGTTATAGGTGTGGGAATTACAGAAGTAAAGGTACAAGGAAGCTGCTTAAAGGATAAAGATCTAGGATCTGAAAATAGAGTTCAAAAATTTCTCCATAGTAGACTAGGGCACTAGCCCCAGTGTCCAACAGGCAAAACAAACCTTGGATTCAACATCAGAGCATCATTTATGACATTTTTGCAGTTTGAAGCTTTCAAAGATTAAGATTTTCTGGACCCCGGAGTCTTCTGACATTTCAGCTTCTGAGGGATAGGTTTGGACATTTCACTAATCACCTTGGTACTTTCAGATCCTGAATTGCTATTTTTGTTTCTCTATTATAGGTTGATTATCATAATTCTAGGGTTTAGTGCTATAACATGTCATCTCATATTACCCAGAAATAACATTCTCAATTTACCATCAAGTAAATAAAATATCAAGTCATGATTATCATAATCACATGTTTAACTAACATTAATCATTTGCATAATGATTACATAAAGAGCATATATTTTTTTGTAATATTTTTAAATTGAAAATGTACAACAAGTTCAAGATAGCATGAAAGAGAGTTTCCTTTACATTACAAACATAATGTTTTACTCATAGCAATAATGTCAAGTTTATATAGAAATTGACTATCAATTCAACTAATAAAATGTACTATTTCTGGAGTTTTGATATCTATCTTTATAAGTCTCAGCTTGTCATCTGCTTGGGAAGGAGAGCATCACCCGAGTACTTTTCCTCCATCCATAGACCAGAGGTGCCCCACACAACTTCCTTCCTTGAAGTGGCCCTACACTTCACGAAGGGAATAGATAGAAGGAACCAATAGGTTTTCCATCTGAGTCTCTAGTGTTGTGTCCTTCATAACTCTTCACGGTCATACAACTATAGATCCACTCTAACTATGTATGACACTAATGGAAGGTTATGTCATCTGGAGCACAGTGAACCGACTAATGCATGCAGAGACAGATACATTACTTTGGCCAAAGATCTCATATTTAGACGTTTCGCAATGAATGTAGTCGATTGTTCACCCACATCTGACTCAACTTAGAAGTTATCTCATCCAACAATAATTTTGTTTAATTCATCCTAGCTAATGAGTGTCTTGAAAGTTCATTAACTCTCATTAACTACTCTCATATCTAGAGTACAATATCAAAATGATTCACATATAGGTCTTTAGTCTTTTAGATACGTTTACTTGTTGCCACTGCAATGGGAAATCTGTGACTCCACATCTCTCTATTCCATATTACAAAATAAGTTGGTTTTGATGTCTCATCTTGACATAAAAATAGTTTTGTTTATAGTAATAACCTTGCATGTTCTCCCAAGGCTATTTAGTAGTTCAAAAATCCTTGTCTAATCCTCTTAGGCAATGATTCCTTTTGTTTTACTCTATTATTGATGATAGAACCTTATCGTCTGTTACTACTTTTAGAAATAGATGAGGTTCGTTTTCTCGAAACCCCATAAGGATAATATAGGCTCGATAATTAAAGATAATAAAATATCCATTATATGGCAATAAGAATGGTATGACCAAAGTCTTGTCACCTTTTTACTTCAATGATAACAAGAACTCTTAAATCACAAGTCTATAGGTAACAAAGTATAGTATCATTAAATCAACTTCAAGTCATTCCTTAATACCACTAGTTCGATGGTTTTATCCTCATGCTAAGATAAGGAAAACTAGATACTTATTGTAAAGTATAATAAAAATTTTCATATCGAATAATAATAATGTTATTCTCCATACAGTCTAATCAAAACAAGAATCCATTATTTCTTACCAGGGTTCCATTCGAGGACTATGTGGTGGTACCACGACTTGTGGTGCCATCCACAGTTAGTCACCCTTACTATTGTATTAAAAAGAACAACACAACCTTTCGAAGATCGACATGCAAATACATTTTGTTGTTGACGGTTAAGTAAACCAACATATAATATATATATAAAGAATTGTTGTAACATACACGGGGAGAATTGTGAGCTCCTAGCCATTGTGCTACTTAACTATGGGGAATGATAGGGTTAGTATCATTCACTGTCATATTGTCATAGTAAGGGACTTAAGGTGTCGACTGAACATAGCCATTACCACAATGGCTCATGCCAAAAACAAGTTCTAACAAGAACTAAAGGCTTTTAGATATCATTCACATTGTAAGGGTTGAAAGAGCAAAGGTATTATCGACCACCTTTGGTCATTAAAAACAACACAACATACCCTAAAATGGGTTCGATAGAGAAATATATATATAAGTGTTACGTTTAAAACACAACCATATTCATATCTATGGTAATTGATATTACCTTTATACTACTCGATATCAACTTCTATCAGTATATCTTTTGGCTCTCTGCCATTAGACATCTATTCTTGCTCTATTGTTCCTCCCTTCAATTATTTTTGTTTTTCTGTGTCTCTCTCTAGAGACTCTAACAACCAAATACATCTCACCCCCTGAACAGTCGCCCACTCTCTCAACTATGGCTCCCAAAGAGAGCATGCAGCCAAAATTGGGCTCTCCCCACTAGGCACGACTTACCCCAAAAAGTGAAAGAAACACTCTTATCACGTTCTCCATCTTCATGGAGTATGGAGTTCGAAGGATAATCCATCGAGTGGTCTACAGAAACCCACATCGTGGCAAAGAGAAGTTCGGGACTTAAAAACAACATCTCACTTATCCATTAGTAATATATATATAATCAATAATAATATAATACTTTAAAATAAAAATATTTGTTGGACTACTTAGGGGTTGTATCAAAATTGTTCATGCAACAAAAGTGAATAAGGGATCGAGGTCTCTACTTCCTCATCACCCTAGACTAACGTCAAAAGAATTAAGTCAGTCCTTAAAGGAAAATAAATAAATATATACGAACATCAAACAATTTGACAAAAGGGAAAATATGATAAACTCTATCCTTGATATAATCCCTGAATGTCTCTCGACTAATGCAATGAAATTGTCGTCGAAATCCTTTCTGAATCAACAATTCATCAGTAGTCAATATGAGATTAAACCAATATAGCAAACTAACTGACTCATACCTTAACTCACAAAGGCTCACATAATAGTCAAATTGAGACTCAAATGGCAAATCGGTCTTTTCAAAATATCTATCCCCTTCTCTCTGGTGATACTCTCTGTAGACACCCAAAATTGTCCCAACTTTGTCCATGTCTCGCAACACCTTGTCAAAAACATCACTTAGACATCATATAGCATTTTGTCCTAAATCCCACTCTTAACCCCACTTATTCCATTAGCCAATTAATTAAATAAATTTTATTTATTTAATTAAAATCCCATTCATATCCCAATCATATCCTAATCTCACTTTCCAATTAATTAAATAAATTTTATTTATTTAATTAATTTCCATATCATATCCTAATCCCATTATCTAATTAATTAAATAAATTTTATTTATTTAATTAATATCCAACTCATATCCCAATTAATTCAAATATTTTATTTGAATTAAGTTCCCCACTATCCAATTAATTAAATAAATTTTGTTTATTTAATTAATATCCAACTCATATCCCAACTAATTCAAATATTTTATTTGAATTAAGTTCTCACATTTCATGATAAGCTGACTTTCTAATTAATTAAATAAATTTTATTTATTTAATTAATTTATCTTATCATTTAGCCGACATGTGTGCCTCTTTCATTTAAAAAAGATAAGTGGTACTATAGCCTTTTATTTAATATCTTTCATATGTAGTACTTTTTATGTACACAAGCACACATGAGCCCTATCCTCCTTGACACTTGTCAAATGACTACAACTCCCTTGAAGAGTGGGAATAACTGAATCAATCCTAACCATCCACATCAATCATTAGCTTTTCAATCTCAACCATTCATTTGAACCAAGCCTTTCCTATAAATCAACCCCCTCATAAGCCATTAGCATACATTGAGCCTCAAGTAACATTATTCTGCCAAATTATTATTAGCATGCATTGATCCTCAAGTATCCACATGCTGTTGAAATATCATTAGAGCTTTTGCATCCTTCATCTATCATTCATTCTAGCATCTTCATCTTAATGTTATGCTGCAGAAGTGAGCACCCAATATTCTTCCAACAACAATCCTTCAAAATCTTGCATGCTCATGCGAGGTGGAGAAGAGCAATGGAGATAAATCGAGCATAGCGTGGAGATCAGTTTGCATTTACATTTGTTATTTTGATTTTCATGTTGTCTTGTGCTTCATTGTGCATTGCTAGGGTTTTTATCATTGCTATTTATTCATTTGCCCTGATTTGCAATTTTACCCTAACTACATTTGGCACGCCCAGTGGGACTCACTTTGATTGATCTTTTTTGTAGGTTTTTGTAGTAAAAATTTGCATTCATATAACCCCCATTGTTGAGTTTTGTAGGTTTAATTAACTTTTTGTTGCAGATCCGCTGTTTTTTCGACAAAACCCTAGGTTTTAAAGATTTCATCATATCTTCCAAACGGCTATGAATTTTTCTACAATATTTTAGTAGAGGTTTGTCCATGATATAAAGAAGCTACAGCAGAAAAATTTTGGGTTTATTGAGATTTTTGCGGGATTTATCACGTTTTTAGGTTTTTTCATAAAATTGCAATTCTGGGCGCAAATCAGCGAATTTTTCAAAACTTTTTATATTTCTGAAAAGATTTTGAAATTCTAATGGGGGTCTATGTTTTACAGATTTAATTTAGAGCTTGTTTACAGTGTGAAAACATTAGATCTTTGCCGACTATACCGTTTCCATAAATCCACATTTCTGGGTGCAAATCAGGGAATTTTTCTAATTTCTTTACATTTTCAGAAAGCTCTCTAAAAATTAATAGGGGTCTCTTCTTTAATTTTTTAGTTTTCAAACCAAAAATGTATCGAAATAATCAAATTTAATTCAGCTATGCATCTAAAATTACAATTTTCCTTGCCTGATGAGCCTATTTTTTATGCCTGCATTATAATATCATTTTTTTTATGTTGTAGGTGATCATAAGGAGCTTTAGCAGTAGCAATATCAATCATCTACAACAACTTAGAAAGTAAAAATAATCAGGTGCACTCATTCTAATCTTTCATCTTAATCATTGTTTGAATCACACATTTCAATTTGGGATTAAAACGAACAATTGTTTGCAAACTCACATCAAAAAATTGGGCTAAAACAAACCATTGTCTTTCATCACATTTAGATTTAGGATTTAAAACAAACAAGTGCTTGCATTGTCTTCTACACATTAAACTTCTAAGGTTAATAAACCCCATGCGAGTGTGACCAAGTAAATGTGTATGCTCTCTCCTCGCATCCCAACACAAACTTGGAGATCAAAAACATTTACTAGTGTTGCTTTTGTTTAGCCTTAGAGAGGCCTGCCTTGGTATCCACCCCAAGGGAACGACCTCAAGCGGTACTTTCATCCAGTCCGCTATAAAAATTAGAGGATAAGGCGAAAGCCTAGTCTAATCGGTATTAGCGCTCACCATACAGTCCTAACTCGAAAGGAGGTGTACCTTTGTGTATATTAAAACTCCTAGTAGGGTTAGTTAAAGTCTTAAGTGGCTTGCTAGATGCTCGTGGGGTGCCGGTCCCCCAGATTTTCATTAGAACCTCCTTGTGATAGTGGCCTTGCCTTGACTAGGACTTGTTGAAGTGTCTTCACGTGCTTGCTTAACCACCATCACATTATTCCAAACTAAAACTTGCTTATGTGTCTTGCGTGAGTGATTCATGTGTGTATATGCATAATCATTTGTTTGAATATTGCCACATCAAACTCTAAACACCCAAACATATAAAGACAAGTAATCCTACACATTCTTCCAATAACATTCAAACCCAATCACTTTCATCCCAAACATAGCCAAGTCATCCAAACAAGCCACATCATCATCCAAATCCCTAAACAAGCACCTGCTAAAAGGATTTAAGACAAACACTTGGTGACAACATGTCTACACTAGAGGACCTAGAAAACAAATTCCAAAGATTCCTCCAAAATCTTTATCAAGGATCACAACCCCTCAACCAAGATGCCATTGAAATATTACAATTCTTCATCCAAAGAGCTCAACCCCATGCAAGCCAATCACCTCAGCTACAACACTTCATAGCCCAAGTCCAACACCTTTTAGCCACTAGTCAAGCCCGACAATTACAACAAACCTTAGCCACTCCATACCAACCTAATCCACCTCATAGCCACATGTCATATCCATCCACTTCCTATCAACCTAATCCACCTATCCACCAAGTCAATGCCACATCAACCTATGAACATTCACCTCAAGCTTATCCAATCCCTCATACCACCATTCCAATGCACTACCAAGCCCATCCACAAAGCAATCAAGTGATATTACAAGAACAACATCCAAGTCCCAATGGCTCTTTGTACATAAATCAAGTAAGTCCAAGTACACCTTTTCAACAAGACCACCAAGCACCATTGATAGACCTAAGTCCACCTTTCCAACAAGAATCATATCCAAATCCACGTGGCCCCTTGTACATAAATCAAATGAGTCCAAGTTATCCTATGCAAGACTTAATTACATTTGACAAGGGAGATACCAATCTAGAGTGGCCTCCACCATCTAATCACATGCCAACACATGAGCCAACAAATCCTATCCCAACACCACCATGTGATCCCATTCCTAGTCCATTAATCCATTAACCTTCCAAATCAGCAAGCCCTCCATCATCTTCATCACCATGTCATTCTAATCCTTCACCAAAGTGATGCAGAGGCATCCACACTAAAACCTTGACATACAGCATGTATGTCTACAACCCATCATCATCATCATATTTTCTGTTAACATTGTCAGCATCATCATATTTTCTCTTGCCGACCGATATCCTCCTGCAGACAAACCTTCGACCTTTCACCTGTCAGCAGCATCATCATATCCGGCTATCGGCAGCTTCATCATATTTGGCAAGCGCAATCATCCTCCTGACGATCACTGTTCATCTTACTGCCAACCTCTATCTGCAGCATCATGATGTTCGACATCATCTTCATCAGCAGGATATAAAATATCCGGTTCCTCCCATATATCCTAATGACGACACTCTCATGCACCTTTCCTTTAGACGCTTACGTCACCCTGATCTCTGACCTACTTAAACAAGCAGCATCAGGATATGACTTATCCAGTCATATTGAAACATCTTGATGATGATACTCAACTTTATACTGATGACGAATATTCTGCCGAATATCCTCCTCCCGATCCACTTAACTTCTCAATGCCTTATGCCGATACCAAAACACTTATGGTCAGCAGGATAAACCTTTATCGGGTGATATTTCGGAATGTCCTGATGACGATTATCCTGATGACGATGACGTCATATGCAGTTCCTTCAATATCCTGCTATCGGCCAAACTTAACATTATCGGCCCACGATGATTTTATCAACCCGATCGACTAACTTATGCCGATATACTCTTCCTCGGCAACACCTTGTGATGATCACCCCGAAATGCATTCACCTTATGCAAACAACTGTATCATGCTCACCTCCATCTACTCGGATGACGCCCGAAGTAACTGCAGGATATACACAGAAATATCCTGATGATGCCGTTGTGACGAATTTCTAACCTTAGTGAATTTTGATCCGCCGAACCTCCTGAGGTGACCCGATCTGCTTCCTGGACAACTTTCCAGACTCGAACTACCAGCACGACCTAGCACATGCCCATGCTAGGGTTCTCAGCACATCTCGACTGCGATCCTGCAAACATACATGTGAACAAATAGAAAATGCAAACTAAATCCTAAACTATTGTACATAGCCATTCCACCGATTCGACGAATCAACCGGTGGAATGGATCAGCGAATCCATGCAACCACCAGAACAGCAACTCGATTACACAATGGAATTCAAAACAGAGAATGGACACAAACAGGATCTCTTTATTGATTTCAAAAGATGCAAATACAATATTCTGTCTCTCTCTCTGTCTCACTCTGTGCAACCTAGCTCCTCAATATATCTAAAACCAACCGATCCTAATGCATAAATAGGAATTCTCGCGAGTACTACCAACTCAACTCCAAGCGGCTGGGAGCTTCCAAGCGGCTAGGAAATCTCTCCAGGCGGCTGGGAGATCCAACCGGACATACAGTATAACAGCTATCCAAACAAACTATCTAAAAATAGTAAAGTATGGTCAACATGACCTTATTACACGCATTGGTCTTATAAGACCTTCTTGGAAACATTAACTAGACCTATAACAAACTAACTGCCTCATGGAGGCCAGCTGTCAGGTAGGTGCTCCTGCACCATACTCCCCAACAGAAAAGAACTCATGTCCCATGAGTTAGGTTGTGGAAGTCCTCCACCTTTACACTTTGCCTTTGCAGTGTCTTGACCTGTTCCAGCTTTGTCCTCTGCTGGCTCTCGGCTGCGCCAAGACTTCTGAACTGTAACTTGTTTTCTTGCAAGTAAATCCTCATGCCTGTCAATGTAGGCCCTTCTCTCACATACCTTGTGTTTGTCAGGTTGTCTGACCAGAACCTCTGTCTGAACTGCCTCTTGAACTTTTGTAATGTTCAACTCTATATTTCTTTCAACCTTTATAGGACAAACAATAGTCCCAACTATGACAACATCCTTGTCATTCCTCTCAACCTGTTGCTGTTTGCAAACCTGTTGCTGAACTTGCTGTTGACCTCTGTCAGTCAAAACTGAAACTATCTTCAAACTGTTGTCCTTAACAACTTCTTTCCCTGCAATGTCCTCAACTGCCTTTATGCCTGCTCCTATAGGCTTCTGCACAAATTCCTTCTTTCCCACTAAAATGATTTTTGCTGCCTTCTGTACTACAGCTGCTTCCTGTAATGGCATCAACATAATAGTTTTCCCATCTTTCTTGATGGTGTAGGTATTAGCATACCCATCATACAGTACCCTCCTATCAAATTGCCATGGCCTACCCAACAGTAGGTGACAACATTCCATGGGCAAAATGTCACACAAAACTCTATCATGATATGCTCCAATCTGAAAATCAACATATGCCTGTTCATAGACAAAAAGTGATTGACTATCACTCACCCAAGATGCCTTGTAAGGGTGTTGGTGTGGAATCCTTTCCAAATTTAGTTTATCCACCATTTCCTGAGATACCATGTTATCTGTTGAACCAGTATCAATGACAACCTTACATACTTTACCTTTGCTCTTGCATGTGGTCTTGAAAAGAGCTCTTCTTTGTATCATATCCTTTGATGTCTGCAAACTAGTTCTCCTTAGCATCAATGCTTCTCCCTCCTCAGGATATCCATAATTGTCAGGAACTCTATCTTGATAAGTGTTTAAACTTTGTACACATTCCTCTACTTTCTCTTCTTGCACAAGTTGTACTCTCTTGTCATTCGTTCTATCATTTCTGGATGATGAACCTTTGCTTTCTGGACATTTGAAAAATGGATGACCAAACTCACCACAGGTGTAACACTTTCCTGAAAATGTAGTAGAACCTCTACCACTTCCAAATCTGCCTCTATTACCTTTCCATCCACCTCTGAAATCAGACTGTCCCTGTCCTTTACCAGTGTCTTCTTGACCCTCATTGGTTTGCCTTGTTGTAGGGGCTAATCCTCTTCCCCTCATATTGCTGCCTCTTCCTCTCATGGACTTATCTTGTCTCCTATTCATCTTTTCTTCAATCCTGATTGCCATTTGGTAACAATCCTCCACACTCTTAGGGTTAGCTAAAACTAACTCATCCTGTATGTTCAATCTCAAACCAGCCAAGTACCTAGCCACCTTTTCTACCTCATTCTCATGATGACCAGATCTCATACTCAACTTATAAAACTCCTCAGTATATGCCTTCACATCCATTTCCTTTTGCCTTAAAAATTGCAGCTTCTTAAACATCTGAATTTCATAATCCTTGGGCAAGAATTTACCTTTGATCCTTGCTACCATTTTATCCCATGAAGTGATCTTTGACCTTCCTTGTTTCCTTCTCTCGGATTGTACATAATCCCACCATACCAAAGCATGACCTCCTAACTTGGTCTTTGCAATCTTTACCTTCTGATCCTCAGCAACATCTTCACATTCAAAGTGATTATCAAGTGCAGCAATCCAATCCAGTAACTCATCTTCATTCAAACTTCCATTATACTTGGAAACATCAACCTTTACCTTAGGTTTATCACTCTGCACTGCCTTTAACAGTTTTGCAAATCTCTGGTCTTTAGCATCCAGATCTTTAGCTACCTCTTCATACTCTTCAACATCATCTTCATCTTCTTCTAATTCACTGTCGTCCACTTCCCTCTTTTTGTTCTTCTCCAAGGCTACAAGCCTGGCTTGAAGTGCTTCAGCAAGCTCTTTCATCTTCCTCATCTCTCTGGCATGTTTTTCCTTCATCTCCTGCAATTCCCTTGCAGTACCATTACCTTTCGGAGGCATTTTGTCAACCTCTCACTCCTCTACCTCTGTCTTTTCAGTGACAGAATCAACACACAACAGCCCAGACCTTTTGCTGAGCTCTGATACCACTATGATGCAGAGGCATCCACACTAAAACCTTGACATACAGCATGTATGTCTACAACCCATCATCATCATCATATTTTCTCTTGCCGACTGATATCCTCCTGCAGACAAACCTTCGACCTTTCACCTGTCAGCAGCATCATCATATCCGGCTATCGGTAGCTTCATCATATTCGGCAAGCACAATCATCCTCCTGATGATCACTGTTCATCTTACCGCCAACCTCTATCTGCAGCATCATGATGTTCGACATCATCTTCATCAGCAGGATATAAAATATCCGGTTCCTCCCATATATCCTGATGACGACACTCTCATGCACCTTTCCTTTAGACGCTTACGTCACCCTGATCTCTGACCTACTTAAACAAGCAGCATCAGGATATGACTTATCCGGTCATATTGAAACATCCTGATGATGATACTCAACTTTATACTG
This sequence comes from Cunninghamia lanceolata, assembly GCA_027924645.1. Taxonomy (NCBI): domain Eukaryota; kingdom Viridiplantae; phylum Streptophyta; class Pinopsida; order Cupressales; family Cupressaceae; genus Cunninghamia; species Cunninghamia lanceolata. Next base: position 10,662,919 of record BSBN01000508.1, on the reverse strand, counting down.
ATGACGAATATTCTGCCGAATATCCTCCTCCTGATCCACTTAACTTCTCAATGCCTTATGCCGATACCAAAACACTTATGGTCAGCAGGATAAACCTTTATCGGGTGATATTTCTGAATGTCCTGATGACGATTATCCTGATGACGATGACGTCATATGCAGTTCCTTCAATATCCTGCTGTTGGCCAAACTTAACATTATCGGCCCGCAATGATTTTATCAACCCGATCGACTAACTTATGCCGATATACTCTTCCTCGGCAACACCTTGTGATGATCACCCCAAAATGCATTCACCTTATGCAAACAACTGTATCATGCTCACCTCCATCTACTCGGATGACGCCCGAAGTAACTGCAGGATATACATAGAAATATCCTGATGATGCCGTTGTGACGAATTTCTAACCTTAGCGAATTTCGATCCGCCGAACCTCCTGAGGTGACCCGATCTGCTTCCTGGACAACTTTCCAGACTCGAACTACCAGCACGACCTAGCACATGCCCATGCTAGGGTTCTCAGCACATCTCGACTGCGATCCTGCAAACATACATGTGAACAAATAGAAAATGCAAACTAAATCCTAAACTATTGTACATAGCCATTCCACCGATTCGACGAATCAACCGGTGGAATGGATCAGCGAATCCATGCAACCGCCAGAACAGCAACTCGATTACACAATGGAATTCAAAACAGAGAATGGACACAAACAGGATCTCTTTATTGATTTCAAAAGATGCAAATACAATATTCTGTCTCTCTCTCTGTCTCACTCTGTGCAACCTAGCTCCTCAATATATCTAAAACCAACCGATCCTAATGCATAAATAGGAATTCTCGCGAGTACTACCAACTCGACTCCAAGCGGCTGGGAGCTTCCAAGCGGCTAGGAAATCTCTCCAGGCGGCTGGGAGATCCAACCGGACATACAGTATAACAGTTGTCCAAACAAACTATCTAAAAATAGTAAAGTATGGTCAACATGACCTTATTACACGCATTGGTCTTATAAGACCTTCTTGGAAACATTAACCAGACCTATAACAAACTAACTGCCTCATGGAGGCTAGCTGTCAGGTAGGTGCTCCTGCACCACAAAGGATGCAGCTGAGATAGTTTTACAAAGGATGCTTGAAGCAAAACTCATCAAACTTCCTAAAGTCAAACCATGTGAAGAAAGTCCATATGATGAACATGATTATTGTGCATACCATAGGACCAAAGGCCATAATACAAATCAATGCCCAATATTTGTCTCAATTGTTTACAAGGTGTACCTGCCTATAATAAGAAATCATGCCACATCATCCCAATCCCATGTGTCACACCCATCTAGTCCACATCCTAATCCATCAAAATCCATTATCCTTCCATCTAATCAAAATCTTAGTCCTAGGCTTACAACATCATCCGCTATTATTGTTCATCCATTATATTCCCCATCCACTCATACCCTTGCGAAGGATGTGATTCATTGGCTATTAGCTAGGAATAAACTATCTCCATGTCGAACACCCATTCATGAGCCTACCAAAGAACTTCCAAAGGTCATGTCCAATCATATATCCCCATGCCAAACACCTATCCTTGAGCCTATCCAAGAGCCCTCAATTAACATGCCTAATCCTTCAAGCCCATCATGTGACATACAAGCCATCAAGCCTATTCAAGAGTCTCCTATCATTAATCCAAGTCAAGAGTCATCATGTTCTCATGTTGTTGACCAAGACATAAAGCCTATTCAAGAGTCATCTACTTCCATTCAAGCAATCCAAGAGGTATGTCAAAGGTTTAATCCTAAACATGTGGAAACATTAAGCCCTAGTCCAACTCATGATCAAAACACTTTCATGCAACCCATCCATAACATTTACCTTCTTTATGATCAAGATGATACCTATGAAGAAGCTATACATGAGCACCTTGATCCTATCGATAATCTTATATCCATCCATGAGCAAGATATCCACATTGCTCTTAGTCATACGCCATCTAGCCCTATCCATAATGAGCAAACATCCACTTGTCATGATGAGATACTTGTCCCCCAAGTAAGCATAAAAGATCAAACAAATAACTTGGATCTTAGCGAACATAATGAACATAACCAAGATCCTAATGATCCTCCTTCCACATCCACCATTGATTCCACTTCTATTGGTCTTACCACCCTTATACATGAATGTTCTTCCTTAGGACAAAGACAACCTCTATCCACTTCACCTTCTCCATCTAATAAGGAACTCAAGTCTAGTTCCCTAAGCACACCTAGTCCCATTGTCCATCGTATACTCCAAAACATGAACTACAAAGGTAAAGGCCTAGGCCTTTATGAACAAGGTATTTTGGAGCCAAACCATGTCAAAGTTCCTCCATGCTCATATGGCCTTGGATACACACCCCAAGGTAAACAAGGCCAAGATGTTGGTAATCCCTTCATGCATCGTAAGTCCACTTTCCATCGTACCCCCCATCATCTACCCAAAACATATGTTGCCATTCCACCTCCATCATCCTATAAATGTCAAAAGCATGTGACCGTACACCTTCTACCATCCACTTTGCCTCCACTTTTACCAACTCCAAATATCCCTCCATCCACCTTGCCACCGTTGCTTCCAACACCTCATATACCTATCATTCATAAGTATCCTTACATCCCTAATCATGACCAACAAAAGCACACATTGCTTAAACATGAAGCTTCCATTCATTCCACCAACCCCACTTCCATCAAACCCATGGGATTCCAAAATAAACATTTGGATGCCTTTATCTATAAAGCCAAAAATCCAACTAAAACTCCTAAGGACCCTCATGCCTTAGGGTATCAATGTGAACAATCTCTAAATCATCCATCTTCTAAGCAAAGTACATTCACAAAGCTATCCAAGCCCATACCTCCAAAAGCAAAGCCTAAAAGCAAAATGGTTTGGGTTCCTAAGCAAAAAACTAGCAAAGCAAATGAGGCATCCTCCTCTACATCTCAAGAATCCCAACCACCTATATCCATCCAAAAGCCTATTTCCATCCAAAACTTCCCTTCCCTTCAAAAATCCCACAAGCAAAGTAAAAGCACTAAAAATACTAAATCTATGTGGGTTCCTAAATCACTTCGTCAACCATCCCCTAAGCAAACATCTCCATTGCTTCCTACACCACCATCCAATCAAAAGCTTCAATGTTTATCATGGTGTGTGCAACCATTGGTCATGGTTCCCTTCCATTCCAAAACATTCCCACATGCCTCCATCTCCCCATCCTTCATCCATTATCCTACAAATCTTCCCCATCACCTTCCTATGGTCCATGCTTTTACATAAGCCTTTTATCCATCCTTCCATGCATGAACCTTTCATAATCCATTTCATCATCCACTATCTACCTAATCCATCTCTCATCCACGCAATCCCTTATCAACATCTATGAGCACACTTGACATGGTCCATGCGAAGACATCATCAATCTCTAAAGGGACACTATCGACCTTCAGAGCACTAGCCACTTGAGTCCCTCCTATCCATTACCATGGTGAAAACCTGGCAAACAGGTGCCATGTGTAATTGTCAACCCATCTAAAAACCAAAAAAAAAAAAGCAAAAAAAAACAAAAATAAAGCAAAAAAATAAAAAATAAAAAATAAAAAATAAAAAAGTAAAGAGAAAGCCCTTCGTCCAATGGTGAAAACTTGGTAAACAGGTGCCTTGGATAAGTACCATGATAAAAACCTAGCAAACAGGCGTCATGTGCAGGTTGATCTTCTATGTCACTTACACTTGGGGGCACATTGTCTCATCCAACCTATCATTTTCCATCTTACCATGTCCTATCTTGTGCCATACCATCCTACCATCCTTAGCCATTACATAAACATGCCTATCCTATTGAACCCATTTATCCATCCTTCCGCCTTTTGATTTTGAAGAAGACATAGGGGCAAAATGTTGAAACATGTTTGGATATTTCTTGACATACCTTCTTTCCAAACTAAGTCCTATCCATTGACCATTTATCCATCCCATTCAAACCAATCTATCATGTCATCCCTTGGTCATAAGCTTTGTCATGTAAAATCCTAAACATTACCACCTAGAATGGGGCAAGTTCTTCTAATGCAACATAGCCTTTGGAGATCACATCCTAGCTCCCTTATGCTCCATCCACTATGGCATATCCTTATCACAAGCTTTCCATCTTATAGTTTATCCACATCTATTTATCATGAGCTTTCTACTATAGCCTAACTATCCATTTATCATGAGGCAAGCATCCATCCCTTATATGGCCTATCCTCTTATCCATCCATCCAACTCTTATGATCTTGCCATCACATATACTATGAGCCCATCCTTTCATGCATCCTTGCACCTAGACTTGGTTTTCTCCCTTGTCATTGGTATCAAGCACAAAGGCTACCCACATTGTAAATCCATTAACATCTCAAAAAAAAAATTCAAAAAAATCAAAACACTTCAAAAAATTCAAAAAAATAAAATATCTCAAAAATCCAAAAAAATCAAATATTCAAAAAATCCAAAAAAATCAATATCCAATGAAAAATCCAAGCAATAAAACCAATCACATCATCCAAAACAATCCACTCCATCAACATTCAATCAAAATCAAATCATCATCATCATCAATTCTTCCTATCAATAACATTCATTCATCCATTTCAATCAATCCATAACTTGATCACATCAATCCATTTTCATCATCCTCAGTTCATTCCAAACAATGATCCAAATGCCAGTCATCCTTAATCCATACCAATCAAGTTAATCAATCAAGCCAAGTTATCCAATCACAATCAATGGTCTTGATCCTAGCCTTGTTGTAAGCCAAATCAATCAATCAACCAATCAGCCAACCAACTTAGCAAATAACCTTGTGTTGATCTAGGGATATAGCTTTCCCCGCAATGACAACACTCTCAATTATCATCAACAAAACAATCAGCAATTAATCATTGGTTTACAGCTTGACAGGGGCAATACCTTGTTTGTTTTTGAATCATTTGTGCATGCTTGCTTGTGTGTGTTATCATTTTATCTTGCATTTGTATCACATCCGAATCTTTCTAGCTAATATTCATATCTTGTGTATGTTGGAATAGCTTTTTGCACTATCCTTTGCATCTAAGGTCATGTCATACCTTTTGTGCAGTAGGACTTCAATGCTCTAAGTTTTCTTCCACATACATTAGACAAGGTTGTATTACGCTGGGGCACAAGACACATTGTCACCTTGGTCCTTATGCCTTGGTGCATAACGTCTAGTGCTATATCAAACATCATGGTTGCTCACTTTCATTGTAGCATAACACATCATCATTTCTTCTATCCATTCGCTTATTTTTCTTCCTTGACCAAGCCATTTCTTCTCGAGAGCCTACCCGTGTTTGTCCAACCCGCATATCCTCTCGAGGGGGCATCACCAACTTATCCTTTCTATCATCATCATCAGCATCCCTATCAATTATCCATACCTTAACTTCTTTGAAATGATGTTACTCGACACAAAGCTTATCATCTCAAACATCATTTCAAAGAGGGGCAAAATGTAGACACCCAAAATTGTCCCAACTTTGTCCATGTCTCGCAACACCTTGTCAAAAACATCACTTAGACATCATATAGCATTTTGTCCTAAATCCCACTCTTAACCCCACTTATTCCATTAGCCAATTAATTAAATAAATTTTATTTATTTAATTAAAATCCCATTCATATCCCAATCATATCCTAATCTCACTTTCCAATTAATTAAATAAATTTTATTTATTTAATTAATTTCCATATCATATCCTAGTCCCATTATCTAATTAATTAAATAAATTTTATTTATTTAATTAATATCCAACTCATATCCTAATTAATTCAAATATTTTATTTGAATTAAGTTCCCCACTATCCAATTAATTAAATAAATTTTATTTATTTAATTAATATCCAACTCATATCCCAACTAATTCAAATATTTTATTTGAATTAAGTTCTCACATTTCATTATAAGCCGACTTTCCAATTAATTAAATAAATTTTATTTATTTAATTAATTTATCTTATCATTTAGCCGACATGTGTGCCTCTTTCATTTAAAAAAGATAAGTGGTACTACAGGCTTTTATTTAATATCTTTCATATGTAGTACTTTTTATGTACACAAGCACACATGAGCCCTATCCTCCTTGACACTTGTCAAATGACTACAACTCCCTTGAAGAGTGGGAATAACTGAATCAATCCTAGCCATCCACATCAATCATTAGCTTTTCAATCTCAACCATTTATTTGAACCAAGCCTTTCCTATAAATCAACCCCCTCATAAGCCATTAGCATGCATTGAGCCTCAAGTAACATTATTCTGCCAAATTATCATTAGCATGCATTGATCCTCAAGTATCCACATGCTGTTGAAATATCATTAGAGCCTTTGCATCCTTCATCTATCATTCATTCTAGCATCTTCATCTTAATGTTATGCTGCAGAAGTGAGCACCCAACATTCTTCCAACAACAATCCTTCAAAATCTTGCATGCTCATGCGAGGTGGAGAAGAGCAATGGAGATCGGTTTGCATTTATATTTGTTATTTTGATTTTCATGTTGTCTTGTGCTTCATTGTGCATTGCTAGGGTTTTTATCATTGCTATTTATTCATTTGCCCTGATTTGCAATTTTACCCTAACTACAGTCTCCTTCCATTCTTGAAGGTGGAATCTTTTCCCTGGTTACACTCATAGTCATACAAAATATGATTAGTGTATCATCAATAAATCATAAATCATCATACTAAAATAATCTCAACAACATGTAATCTCATGTCTAATTCCAAGCATTAATCATAATTCATATAATCAATGATTAATCCTGACATTTTCTGCAAACATCAAATCATTAACCTATGATTACTTATCCAGTTTATCACATAAAAAGTAAATGTTAATCTTAGTCAAGGTTGGGATGTAACAAGTGCATTGATTGGCCTAGGGTTTGATAAAGTCTTGGTTGAATCACATCTTTCCTCTACAAACAAGAGCACAAAATTAGTAGCTGAGTCCTCTCCTATCTTGTAGTGACTTGGCTTGGTTTTGTGCTTGAATGTTGTAGTGAAAGGAGGGTTTGATCTAGTGTACTCACATACATTCATATCCACTCATCCTCTTTTTCCTACTTAACATTTTGGTGAACCCGTGTTTTAAAGAATTTGCATCTTGCTGAGTGTTGAAATCATATCTTGCATTAATTCATATCACACTTATCATTCTTCATTGAAAAATCTAGCATACATTTGGAAAATTTGAAAAAATAAGCATTCTAGGTTTGCTAAAGGCATAATTTTGCATTATTTTCATTGCATATCATTGGAAGCATTTGAAAATCTGATTTATACATCATATCTTCTCTAAATCACAGAAATTAATCATTTCATGATATCACACCTTGCATTTGCATATCTCATTTGCTAGGGTTTTGTTAAAACTTGCATTTTTCGTATAACCTAGTTTTTGCAAAAGCTAGGATTTGTAGTCAAAATCTTATTTCAGATTTTGCTGCTTTATTTAGGCACTCATTCAAATCTAATTTTGAGTTGTAGTGTTGTGTCATTGTGTGTTCTTGCATTTAAATTTCAAAATTTGAAATTACACAGTGTGTATTTCAACATTAAGGGTTTTACACACTTTCTTGACACTTCTTTGAGAAAACTTTTACAATCTTTCACATTGCCTTGTTGTGTAGCATTATTTACACCATACTTGGTTTGTAGTGAAATTAGTGTGTTCTTGATATTCTAAAACCCATTTTCCTCAAACTAGTGTGCAACAAGATTTCATACTTTCATCATGGATGCTTCTTGTTATTCATCTTTGGAAGCTTTGTTTGCATACATCATAGATATTGATAATTTCTCCAAATTCATTAATAAGCATCCTCAAGTATTAAAAAAAATAGCATGCATATATGATGTTGATATTTCTATGTGTTCCACATATTGAATCTTTCATTATATATCTGATTTTGATAGTTTCACAACTCTCATGGGAATATATCCTTCGATATTAGATGATCTCACTAAATTTAAATATGATGTATCATTTAGTAGTGATGACTTAAATATGTTAGATGAAGCCCTAGATGACTTTATCTCTATTGAACATTCTAATATGACTCATATTGCTAAAGGTCAAGATCATGCCTTGGATCTAGTCTCTAATACATGTGATGGTAACTTAGTTTTGCCTTATGATCTTTCTCCCAAAGTTATTCCCTCTTATGAGGATATTTTGGTGCAAGAGGATGAAATAATTGACACATCCCTTAACATCACCCTACCCTCTCTTCATTCCAATGCTTTCCCTCTAAAGGATGAAACATTAGCAAATAAACAACCCCCTCTAACGAAGAACACTTCATGGATAGATAATGAGCATTCATCTAACTCTATCCCCACCATAGTGCATGAAGTCTCTATGGATCATCCTATCGATCTTCCTCCTTTAGTTGAATATTCGAGTACCTTGGATATCACTAAGGAAGTGAAGACCCTTGATCTCCCTCCTTTAGTTGAATATTCAAGTACCTTGGATATCACTAAGGAAGTGAAGACCCTTGATCTCCCTCCTTTGGTTGAATGTTCAAGTCGCTTGGATATCACTAAGGATGTGAAAACCTTGGATACCTCTCCTTTGGTTGCATGTTCTTTGAACATCACTAAAAATACAATCATCAACAATTCCCTTAACAACACCTTAACTTCACTTCATTCCAATGCTCTCACTTTGAAAGATGAAACATTCGTGGTTGAAAAAAGGTCTCTCACATTAAATCCTTTAGGGATGGATGTTGAGCTCTATCAAAGTGAAAACAATGTTAATTTAATTATCATTAATAGACTTATTCCACATACTAAGGGGATAGTGATTAAGTGTACTAATGCTAATACAATATCAACAAGTTCAAGACTAAAAATGATATATCCTGAGATGATAGACATGGAATGTCCACCAGGAAATATCCCATTGAACTAGGTAATTATTTCTGCCTCTTTAAGCCACACTTGTTGTAGCACCTATTCTAGTTTCTCTCAAGGGTGGCCCCCTTCTAGATATATATGTTGTTAGCATTGTGTTGTGTTCCCCCGTGTTGTGTTAAATGTTGTTTAGGTCTCTTTGGATGACCTTGATACTCTTTTAAGGTCAAGGATATAAGGAGACTGCCTTTGTTGTGACCATTCTTCTATTTGTTTCTCTATTCTTCTACTTTCCTCTCCTCTATTTTGTTGTTGTGTGTTGTGCCTTGGGGGCATAACATTGTGGAGGATGTCTTGGGGGCATCTTCCCATGTTGTAAACCCAAGTCACTCTTGTTTCCTCTCTCATTTTATTGTTTAAACTTCTTCGGTGGCTCTACTAGTTGGCAGATGACGAAAATAAACAAATACTGATAAGGACCATGTGTCCCTTCAACAAGAAAGCAAAAATGGACCTAGTCCATATATGAAGATGGGGTTGATATATATATATATATATATATATATATCTGATGCTTGACTAGTAGAATCACTCCGTGTTGTGATTCATGTTGTGATATTCATTGTAACAAACTTTTGCAATACTCTAAATCTGGTTCTATGCACTTTGGATTATTTTGTATCTCACCTTGTTGCTACACTAGGTTCTGAGATACCTGCAGTATAACCTCACAACTATACTTGACTCTGAACCCGCAAGTATAGCCTTGGTCTCTTATGTGATATGATTTCTACATAGCTTTCATGAATTGATTTGATTGTTATCTTAGAGTAAGTTTTTCTAACCAAATCTTATATCTTGTTGATTATCTTAGCAAATGACATTGATGTGTTTGTGGGAACATTCAACGATCATGGCACATGTCGCTTTTGGGGCATGGGCTTTACAAAAGCTCCTATTCTCTTTTGTGTTTTCACTCTACCTTAATGTGCTTGATACCGGCAAGCAGGATCAACCGCCTTAAGGTGAGGGCATATATAATGGTATCTGGTTGATTAATTTTACACCGACAAAGCCTGTTTAAAGCCCTCATCACGAGGCAGGATGGTGTATCTCTTGAGCTAGTGTGCATCCTTTTAAAGCAAAAGCCCTCATCATGAGGCGGGATGGTGTATCTCTTGAGCTAATGTGCATTCTTTTAAACAAAGCCCTCATCATGAGGCGAGATGGTGTATCTCTTGAGCTACTACACATCCTTTTGTATAAAGTCCTCATCGCGAGGCGGGGTTGGATCTTGAGTCATTCACTCTTAAGCTGCATGTGTTGTATCATAGGATCACACATACATTAAAGTGGGGGCTAAATGTTATGGAGTAAAAAGTGGACACATGACGTTTTACCTCCTAGTTTAGCTCCTAGGTTCCCATGTTTACACTCTACAAAGCAAAATATTCATCCTGATGAGAAATACCCCAAAACCCATGTCAAATGAGAACTAAAGGCCCATTTAAAGCTTAAATCCTGACCAAAAAGGCCCCTTTGGACTTGGGTGCCCATGCCCAAGTCCACCCTGATTGGTTGGGTAAAATTAAATGTATGTCGGCATAGGAGTCTTAAATGGGTCCTCCGTTGTCGGCTCTTTCAATTAATTTGTGAAAGTTTAATGGGATAACATATATAAACAAGTGTTTGAATTCATTTGTAACCTAGGTTGATGGTAGATAAGTTGATGATAGCAAGGTTATGATATTGAGCAAAGAGCATTCAAGTAATGCATTGTGTTTGTGGCAGACTTGTGTTAGTATTGTGTTTGTTGCAAATTTGGAATCATCATCAACATCCTTATGAGTTGAAGAATCTTCATCCTTCTAAGGACTTCACCACCAAGGTGACATCATTATTTTTGAATCATTTCATCATCATTTGGATTAGCTTTAGGCTTTGTCCTACTAGGGTACGCTCTCTCTCTCTAACAACGGTGTTGGGAAACCTTGAATGCTAACCCAAGATTTGACTGAGGTAAATTACTAAACACCACAACCCCCAAACCCCTTTTCTTCTTGTGTGTAGGTTATAGGTGCGGGAATTACAGAACTAAAGGTACAGGGAGGCTGCATAAAGGATAAAGATTTGGGATCCAAAAACAAAGTTTGAAAATTCCTCCATAGCAGACTAGAATGTTAGACCCAATGTCTAGCAAGCAAAACAAACCTTGGATTCAGCATCATAGCATCATTTACAAAATTTTTACAATTCAGAGCTTTCAGAGATCATGACTTTTTGGACTTGGGTGCTAGCCCCAGAGTCTTCCAACATTTTAGCTTATGAGGGATAGGTTTGGACATCTCACTGATTATCTTGGTACTTTCAGATCCTGACTTGTTATTTTTGTTTCTCTGTTACAGGCTGATTATCATAATTTTAAGAATTAGTGCATTGATTGGCCTAGGGTTTGATAAAGGCTTGGTTGAATCACATCTTTCTGTTGATTGTCAGGAACACTAAGAGGGGGGGTGAATCAATGTTCTATAAATCCTTTCATTTACTTTTACTTCAAACCATTTCAAAAGAATAATCCAATAGAAGAAAAATATACAACTAAACAACATCCACAAAAGCATGACACTTGACACCAAGATTTTACGTAGAAAAACCAAAGAGGGAAAACCAACAGAGAGGATTAGCTCTTATAAATATATTGTAATCTTTACAAAAATGATGTTTAGGCTTGGTCACTCCACGGGCCTAGAACATGTTGGCTTACTACTATGAAGTACAACTAGATTTAGCAGGCTCACTGCCTCAACCCTAAACCTAGCAAGATTACAATGAGGGCTGTTAAAACCTAAGGGCTGTTAAACCCTATTGGAGGCTCACTGCCGGCTTACTGGCTTGATGACAAAACATGCTTCCAATCAGATCACACATGATAACTGAATATTGCTTAAGCATCTGACACTATGCCAGGGTGCATCATTTAACAATTGTATTCTAAATCCCAAGTCTTCATTGCTGCTGATCCTCTAACTCTGCTCCACTATTCACATCTTCACATCACACACATATTTCCCACAACACACACAATCAAAGATCATCACACTTATATATATCCGCATCATGATTTAATCCATAATCAGGTCAGCATCCACGAGGTGAAACGTGTACATAGAAAGATGTACCTTGTCGCTCAATCCAATGCACTATGTGTCGCACGGACCCAAATCTTCTCCCAAACATGTTCATATAGGTCAGCTCTAATCATTTAATTACTTACATAGATCCTCCAAACATTAACTCTTCTCCGCACAATGATTTATCTCATCAGTCGGCCTGTTCCTCAAGAACATGTTTAACAACTTCATCTGTTGACTTACAACTTCTACTACTGATCACAAAACACTTCCAAAATCATGTCAAGGACTCTTTACACATTCCCAATCTTACCCTTAGAACTGCAAGGAATCATATCATCTTGTGGAGAGATGTGGACCATCATAACTCAGATTCTATCTCTGTCAAACTCTGTCAAACACTATACCAGTACTTAGCAGCTTGTAGCTATTCTTCCGATGAACTTCAGATCTCCTAACTCTAGAATAAGACACTTCATATAAGTGTTTACAACACCTCAAAACTACATAACGAAATACTTGTTTGCGGATGAATGCGGACCACTGCACTAGACCCTATTCACTATTCCTGCTATACCTTTGCTTGCCCAGACTTAGACATTTCTTCAAGATGACTTCCGGAGAGGATCAGGACTTAATCTCTGAGGCATAACACTATCAAACACTAACTGACATCATACCTAAACTACATTACCGAATCATTATCTGCAGAGGCATACTAGTTGACTTTCAGTCTTCTACTGTGTATACTTTCCATACTTAGCCATTTTCTATCAACCGGACCTGGAATCTAATATGTTCTTCCAGAGCTATTTCTTCCTGTCATGGTGATAGGATTTCTGAGCCTTGTTGCCATCAATGACAACATACAGATCCATAGCAGAGCAGTGTCTCTTGCCAACAATCTCCCCCTTTGGCATTGATGGCAACACTTAGTGAAAAATGTCTGACTGCTCCCCCTTACTATATACACTGTACTTTCTTGCTTCCCCTAAGATGATTATCCATTTTTCAGTGATCTACTTCTCCCCCTTTGACATCAATGGCAAAGGGTGTGATTCGGAACCAAAAAATTTTCAAAATTCCAAAAATTTATATATTCTGCCGCAAGTGCAATCTTCATTATTAATATTATGTGTGTTTAAGCACATCATTAAATATGTTTTTGATCAATTTCCACTCAGCATCCCAACTTTTCTTTGCATTTTCTAGAATCTGAATTTGACCGCTGAGAAGAAAAACTGAGGCTTCTGCCTTTTGAAGATCTGAAGTTGTGTCTGCTTAGACAGCTAACTTAGCCTCTGTAATAAGATTTGTCATTCAATCTAACTTTGGATAGACTAGTCTTCTGAGTTGTCCCATCCTACTTTTTATTTGGTATTTCTAATTTATTAAGTCAGTCAAGTCATTGTGAATCTTAATGACTTTAGTTTCTTTCCTTGTGACTGACTTTGTTTCCAGATCAAATTTCTTAGAAATATCCATCAGTTTTTGTTCTAAATCTTTGATCTTTTCTTCCATCTCTTGAGAAGCTTTGGGCCAAGACAGACAAAACTTGTACACATCTCCATCATCCTTCACATCTTTTTGAATGCTGGCTATTATATTGTTTAATGAGATTTTGTCTTTTGCTATAATTATGTTTAATTGTTCCAGACGTTTTTCATCAAATTCTTGTCTCACCTTTGTTTCTGTAGATTTTTCAAATGATTCAAACTGTTTGCCTATGGAACTTATTAATCCCTTCAGATGACTTTTTGGGGGCATGGATAAGTCCCTCTTGTACATGGGAAGTAGCTTCTCCAAAATTCTAGATGCTTCATCAATCAGTTTACTATCCTCAATATGTGATTTTAATATCTCCTCTTGAGCCTTTGTTTGAACAATTGTAACCAACTTAAACTTCTATTCTGGTGTCATTGTGTCCAAGTTTATTGGACCATGTAGATATTCTGGCTCATCCAAAGCTTGTGTTCTTTTCTCCAACAATTCTTTTGCAGGCTTTGCAATGTCTCTTGCTGTGATAGGGACTTCTTCTTTGTGGCTTTGCTCCGGATCCTCTTGACCCATATTAGTATCCTCCTCCTTTTTTGTTGGATAAATTTTTATGACCTGTTCTTCCTCAATCTTCTCCTTGTCAATGTCATCCTTAGCAAGATGTACCGAGGAGGGTCTTATCTCAAAAACATCAGCAAGTGCCTCTTCCTACTCAGTCACTTTGTCATCTTTATCTAATTCTTGCTCCAGATTTACTTCTAGAATAGGTGTACCATTTCCACCATTTGTTGCTGCATTGTCATGAGTAGTAGGAATATTGTATTTTCTCAATATTTCCAAGGTGATTTCTTCTGTCTCCTTGACTACTTTGTCAATTTCTCCCAGCATCAACAAGTTCATCCTTGTTTTGGTTCTAAATTTCTCTTTGGTTTCCTTAGAGATCAAATTCTCTTCTTCTAGAGTGATTTTAGGACACAATCTTGTCAGAACATGTTTTCTTAGCCCAATATCTTTGGCTCTAGCAATCTCCTTTCTGATGCTAAGAAGATTTGCTAGGTTTTTCAAAATTTTAGAGATAATCTCAACAAGGGCTCTATTGAAAATGTTTAGCTACTTCACAGTGGCTTCTTCCAGACTTCTTTTATCAATATCACTATATCCATCATAGTACTCAATCATGGGTTTTAAATTCCCATCCATGGTGACAGATTTTATTACATTTGCGAGTGGTGGAGGCTTTTCCTTTTTCTATCTTTTGCTAGGCTTATCCTTTCCGGAGGACTTTTCTTTACTAATTCCAGAGACTTGGATTGCCTCAACTTTCATCTTCTTGACCTCTTCATTTGACTCTATTTCTTTTTCATCATTTTCTTCCACACTGACATACAATCTTTTTCCTTTTATCTTCTTCCTCTTTGTGTCCTTTTCAGAGAGCTTCTCTGATGATGTTGCATCGGATGAAATGGTAGAGCTTCAGGTAGACCTTTGAGTATCTTTAGCCTCTCTTGACTTCTTTATAGATTCCTCCGGAACCTTAGCCTGATCATTTTGTTTTTCCTTCTTTGCTTTCTTTGCTTTTTCTCTTGATTCCTTGAGTTGCTCTTTAGTGATGCCATACCTTGCAACAATTTCTTCCACCTCTTTTCTCACTTTTCTGGTAGATTCAGCTTGCCTAAGCTCAACATGGAGTTTCACAGATAGCTCCTCATACGTTCCAAACCTTTCTTCTTTGATATCCTTTGGTTTGCTAAGAAGATACTGGGCATAATTTTCCATAATTTGTTCATCTACCTCATAACCCATGGGCATTACCCACACAGTTCTTGGTTCCACAGCCTCCATTAAACATTGATCTTTAGTGACCATGAAACAAATTGTATCCTTGTACTTATTAACAATTTTCTCAGGAATTCTTTCTCTAGAGTGCATCATGCTCTGAAAATTCTTGAAAAATCCCCATAGGGCTACTTTTTTCTTATTATAACTTCCCAAGTTGTTAAGACAATTTCTAATTTGCACAGCTACTAGTTTGTTACTCAACCAAATCAATCCCTAATGATTAGGGAATTCATTCAATAAATAGAAGAATAAACAGATGATTAACCTGCCATACTTGAATGGGTAGTTTTTGCTTTCTTTTGTCTTCTTCAAATTCTCTAGTAGTTGGGTTCGCAGTAGTTCGCACAGATCATAGTCCGCATTCTCCTTGATCATTTGATATGCTGTGTATATTGCGATACCAGAAACTAAATTCTCCTAGTTTGAGAAGTATAATTTATAACCTATGACCATTGAGGCAAATTTTATTGTAGGATCAGTGATATCATTTATCGTTAATGCACTTTTGTCAAATTGCGCTCCGGTAGCATCAATAACCGTTTGATTCTTAACTGCTTTTAATAATGGCACTCCTCTAGTGGAGTTTAGTCCAGTGACTACCTGAATTGCCTCTTTCATTATTTTGAAGGGTTGCCCTTTTCCCAACCACATAAATTTATCATGAATTTGACTAAGAACTTATCGGACCCATTCGTCCTCTGCGAATGCGGGAAACTCTACATACTGGATGAATTTCTTCTCCTTTAAGGCTTTATATTCTTCCTTTAGATCAAATTGATCATTGCATAGGTGTTTCACAAATAGGTCTGAAAAATTGTTACCACCAGGCTCATCTAGGGCCACATGGATGTATGCCCTAATATCTTCCACATACAGGACTCCATAGGGTATCTTTGAGAATGCACCCACTTGATCCACTTCTGTTGCCTTGTAAGGGTTTTTCTTAAACTTAGGCCGAGGGCGCTCAGTGATATCTACAATTTGTGGAGTTGCCATAGCAAGGTTTCAACAGATTCACAAAATGAGATTTAATGAAAATACCTTGTTTCGCTGAGTTAGGGTTTCCTTTCTTTGAATGGTTTAAATTTTGATTGTCGCTACTCAAATTGGCTTTGATCTCTCTAATTTTCTGATAGCTCCAAGTGCAAAGTGACTTTTGAAACCAACCATGTTCCTTTTATCCTCCGCATAGCCTAACCTAGTAGTCATTAAATGCTCATTCCAAAAAGCTATCAAAACCCTTAACTATAGAATATAGTTGATTAGGATCGCTCTGCAATATACCACATTGATTCCTTTTCTTTCGGTTCTTCTTCTAATAGGAGTGTCACATTAGAATCCATGATACATCTTCATGCCGGATTCTGGCACCTAATTTCTGGCTAGGGTATTTGAAATTTCTACACTACTCCCCCTGAGCCAGAGTTCTCAGACTCATTCTTCAAAGAAGGTATCCGCATCAAATGTTGGTGCAGATCTATCCTTAATTAAAATTAGTTTCTTATCAATCCATACTTTGTCCATTGTTTCAATCGGATCAACTTTCTCTTTTCCTTTGTCATTTATCTGCTATGTTTCTCCTTTTTCAAAATAGTTATTTTTGTTCACATTTTTACTTCTACAAAATCTTGCAATATGTCCAGATTTGTTGCAACTAAAGCATACCATACTCTATTGTCCTTGAATCCTTTTATTCATTGAATTTTATTTGCATTGATTAGCCATATGTCCAAATCTATTGCATGCAAAGCACTTTCCATTGAATGATTGACTATTCCTAATATTTTGAGAATTAGTTCTTACAAAACTTCTGCATTCATTTAATCTGTGTCCCATTTTGTAGCATGCATTGCACCTAATAGGATTATGCCTTACTTTACTATTGCAAACAATAGCTCTGTGACCAATCCTATTGCAAGTGAAGTATTTACCTTTGAATGACTGTTCATTCCTTCCATTGTTAAAACTTTTCTTGATCTGATTTCTACATTCATTTGCTCTATGACCAATTTTCTTGCAATTGAAACACTGACCAGAGAATAATGGAGTCTTTTGATTTATTCTACTTCTACACTAAGTAGCCTTATGACCAAATTTATTGCATAAATGACAATAACCATTGAAAGATGGGTACCTTTGAGCATTTGGTTGTTTGACCTGAGGTCTTCTAGGTCTTCTTCTTTGATTTCTAAACTAGTATTCTTTGTTTTTCCTTGGCTCAGTGCTTATTTGCCCAGAGTTTGAGCTTTCTCCTTTCTCAAATCCTAAACCATGTTTGTCATCAGTATTCCTTTGGCTAGCAATCATTTCATCAAGCTTTGCAGTACTTATCTTGAATTTTTCTTCAAAACTTCTAGCTTTTTCAAGATCTATTTTTAAACTTATAATTTCTTTTTCAAGTTTAGCACAATCTTCTGATCTATTCTTCACAATCAAATTTAGATCATCTTCTACTTTTGTTCTTTCTGTAACTTCTGCTTCCAAATCATTTAGGGCTTCATTTGCTGAAAATAATTGGTCACTGACTTCTTTGTATTTGTCTTTGAATTTCTTGACTTGATCTTTTACCTTTAAGATGCATTCATCTGCTTGTTCCAAGTTTTCTTTCAGATCCTTGACTTCTACTTTAGAGTTTTCAAGATCCATGAGAGCTGCTTCTAGTTGATTGTACCTTTCATAATTTCCATACCTTCTTGCTGCCATGATCACACTATCCCAGATCTTCCTCAAGCTATGAAACTTATTCCGAGGAACTTGGCTCTGACACCAATTTATTATTATCAAGAACACTGAGAGGGTGGGTGAATCAGTGTTCTATAAATCTTTTCATGTACTTTTACTTTTAACCATTTCAAAAGAATAATCCAGTAGAAGCAAAATATATACAACTGAACAACATCCACAAAAGCATGACACATAACACCAAGATTTTACGTGGAAAACCCAAAGAGGGAAAAACCACGGAGAGGATTAGCTCTCATAAATATATTGCAATCTTTACAAAAATGATGTTCAGGCTTGGTCACTCCACGGGCCTACAACATGCTGGCTTACTGTCATGAAGTACAACTAGATTTAGCAGGCTCACTGCCTCAACCCTAAACCTAGCAAGATTACAATGAGGGTTGTTAAACCCTACTGGAGGCTCACTGCCAACTTACTACCTTGATGACAAAACATGCTTCCAATAAGATCACACATAATAACTAAATTTTGCTTAAGCATCTGCCACTATGCCAGGGTGCAGTCATTTAACAACTATATTCTAAATTCCAAGTCTTCATTGCTGCTGATCCTCTAACTCTACTCCACTATTCACATCTTTGCATCACACACATATTTCCCACAACTAACACAACTGAAGATCATCACACTTATATATATATCTGCATCATGATTTAATCCATAATCAGGTCAGCATCCAAGAGGTGAAACATGTACATAGAAAGATCTACCTTGTCACTCAATCCAATGCACTATGTGTTGCGCGGACCCAAATCTTCTCCCAAACATGTTCATATAGGTCAGCTCTAATCATTCAATTACTTACATAGATCCTCCAAACATTAACTCTTCTCTGCACAATGATTTATCTCACCAGTCGACTTGTTCCTCAAGAACATGTTTAACAACTTCATCTGTTGACTTACAACTTCTACTACTGATCACAAAACACTTCCAAATCATGTCAAGGACTCTTTACACATTTCCAATCTTACCCTTAGAACCACAAGGCATCATATCATCTTTCAGAGAGATGCGGACCATTAGAATTCAGACTCTATCTTTGTTAAACTCTGTCAAACACTATCCCGATACTTAGCAGCTTGTAGCTATCCTTCCAGTGAACTTTAGATCTCCTAACTTTGGAATAAGACACTTCATATAAGTGTTTACAACACCTCAAAATTGCATAACAAAATACTTGTCTACGGAGGAATGCAGACCACTGCACTAGATCCAATTCACTGTTCCTACTATACCTTTGCTTGCCTGGACTTAGACATTTCTACAAGATGACTTCTGGAGAGGATTAGGACTTAATCTCTGAGGCATAACACTATCAAACACCAACTAACATCATACCTAAACTGTATTATCAGATCATTATCTACGGAGGCATACTACCTGACTTTCTATCTTCTACTTTGCATACTTTCCATACTTAGCCATTTTCTGTCAACCGGACCTGAAATCTAATATGTTCTGACCCTTGTTGTCATCAATTACAACATACAGATCCATACCAGAGAAGTGTCTCTTGCCAACACTTTCCTCTACAAACAAGAGTACAAAATTAGTAGTTGAGTCCTCTCCCATCTTGTAGTGACTTGGCTCAATTTTGTCCTTGAATGTTGTAGTGAAAGGAGGGTTTGATCTAGTGTACTCACATACATTCATATCCACTCATCCTCTTTTTCCTACTTAATAAATCCTAGCACTATCCCTATTGACACTTTAGAGGAAGGCAAGTGTCTCTTCCAAAAGAAGTGTTGGATCAATAAATAACAACTCCATGTCTTTGTTGACAACAAAAGATAGAATAACCACATCTCATAAGACATAGTTAGGTTCATGGATCTTTCCACTAAAGGATACTCAAAGCTATACTCTTTGGGATGGTTGCAACAAGGTAAGGATTTTTAGGTAAGATGCTAATGTACTTTGATGTATGTATTTAAATTCATGTAGGTCACAATCACTTGTAACACTGAGCCATTAGAAGTCAATATACTACTTGAGAGGCGATATGTGATCAGAATGTAGTCATGCAAGTCTCCACATTCTCCTTTACAGCATACATGTCATGCGTGTAGTACATGGTGTCCTTGCACATAACCACACATGAACTCACATAGATCATTGCTTCATCGTATGCTACCATGCATACCTCT
This sequence comes from Cunninghamia lanceolata, assembly GCA_027924645.1. Lineage (NCBI taxonomy): Eukaryota > Viridiplantae > Streptophyta > Pinopsida > Cupressales > Cupressaceae > Cunninghamia > Cunninghamia lanceolata. The sequence goes on along the minus strand of BSBN01000508.1, from coordinate 10,642,578 downwards.
TCATAGTCTTGTACACCACTTGATGTTGTCATCCGATCTATTAGAAGTGGCACCTTCACCAATCTTCTCAAATCATGGGAACAAAATGTCAACTATCAGGAAACTCAAACCCACAATAAGTTGGAAGGTCAACAATTTAAGACATGAACCATTTCATCTTCTTCTCTTATTTTGTAATTGTAATGTATAATGTATGCATGTTCATTCATCTCTTCAAATTGATAATGGATGGATAACTAAATAGTTAAAAACAAACTAGTTTCATATGCTTACCCCTTTCTAGTCACATGAATTTTCATTTCTTGTGAGCCTATTCATTTTTATTGCAGATAGAAGTAGCATATGTATTTGCTAAAGTCTTCTAATTGCATAACTCAATTATTGATGGTTTATCAATATCCTATTTTCCTTAACATACTTTATAAACCCATCTTACTACAGTTTGGTTTGTTCGTCAGACCACTTAGGATCTAGATATTGGAACTAGAGTGGTGTTCTCACATGCTAATACAAATCTGTGTACAAAAACAAAAGGAAGGTTGCCTAATTGATTCATCTTTTCACTTACTACAGGAAAATCATAGTAAGAGTAAAATGGATACAAAGAAAACAATAAAAGTGTTTCTAGATGTTTATAAAATGATCAACAAAGCCCTTGAGGTACATTGATAATAAATCTTTAGATAATTCCATTAACTCATGTGCCAACATGGATTGATGTCATAATGCATCAAACAACATGTTCTCATGCAACTTCAAAATCCTTTCAAAGTACAAGTCAATCTATACATTCCAATGTTTGAAGGTAAATTGATGCCACAATATTGAACAACTAGGTGCAACAACTTGAAGTGTATTTTTCTATCAACCACTTCACACATATAGGGAAGATGTTTTTGCAACATTGAAGGTGTCTAATGGGTGGCATATGCTCAGTGCACAACATGCAAAGGATCATGCTCCAATTCAAACATGGGATTACTTTATTAGTGGCTTGCAAGAAGAATACTACACCCTCAAACATTATGAGGATGAGTCTATGATATTTTAATATTTACATCAGCATAAGGAGCAATTAATTGAAGACTACGCCAATGAGTTCCATAACTCCTCTATATGCCTACATGAAAAACTCTTGAGCAACACAGAGTGCTCAAATATAAAAGTTGGTTAGAAGCTTATATTTTTGTAAAAATGGAGTTATTTAATTTAAAATTATTAGGGAAAGCATGTTAGGATTGGCTATGGAGGTAGCTATCCTAGGATCAAGATGTCTAAGAGCTAATCACAAGAATCAAAGAAGATCAACATGATAGAATAATATTCTATACACAAGATAATGACTTGACACAAGATTAATTGATATGATACAATGAGAAGCCTTGGTTATATAGACCAAGGTGAAGATCTAGGATGTTGTAGTCATGTGACAAGTGTCACATTCCTATTACATGAGACAACTAGAGGATAGGATTCCAACTAGATGACATGTGTAGGATAAGACAACTATCAACACCTAGCAACAACTAGACACAACTAGAAACAACTAGAAACATCTAGTAGACTCACTAAGTCAACTTAACATGTGAACATATGTGTGAGTATTATTTAACTAATAAATAGTTAAATAATATGAATTATCCACGCAAGGGTAAACTAGATAGGTAATAACCCTATTCACACCAACACCCCCCCTTAAGTGCAACTTAGGGAGAAGTAGACAAATGCAATCATGCAAAGATGGGTCCTGACAACAAGGCCATGTTAGGTACCCATGTACAAAAGATCTCTCACAAGCAGAGAAAAGGAGAAAACCTCATGGGAAAAATTCCTCCCCAAAAGAGAGAAAAAGTGAAGGAAAGAAGGAAGGAGGACTCAACATGACCCCCCAAGGACTACTTCCATTACAAAAATACAAAAGATATCTCCCCATAGGAGATAAAAGAAGGACTAAGAAGCCCTTACAAATGATGTCCGAAAAGATCAGGAACATGAAGAACTACACTGAAGCACAAAAAAGCTGTAGACAACTGTCGAAGAACTGTGACATTGCTAAAGAACCTTCACTAAAAATAGGATGAAGATGTTGGCAAGAGACACTGTGTGGCTTCATGAGTGTTGTCATTGATGGCAACAAAGTCCATCCCACACATCCGTAGGACATGGTGTGTCTATACCGGAAATCAGATTGAAGAGTATTTTGGTCCAATGACCAAGAACAGAGCATGTAGCAAGGTCTGACAATCAGGTCCGAATCTCTCAGAGGAAGTATCTCAGTAAAGTGTGGACTTGGGGAAGTCAAGAGGAGTACCTTGACTAATACATTCCAGGGATTGAGCCTCTGGTGATGGAAGAATGAAGAGATATGAGCACCAAAGCATTGGGTTCCTATTTGGCAGAGTAGACTAAGGAAGAACTGACCGGCAGAGCATCAGACTTTAATCCGGATGAGATATTGATGGTAATAAAGTTTCTTAAGGGATCATTCATGATTGGTCGACATGATTGATGACTTATTTAAGCATCTCCTTGATACGCATCACTTGGTAAGCAAGGATTCATCTAACAAACCAGAGTTTGAGAAAATATTGAGTATTCCAGATGCTGACTAGAAAGTTGTTGAAATCCTTTGTGCAAATAAATATACCAGATGGATTTTGATGAGAAGGTGTGTGTGGTGTGTTTTGAAGTGCAAAGAAAAGTAGAGAGCTGTGTGGAAGTAGTAATATAGGTCTGATATGTGACAGGAAAGCAACACCAAACAAGAGGAAGAATGAAGTGCAGTAGGTCAGTGTATGGAGCCTAACCGGAACTAAACCTCAGCATATGTGGATGCTTCTCTTCAGTTCAAGTATCTTGTGACCTTCCTTGTATCTTGTAGACAGTGAGTCTCTTGTAGGCAGTGAGCCTCTTGTGAGCAGTGTGCTCGGGCAGTGAGCCCTGATTGGCAAGTGCCATTTTGTACTATCTTATTCTTTTAACAGAGAATAAAATCTTGGGTTAGTCACCCTGTGGTTTTTCCCTTAATTGGGTTTTCCATGTCAAAATCTTGGTGTCTCATGTGTTAATATGTTTCTACTCTTGATTTAATGCATTTTGTTTTCATGATTGATTTATTCTGATGTTGCTGAATTACAAAGTGGAATTAAGTGTTTAATTAGAAGAAAGTTTTGGACAACTGATTCAACCTCCTCCTCTCAGTTGTCTGCCCTAAATCCAACAATTGGTATCAGAGCCAAATTCCTCCAAACAGAGCCTGACAGCTGAGGAAGATATGGGAATTCAAATGGATATGTATGGTATGAGGGAACAACTTCAGTCTTCCCTTGATCTTGAGCAATCTTACTCTAAAGTCAATAACTTGAGGGAAAGACTCAAACAAGCTGATGATTTCATAAATGAACTAAAGGAGAAATTGAGTATCTCTATGAAAAAGAGAAATGAACTTCTTCAGCAATTAGCAAGTCAAAGTGAAGCCAATGATACTAATGAAGATCTGAATGAGAAGAACAAATTATGTGAGAAGCTATCAAAAGAGGTCATTATGGTAAGACATGAAATGGAATCAGGGGTTATGAAATTCACCCAAGAAATTGAAGAGAAAAGAAAAATTGAAGATAATCTAAAACAATCTCTCAAGGAGAAGTCAGAAGACTGCCACAAAATGGATAGAATAATCAGGCATCTGGAATCTGATCTTGAAGAAGCTAGAGACAATGAAGAACAACTTGAGAATTAGATAGTCACCCTTAAAAGGGATCTTCAAACAACAAATGAATACAAAGAGAAATTCAAGATAAGCTCTGCTCAACTTGAAGTTCTTCTTGAAAGCCAAAAGAGGGTAGATGATTAGCAAGGCTTGGGGTATGAGAAAGGGGAAAGCTCCGGATCCGGTTAGAAAAATTCTAGATCAGGAAATCCAAGGAACAGGCCTAGAAGACCTCTGGTAAGGCAACCAAATGCTCAAAGATATCCATCCTTCAATTGATACTGCCACAATTGTAATAACTTTGGTCATAAAGCAAATCAGTGTAGAAGAAGAATGAATCAGAATAACTCATTCTTCTCCGGATAGTGTTTTAACTACAAAAGGTATGGTCACAAATCTCAAGAATGTAGAAATTTGCAAATGAACAATTCATTCAATGGTAGATGCTTTGCATGCAATAGAATGAGACATATGGCTAATTAGTGTCGATCAAGAGGATATCAATCAAATATGCAAAGAAATGTTGTTTGCCACAATTGCAATAGTTCCAGTTATATTACCAAATTCTGTAGAAGCAAGAATTAGGACAAAAAGGGTCCGGTGCATCATAATCAAAACCAAGACAAAGGAAAAGAAAAAGTAAATGTGGATGAAATTCAAAGGGAGATGAACACAATTTGGGTGAAGAGGAGTACAGAAAATGTTGAGGATGGATCTGCACCAGAATCTGGTGCTGATATTCCTTTCAGAAACTAAATAGATGAGCTCTGGCTCAGGGGGAGTCACAAAAGAAAACAAGTTCCCCCAGCTAGTCAATTGGTGCCTGAAATTGGCACATGGGAAGTTGCAGATTAAAGGGTTCTCAGAGAAACATCTAAATAAGCCTTGGTAAAGATATGGAAGATCCGCAAGAAATTTAGAAGAGGTTAATCTACCAAGATTGATCCGGTTTAACAGTCATCCGGTAAGAACAAGATTTTCACAGTTAGATCTGATATGATTCAATTTTAGGTATCTTGATCTATGGATAAATGGAATGATTGGAGAAAGGTAGATAGATTGCTAATATTCACCAAGAATAACTCTAAGTGCATCTCAGTGATCTGGAAAGATCACTCTCAGAAACAAGGAAAACAAGGCAACCAGAATAACCTAAGTGGTGCATTTATTGCAAAATGGAATTAGGGTTTGTGCAGAAATAAAAGGGTTTATTTGTTCATCATTTGTATATTTGCATTCGAGGAAAAGAGAAAAGGATCTCTACAACGAAATTATCTCTAGCCCCTCAAAGATCAACTGCAGAAGTCGATTCTTCTAGCAATCCAATCCGGCTCATATTGTGAACCTTAGAAGTGTAAAAGGTATTTTCCACTCTTGAAATCTCTCTCTGAATCTTTGAAAGATGGCTACTCTGAATGTTGTGAAGATCACCAATAGACCACACCCAAAATTTAGAAAACATCCTTATAAATCACTAGAAGCTGATCCCCTAGGTGCATTTTCTAGCATTCTGCATGGAGTTCTGCATGTAGAAGATATTAGGGTTTACATACATGCAAACATTGAAGAATTTGGGGAATCTAAACTGATGGATATCTACCACAAGGAACTGTTAGATGAATCATTTGAACTTAAACCCCAATACAAGGCCATCTGGGATAAGCATTTCAGACAGTGCATCCATTTCCCCTATTTTGCAGAAAATGAGTGGGTCCGGTGTGTTTTGAGCAGAATGCATGACAACTTCATGTGGTTGAATAGACCATTTAAGATCACAAAAGATGCTATTAGGTCGATAACTGGTTTGCACTCATCCAGAGGGTTACCTGTTCTCAAATCGGTCAAAAACCAAACTGTGAGTGAGGCTACTAGATCAAGATTTGATAAGAGAGCAATGACAATAGAAGATATCACTGATTCGAATATCAAGTTTGCCTCCATGATAATTGGTTACAAGATATATCACTCCAGCAAAGAAAATTCAATACCCGGAACTGCAATTTACATTGCTTATGAAATGTTAAGAAAGAATGCTGACTATGATCTTTGTGAACTCCTTCTAAACAAACTTTTGGAGAATCTATAGAAGATAAAGAAGGATAAGAAGAATTCCTTCAAATATGATGGCCTGATACTCTGTCTATTCTTCTATTACATGAATGAGCTACCTGGATCTAATGGCTAGATATGGCAAAATGACAGACCAGTAGCCATACAAATCAAAGATTATCTGCATGGGCTTGGTGATGCCAAGGCACAAAATACAACACTCTGGGGCTACTTCAAGAATTTTCAAAATATGATGCAAACCAAAGAAAGAATTCCCCAATCATTGGTTGAGAAGTACAAAGATACAGTGTGCTTCATGGTAGACACTGATCAATGCCTAATGGAGGCAGTGGAGCCAAGGATAGTCTGGATCATGCCAATGGGGTATAAAGTAGATGAGAAAATTGTAGAGCTACATGTTCAACACATGCTGAGTTAGCCCAAGGATCCCAAGCTAGAAAGATTTGGAACCTACCAAGAGCTAAGCGTAAAAGTTTATGTTGAACTTAGACATCCTGAAATTAAAAGAAAAGTGAGAAGAGAAGTGGAAGAATTCACCAAAAGACATGGAATATCAAAGGAGGCAGTTGATGCCAACAGAGAGAAGATGGAAAGGGTAGAGAAAGAAAAGGAAGAAGCAAAAAAAGAAAGTGCTCCAATAGAAGCCCCCTCCCGGACCAGATCCTCTAAGAGCTCTGCACCTGCCACTGCTAAGAGCTCAAAGGCATCAAAATCAGAAGCAAAATCATCCCGTAAAGGAGAAAAGAGAACAAAGACAAAGGCTACAAGATCATACACAAGCCTCAAGGATGATGAAGAAGCTAAAACTGATGAGGAAGTCAAGAAAATGAAGAAGAAGAAGAAAACAACTGGTGAACCCTCTACCGGTCAAGGCAACGAAGAGAAGGCAGAGGAATTTGTTGAAAAGCCTACTCTCCGCATTGATGATATCATCAAATCAGTCACTATGGATGGGAACTTGAAACCAATGACTGAGTTTTATGATGATTATAGTGAAACTGATCAGAAGACCCTGCAGGAAGCTACAGTCAGGTATTTAAACATCTACAACAAAGTATTCATTGAAATTATATCTCTGATTCCTAAAAGACTAGAAAAGGAACTTTAAATAAGAAAGAACAATGCCATGGAAAAAGACCTAGAAATCTGGGAGCAGATTGCTATCCAACTCTATCCTTCCATCACTCCTCAACAAAAGAACATGATCTTCAAGGACTGCAAGGATGAGTTCTGGAGCAAAGCTAGAATGAATAAACTTAGGCTCGAAGAGACTGATCAGGTGGCCAAAGAAATAAAAGATATCCTCTGCAATGCTTTTAAAAGATTCAATCTTCCTGTTATAGAGGACTTAGGTGATGATTCCTCTGCCATGGATGACAAAGAAGAATCTATTGAGATAGTTGTAGAAGAAACAAAGGAGACAAGTAAAGAGAAAGTTAAGGACTTAGATTCCTCTATTCCGGAAGAGGAAGTTCATGGAGAAGCAGACACCTCTCTTCTAGATCCCCTTGCAGACTCCAGAATTGAAGGAGAAGAAAGAAAAGAAGAGAGCATCAGTCAAGAAGAACAAGTAAAGGGAAGAGAAGAAGATCAAATAGAGAAGACCGCAGATGACAGTGCTAAGGCTGCAGAAGGAAAGAAAACTCTATCTCCGGCAAGAGACACAGCAGAAGCAGTCAAAGACTTCTTAACAAAAGAAATGATAGAATTAGATGAACTAGAGCTACTTCAAGGACCGTTCAATTTTGATTCCCTTTCTTCGGTCCAGACAATGAAGGTGGCATCTTTTGCTCAAGCCAAAGCAAAAGAAAAGCTTCTAAAGTCTCACATGGAAGACTGTGAGCTTTTAGAAATTGCATCCGGTGTGCTAGAGAAAATCATGCCATCCTTCCAAAAGGATTCTTCAGCCTCCACATCTGGTAATCTAAAGTCTCTTGTAAACTCTGTTAATACACATTTTGATTCCTTAGAGAAGTCAGCTGAAGAAAAGGTCTGAAAGGAGTTTTTGGGAAAAAGATTCTCTGAGATACAAGGATTTATAACCAGTGATAGGAGAAATATGGATATTGGGATAAAGAGCTTAGAAAATGGTCTTAAAGATGGTGAAGAAGTATATAATATTTGTTTATCCTAGTCTAAAGTGACAAAGGATATTGAGAAGAAAGTGAAAGAACAAGAGGATAAACTGTCAAGCCTCTCTTAGAATTTTGATCCTCTCACCAGATCCATAATAAACTAGGAATGTCAGACTATTGCAGTCATAAATGAGATAAAGAAGCTTGAGAAGGAGAGGAAAAACATAATAAGTAGGATGGGTGAACTTAGAGGGATGATTATCCCTAAATTAGAGGCCATGCATGAGGCCCTAACTGATGCTCAGACCACAGCCCGGACCAGTGATCCAATAGATCTGAAGAGGGCAGAATCTTTTGCATTCCTGTTGAGTGGCCACATCTCAATTTTGGACAGGATGAAGCAAAGTTGGACAGCAAAATTTGTCCAGTTAAAGACAACTTTTGTAGATATACTTCAATATATGTAAGTATAACATGTATATATACTTATGCGGCTAAGTATAGTTGGATTTTTGGGATTTTTGGTGTACGAATTCTACCCTTTGCCATTGATGTCAAAGGGGGAGTGAGTAGCAGTAAAAAATGTGGAATCTAGCTAAGGGGGAGCTCTGGAAAAGTGTACATTAGAACAGAGCATCATCCAAGGGGGAGTGTAGTTTGACACTTAGTCATTTTTCACTAAGTGTTGCCATCAATGCCAAAGGGGGAGATTGTTGGCAAGAGACACTGTGTGGCTTCATGAGTGTTGTCATTGATGGCAACAAAGTCCATCCCACACATCCGCAGGACATGGTGTGTCTATACCGAAAGTTAGATTAAAGAGTATTTTGGTCCGGTGACCAAGAGCAGAGCATGTAGCAAGGTCTGACAATCAGGTCTGGATCTCTCAGAGGAAGTATCTTAGTAAAGTGTGGACTTGGGGAAGTCAAGAGGAGTACCTTGACTAATACATTCCAGGGATTCAGCCTCCGGTGATGGAAGAATGAAGAGATATGAGCACCTAAGCATTGGGTTCCTATTTGGTAGAGTAGAATGAGGAAGAACTGACCGGCAGAGCATCAGACTTTAATCCGGATGAGATATTGATGGTAATAAAGTTTCTTAAGGGATCATTCATGATTGGCTAACATGATTGATGACTTTAAGCATCTCCTTGATACGCATCACTTGGTAAGCAAGGATTCAGCTGACAGACCGGAGTTTGAGAAAATATTGAGTATTCCAGATGCCGACTAGAAAGTTGTTGAAATCCTTTGTGCGGATATGTATACCAGATGGATTTTGATGAGAAGGTGTGTGTGGTGTGTTTTGAAGTGTGAAGAAAAGCAGAGAGTTGTGTGGAAGCAGTAATATAGGTCCGGTATGTGACAGGAAAGTAGCACCAAAGAAGAGGAAGAATGAAGTGCAGTAGATCAATGTATGGAGCCTAACCGGAACTGAACCTCAGCACATGTGGATGCTTCTCTTCAGTTCAAGTATCTTGTGACCTTCCTTGTATCTTATAGATAGTGAGTCTCTTGTAGGCAGTGAACCTCTTATGAGCAGTGTGCTCAGGCAGTGAGCCCTAATTGGCAAGTGCCATTTTGTACTATCTTATTCTTTTAACAGAGAATACAATCTTGGGTTAGTCACCCCGTGGTTTTTCCCTTAACTAGGTTTTCCACGTCAAAATCTTGGCGTCTCATGTGTTAATATGTTTCTGCTCTTGATTTAATGCATTTTGTTTTCATGATTGATTTATTCTGATGCTGCTGAATTACAAAGTGGAATTAAGTGTTTAATTGGAAGAAGGTTTTGGACAACTGATTCACCCCCCTCTCAGTTGTCTGCCCTAAATCCAACAGAAGATCACGATCAAAGAGACAAAAATCTGCATGAGTGACCCCAATGACACTACTCAACCAATCTGATAGTTGAAGAGGCAAATGACACATCAATCTATATGAGTGACCCCAACAACACTACTCAACTAATGTGATAGTTGAAAATACAGGTACCAATAGTCTCAAGAACTCTGATCATCTGAATAAGGTAGAAGGTTGCCTCCACAAACTAGAATGCAAGAGTGTCTATATGGAATGTGTTCCATCTCATCGGAATGCATGGGTAACTAGCTGCTGCATCCACCTAGTATATAGGAACAAAAACTGCATACATAGTTCACTCCAAGCAAAACCAAGGAAGCATTAGCACAAGTAGTAAGATACCCCCCATAATGCTGACAAGGGAGAGGTATGGCAGCTCCACTGAAACTATGTCACAATGTAGTGCAAGAAGGTGAAGAAGCAACATCAGAAGATGCACAATGGAGTACCTGCAACTTAGTAAAGGGTGTGCAAATAACAAGGCACACACACATGAGGCTAAAAATGTTGTCATGGAGGGGCACTCACCGGACAAGATTGTGATGGCAAATAACAAGGCACAAAAACAACCCCCCATGGCACTTTATAAACTAGTGCGAGTACAAAAAATGGCACAACATGATGTGCAAGATCCCCAACTACAAGTACAATATGTGGCACTTTATCTCAGTGTGTTTACAAATCAACAAGTGCATTCAATGGATGCATGCAATATCCAAACCAAGGACAAAATGAGTTGATGTCATGAGGTGAACAATGAAGACATTGACCATGTATGCCTTACAAACCTAAAAAAAATGACAAAAACTACAAATAATGAACCCCCATAACAAATAATGCTGAAAAATATGCCCCCCAGAAAGAAATACAAGATTGAATACAATGTTGTTAATGTGGAAGCCAAAATCGACCATTTATAACATACGGTGATTTTACAATTTTTTGAGAAAACAGCTTACCAAAACAAAAAGTGACATATACCATCAGATTCCTTGCATTTTTCTGATCAATTTCAAAAAAAAGTTTGTTCAATTTCGACATCGCAGGCAAAAGTTATGCCCCGTCGAAAAAAGTCGAAAAACTCAAGCAAAAAAGGACATTCAGAGGAAAATTTTGAAGAAATACAGAAAATTAGGGGCAAATCACCTACACCATGGTGAATTTTATGGAACTACCTTTTCAACAACTATAAGAATGCAAAAAACCGACTACCCAGGTGCAATTTGTGGCAAAAAGAAAAAATCCCCCTCCTTTGGTACTTTGTAAAAAAAATGGACTACTTGTCCCATTTTAGGACAAATTGTCTCGTTCCGAGACATGGTGTCCTGAATGCGGATAGGGAGTCCAAGAGGCTTGAAAAGGCAGACAGAGAGTCCCATGGGCCTATAAAACACCCGAACACATCTTTTTACTGGAATGATACCAGGTTCCAGTTTCCAGTGGAAATGTTTTGCTGTAGAACTCCAACATACCCACCACTTTGAAGAGATCAAAGACAAAATACTTGAAAGAGAAATCCTTCAACACTGCTCGTACTGACTACTTGGTCTAGATATATCCTGAACACAATCCAATAGATCGGGAATAAAAACAAACCTGAGCGTGGAGACCTTTGCTGAGGACGAACATCGAAGCAAATGAATGAGTGATGATCCAAATGCAATCTTCAACAAGAGTCAATCTTATGGTTCGATCCCTTCATCTCATCGATGCTCCTATTGTCACTGTGAATCACTGCAAGCAATGGAATTTTTCCCATAAATGCCACGCTTGACTTTCAACCCGATCTACAAATCTATGTCAATGTGATTCAGTTGGAAACACAGACAGGCCGCCAGGGCTGGATCTCAGCCTAAAAAATTGGGCATATCCCAATAAAGATGGACTAAAAAGGATCATTCTAAACACCAAAGATCGGCCAATCACAAAGATCTGATCACCAAAAAACACAACCGATATGGAGTCGATACCATCAATCAATTCAAATGCAGATCTTAAAAGAGGCTGAAGATGCTGAGCGTGGTGCCTGTGATGAAGCCACGAACTTGAGTTGTCTGAACATCAATGGAGCCTATAGGGTCTTTAAGGCTGAATGTTGGGCCAAGTTTAAAACCAAATCAAGGAGTCCCTTATGCTACACAAAGATGCTTGAACAGGTCCGAAAAAGGTCAAACCAGATCTAAACAAAATGATTTACAGAGGCCAAACAAAAATGAATGCTCAAATAAATGAGTCCTTGTTCAAACGTGAAGGCCGTAGATTGAATTGATCAAGGTTGAGGACGTTGAGGCTCGGATTTGAAGCGTTGAGATTCTTGATCTCTTGGAGCAAAGATTGACCACCAGATTCACGTTATAGATCGATGCCTGTGTCAGCCACACCAATCTCTGCCACAAACTCTGCACGTGCCTTGACCTATTTGAGCAGGAAAAAAAGCTGACGAATGGATCGTTGAGGATGTTGGAAAGACCTGAGATTGGGCCGAGAACTCCTGGCACAAGGTCGATGCAACCACAGAAGACCTTCAAGAAATCAAGCTCACAACTGATACAGATAGAAAGGTCTTAAAAACAAATCTGGTCCAAAAAAAATTAGGAGTTTGAAATGTAGATGAAGTTCGAACAATGCAAAGGAGTCAAAATTTGAGTGCCTGATATTAGAAAAACTGGACTGGATCAATGTTTGGAGCAAACAATGAATATCAATCTAATGTTGAGTCTTCAAAATAAGAATGCTCATAAAAAACGTGATATGCATGATAACAATGATTCAAAACACATAATATAATAAGTTGCAAAATCGCTCTGCAAGCAATTGGTATCCAAAAGGGGGGCGATCTGGGCCATGAATGCCCACAAAATGTAGGGGCTGGATTGAAGAGTCTGAAATGAGTTTGCTGATCTCGAATAGGGTTTAGCAAGGTTCTAAATCACTCACAGATGGGGCCTTGTCTTAGATTGACTAGCCAAAAAAACAAATCTGTAAATCTGCAAAAGAAGCATAGGTGTACAGAATTGCCTGAAACTGGATCAATAAGGCCACATCTGGGCCAGATTGGGTCCAAAGAGGCAACAACTGTATTACTGCTGAGATGAAACAGAAATTGCAGGGGGTAAAATAACCCTCTACTAAAAAAAATTTGCCTTTTCAACAAAAAATCTGGAGGGGGTAAAAAAATGCCAAATTTGACTGTCACCAAAGTATGTCGTGTTTACAGTCAATCTTAGCAGATTTGACCCTTCTGATCTCAATGGTGAGGTCAGGTTTTCTCCAAAATGAACTAGAAGAAACTTGCAATTTCAAATCACAAACAAGAAGGCCCCCAAAAACTGTTATTTCTTTCAACCTTTCTGATTCTCCAGGTCATCCAGGGATGGAAGAGAAGAGCATACTTGGTTTCAAGAAAGAAAAATAAATCATTATCTAAGATCTTCTAAAGAAGAACTAACTCTAGACAATCAATAAGCTTTGATACCATGTTAGGATTGGCTATGGAGGTAGCTATCCTAGGATCAAGATGTCTAAGAGCTAATCACAAGAATCAAAGAAGAGCAACATGATAGAATAATATTCTATACACAAGATAATGACTTGACACAAGATTAATTGATATGATACAATGAGAAGCCTTAGTTATATAGACCAAGGTGAAGATCTAGGATGTTGTAGTCATGTGACAAGTGTCACATTCCTATTACATGAGACAACTAAAGGATAGGATTCCAACTAGATGACATGTGTAGGATAAGACAACTATCAACACCTAGCAACAACTAGACACAACTAGAAAGATCTAGTAGACTCACTAAGTCAACTTAACATGTGAACATGTGTGTGAGTATTATTTAACTAATAAATAGTTAAATAATATGAATTATCCACACAAGGGTAAACCAGATAGGTAATAACCCTGTTCACACCAACAAAGCATTCCATAACACATCCAAAACTAAATCCAAAGACAAACTCAAACATGAGTTTTCTTCATCTAAGGACAATCCTATGCAAGAAACAATCTCAAAGTCCTCTACGTAAAAGAAAAATTCCCCTCCATAGAAGTTGAATCAAAACTCCAAACCATCTACACAAAATTTTAAATCTATGACATCGTCCATGTCAAGCAAGGACAAGGGAAAGAAGAAACAAGGTGATAAATGGTGCCATCATCATTTCACTAATCCCCACAAAGATGTTGAATCTTATAGACAACAATCTCTTATTGCAAAAACCAATCAAATCCTATGCAACCTAAGGAGACTAATTAGGAGGCATAGTGTCACAACACAAGCATCGTGATAGTTTACACTTGGGAAGAATGCAATCATTTTTTCCATACAAAATATTGAACCAATAGCAAACGATTAGAGAATAATGTTTATTGGGGGATTGAATTTAATGTAAATACTCCTAATAACATTATAAGACTCTAACTTATAGGGTTTATCCGAGTATAATATTAAGGGAGAGGTAATTTATAAAGTTTAGATTTATATAAATAAGTAAATAATTTATTAATTAAATTTATAGTCAAAAGGTTATAAAGTGAAAGGTTGTGACCTATTCACCAACCCCTTGGATTGCCTTAAATATAGGTAATCATATTGAAAAGAAATATCACGTTGTAAATATATTTTACATATACATTGTTGTATATATGGAGGCACTTATAGAGCATAAGGGGTATGTTAATAAATGCATTTTATATGATATGAGCCATTAGGGAAGAAGAAGAGGAAGAAGATACTATAATTTCTAGTGCTTGTTATGTCTATATTTGTACAAATTTATTGTAATTTTCCTCATTAATGAATGTTTGTGTAATGAGTTTTTTACTAGAAATGGTTCTGTTGTATAAACTATGTGTTCTTTGTGTAGTTTATTTATTTACTTCTATATTGTCTTCTTTTTATTTCATGATTAATTGCCTATAGATCTTGGTTTATAATAAAAATAATGAATGTCATCATCAATAATGGAAATCAAAAGAATCTTATCATGTAAGGTGCAGTAAAGTGCCTAAGTCTTTCTATTAAATCACTATTGAGACCATACTCTCTAGGATGGTTACATCAAGGTAAGGATATTCAAGTAAAACAATAATGTAATTCCAGGTATCTAATTAAACACATGAAAGACACGATCAATTATGATGTCATACCACTATAAGTCTATGAAATACTACTTGGAGGGCCATATGTTGAAATACACTAGACAATTGAGAGAGGGGGTGAATCAATTGTCACAAAAACTTAGCTTCATATGAACATCAAACCATCAACAACTTAATTGCTTATAATTAGATTTAACCATGAAAACATGAAACCATAAACTTAATCATAAACACACATCCACACAGTAGACACCAAATTTTTACATGGAAAACCCTAAAAGAGAAAAACCACGGTGGGTGTTAGCCCACAGAAATATGAGTTATAACAATACTAAAAATCAGAGGCTCACTGCCTACAGGGCTTATTGCCCAAATTGCTCACTGCAAAGAACGGCTCACTACCAAAGGGTGGCTCACTGCCAAGGGGTGGCTCACTACCAAGGGGTGGCTTACTACTAAAGTGGTGAATTGATTAAGTAGCATCTACTCCATGCCAGAATTCAGTTCCGTTGAAGTACAATATAACTTCTTTGCTCTGCTCTTTCACACCTTAGCACTTATCTCTTCATATTCACACTCACACACTTTTTCGCAACTTTATTACATGCTTTTATACAATTCATCAACCTTGGAATGTACATCAAGGTTGGAATTACATTCATCAACCATTGGAACATTCTCCAAGGTTGGCATTACAAAACATGTATAGAAATAGGTCTAGACCTATTACAAAATTTAGCTAAGAAAATATGTAGAGAAGTATGATTAACATGCCATGCCTTAGCTGGGACTCAAACGCAATCCTCCATGCCACAACACACTTCTACAATCTTCAATGCATCTCCGTAAATAGTGAAAACAACCAAGTTGGCCTAGACTGGAGTTAACACTAGGTTTTCTACGAACATTCTTTTTTCATGATCCACACTTTCTTGTAGACCAATCCAAAGGTAGGAACATGATCAGGAGATATCCACAAGCACATTGTAATCACCAGGAACAACCGCACGATCTCTAACCACTCTGTCAAGAAGATCCTTCAAAATGGAGCACAAGAACAACATTGTCAGCTACTATCATAAAGAAAGAATAGCTTGCGGACCACCAAGTCATGAACCATTGGAGTTGAAGGCACTTAACATTATCTCAGACTTATCTCTAGAACTATAGATCAAAATACTTCAATGTGAAGGAATGTGGAGCATAACACTTTCTCCCTGCCTTTGCCAAACATATAGAAAAAAGTTGTTTTCACTATGGTGAACATAACTCACTCATTTCTTCATACCAGAGGCTCAAACTCGGAACATAGCATCTTCAGATGGACTTCTAAATAACTTCCAATCCATAGACAAAGATATTCATTCTACAGAAAATGTGAAGCATTCTTCTGGACTGTTCTTCTATATGCAATACATTGTTTCCACTGCAACTCACTGTTTCTATCAGAGAAGCATATTTTCTCAATATCCTGAACATCAAAACTACTTACCTAAGTAAATACAAAGTATCTTACTCATTACAAGTAAACAACAAGATAGGAACATAGTTGACACCAATGACAACACAGATATGTTGACATCAATGACAACACCGATTAGGCACATACTTGCAACAATCTCCCCCTTTGTCATTGATGGCAACATATGATGTGAAAAACTGTAAAGACCATCAAGACACGATTCTCCCCCTTTCTCTTTACACATCTGCACTTCTTTTCTACTTCTAATTTTTTCACATGATTTCTCTCCACCTTTGACATCAATGGCAAAGGGCACATACTTGCACTCTACTGCTCTGATCAAATTTGAACTTCTGCAACCAACTCTTTTGTCATCATTCAACTACTCCCCCTGAGAGGTAGCTCTTAGAACATCAATCTAGATCAAGGAATAAATCTTTGGGCACCATTGGACTGATGCATTCCTTTGCATCTTAGTTCAGAGTTGGAGGGGTAATGACCCCTAATTTTTCCCTGAGATACTCAAAAGTATCCTTAGGTAGAGGCTTAGTGAAGATATCTACAATCTGATCCTTTGTGGGGACATATTCCAACTTAACTTATTTCTTTGTCACCTTTTCCCTTAAAAAGTGATACCTTATAGATATATGCTTTGTTCCTGAGTGCATCACTAGATTCTTGGAAATATTTATGGCACTTGTATTGTCACACAAGATTGCAATTGGATCTTCATAAACAACTATTATATCCTTCAAAGTCTACTTCATCCATAACACTTGAGTACAACAACATGATGCTAGAATATAATCTGCTTCTATAGTTGACAAAGAGATTAAATCTTGTTTCTTGCTCAGCCATGAAACCAATCTTTTTCCTAAGAAGAAAGCACCTCCACTTGTACTTTTTCTATCAACATCTCCAGTCCAATCAGTATCTGTATAAGCACTGAGAGTAAAATCATTATCCTTTGGATACCATAAGCCATGATCCGAAGTGCCTTTTAAATACCTCAGGATTCTCTTTACTGCCATCACATGTGATTCTCTTGGATCAGCTTGAAGTCTTGCAACAAAACAAACTACATGCACAATATTAGGTCTGGTTTGAGTTAGATAAAGTAATCCTCCAATCATGGATCTATACTTTTTATGATCAGTCTTGGGTGATTCATCAGATTTTCTCAATTTGTAGCCATTCACCATGGGACTACATACTGATTTAGAGTCTTCCATCCCAAACTTCTTTAACTCTTTCACATACTTAGACTGAGATATAAAGATTCTTTTATCTGATTGATTTATTTGCAGACTGAGAAAGAAATTCATCTCACCAAATATAGACATCTCAAATTCTTTCTGCATTTCACCAGAAAATTTCATACACATACCTTCATTTCCACCAAATATGATATCATCAACAAAGACTTCAACAATCAAAATTTGATCACCATTAATCTTGAAATAAAGATTATTGTCAGTAGTGCCTTTACTAAATCCTAACTGTAGTAAGTACTTATCCAATCTTGCATACCATGCCCTAGGAGCTTGCTTGAGTCCATATACTGCTTTCTTCAACCTGCATATCATATCACCTTGATTTGATAGTTAGAAACCTTCCGGTTGCTCAATGTAGACTTCCTCTTCTAACTCCCCATTCAAGAATGCAAACTTCACATCCATCTGACACACTTTGAAATCTTTGTGAGTTGCAAATGCCAGAAACATTTCGATTGCTTCAATCTGAGCTACTGGAGAAAAAGTCTCTTCAAAATCTATCACTTCAATTTGAGAATATCCTTTGCATACAAGGCTTGCTTTATTCCTTACAACTTATCCATTTTCATTCAACTTATTCCTGAAGACCCATTTGGTTCCAATAACATTTTTGTCAACAGGTCTAGGAACTAGTTCCCAAGTTTCATTCTTTTCTATCTGTATTAGTTCTTCTTCCATTTCCTTAACCCAATTTTCATCATTGTAGGCTTCATTCACAGTTTTTGGTTCAATTGTAGAGAGTAGACAATAATTCACTTGTTCTTCTACAGCTCTTTTCCTTGTCAATACTCCTTTCTCTTTGTCTCCAATAATTTGATATTCAGAGTGATTGATTCTTACATACCTTGGAGTCTTAGCAATTTCTGGAGCCTTTTCTTCTTCACTTTGAATGTCTTCTTGTTCAATCTTTTCTTCATGAGTTATATCAATAGGTTCATTTGACTCATAGCCATTCTGAACTGATGTTTTTCCTCGCCTTCATCCACTTTCACATTTGCACTCTCCACAATCTTCTTCAACCTTTTGTTATAACACTGGTAGACCTTACTCTTAGTAGAGTATCCAAGGAAGATTCCTTCATCACATCTTGCATCAAATTTCCCTAGGTCTTCATCTCTTCTGATATAGCATTTGCTTCCAAAGACTTTGAAGTATCTTACTATTGGAATTATTCCATGCTACAATTCATAGGGAGTTTTAGTGCCATTACCTTTCACTTGAACTCTGTTTTGAATGTAGACAACAGTATGTATAGCTTCTTTCCAGAAGACTTTTGGCAGGTCTCCTTCCTTCATCATTGTTCTGGCAGCTTCTTGAACTATCATGTTTTTCCTTTCCACAACTCCATTTTGCTGAGGAGTTCTAGGTGTAGACAGCTGTCTTTTTATTCCTTGCTCTTCACAGAAAATGTTGAATTCATTTGATGTGAACTCACCTCCTCTATCAGACATCAAGCATTTGAATTTTAGTTCTATTTCATTTTCAACCATCACTTTGAAGGATTTGAACTTCTCTAGGGATTCTGATTTGTCTCTTAGAAAAGTAACCCAAGTCATTCTAGAATAATCATCAATAAGCAACATGAAGTACCTATCACCTTGTAGACTTCTTATCCTTGTAGGACCACATAGATCTGTATCAACTAGATCCAACAAATCGACAGAAAATTGCTCTTTACTCTTAAAACTTGTTCTTGTCTTCTTGCCCAAATGACATTCCTTGCAAATAGTATTAGAGGGTTTCACAAGTTTTGGCAAATCTCTTACAGTATCGCCTGAACTCATCTTTACCAGATTATCAAAATTTATATGACACAACCTTCTATGCCACAACCAACTTTCATCTTCTTGGGCTAATAAATAGTAATCATTAGTTACTCTTAATTGATAGATGTTACCTTTGGTCTTCTTACTAGTAGCAATCATAGTTCTGGAGCTTTCCATTATCTTGCATCCATTATCTTTGAATCTTAGATCATAACCTTTGTCACACATCTGACCAACACTTAAAAGATTATGCTTTAAACCCTTCACATAGAGAACATTGTCAGTGTTATGCTTTCCATCAAATGAAATAGATCCTTTTCCACAAATCTTACCAGCTGCATTGTCTCCAAACCTAACCAGTCCTCCATCATATTTTTCCAAACTTACAAACTTACTCTTGTCACCGATCATGTGATGTGAGCATCCACTATCAATAATCCATTTGTCCTTATCTTTCTCAACCCGAACAGCCAAAGAACTTTCTTCCACTAATTTTTCTTCCTTCACACAGTTAGCAGGATTAGTAGACACATGTTCTTTAATAGTAATAAACAAGCATTCATTTGCACTAGAACTAGCATCATCAGATTCATCATCCGTCACACCTTCATCATCAAAATCTCTAACATAGTAGTATTTCTTTAGAGCTCTAGGCCTGTTCTCAAATCTTTTTCTATTCCTTTCAATTCTTTCAGGATATTTAGAAGCATAATGACCTACTTTACCACATGAGAAACATTTGAAAGGTAATTTGCCTTTGAACTTACTGGAACCTCTTTGCAGTCTGTCAACAAAGTTGGCTTCAATTTCATCAAGCTCATCATCAGGTTCTACCTTGTACTTTTCTGATCTGGATATCTTTTCTGAAGTACTAGCTTTGAAGGTAGTTTCTACTTTTGGCAGAGCATCACCAAACTCTCTCATTTCAAAAGCAGTAATCTTACCAAGCAACTGATCCTTATTAATCTTTTTTCACAGTCATTATTTCTTCAATTGCAACTACCTTGTATGCATAGGATTTAGGTAATGACCTAAGAATTTTCATCACAACTTTAGTTTCATCAATAGTTCCTCCCATACCTTTGATTCCAGTAACAAGTTCATCAACCTTTTGCATGAAGGATGTTATGTTTTCATTTTCTCCCATTTTAAGACCTTCATATTTGTCTTTCAGTCCTTGTAATTTGGCACTCTTTACATAATATTCTACTTCATACAGATTACTCAGCTTATCCTAGACTTCTTTAGCATACTTATAATCCATGACTTTTATTAAATCAGAGTCAGTCGATGCACTCAACAGAGCATCTTTGGCTTTTATATTTACCTTATATTCTTTGACTTCATCTTCAGTTGTCAGACCATTCTCCGGCATGGTATATTCAGTCTATGTCACTTGCTATACTTTATAACCAATGCAAAGTAGATGTCTTTTCATGAGAATCTTCCAAGTTGCATAATTCGTCCCATCAAACCGCAGAGCCTCCTTCTTGTAAGACATCCTGGATCTACCTCAATCTATTAAGCTTACCACCGAGGAACCTTGCTTTGATACCAATTGTTGAAATACACCAAACAATTGAGATGGGGGGTGAATTAGTTGTCAGAAAAATTTAGCTTCATATGAACATTAAACCATCAACAACTTAATTGCTTATAATCAGATTTAACCATGAAAGCATGAAACCATAAACTTAATCATAAACACACATCCACACAGTAGACACTAGATTTTTATGTGGAAAACCTTAAAAGGGAAAAACCACGGTGGGTGTTAGCCCATAGAAATATACGAGTTATAACAATACCAAAAATTAGAGGCTCACTACCTACAGGGCTCACTGCCCAAATTGCTCATTGCAAAGAACAGCTCACTGCCAAAGGGTGGCTCACTGCCAAGGGGTGGCTCACTGCCAAGGGGTGACTTACTACCAAAGTGGTGAACTGATTAAGTAGCATCTACTCCATGCCAGAATTCAGTTCCATTGAAGCACAATGTAACTTCTCTGCTCTGCTCTTTCACACCTTCACACTTATCTCTTCATATTCACACTCACACACTTTTTCGCAACTTTATTACATGCTTTTATACAATTCATCAACCTTGGAATGTACATCAAGGTCAACATTACAAAACATGTACAGAAATAGGTCTAGACCTATTACAAAATTTAGCAGAGGAAAGATGTAGAGAAGTATGATGAACACACCACACCTTAGCTGGGACTCAAACACAATCCTCCATGCCACAACACACTTCTACAATCTTCAATGCATCTCCGCAAATAGTGAAAACAACCAAGTCGGCCTAGACTGGAGTTAACACTAGGTTTTATAAGAACATTTTTCTTTCACGATCCACACTTTCTTTGTAGACCAATCCAAAGGTAGGAACACAATCAGGAGACATCCACAAGCACATTGTAATCACCAGGAACAACCACACATTCTCTAACCACTCTGTCAAGAAGATCCTTCAAACCAGAGCACAAGAACAACATTGTCAGCTACTGTCATAAAGAAAGGATAGCTTGCGGACTGCCAAATCATGAACCATTGGAGTTGAAAGCACTTAACATTATCTCAGACTTATCTCTAGAACTGCAGATCAAAATGCTTCAATGCAAAGGAATGCCTAGCATAACACTTTCTCCTTGTCTTTGCCAAACATACATAAAAAAGTTGTTTTCACTTTGGTGAACATAACTCACTCATTTCTTCATACCGAAGGCTCAAACTTGGAACATAGCATCTTCAAATGGACTTCTAAATAAATTCCAATCCGCAGACAAAGATATTCATTCTATAGAAAATGTAGAGCATTCTTCTGGACTGTTCTTCTATATACATTACATTGTTTCCACTGTAACTCACTGTTTCTACTGGAGAAGCTAATTTTGTCAATATCCTCAACATCAAAACTACTTACATAAGTAAATACAAAGCATCTTACTCATTACAAGTAAACAACAATATAGGAGCATAGTTGACACCAATGACAACATAGATATGTTGACATCAATGACAACACCGATTAGGCACATACTTGCAACACCATATGTGTGTGATAGAGATGGTGTATATTAGATGAAGCCTAAATAATGGATTGTTCTTGTCAGTGATCACTATTTTTACCTTCATGAGTCTTCACTAAAGATCAAAGTGTAATGGAGGAAAAATTACACATCAATTGAATGTATCAATTAAGAAAAATTTTCACTACCACCACACTAGGGTCCTGTTTAATTTTTTGTTATCTATGTTTCTAGATAAACTAACGTTGGTAGACCCACTTTACATGAAATGAAATGAAATGAGATAAACTAATTGATTTTAAAGAAGGCAAGAAAATAATAGATTGCTGGAAATGAACAGTTGTGGAAATAATTTTAGAAAATGAAATGCAGAAGTGAAGAGAGGAATAATAGAGGAACTTGTCACCATAAGGGGAAGCTCTTTGTCCCAGATAACAACGCATCATGGGGATGTCTGTGCTAAGCGTTGGCATTCTAAAAGTCAAAAAATAAAAAATGATCAATGCAGTATGGACCTAGGACACCTGCATAGCACAACAACAAACAAGAAATCTACCCAACAATTTTTGGTTGAAACAGATATGAAAAAACAAGCTAAATATGCTATTAAAATGAAGTAAAATGAAAAGCTAGAGAAAAGAAAGAAGAAATAAAAACCATCATGCATTTAGATGTCTTCCCTCTAATGCACCTGCTACTAAGAATAGAGGAAAATTGTTGGGTTGCTAAGGAGCTTGCCTTAGTCAAGCCCCTGCTTTGGTCTTTTGACCTCCACAAGCAACAAAAATGAATAAATCTTGAAAAGGATTATGTGTGCTACATTCTATGTGATAATAGAATGCAATAGAAACAATAATAAAATGTATTTACAAATATTTAATCTACTCAAGACTATATGAGCAAACTAGGACAAATCACTATTGAGAAGTGAAGGAAATGGAATTGCAATGCAAGCCACACAATACAATCACAAGAAATAGGGTTACACAAGTACAAAAGGAAAATAAAGAGAGTTAAATGAAACATTATCACCTATAGACTGATGCACGATCTTCCCAAAAGGAGAAGTCCAACTAGCTAGCAAAGGTTTCACAAAACCCTATGGAAAGAGTGCAAGAACCTCCAAGAACTCACATAAAAGAGCACCAATATAATGCAACTACAATGGAATCTTGAAGAAATAACATGAAGCTTGCAAGAAACCACCAAAATCTTCACTAGAATTTAGCAATAGTTGCAGAACAAAAATCACCATGAAAGCTTGAGAGAGCCAAAATTGGATGAGAAAATTAAAAGATCATTCAAAAAATCAACACCAAAGAGGGAAAAACCCAAAATAGGCATGAAAGAGACATTCTAGGTGACAAAGGAGCGTTACAAGTATCTCCAATCATCACTGGATGTGGCTAGTGATGCTTAGGAATAGTCACCTGGCATCAAACCAATACAGGACACTAGCGTACCATGTAGACGTCCGCGCTTAGTGCTAACGTCTAGGCAACTTCAATTCCTAGTCACATGGAACACCTTTGGATGATGAGACAAACAAAGCACTAAAATGATATTACACAAAAACCAACACAAAGGGTTGAACACAACACAAAAGCATGTGTGGTTGCGAGAAAAGGCTAAGGCAGGGCTAAAATGCACCTAAAGACACTATAGGGGAGTGGACACCAAAGTGGTCACAAAATGTAGCATGAAATTGCAAGGGTGTGCAATTTTTGATGTTACACAAAGTAGCATTGGTATTTCTCAAATAATTCCACAAGATCATTCTATAGATGCAAAATTTTATTCTTCTCATGGGTCATCTAGAAACACTTGCCATAGAAAGTAAGCACACATTAGCAACACATAGGGTGACTCAAACATCAGCATAGTAGTAATAATAGCTTGAGAAGGTGCTACAATGGTATGGGGATGTCAGTAAGGAGTGCAAAGATCTTCCTACACACTATGCAGTATAACACATGATAGATTTAGTTCCTAGCTCCCCTATTACAAATAGCCCTCTATATTGTAGATCTATTTAGGGGAATGATAAATTTTGGTGACAAATATAGCAGTTGATTGATCAAGTAAGTCAAACCTAACTCTTCTCCATGTGACAATTTGATAGTACTTGCACCAAAGAAAGATGACACATGGAACCTTTGCATCAACTATCACATAATCAACAAGATCACACTAAACAATCAATATCATCTTCTACTCATTAATGACCTATTAGACTAGCTCCATGATGCATAATTCTTTTTGAAGATCAACCTTAAGTTATGAGATTGCCAAGTACTAGTTCATCTTGATGCTATTTGGAAGATCACATTCAAAACCATGGAAGGATTATACAAATGGATGTTTATGCCTCTTAGCCTAACCATCACACCCACAACATTCATGTACCTAATGAATGGTATGTTGTGACCCTTTAACAACTCTTTGTTAACCATTTATTTGGATGACAATATCATCTTCAACAAGACTTGGGAGGAGCATGCCTTGCATGTTTTGTACACTTTGTGCCAACATAATTTTCAATCTGAATTCAACAAGTGTACCTTTGGCATAAAACAAATCTAGTATCTAGGCTACATCATTGATTACATAGACATCCATGTAGATCTAGAGAAAATCAAGATGATTCAAGATCAGCTAACTCCACACAATATCACTAAATTGTGTAGCTTTCTCAGACTTATAAACTTCTACTACAGGTTTGTCATTGGATTCTTATACACCACTTGGTTGCTCAATAAAATCATGCATGACAAGGTAACATTCATTTGGGCCCCTACACAACAATGCACTTTTGAAGAGCAAAAGCAACATTTTGCATAGTGAGCCTATTTTAGCATCGCCTAAGATTACGCACCATTTTGAGAACCAAGTGAATGCATTTGACTATGCAATCAACATATTTCTTACTCATCATGAGTATCTAGTCACCTAAAATTTTGAGACATTCAATGGCATGGTTTAATATTACTCGAGGTCTTTGAGAAAGAACTGGATGCCATTGTTCAAGTTGTTAAGTAGTGGCAACACTATATTTTGGGTAAGGAGACAATCGTTCATTCAAATCATAAGCCACTTTATTTGGTGATCAAGCATAAGAAGGGAAAAGATGATAAGGCATTAGACTTCCCTAGTCAATTGAGTTCATGCACTCATCATAGTGTTGAACACTCATGACTAGAACTTTTATAACTAGGGAACTTCTACTCAATATATTACAACTTCATACATACCTACACTACACTCACACATGGTAAAAATGTTGGTGAATTTTATTTGAGTGACAAACTTCTTTTCAAGCTTAGATATGTTTGTGTTCCAAAAGGTGCACCTTAGTAATGACTCATCTAGGAGGCACACTACATCAAGATAGTTGGACACTTTAGCATTACAATGACCTTGGAAATGCTACAAAATTTCTATTGGCCTCACATGTGTTCAAACATCAAGCACTATACCAAGTTGTGCATTCCTTATTGCATTTCCAAGCCCATGAACATGAAGATTGGGATTTATACCTCTTAGAGTTTTGTAAAGAGCTTGGGAATCTATTAGCATGAATTTAATTGGTGGATTCCATATGAAAAAGCATTACAATAATTCAATATTTGTTATATTGGACATATTTTCAAAAATGCTCATCATAATTTCTTGTAAGAAAAGTATCACAATGCAAGAGACCATGCACCTTTTCTTCAGTCATGTTTGGGTACAATTTTAGCTACCTTCATCTATTTTGAATGATTAAAACCCAAGATTTGTTAGCACATTTTTCAATCTTTGTGGGAGAGATTGGATACATAATTGGATTGGTCCACAATCTTTCATTTCTAAATAGATAGTCAAATAGAGGTGGTTAATTTCACACTTCTACACTTATTGTGCACCTACAGAAATGCACATGTGTACTTTGGATGACAACCTACTATACATCTTGTTGAAAGTAAGGAATAATGAGAGGGGGGGTGAATCCGTATTCTACAAAACTACTTGTTAACTTGTTTATTAATCCAATTTCCAAAATTAATAACATGAAAGCAGAACAAGCATAAGAACAACAACCATAAAGACAACACATAGACACCAGGATTTTTACGTGGAAAAAGCAAAGAGGGAAAAACCATAGTGAGTGTTAGCTCACAATATTTTATGATAGCTCAATACCAAATTACAAGAAAGCTCACTGCCTTAGGGCTCACTACCCTATGAAGAAGTGCTCATTGCATAAAGGCTCACTACCAAGAGAAAATGAGAAAGAAGAAGGATTGACTCACTACTAGAAGATGAACTGCTGTAAATGCATCTACCACATGCTAAATCACAGTTCTATTGAAGGTTCCATATACAGATTCATAAGTCTTCATCTGTTCTACCCTACTTCTTAACTTAACTACATGTACTCTGTTTTCTATCCTAGTTCAACTTTTTCTGCTCTACACTCTGCTCATTATCCTTCATACTTCGAACTTGCACCATACACCATAAAACAACACACCAACATTGAATTCCATCGAGTATATATATTTGCTACAAGATTTTTCTCATAATCAGGTCGACAAGCAAAGCATAAACCGTGTACACAAATACTACATCTTGTCATCTCAAACTTGTGTACAATCTGCAATGCGAACTTAAACAAACATACAAAAGTCTTCATATAGGTTAGCTTCAATAATATCATCACTTAGATTGACTATTCAGACAATATAACTTCTCTGCATAAGAATCTAACATGTCAGTTGGCTTGTTCCTTAAGAGTATACTTGATCAACTCATCTATCGCATCATAATTCCTACTGCAGACCATATGAGACTTTGAGATGCATAACCAACAATCATTCTAGATCTCTTAGCATACCTTCAGAACTGTAGAACAAAATATACAACTTCAGAGGAATGCATACCCTTTTCTCTAGCACTGTGCACTATTCCTATCTTAGCTCTGTTCACCCGAACTTAAATATTCTACCATGTGACTTTTGAAGGAAGTCAAGACTTGAGCACTGGAAAAAATCATCACTAAATAGCTATGAACAACATACCTGATCCACATATACTGATATTTTACTGCGGAGGCATACCATCCCAAACATTGTTACTCTGTATAATGTATAATATTCATACTTAGTCATTTCTGCTTCCAGAGTAAAGTCTCTTTGTCATACCGGTGGAGTCTCTTTCCTTTGTTGCCATCAATGACAACATTCAATTATCAGAAAAATGTCTCTTGCCAACAATCTCCCCCTTGGCATTGATGTCACCACTTAGTGAAAAATATTTGTGCATGCTTCCCCTTACTCTATATTCCTTCTCTCCCTTAGATGTTTGCCCATTTTTCACTGGTATTCTTCTCCCCCTTTGACATCAATGGCAAAGGTGTATGTACAAGAGTCAAAATTGGTCCAAAACTGCAAAAATCTTCATACTCTGCCACGTATATACACATACAAACTTCAACTCAATTAGTTGTTGGTGAAAGAATGTCCTTATACACAATCTTTAATTGTGTAATCTCTTCGTCCCATCGATTCTTTTCTCTTTCCAAAATTTGGATGTGACCATTTATCAAAAAGACTAATTTTTCTGCCTTTTACACATTAGAATTTGTGTCAATTTGTGAAGCTGCATGTGCTTTTGTTGCAATACTGATCATTGAATCTAGCTTAGGACTAATTAGTCCTCTCAACTGACACATTTTATTTTTCATCTGATCCCTTTTATTCATAAGATTACTTAACTCTTCATGAATATTAATTACTTGTATTTCTTTGTTTCTTACCAATTCAGCTACTAGATCAAATGTTTTGGAAATATTTATCAGCTGTAGTTTCTGATCCTTTATCTTTTCTTCTAGCTCTTTTATGGCGATTGACCAAGATAGGAAAAGTTTGTATAGGTCACTTGCTTCTTTGATGGCACTTTGTATGCCTTTCATTTTATTGTCTAGTAGAGCTTTGTCATTTTTCACATAGTCTTCAACTCATTTAATCTTTTCTCATCAAATTCTTGTCTTACTTTTGTCTCAACAGATCTGTCAAAAGATTTAGAATGCTCACTTACATAATTTATGAGTCCTTTTAGTTGATCTATTGAAGACAAAGAAGTGTCCTTTTGATATGATGACATCATCTTCTCTAAAATGCTAGATGCCTCACCAATTAGTTCACTGTCCTGTATGTGAGACTTCAAAATTGCTTCCTATGCTTTTGCCTACACAACTGATACTAATATAAATTTCTGTACAGGGGACATTCAGTCCAAGTTTATTGGTCCTTGTAAAAATTCTGGTTCATCTAGGGCTTGTTTTTCTCTTTCCAGGAATTCTTTGATAGACTCCACAATGTCTCTTGCTATATCAGAGACTTCTTCTTGATTTTACTCCAGAGGATCTAAATCCATAGCTTTATTTGCACCATCTTTTTGTTCTGGTGCAGGGATTTCCTTATCCTATTTCTCTTCTTGATCATTTGCCTTATCTATCTTCTCGGTCTTCTCCATTCCTATCTTGTCACTTGTTGGATGTTCCGGAGGGAGACCAATCTCAATAACTATAGTAGGTTCTTCCTTCTCTTTAGCCACTTGGTTCAAATTCACTTCTGAAATAGATGTATCATCTCCAACGTTTGTTTCATCTTTGTCATATATTGTTGGAAGATGAAACTTCTTCAACACTCTCAAAGAGATTTCCTTAGTCTCCTTTACTACTTTTTCAATGTCATTTGATATGAGAGTATTCATCATTTTCTTTGATCTGAACTCCTTGTGGAGCTCTTTTGAGATTTTTATTTTGTCTTCAGGGGTGATCTCCGGACATAACCTTATCAATGTATGTTCTTGCATACATTATACTGCCCAAGGTGTCTGGAAGATTAGTAATTATCTCAATAAGAGCTTTGTTGTAGATGTCCAAATATCTAATGACAACAGTTTCAATAATTCTTTTATTCGGATCATTGTACTCATCATATAATTGGGCTATGGGCTTTAAGTTTCCATCAACAGTTATAGCCTTTAGTACATCCTCAAGATTTGTAGTGGCTGATCCTGTCTGAAACTCATCTTGCCCTGGCCTTTTCTCATCTTTTCTTTTACCAAAAGGTTTCTTTTTGCTACTCTCTAAGGCTTTGGTGGCCTCAGTTTTCATTTTCTTCACTTCATCTATTTCTGTCTCTTCCTCATCAACTGCAATTCTTACATGCATTCTTTTAGCCTTTGTTTTCTTACTTTTGTGACTAGTGGCAGGAATTTCCACACTTATAGATGGTGTGGGATCATAGGGAATAGATGCAACTTTCACAAAGGTCGATTCTCTAGTTCTCCTTCTTACCACCTCTATTTTTTCAAATTTTCTCTTGGTTTCTTCCGAAGATTCAACTGATTCACTTTCTCTCTTTTCTTTTGTTACCTTTTCAGTTTGTGCTTTTTCCCTTGCCTCTTTCACTTGTTCTTTTGTGAAGCCTTGTCTCAGGGTGAAATCCTCTGCCACTCTCCGTATTTTCTTAGAGATTTCAGGTTTTCTTACTTCAACATGAATTTTAGCAGAGAATTCTTCATATGTTCCAAATCTTTCCTCTTTGGGGCCCCTGGGCTTACTTAGCATATGTTTTGCATACTTTTTCAATATTCCTCCATCTACCTCATAGGCCATTGGCATAACCCATACTGTTCTAGGCTCAACGACCTCTATCAAGCATTGATCTTTTGTCATAATAAAGCAAATAGTGTCCTTGCATTTTTCAACAACTGATCTAGGGATCCTTTCCCTGGATTGCATTAACTTTTGGAAATTTTTAAAATAGCCCCATAGGACTGAGTTTTGTGCCTCAATATTTCCTATGTTGCTCAAATGGTTTCTAATCTGTACTGCAACAAGTTTGTCTCCAATCTAAAATAGATTCTTCATGCCTGGTAACTCTTGCATAAAGTAGAAGAATAAGCACAAAATCAACATACCAAACTTGAAGGGATATTTGGTTTCTTTTGTCTTCTTTAGGTTCTCCATTAACTGTTGTCGGAGCAGTTCACACATGTCATATTCTGCATTTTCTTTAATCATTTGATAGGTAGTATAAATTGCTGTACCAGAGACAAAATTTTTCTAGTTTGTGAAGTAGACCTTATAGCCAATCACCATGGATGCAAATTTGACTGCATGGTCTTCAATATCACTAATAGTCAATGCCCTTTTATCAAATTTTGCTCCGATGGCTTTCATTACTCTAACATTTTTTATAGCCTTCAATATAGGTACTGTACTAGTAGAGTTTAGTCCTGTGACAGCCCTTATGGCATCTTTAGTAATCTTGAATGTAGAGTTGAGCCATATAAACTCATCATAAATTTAGCTTAAGACATACTGGACCCATTCATCTTTTGCAAAGGCTAGAAAATCTACATATTGAATAAATTTCTTTCTTTCCAATACCTTGTATTCTTCCTTCAAATCAAATCCATCTCCACTTAAATGTTTTATATATAGATCTAAGAATTGACTATCTTCGTGTTCTTCTAAGGCAACATGTATATAGGCCCTAACATCTTCCACATGCATCACACCGAACAAAATCTCTCTTTTCACCGAATTAGGGTTTTCTTTGGTCTTTTCTTAATTTTCTTAAGAAATCACTGAGTTGCTTGGAATTTTGCTTCAGATCGCCTTAAACACTTGAAAGATTGAATGCAAAGAGATTAATCTTTTACGAATCCAAGCCTTTAAACCCATGAAGTCTTAACTTAATCGTAATAAATGCGGTCTTTCAAAAAGTTATCAAACACTTCTCTGTTAGCCACAGTCAATCCAAAATGCTCTGCATTAGATCTTTCTCTACCAGAATTCCTTTCAGAGGATTTGTCATAGAGTTCTTCACAACATACCTTGGTGCCAGATTCTAGCACTAACTTTCTGGCTGGGGGCTTTGGATTTTCAACACAGCCCCCCTAAGCTGGAGCTCCCAATTTACTTCCTGGAGGAAGTATCTATACCAGATGCTAGTGCAGATCCATCCTTGACTTCAATTACTTCATTCTTAATCCATATCTTGTCCATTTCTTTCTTAGTTTCAACCAAATCAACTGTTTCTTTTCCCTTATCATTCCTCTACTTTGTTTTCCTTTCTTCAGCATAGTAGTTTCTTTGTATATTCTTGCTTCTGCAAAATCTTGCAACATGTCCAAACTTGTTGCAATTGTAGCACACAACATTTCCTTGTCCTTGATTCCTTCCTCTGAATGAATTCATCCTTGATTTGCATTGATTATCCATGTGTCCAAATCTATTGCAAGCAAAATATCTTCCATTGAATGATTGAGTATTCCTTGAATTGTGAAAGTCATTTCTTACAGGACTTCTACATTCATTTGATCTATGACCAATTTTATTGCAATTGAAACATTGACCAGAGAATGATGGAACATTCTGATTTATTCTACTCCTACACTGAGTAGCTTTATGACTAAACTTTTTGCAATTAAAACAATGGCCATTGAAAGATGGGTACCTTTGAGCATTTGGCTGTCTGACCGAAGGTCTTCTAGGTCATCTTCTTTGATTCCTAAATTGGTTCCCTTTATTTTGCTTCATCTGAAAGTTTTCTTGACTTGATTTTGAACTCTCTCCTATCTCAAATCCTAAGCCTTGCTTGTCATCTGAACTCTTTTGACTAGAAATCATCTCATCAAGTTTTACAGAACTTATCTTGAATTTTTCTTCATAGCTCTTGGCTTTTTACAAGTGTATTTTCAGGCTCACAACTTCTTTTTCCAATTTGACACATTCTTCTATCTTGTTGTTTACTATCAGATTTAGATCTTCTTCTACTTTAGCTCTTTTAATAACTTCCACTTTCAAATCATCCAGGGTCTCATTTGTTGATATCAATTGTTCAATAACATCTCTATATTTTTCTTTAAATTTCTTGACTTGTTCTTTTAGCTTTAGAATGCATTCATCAGCTTCTTGAATGTTATCCTTCAGATCCCTGATTTCTGCTTTAGATTTTTCAAGATAATCTAGAGTTGCTTCCAATTCAACATTATTCAAGAAGTTTCCAAATCTCCTAGCTGCCATAAGTGAATTCTCCAAGATCTTCCTCAAGCTATTAGGCTTCTTCCAAGGAACCTTGCTCTAATACCAATTATTTAAAGTACAAAATACTGAGAGAGGGGGTGAATCAGTATTCCACAAAACCACTTGTTAACTTGTTTAGTAATCCAATTTTCAAAATTAATAACATGAAAGCAAAACAAGCATAAGAACAGTAACCATAAAGACATAATACATAGACACCAGGATTTTTACGTGGAAAACCCAAAGAGGGAAAAACCACAGTGAGTGTTAGCTCACAATATATTATGATAGCTCAATACCGAATTATAAGAAGGCTCACTACCTTAGGGCTCACTGCCCTATGAAGAAGTGCTCACTGCAAAGAGAAAATGAGAAAGAAGGATTGGTTCACTGCCAGAAGATGAACTATTGTAAATGCATCTACCACATGCTAAATCATAGTTCCATTGAAGGTTCAATATATAGATTCAAAGGTCTTCATTTGTTCTATCTTGCATCTCAACTTAACTACATGTACTCTATTTGCTATCTCAGTTCAACTTTTTCTGCTATGCACTCTACTCATTATCCTTCACACTTTGAACTTACACCATACACCATACAACAAAAAATCAACATCAAATTCCATCGAGTATATATATTCGCTACAACATTTTTCTCATAATCAGGTTGGCAAGCAAAACATAAACTGTGTACACAAATACTACATCTTGTCAGCTTGAACTTGTGTACAATCTATAGTGCGGACTTAAATAAACATACAAAAGTCTTCATATAGGTCAGATTCAATCATATCATCACTTAGATTGACTATTCATACAATATAAATTCTCTGCATAAGAATAGATAACATGTCTGTCGTCTTGTTCCTTACGAGTATACTTGATCAACTCATTTGTCACATCATAATTCCCACTGTGGACCATATGAGACTCTGAGATGCATAACCAACAATCATTATGGATCTCTTAGCATACCTTTAGAACCACAAAACAAAATATACAACTGCGGAGGAATGCGGACCCTTTTCTTTAGCACTGTGCATTGTTCCTGTCTTAGCTCTGTTCACCTAGACTTAGATATTCTACCATGTGACTTTCGAAGGAAGTCAAGACTTGAGCACTGGAACAAATCATCACTAAATAGCTATGAACAACAAACCTGATCCACATATACTAATCTTTTACTATGGAGGCATACCATCTCAAACATTGTTACTTACTCTATATAATGTATATTGTTCATACTTAGTCATTTATGCTTTCGGAGTAAAGTCTCTTTGTCATACCAGTGGAGTCTCTTTCCTTTGTTGCCATCAATGACAACATTCAATTATTAGAATAGTGTCTCTTGCCAACACATCTAGCATGCCTACAATAGATATTTACATAATTCTACAAGTATAGTTATGAGATGGTAAGGAATTTTCAACAATGCCAGTTATATTTAGGGAAAAGGAGAAATGCAACCATGCCTCTCAGTCTAATTATGGTTGAAAGACCATTCACCCATGGGGTCTGGACTTCGTAGGAATGATTAACCCAGTGTCTAATGCTGGTCACAAGTGGATCCTTATGGTGACAGATTATTTCACTAGATGGAGTGAAGTAGTACCATTAAAAGAAGCCACAGAGAACACTATCTTGAGTTTTCTGTAGGAGACTATTACTAGGTTTCGTCCCCCAAAAATGATCATATCTGATAGTGCTAAGGCATTCTTGGGATGAAAATTTTTAGAATTCTCCCTAAAAAACAACATTTTCTTGAAGACATCTTCGAATT
Organism: Cunninghamia lanceolata; assembly: GCA_027924645.1. NCBI lineage: Eukaryota > Viridiplantae > Streptophyta > Pinopsida > Cupressales > Cupressaceae > Cunninghamia > Cunninghamia lanceolata. The sequence continues at coordinate 10,608,346 of BSBN01000508.1, read as the reverse complement.
ATTATTCGCAAGGAAATGGCCTAGCTGAATCAACAAAGAAGAATTTGATTCAGCTCATTAAAAGGATGGGCATAGATCAATAGAAAGAATGGCATAAATATCTAGAAATAACATTGTGGGTAGATCAAATCACTGCAAACAGATCATCAAGTCATCCCCGTATGAGTTGGTATACGAAGAAAGAGCCTCAATTCCTATATCAATTGAGATTCTGGCATTACAACTTATTAAGCAACTTGATATTGAGGAAAATGGAGCAATATAGTTGAGACTCGTAGAATTGATAGACCTTCAGGAGAAGAGGGAATCATCCTATGACGCGATGTTTTCTTTCCAATCAATAGTAAAATGATGGATCGACCAAGGAGCTATTGACCTAGATTTCAAGGTAGGAGATTCCATTCTAAAGTGGGAGGAGAGCTACTAAACCAAGACAACATGCCAAGTTTGATTCCCTATAGTAAGGTCCCTTTAAGATTGTTTCCTGCAAGCCAAGTAACACATGATTTAGAAGATAAAGATGGGGAGGTTTTGAAGATTCTTGTTAACAAGATCTTCTTGAAACATTACAATTGATCGAAATCATGACACCTATATATAGCTGGTCTTAGTTGCATTTTGTGTTTTTCACGAGGTTGTTATTTCCCACCTCTTTTTGAATAAGTGCTAACTGCACAATATTTCAATTTTCAATAAAACCGTTGGGAGACACCATGTGTCTATTTTTTAGCAGGGTTTTGAGTTGCAGCGTGAGGAGATGACTCAACTACCAAAGGTGAAGCATTAAATGATGAAATTTTCTCAAAGCTAGTGTCATCATGGAAATCTTTGAAATCTCCAATGACAAGAGGTTCAGGTGTGTGAATCTAAGTCGGTTGTGAGAAAGCACCAATGGTAGGGTCAGAGTCATAAATATGCATGAGGGGAGTATCTATATAGATGAAATCTTAGAACGAAATTACCATTTGTGAAGCAACATAGATGAGGATATTTTTGGAGAAGAGAAGCAAAGCATTTGTGAGACATATTGCAATTGTTTAGAGTTTTCTTAAGAGGCATTGTTGATTCAAGGTCGAAGACTATGCTGAAGAGAGGAAACATTAGACCCAGCTTTCAGAAGTGAAACTCCTAGGAGAGAAAGGTCTGTAGTGGAAAAGAAAGTGCAGGAGCTCCCACTGGAATTAGTAAATAGCAAGTCATATGCTTCTGCCCCTATGCAGCCTAAACCCAAATTGTCGAACACCAAGAAGCTCATGAAAGGTAAGTGGCGAGACTCCACTCCAGTTTTTGATCCCAAGGATCACATATTTGATCCTATATTGTCAAAGAATACCAAGAACTTGAGAGAAGGAGCCCATGCCTATATGATTGAGAAAGTTAGGGCGGGAGACTTAGAAACTTTCTATATAAGCAAATGGAGTTCAAGGTTGGCTCAATTTATGGTCCCTCTGGTTCACCCTTGTTCAGAATTGTTGATGCTTGCATCCGGTGTTATGATCAGGACACCAAAACTATCATTGGTGGGAATCTCAAGGTAGTAGTTGATGTGTAGGTTGTGAGAGATATGTTAAGGATTGAGTATGATCCTACAACATATTTCAGTAGTTTTACTAAGTTGCAGAAGATTTGGACCACGAGGGATAATCAATTAGGTTTCCTCAATGTGGAGCTCCATTTGGAACCAACCAACACGGTGTTGCCTCCAATGCATGTTGCATTATCTAGTTTCTCCCATGATGTACAAGATGTGTGCTCCATGTTGGATTTCATCTTTGGCCTCGATGATGATATCAATATCCATGACTTCCAGTTAGGCACTATCTTCCGCCTCAATACAATCACAAAGAAGCAAACCTACAGAATGGACTTCTCATAAGTCATAGTTGATAGGTTATCATATCAATTGGCTAACTTTGGTCACCAACAATTTTTTAGGTACACATCCTTTTTCTACATTTAATGTTGTTTCAGAATCCCCAAGTTTTTAGCCTCGCATGCAACTAGTAATGACTGATGATTTAGTCAAGGGATAAAAGAGAATTCAAGTATTAGCGTGGACTTATCTCCTATCACCACCACAATTATTATGAATTTTTTGAGTGTTTGATGTCTCCATCCCTTATTGACCTCAGCCCAAATCATATTACTTTTAGGGCAAGTGACAAACAAAGAGGCATATTATCTAGTGCCCTATACCTTATGATTGGTTCTTCGGAGCTAACTATACCATGCTCAGATTCCATGGCTTCAAGGATGAACCATTTAGATTACCCAAGTTTTCGACTGACAGAATTGTGTTAATTGAGCTGGTTCACTAGTTAGATGTGGTAGATTATGAGTTTGGAGTAGGAAGGAAGAAAAAGGCCATATATGACATTCCCTTCTCTAAGGGAGGTATCACAGTGGTTAAGAGACAGACAAAGCATCTATTCATGTTGAAACTAGTTGACTTGGGTCTAGATTAGATAAAAGATTAGTGGCAATATGATCCTAACGGTGTGATGAAGAAGTGGTTAGCCCAGTCGATATCTTCAATTCCATCTGAGCATCAAACTCACCCATTCTTTGAGGCTAGGAGATCGCCAATTGTTGACATTGATGATGTCTATGTGGAGCTGGATCAGATTCCAGCCAAGTCTCAACCTCTGTGGGAGGCATTTTATTAGCCTAAAAGGGCTTATGATCCTGTGAAGTTAATGAATCGTGGTCTTAGGGCCACTCTCTTAAAAGATGGCCAGAGTATAGAGAAAATCAATGCCTATTGGAAGGATAGGAAGGAAATTTTTGAAATGGAGCGAAATTTTGCAGATGTCCCCACAGATGAGCAATGGGAGAAAATATGGGATGAGCAACATGAAGAGCCTATTTCACCTTATGATGTAAGCAACATTTTTGGAGAAGAAGAGGAACAAGAAACTATTTCAGATAAAGAGCAAGGTCAAGAGTCAGAGTTAGAGAAACTGGTGAGGAAAAGGTGGAATCTCAAGTTATAGGAGTCAGATGAAGAAGGAGATGTTCGCATTGTTTTAGCACCCTCATTAGGGCCAACATCTAGTGCTGCAACACTTGGAGGCACTTAGGTAAGTATTCCTATGCCTTCTTCTTCCTCTCAATCTTTCCTTGACCCTTAGCTCACCCCCCTCGCCACTCAGGTCCCTCCATTATTTTCTAGCTCTCCCATAACTCCATCGCTCACTTTTTCTACACCTTCTACTTTGTAATTGTCTGTCCCTCCTCTGTTAAGCTTGCCACCATTTTCCCCTTCTATCCTTATGATGCAATTACCAGTGCCACCTAGTTTTGGTACCACTTCTATGTAATAATGGATGACCATTCCATATGGGTTACTACAAGGTTTTTCTTTCACTGGTGGAGTAATTCAATCCCTAACTGAATTTCATCAACAAGTGGAAACTTCTCAAAAAGCTGGGGAGGCTTGCCTAGAAAAGCAGCGGAAAAAATAAGGGAGAGCCCCTATGATTCCACACACGTGATCCTTGTACGACAATTCATCGTGGTCTTTGATGATCACTCATATGACTCCCACTGTGATCAAGCCACAAGAACAAATTAATCCTAAAGATTATTCAATTCATGTTGTGGGTTTGAATCTAGAATAGGTAGGCCCACAAGATAAAGTGGAGTTCATGGAGGAGATGTAGAAATCTATTACCACATATTTCATAAAGATGGGCAAAAAGATTGAGAAGTAGGGACTAGAATTGGCATGCATAAAGGGAACCGTGGATAGACTCAATGCAGAGGCAAAAGCCAAAGAGATGGAGGTTTTTAGGCTGACTCTTGATTTATAGAGTAAGGTTTCCAAGGAAACGTTGCAAGAAAAACAAGCTAGGAGTGTCAGATTGCAGTCAAAGCTAGACTCGGTGAAAGCACTGGTTGAGTCACTTTAGCAAGAGAAGAGCCTGATAGAAAATAATCTCAATGATGGTTGTGATAAATTAACTTAGTTTCATACGAGTCTTGCAAATCGGAGAGATACCAATAAGAAATTGCACGATGAGATATAGGTCAAGGATTAGCATATTCTTCAGCTAAAGTAGGAGCTCTTGCAAAGGCCCTTAACAACACGTGGGTGTTACCCATGGTCTAATAACTATATGTATCATATTGGGGGCACATCTCTGAGGAAACATCTAAGCTCAAGCCTACGCTCAAATTCATTTCAGATGCCTAGAGTCTTAGTGCAAAGGTGGGAGTGGCTATAGAACTCTCTCTCTCTTCTATTTCTCCTAAGGTAGTTGAATCTCAATTGTTAGTACATAAGTTATATAATTCCTCAGAAGATATCCTCTAGGTAGTAGGAGTGGACAACAGGAGAACAACCGCAGTGAAAGTTAATGAATTCATGAGTCATAATAAGGCAGCTCTCAAATGCAAAGTACGTCTTGATGCTTTGATGCAGGTTGTGAAATAAATGAAGGGACACATTAAACAATTGGTCCAGTTAGGATTCCCTTCTCCATTTCTTGATGATTTTGCAATGCTCACGGAGGAACTATTACAAGCCTTGTTAATTAATAGGCAAAATGATCAAGCAACATTTTCAGCCATAAGCCAAATACCCAACGTCGCAGAGGTGGAAACTGTTTTGCAACCTCTTACATAACTAGAGTTCCAAATCAAGGCTGTAGTTCATATTTTACAAAGTTTCTCCTATAAGGAGATTATTGATTTGGACAGGGTGTTCAAGACTCTGAAGGAGAAGGTTCAACCTTCTAATAATGAATGGGCCACTTTACAACTCATGCTTCAGAAGCTCTGAATTCGACTTAGTTGTTTCTACATGTATTCTACTTTTCTCTTTTGTTGTTAGAGTTTTTGGGTTCTTCTCCGCAGGCGCAAATCCCCTGGTGAGTCACCAAGAACTATAGAGCAAAAGCCCTACATTTTGTTATATTATTTTTTTGCTAAGGAGATGAAATGAGCCAGGATTTGGGATTCAATTTTGATTCAGGAGTACTCAAGAGGAATCAATAGAAACAATAAATAAAATCAATAGAAGAGCCTCGACGCAATGTAGTTGGTGATGGTTTCTTTTCCTATCAAAGTTTTTATCAGTGTGAAGCAGGAGAAAAGAGCTCCATGTGTCATAATGATGCATTCCATAGATGTTTTGATAGTTGCAGTTATTTCTTGTTGCACCATTGGTTGTAATTTTCCATGTGGCATCACCGCACATCATTATGGACTGACAAGTGTTGATAGAATTTTCCTTTGCACTATTCGCTGGAGCTACAAAAGTGGAATCCACGTGTTCTTTTCCTGAACCTCAGAGAAGTTAGCAGTTCTAACAAAGTTCCTCATTACGCCATTGGCCTAAGATAGACATGTGACACCATTGCGGATAGAGTGAAGTTTGAGAATTAGAGTAGTGTACATTATGGTGGGCCTCATTTGAGTTTGTGACGTGTCAAGTTTTTAGAGATATTTTGGTGGGAGCCGATGGAGGAAAGAGAGAAGATAGACACGTGGCATCATTGCACATCTTTAAAGGGAAGGTTTTCTGACAACGGTTTCCCATTGCGCTATTGGTTGAGCTTATTTTTTGTGGGGCATGTTTCTTCATGTAGTTTTTTGTTTTGATGTAAATCTAGAGAATCTCTAAGCTACAATTTGAGAAGTTATTGGCATTTTCTATGCTTTTGATGTTTTAGTTAGCTGTTGGTCATCTTTTGTAATCTTTGGTTGGAGATTGGCTTAAATAGAACTATAGTTTTTGTTATTAGGGGGGAAAAAAATATTCAATAGAACAATAAGAACTAAAGGGCCTTGACGAGCATTTCCTCGATAGGATCAAATATTGTGTGTCCATGCCAATTCTAGCCTGGTATACTTTGTCTTCCAATCAACAATGAAGAGAAATGACGTTCTGTGCCAATTTATTTGGATTCTTATTTGTCATATTTGAAGTATTATAGCATATGTGATCCATTATTAAGTGATAACATTTGGAATTTGCTATGAAATTATGCATGTATGCTCTTTGAAAGCTATGATTCATTTGTTGTTGTTAATAATTGAAAGCAGTGAGTCTTTTCCTTTTTGAAATCTCAAATCTACTTTGGTTCATCGCCATAGTCTAGATTCTATTTATTGTTGTTTAAGTTTAGTATATTTTTCTCTTTTACTCTACATTGAAGATTCAAAGAAGAGCCGACTTCTATAAATTCTGGAGGTTATCTCATAAATCAAGTCCCACATTTTGAGATTTCCCATTGTTGTTGGTTATATGCAAATTTAATTGTCAACAGTATGGATTCATCATGAAGAGTAACTAGCTTTTTAATAACATGGTTTACAACCTCTATAACATCTTTCAAGGATTCAAGACTACTAAGAGATAAAATAGGATCCATATGGGGAGTATGGAAATGATCCTAGATACAGGGGAAAGTACCACCTAACGAGGGTTCAAGGAAGGCTTCTCCTTCCCTTTCCCCTTGACATCCATCCTATGGTCCCTAGCCTTCCTTGGCGGCTCCTTAACACTACCACAACTAGGCTTTGCACCACCATTTTTTATAAAAGTTACATTACCAGTAGGGATTTCCAAAGGTTGTTGCCTAGGGGTTTCAACCATCTTTTTTCATTCCTTTTCGCTCACATATCCAATCCCTTTACTAGAACCCTCAACACCCCTCCCATCTTGGTGAGAAAGAGAATCAGTAGACTCACCATCTCCATCACTATCCTCCCAAGATCGATTCTCCAAAGTAATAGGGTTGTCACTAGAGAGCCCAGTACTCAAGTCTTGAGGACTCAACCACCCATCTCCCTTCCGTGCTTCCTTTATTTTAGGCATGATGGTGGATTGAAGGGTTTATTTGTCTAACAAAATTAACAATGAGTATAATCAAACCTTGGTGTAGGGGGTTCATACCCGGTGCTTTTTTGTATTCATTAATGGAGTTCTCTAGAGATGACAACAAATAGAAAAGGAATGAAACTAGTCTTTTATATTATAGCAACACAAAGTGGTATAAATAGAGAGACTTAAACTGTCCCTCTAAAGTAGCATACCTCATTGACAAAGTGCCACCTCATCCTAAGGAGGTTTGAGAGAGCTTTTGGTGTGCCTGGTGTGGAGTTTTTTAGGTCTTCCCCTAGTTTGAGAAAAATAGAAATGGCATTGTCCCCCAATCTTCTATCTTTGAAAATTTTAGTGTCAATAGGTGACAATCCAGTAACCTCATCTATATCTCCTTTGTAACCATGAAATCTAGGCCCTAGATCACAACTCTTCTTTTATGCCATCCCCTAGCAAAGTTGACAGCTAAGGAAGTGTCATACCCATTAAGTTTTTCCAAAAATAAGGTTATCTCGCCAATAACTAGAATTTTCCATACCTTTAGGTTTTGCCTAAAATTATTACAATTTATTGCCTCAATTATATTTCTTATTGCCTCAATTCTATTTCTCTCACCCCCATATTTCACCATAGTAGAATTTCTTCTCATGACCCCACCAAATATCCATAATATACTTCTCAACTCTATTGAAAATGAAAAACTAAAACCAAAAATAAGTTGGATAGAAAGTACTACATACAAAGTATTAAAAACCATGCAAGTTGATGTGACTTCCCATGAGGGAAATCATAACTAGGAATTCATTTAGCTAGTAAAGGTGGTTCATCATAAATCATTATCAAGATCATTACCAATGAGCTTGGCCACTTTTGGGGGAAGGCATCATTACCTTTCCAACTTGATGTACCCTCATGAATTACTCCCCTGTTAGTATAGTAATTGACAACCTTATTTGCCTCTTGATAAATATGTAAAATATTTACATGTTTCATACTTTCTCTAATATCTAGGGAGTTATGGATCATACTCTCTATCATCTATCATGGTTTAGTCTTTCTCCTCAAGCCATTTATTATGTTCAAATAATTTGTATCCAAGATTAGAGAATCAACTCCTAAGTGTTTTGCCATTTTGAGGGCATGGTATGCATTCGTTGCTTCCACAAAGTGATTGGTTTGAGAACCTAAATTGATCACAAATGTAGCTATCAAATTACCCTTGTCATCCTTTAAAACTCCACCCCCTTGAAGGACCTGCATTCCCCTTTGAAGTCCCGTCAAAATTTAGCTTGAACTAGTTTGGTAAAGGAGGGGATGATTTAATATTATGCCTTTGGATTTTTCCTCCTTTAAAGGGTGTTGTTATATCAAAATCAAGCTTCCAACCTAAAGCCACCTCTAAATCCTCCTTTGATGCCCAAATTTTAGAGGAATAAGAGACTTTTTCCTTGGCTACCACAATAAAAATTTCCTTTATAGCCAAGCTTATTTTATTGAACACCCTAGCAACCAGAGATTTCTTCTCCCAAAAGATTTGATTATTATGCTCCTTCCAAATGCCCCAAACAACATGTAGTAAAGCAAGGCCCCATAGAATTTTTAAGAGTTTATGAAAATGAGAGATCTAATGTTCAATCAACCCCTAAATATTAGCGGGAAAATCCTAGTCCACTTTTAAGAGAGGGTATAGAAACCCCCAAACCTCCCAAGAAAATAAGCACTCCAACTAAAAATGAAGGATCAATTCCTCTGCAACTTTACATAAGACACATCTATTGGGAAAAACAAATCCTCTTTTACACAAAATATCAATAGTAAGGACCTTAGTCTAAGAAACCAACCATAAAAGATGTTAATATTAGGAATAAGATGAGGTTGCAGGTTGCCACAACTTTGACCAAAAGGGGGAGAGACCTTGGTCAACACGCATAGATAATCTAGAAGCCATAGAAAAGGATCATGAAGGGGTGGTAGCCCAAAACAAAAATATATATGTTATTATATATAATATAAAATTTATCAGCCCACTCTTTTGACTCACACTCATTCCAAGAAAAAATTAGACATGAGGAACAAAAGCATGCCATCTGCCTTGTATGAATAGTCCATGAAGTTGTATTTGAGCTTTTAAAAGAATGGAAAAATATTTTACAATGTTAGCTTCTTCTACCAACCAAAAAAATCAATTAATTATAGACTTATCTTCATCAATCCACTCTTTTGACTCACACTCATTCTAAGAAAAATGCATACATAAGGAACAAAAGCATGTCATATTCCTTGTATTAATAGTTCATGAAGCTACATTTGAGCTTCTAAAAGAGTGGAACTCACACAATCCTATCATTGTACAACAATCTTCATATTTTGCAATGCTAGCTTCTTCTACCAACCAAAAAATTCTATGAATTGTAGACTTACCTTCATTACCTGGAACCATTATAGAGTTAGACCATTTGATGATGGATGATGTGCATCTATCAACATTGCACTTTCTTTGTACTTCGACTCTTCTCATGCTAAGGCTATTTTAATATATGCTTTGGCACCATCATGCTCCTCTTTTCCATGTCTATCCTTAAATAAATTTCATAAATGTTGAACACCACTCATCATATGCATCTTACTCAACCAATAGAACATCTGTGAGTTTTTGAATTGTGATGTACAATTATCCAACCATATGATATGCTAACCAAACATGATGTTCCTGCTACTCAAATTGTCATAGAACATCTAAAAGAAACCCTACACAAACTCTATAGAATGTGTATGATCATCACTAATATAAAAATCGTACTCCCTCAAAATATTTCTATCTTCCTCTGTACTATTAGGTGCATTAATGAACGCTATATGCACAAATATAACAACTTGAGTAGATTTGTAGTATTGTGATTGAACCTCATTCTATGGTTGTAGTGTATAATTCTCTACAAAGTCTACAATTGAAATGATTATATAAAAAGGAAATGTGTCCTTTCATAACTTGAATTGCAAGTCTAACAATTGATCTCTATGTGTATTCCTTGCATACTCATACACTATCTTTTCTCAAAAAATAGACATAAATTCAAATACTAGTATTTTTCACTCACTAATTCAATTGTTTTGCCTCTTTACCATATTTTAGAGTGTATGCCACTAACTTATATTTTCCACAACTTATTAGTTAATTTTTAATTACATGTGTATTCTTCATGTGTACACAGTTTCTCAAACATTTCAAATCATTAAAACTATCACATGCTCCATCCAAACATGATTTCTTATAAAACAATTATCCATCTACTCTTTCACAAAAATGCTTGAAATGAAATCTCTTTCTAATTTAGGTGGATATTCTATCATACATTCCTACAATTAATATCCTTGGTATGCAAAGATACACATATATGTCAAAAAATATTATAATGCATAGAAAATTCAATGTGGAATCTACAATAAGTTGTGTGTGTGTGTGATTTATTTTGACATAAAAAAGTTTTTCCATTTCAAAATACCTTTGACTAATTTTTATTTGAGCATATCTCTCTACAAATTTGGAGAAAAAATATATTTGAGTCATCCAAAAAATGCTTTGAATGTGGCTCACAATTTTGACAACCAATTCTCTTTTTACAACATTTCTTTGATTAGGTGATACTCTTGTGTTATTTTTCCAAAAAAAAATTCAATTAGAGATTTTAAGGCTTCAACTATGACTTTATCTTTTCATGGGAGTCTACCAGAGAATGCCCATAGTTCATTGTTGTTTGGATCCTCAACTCTTTCACACCTCCCAATGACTTTCATTAGTGTTTTTCTACTTAATTTTAGTACTTGACTTGTTTTTCATATTAAGAAAGATTTCTTTGTTTAATTACTTACTATAGTTGATGTAATTACATGTCATGTAGCATTACTATCTTTGGTGTGTGAGGTAGTAGTAATTAGATTTTCATTAGTATTTGAAATTCTTAGACCAAGAATCTTCATGATGGGTTTAAACTTAAGATTTTTCATCATTTCAACAAACAATTGACATCTTCCTATTTCAAATAAGTTTTTAAAAAATGTTTTCTATATTTTATTAACATTTTTTCTAGAAGTATGTTTAGGAATTTTTTTTAGGCATTGGTTTTAGAATGTTCTCATCAATTTCATTTAAAAACTTAGGTTTTTTATACAAAATTCTAGGAGGTGTTCTCAATGAAAAAATTGATTCATTAGATAAATTTTCTTATTAAACAATTGATCAATTAGTGTAACATCTATATTTACATTTGAAATTGCATCATCATTTTTAATCGATGATTGAGGAGTTTCTAATATATCAAATTGAGATGGCAAAGGTGGAGTACCTTTAACTTCTAGATTCAATTTCTTACTTTCATGAAGTTTTTGTACTCGTTGCTTTTGTTTCTCTAAATCCTTCTCTTTCTTGGATGCCTTATGATCTAATTCAATTGTCAAAGATGGTACATCTTCATCTATGGATTTCAAATTTTTATTTTCACAAAATTGTTTCATATATTCTCTTTTATTTGCATTCTTAGATTCATACTCCTCTACTGTTTGATTTTTTGGTCGTCTCCTTGGCCTAATGTTGAATTCTATATCAATCTAACACAACTGGTCAAAATAATGAAAAGAATGATTGATAATTTATCAAATTAAAATACAAAACATGTAATTAGTGTTGAACACCTAGAATACTAAGGGGGGTTGAATCAGTATTCTCTTAAAACATTTACACATCAAACATTTCAATCCATTTAGCATATTCAATTATAGTAAAGGAAATTAAGCATAAAACATGCAGCCAAAATTCATAACACACGACCACCAAGATTTTTACTTGGAAAACCCAAAACAAGAAAAACCACGATGAGGATTAGCTCACAATATATATTAATAAGGCAACCGGTTAAGGTTGATACAATTGGTGGACTCACTGTCTAAGAATGCTCACTACCAAAGGACTCACTATCATGAAAGAAAGAGATAGAAGAGAATGGGTGGCTCACTGCCAGGATTGAACTGTTTATAGTTGCATCTAACACATACATGAAGTACAGTTCCAATGAATCTCAAAGTACAAAACAATACTCATCACACTGTTCTCAAACACCAGACTACACTGCTCTGCATTTACTCAATCCAAAGGCACTAGTCGCATCACACAGATCATATCTCTATCATCAAATCGATAAAACATCGAAAACAATCCTTCATATATATCCGCTTCTTTTACAACATCAATTAGGTCAGCCTAATTGGATGTAATGTGCAAAGTATGCCATATAGAACTTGTCGGCCCCAAATCTTCACATACATGCTTCGTGCCAAGATTCAAACTTTGAGATAGGTCGGCATGGACCAAAAATAGCTCCCACTTAACTCTACACAGCATATTTATCCTTTGCACAACATCAACACCTTCAGTTTGTCTCCACTGGCAAGACAACAACAATATAAACTATCTATCATTTCACAAAATTGTATGTGGGCCTCCAAATTGATTAAAACTTGGATAATACATGCTACAAGCATTCCTTATCTTATCCTTAAATCTACATAGCAAATCATTCACTTACAGTGAAATGTGGAGTATCTCACATCGTCACTGGCACTGTCAATGCACTGTCTATATAGAGTGCGATATTCTATCAACTCTAACTCTCATTCTGGAGGACTTCAAGACCTGAAACTTTAGATTTGGACTCTCTGAATATTCACTATCAACACCTTACAACCACAAGGAAAGATATTTCATGTTGGAGCAATGCGGATCCATTTACTTACATATTCTGTGCTAGAAACAATTATGTACTGTTAGGCTGGACTTCTGTTATTTACATCTTTCACACCGGAGATCATGAGTAAGCAACATTCTAGATTTAGATGTATCCAATGACCAATAACCATATGCTAGAACTACAGATCAAGATCTTCAATAGCAGACTAATGTGGACCAAATTACCAGAACTTGGTAGCTTAATCTTACCAGACAGACACTTAGCCAAATTTCATAACATTTCTTCTTACTGGATCAAATATTCTTGCACAGTAGTCTTCTAAGAAGAGTAAAGTCATCTTGTGAGGAAGAGGATCAAACTCTCTTAAAAAATTATCAATCAAACTAATATGCACACCTGTCTCCTTATCCTTATGCCTAGTTATCACTTTCTGGATCATTGTACCATTATCTTTTGTTGTCACTGTCTCTGTCTTGTGATGTTACTGGTTTTGCTATTCTTTGGACTACTGTATCTTTACTCTTTGAAGCCAACCTTTATTCTTATCGTTTCTCAACCAGTTGACACTAATGACAACATCAGACTAACATGTTGACATCAATGACAACACTAATTGCAGCAACAACACATATTTGCAACAATCTCCCCCTTTGTCATTGATGGCAACATATGATGTGAAAAACCATCAAGACAGAACTCAGCCACAAAATTGCTCTCCCCCTTTCTTTTACTCATCTTACTCTCTCTCCCAAAGCATCCCAAAGCATCTTTTTCACATTGCTTTCTCTCCCCCTTTGACATCAATGGCAAAGGGACTCCTTCAAAAACTTCTTTTACTTTTCTTTACATGGAACCCCCCTTACTATCTTATTTCTATACCAAAATATCAAGAGTATTTCCTTCTAACCATCCACATATGTACAAGAAATCAGAAAATAAGAAACTTATTGATTTGTAGGAAAGATATCTTTGTAGATATTCTTCAACTGGATCACAGTTGAGTCCCAATGCACCTTTGCAGAGTATAATATTTGTATCTGTCCATTTACCTGCAAGAGTAATTCTTCTGCTTTGTCTACTGTTGCAGGAGCATCAATCATCTTCCTAATTTTATCAGCTTCTTTTTGTGTATGAGGAAAATCAACTAAATTAAAACTAACAAATCAAAAACCCAATAACATAAAGAGAACCAATCTAAATAAAAGCCATTACTAATAAATCAATGAAATATGAAAGCTTTTATCAAGATTTGTATTGTTCCCTTTGGATGAATGTGGATTGCTCAATAGTGCTGCGAAACCATGGTTGCAACAAGCAAGTAAAGTATTCAAAGATTAATGTTAAGAGATCGTAAAGTTGCTCAATCGATGTGATGTATGCTCAAAGCGTTGTTAAAGGATGCCTGAGAATAAGTGATCGAAGAGGATTTGTGAAGGAGATGAGGGGGGTTAATATAGGTTTCAACAAAGATCAATCAACGGTCCAGATAATTCAGAAGAATCAACGGAGGAGATAAATCAAATAACCATGATGAATGTGCACACAACATGTGTCAATCCATAAGGATATTTTTAGTAAAATATGATGAAAACAAGATTGATTGAATAGATAACTCAACTTATAATTTTGCCTTTTTTAGAGTTCTAAAAATAAGACTGATTGTGCACATGAGTTAACAAGATATTTTAAGAGGAATTGGAAGGATAACTGAAATTAAATAAATAAATTTATTTAATTGTTTGTGCATGAGAGAGGAATATGAAGATTTATAAATAAAATATTTGCTTTTATTTATTTTTAGAGGAATTGAGATAATTTAAATAAATTTGCATGATTTATTTAAATTTAGAAGAATAAGTGATTTAATTAAATAATGTAGAATCATTTAATTATAGATAAGAGGGAATTTGTGATGAATTAATTAAATAATTGGATTTATTTAATTAATGTGGACTTAAATTTTAAAAAAGGATAATGATTTAATTAAATAATAAACTTTATTTAATTTTGGAAGAATAAAGAGGAATTTAATTTAATTAATTAAATAAAGAGGATTTATTTAATTAATGTCAATATATTTAGAGGAATTAGATGAAATTAATTAAATAACTAGATTATTTAATTAATGTTGAATGCAAGTGATTAGAAGAATTGATGAAATGCAAGTCGTGTGAAGACATGGTCATTTTAGGGTGTCTACACTTTTAACGTACCAATCAAAGAAGCCATTTTAAAGCTTACTATCTCTCTCATCTGACCCATTTGATCTTTTATTGACTCCTTGGTGCAGGAGCACCTAGTTGATTTCATGCCTATATGAAGCAATTTTGTCATTTTTTATTTTTGTTTTGTGTATTTGATGTAATAAGGTCATTTTGACCATGTGTCATGTGTGTTTGAGTCTTTGTTAGGTTTCTAGGTAGTTTGTGGGACCTAATTGTTCAATTTTGCAAATGTTGTCTTTATTGCAAAATACAAAATCAAAGAATGTGAAGAGTCATAGGTTGAAAATGAGAAGTTGAATGGTTGGAAAACTGAAAAGGCAGTTAGCAATGCTTGTTTTGGGTTATAAATAGTTTGAGTAAGCCTTGGGAAGTTGAGCCAAAGTTGGGGATTGAAGTTTTATACAAAAATCAATAAAGAAGCTTTGTTTTCTACATTTTCTAAACATTAAATTGTTGTTTCAGAGCTTGGTACGGATCAGTACGACATTTGTACGACCTACATGTGGTATGGTTGGAAAGATAATTGAATCTAATTTCTACTACTTTTTTTGTACTCAATTTCATTGTGTTTTGAGCAAGTTATGTCCATTTTACTAAAACAGGTCTGAAACCCTAGTAGGCCTAATTTGAGGGAAAATAGTCCAAATTTGAGGGTTTATGTACACAATAACCTACCATGATTTTGAAATATGTTAAATAAGGGCCAAATGGGTATTTGAATCAAGTTTTCTTTCTTGGAGATCAGTTCTAGTTTGAAAATTATGGCTGAAAAACCCTATTTGCTGCACCACCTTAAGCCAAGTCAAGACTAGGATAGTTAAGATTTGACCTCTGTGTTCCAAAACAACCCCACCTGAAAATTGGATATGTTGTCAAAGGGCATAAAGGGTATCTGAAAATACCCTTCTATTTTTGTTTCAAGATCTTCTTGAAAAGTTATGGTGGAAAAACCCTATTTTAAGTACTATTAGGGGAATAGGAGAGTTTGTGAATAAACCATAAAGTTAGGGTTTCAAGATAACAAAGGTTGGTTGATTGTGATTGAGTTGATAACCTCCACCCTACTCTGAATCAAAATGGTATAAGAGCCTGAAGATCTGGGAAAGATAAGTTTTTTTAGAATTTGTGTATTGTCTTTTTGCAGGTTGAAGGAAGAGCTTGGATACCAAAAGACTAGGCTAAGGGAAAAGAAAGGGGCCTAAGGTGAGGTATCACAAAGATGAGAAGCATTGAGAAGAAGCAAGGTGAAAGAGACTTGGTTGAGAAAGAAGAATGAAAATGTTGAGAAGATTAGTCTGTGGATACTTGTTGAGTAAGGAGGTACCAAGCAAGAAACAATAAAAAAGAAAAGAAAAAGGTGAGAGAAAGAAGAAAAATGAAAAGGAAGAACAAATGAATGTCCAACAAGAGATAATAGAGTTGAGGCACACCTTGGAAGAAATAGAAAAAGAATGAAGGCACGCCTTGAGAGGCAACAGTTGCTGGAGAAAGAAAACCAGGAGAATGGTTGGCATTTACCAATAAGAAAGAAGGTGAAGTGGCCCATTAAGAAGATCATTCAGAGGAGAAGAAGACAAGAGATGACAGAAACACCAAACCTTGGAGAGTCTTTGTTGATGATGGAAGAGCCTAAGCCATCTAAAGAGGAGGAGAAAGTAGATTTTGACACAATAATCAAACTTAGGACAGTCATTACAACAATACACATTGATGAGTTTCCTTGGGACATACAAGACATGTTGAAGGGTAGTATAGAAATTGTTGTGGATAAACCTACTAATTCATTACCTCCAATGAGAAGGCTTAGTTATCATTTAAGTATGTTAGAGGACAAGGTTGAAGTAGAGTGTATGGTGCAAGGAGACAAGGAGGAGACCTCAAGGTCTCAATATTTTTTTTCTAATCTTTCATTGGACTATGTATGTGCAGGTTTGTTAGACAAGGAGATCAAACTCATTGAGAAGCAGGCTCTTGAAAGAGATTAGATTCAAAGGAGGATACCAAAACAAGAATACTTTACAAGGATGAAAGAAGACAAGGAGCTACGAAGACAACCAAGTGCAAGCAAGTTGAAGACACAAAGACAAAGTCCAGAAGACATCAAGCCAATAGTACAGATGAATTGGAAGACCATGAAGAAATAGCAAACTTGCACTCAAGTGGACTTGAGTTTTTCTTTCCCTTGGGAGTATGGTGCAGGAGCACCTAGTTGATTTCATGCCTATATGAAGCAATTTCGTCATTTTTGATTTTTGTTTTGTGTCTTTGATGTAATAAGGTCATTTTGACCATGTGTCATGTGTGTTTGAGTCCTTGTTAGGTTGCTAGGTAGTTTGTGGGACCTAATTGTTCAATTTTGCAAATGTTGTCTTTATTGCAAAATGCAAAATCAAGGAATGTGAAGAGTCATAGGTTGAAAATGAGAAGTTGAATAGTTGGAAAATTGAAAAGGTAGTTAGCAACACTTGTTTTGGGTTATAAACAGTTTGAGTAAGCCTTGGGAAGTCAAGCCAAGGTTGGGGATTAAAGTTTTATACAAAAATCAATAAAGAAGCTTTATTTTCTGTATTTTCTGAACATTAAATTTATGTTACAGAGCTTGGTATGGATTAGTAAGGCATTTGTACAACTTGCATGTGGTATGGTTGAAAATATAATTGAATCTACTTTCTACTTCTTTTTGTTGCAATCGATTTCATTGTGTTTTGACCAAGTTATGTCTATTTTACTAAAACAGGTATGAAACCCTAATAGGCCTAATTTGAGAGAAAATAGTCCAAATTTGAGGGTTTCCGTACAAAATAACCTACCCTAATTTTGAGATATGTTAAATAAGAGCCAAATGGGTATTTGAATCAAGTTTTATTTCTTGGAGATCAGTTCTAATTTGAAAATTATGGCGAAAAACCCTATTTGTTGCACCACCTTAAGCCAAGCCAAGAGTAGGACAATTAAGATTTGACCTTTGTGTTCCAAAACAACCCCACCTGAAAATTGGATATGTTGTCAAAGGGCATAAAGGGTATCTAAAACTACCCTTCTATTTTTGTTTCAAGATCTTCTTGGAAAGTTATGGTGGAAAAACCCTGTTTCAAGTACTATTAAGGGAATAGGAGAGTTTGTGAATAAACCATCAAGTTAGGGTTTCAAGATAACAACAGTTGGTTGATTGTGATTGAGTTGATAACCTCCACCTTGCTCTGCATCACTCCTTTTGATACTACAATTTCTTTATTATGGCATGAGTCTTCTCTACTTCTACTCTTAGATCTCCATTAGTATCTTTCAAGGGATCATAGTTTCTGGAGATTTTTAGCAATTGCGTCTCATGTTGGAAAGAGACACTATGTGGCTTCATTAGTGTTGTCATTGATGGCAACAAAGTCCATCCCACACATCCACAGGACATGGTGTGTCTTTTCCGGAAGTTAGATTGAAGAAGTGTTGTGGTCTGGTAAGCAAGAACAGAGCAGGTGGCAAGGTCCGACAGTCAGGTCCAGATCTCTCAGAGAAAGTATCCTAGTAAAGTGTGGACTTGGGGAAGTCAAGAGGTGTACCTTGATTAATACATTCCAGGGATTGAGCCTCTGGTGATGGAAGAGTAAAGAGATATGAGCACCTAAGTGTTAGGTTCTTGTTTGGCAGAGCTGACAGAGGAAGAACTGACCGACAGAGCATCAGACCTTAATCCGGATTAGTTATTGATGGTGATCAAGCTTCCTGAGGTATCACTCATGATTGGCTAACATAATTGATGACATCTATCAGTATGTCCTTGATACGCATCACTTGGTAAGCAACGATTCAACTGATAGATCAAAATTTAGGAAAATATTGACTATTCCGGATGCTGACTAGAAAGGTGTTGAAATCATTGGTGCAGATATATATACCAGATGGATTTGGATGTGAAGGTGTGTGTTTTGTGTTAGTAAGTGCGAATAAAAGCAGAAGAGTAGTGTGAAGACAGTAAGATAGGTCTAGAATGTGACAGGACATCAACAACAAAGAAGAGGAAGAATGAAGTGCAGCAGATCAGTGTATTGAGCCTAACTGGAACTGAACCTCAACATGTGTGGATGCTTCTCATCAGTTCAAGTTTCTTATCACCTTATACCTTGTAGACAGTGAGTCTCTTGTAGGCAGTGAGCCTTTTGTGAGCAGTGTGCTCAAGCAGTGAGCCCTAATTGGCAAGTGCCATTTTGTACTATCTTATTCTTCTAACAGAGAATATAATCTTGGGTTAATCACCCCGTGGTTTTTCCCTTAACAGGGTTTTCCACATCAAAATCATTGTGTCATGTGTATTTATGTTATTCCTATTTCATGGTTATGATTGCTTATATGATTTGATGTTGCATTAATAGTTAATGAAGTTGAAGTAATTAAGATAATTGATTCACCCCCCCTCTCAGTTATCAACAATTGGTATCAGAGCCAAGTTCCTCCAAACAGAGCCTAACAACTTGAGGAAGATCTGGGAATTCAAATGGATGTGTATGGTATGAGGGAACAACTTCAGTTTGGCATAAATGATCTTGAGCAATCTAACTCTAAAGTCAATGAATTGAAGGAAAGACTCAAACAGGCTGATGGCTTCATAAATGAACTAAAAGGGAAATTGAGTATCTCTATAAAAAAGAGAAAGGATCTACTTCATCAATTGGCAAGTCAAGGTGAAGTAAATGATACAAATGAAGACCTGAAGGAGAAGACCAAGCTATGTGAAAAGTTGTCAAAAGAGATCATTATGGTAAGACATGAAATGGAATCAGGAGTTATGAAATTTACCCAAGAAATTGAAGAGAAAAGAAAAACTGAAGATGATCTAAGACAATCTCTCAAGGAGAAATCAGAAGATTGCCATAAAATGGATAGAATAATCAGACATCTGGAATCTGACCTTGAAGAAGCAAGAGATAATGAAGATCAACTTGAGAATCAGATTGTCACTCTTAAAAGGGATCTTCAAACAACAAATGAATACAAAGAGAAATTTAAGATAAGCTTTGCTCAACTTGAAGTTCTTCTTCAAAGCCAGAAGAGGGTAGATGACAAGCAAGGCTTGGGTATGAAACAAGTGAAAGCTCTAGATCCGGTTAGAAGAACTCTAGATCAGAAAATCCAAGAAACAGGCTTAGAAGACCTCCAATAAGGCAACCAAATGCTCAAAGATATCCATCTTTCAATGGATACTACCACAACTACAATAACTTTGGTCATAAAGCAAATCAATGCAGAAGAAGAATGAATCAGACTAATACATCCTTCTCCGGATAGTGCTTCAATTGCAAAAGGTATGGTCACAAATCCCATGAGTGTAGAAACATGCAAATGAAGAATTCATTCAATAGTAGATGCTTTGCATGCAATAGAATGGGACATTTGGCTAATCAATGTAGATCAAGAGGATATCAGTCAAATATGTAAAGAAATGTTGTTTGCTACAATTGCAATAGATCCGGTCATATTGCCAAATTCTGTAGAAGTAAGAATCAAGACAAAAGGGGTCCGGAACAGCATAATCATAACCAAGACAAAGGAAAAGGAAAAGTGAACGTAGATGAAATTCAAAGGGAGATGAATAAGATTTGGGTGAAGAGAAGCACAGAGAATGTTGGGGATGGGTCTGCACCAAAATTTGGTGCTGATAATCCTTCTGAAAATTGAATAGATGAGCTCTGGCTTAGGGGGAGTCACAAAGAAAAACCAATTCCCCCAGCTAGTCATTTGGTGCCTGAAATTGCCACATGGGAAGTCGCGGATTAAAGGATTCTTAGAGAAACATCTAAAGTAGGTTTGGTAAAAGATATGAAAGATCCGCAAGAAGGTTTGAAGAGTCTAATCATCCAAGGTAGATCCGGTTTGACTGTCATCCAATAAAAGAAGATTTCTCATTTAGATCCGGCTTGTTTCAAAATTGAGGAATCTTGATCTGCGGATAGATCAAATGACTATGGAAAGGAAAATAAATTTTCATTATTCACCAAGAATAACTCCAAGTGTATCTCAATGATCCGGAAAAAGATATATCTCAGATTAAGAAGAACAAGGACAAAGCAACTGGAATGACATAAGTTGCGCATTTATTGCAATGTGAAATTAGGGTTTGCTCAGTGATAAAAGGGTTCGTTTACTCTTCATTTGCACATTTGCATTAATGAAATAGACAAGAAGAGCTCTACGAACAAGCTTGCCTCATCTCTCTCAAGGATCAATCGTAGAATTCAAATCAGCTGGTGATCTCTTCAGCTCATTCCGTGAACCCTAAAAGGTGTAAGAGGTATTTTCTGCTCTCTCTAAATCGTTAAGATGTCTACATTGAATTTTGTAAAGATCACTGATAGGCCGCATCCTAAATTCAAGAAACATCCATATAAATCCCTAGAAGTTGATCCCCTAGGCGCCTTTGCAAGCATTCCGCATGGGGTTCTGCATGTAGAAGATGTTAGGGCATACATTCATGCGAATATTGAAGAATTTGGGGAATCTAAGCCAGTTGATATCTATCACAAGCATTTGATAGATGACTCATTTGAAATCAAAACTCAGTATAAAGCCATTTGGGACAAGCATTTTGCACAATGCATTCATTTCCCTTGTTTTGCAGAAGAAGAATGGGTCCGGTATATTTTGAGCAGAGTGCATGATAATTTCATGTGGTTGAATGGACCATTCAAGATCACAAAAGATGCTATTAGGGTGGTAACTGGTTTACACTCATCCAGAAAGTTGCCTATTCTCAAATCTGTCAAAAACCAAACTGTGAGTGAGGCTACCAGATCAAAGTTTGACAAGAGGGCAATGATAATTGAAGATATCACTGATCCAGATATCAAATTTGCATCCATGATAATTGGTTACAAGATTTATCACTCCAGCAGGGAAAATTCAGTACCTGGAACTGCAATCTACACAGCCTATCAGATGCTAAAAGAAAATGCTAACTATGACCTTTGTGAGCTTCTCCTAAACCAACTCTTGGAGAATCTATAGAAGATAAAGAAGGACAAGAAGAATTCCTTCAAATATGGTGGCCTGATACTTTGTCTGTTCTTCTACTACATGAATGAGCTACTCGGATCTAGTGGCTAGATGTGGCAAAATGATAGACCGGTTGACATACAAATCAGGGATTACTTGCATGGGCTTGGTGATGCCAAGGCACAAAACACAACACTATGGGGTTACTTCAAAAACTTCTAAAGCATGATGCAAGCTAGAGAAAGAATTCCCCAATCCCTAGTTGAAAAATATAAAGATACAATATGCTTTATGGTAGAAACTGATCAGTGCCTAATGGAGGCAGTGGAACCAAGAACAGTGTGGATCATGACAATGGGGTATGAAGTTGATGTGAAAATTGTAGAGCTGCATGTTCAACACATGCTAAGTCAGCCCAAGGATCCTAAGGCAGAAAGGTTTGGAACCTTTGAAGAATTAAGTGTAAAAATCCATGTGGAGCTCAGACAACAGGAGATGAAGAGAAAAGTGAGAAAAGAGGTAGAAGAATTTTCCAAAAGGTATGGAATTTTAAAAGAGGCACTTGATGCCAATAGAGAGAAAATGGAAAGGCGGAGAAAGAAAAGCAAGAAATTGGAAAAGAAAGTGCTCCGGTGCAAGCCCCCTCCTGGACCAGATCAACCAAAAGATCTGCACCTGCCACTTCCAAGGGTCAAAAGGCTTCAAAACCGGAAGCTTAGACATCTGGAAAAGGAGAGAAGAGAACCAAGAAAAAGGCAACAAGGTCTTACACAAGCCAAAAGGATGAAGAAGAGACAGAATCAGATGAGGAAGTAAAGAAAATGAAGAAGAAAAGGAAAACATCCAGTGAACCCTCTACTGAAGAAGTAATAGAAGAATTTGTTGAGAAGCCTACTCTGTGCATTGATGACATCATAAAATCAGTTACTATGGATGGGAACCTTCAACCAATGGCTGAATTCTATGATGATTACAATGAAGCTGACCAAAAGATCTTGCAAGAAGCCACAGCCAGATATCTGAATACCTACAACAAGGATTTTATTGAAATCATATCTCTTATTCCCAAAAGCCTAGAAAAGGAATTAGAAATAAGAAAGAATAATACTATGGCAAAGGATCTTGAAATCCGGGAACAGATAGCTATTTAGCTATATCCTTCAATCACTCCTAAGTAGAAGAATATGATCTTCAAAGATTGTAAGGATGAGTTCCGGAGCAAAGCGAGAATGAATCAGCTTATGCTTGGAGAAACTGACAAAGTAGCAAAAGAGACAGAAGAGATCCTCTGGAATGCATACAAAAGATTCAACATTCCTATTATAGAGGACTTAGGTGATGATTCCTCGGCTACAAATGTTGAAGAAGAATCTACTGAGATAGTGGCAGAAGAGGTAAAGGAGACAGGTGAAGAAAAAGGTAAGGACTTAGATTCCTCTGCTCTGGAAGAGGAGGTCCATGAACAAGCAAACATCTCTCCTCTGGTTTCCCCTGCAGACTCCGGATCCAAAGAAAAAGAAAGAGTAGAAGAGAAGATCTTGCCATCTTTTCAGAAGGATCCCTTAGCCTCTTCATCCGGTAATCTCAAATCTCTAGTTAATAGTGTTAGCACACATTTTGATTCCTTAGAAAAGTCAACAGAAGATAAGGTCTAGAAGAAATTTTTTGTAAAAAGACTATCAGAGGTACAAATGTTAATATCAAATGATAGGAGAGTTATAGATATTGGAATAGAGAATCTAGAAAATGCTCTCAAAGATGGGGGAGATATCTATGAATTTTGTTTATCCTGGCCTAAAGTGACCAAGGACATTGAGAAGAAAGTAAAAGAGCAAGAGGATAAACTGTTAAGTTTATCTCAAAGTTTTGATCCTCTATCCTCCTCCATAGTAAATCAAGAGTGTCAAACTATTGCAGTCATAAATGAAATAAAGACACTTGAGAAGGAGAAGAAAAATAGAATAAACAGGTTGAGTGAACTTAGAGGGATCATTATCCCTAAGTTAGAGGCCATGCATGAAGCCCTAACTGATGCTCAGGCCACAGCCCAGACCAATGATCTGACAGATCTCAAGAAGGCAGAAGCTTTTGCATTCCTGTTGAATGGTCACATCTCAATTTTGGACAAGATGAAGCTGAGTTGGGCAACATAACTTGTACAATTGAAAAACACTTTTGCAGATATACTAAAGTATATGTAAAGTATAATCGGATAATATACTTATGCGATTAAGTATAGATTGAGTTTTACAAATTTTGGTGTGCGGAACCCACCCTTTGCCATTGATGTCAAAGGGGGAGTGAGGAGCAGTGAAAAATGAGGAATCCAGCTAAAGGGGAGCTCCAGAAAATATTCATAAGAACAGAGCATTAGCCAAGGGGGAGTATAGTTTGACACTTAGTCATTTTTCACTAAGTGTTGCCATCAATGCCAAAGGGGGAGATTGTTGGCAAGAGACACTATGTGGCTTCATTAGTGTTGTCATTGATGGCAACAAAGTCCATCCCACACATCCACAGGACATGGTGTGTCTTTTCCGGAAGTTAGATTGAAGAAGTGTTGTGGTCCAGTAAGCAAGAACAGAGCAGGTGGCAAGGTCTGATAGTCAGGTCCAGATCTCTCAGAGAAAGTATCCTAGTAAAGTGCAGACTTGGGGAAGTCTAGAGGTGTACCTTGACTAATACATTCCAGGGATTGAGCCTTTGGTGATGGAAGAGTAAAGAGATATGAGCACCTAAGTGTTGCGTTCCTGTTTGGCATAGCTGGCAGATGAAGAACTAACTGGCAGAGCATCAGACCTTAATCCGGATCAATTATTGATGGTGATCAAGCTTCCTGAGATATCACTCATGATTGGCTGACATAATTGATGACATCTATTAGTATCTCCTTGATACGCATCACTTGGTAAGCAAAGATTCAATTGATAGATCAGAATTTAGGAAAATATTGACTATTCTGGATGCCAACTAGAAAGGTGTTGAAATCATTGGTGCGGATATATATACCAGATGGATTTGGATGTGAAGGTGTGTGTTGTGTGTTAGTAAGTGGGGATAAAAGCAGAAGAGCAGTGTGAAGACAGTAAGATAGGTTCGGAATGTGACAGGACAGCAACAGCAAAGAAGAGGAAGAATGAAGTGCAGTAGATCAGTGTATTGAGCCTAACCGGAACTGAACCTCAGCATGTGTGGATGCTTCTCATCAGTTCAAGTTTCTTATCACCTTATACCTTATAGATAGTGAGTCTCTTGTAGGCAGTGATCCCTAATTGGCAAGTGTCATTTTGTACTATCTTATTCTTCTAACAGAGAATACAATTTTGGGTTAATCACCTTGTGGTTTTTCCCTTAACAGGGTTTTCCACGTCAAAATCATTGTCATGTGTACTGATGTTACTCCTATTTCATGGTTATGATTGCTTATATGATTTGATGCTACATTAATAGTTAATGAAGTTGAAGTAATTAAGATAACTGATTCACCCCCCTCCTCTCAGTTATCAACATCTCAAGGCCTTCAATTTTGTATTTTATTTCTTTAGTGGTTATGGGCCAGGATAAACAAAATTGATATAATGCATTGGCATCACTTAAAGCATTGTGAATACTCTTTATACTATTGTCTAGCAAAATGTGTGCCTTGGAGAACTTATCTGTCCATTCTACTATCCTCTTATTATCTATTTCTTCTCTTACTTCTCAGTTGCTTCTTCAAAAGACTCAAAATGATTGTTGATTGCCTCCATTAGTTTCTTCATTTGCAGCGTAGGGGCCAGAGAGACATCTCTCTTAGTATCAAGTAGTATCTTTTCAAAAACTTCTATGGCCTCTTCCATCAGCTCATTTCCTTCTATGTGAGATTGTAGGATTTCTTCCTATGCAAATGCCTGAAAAATTATTCCCAACTAAAGCTTTTGCAAGGGAGATATGTTGGATAGGTTAATCTGTCCATCCAAGGATTGCACCTGTAGTAATTATGGTGAAGAAAATGTTTGAGATTTTCTTTGTTTCACCAAAAATTCTCTGATAGAGTCTATCGGAGAGACTCCAGAGGTTTCACCAGCCTTATCCTTCTCCTCTTTAGATATCACTCTAGAATCAGAGGTTTCTGGAGGATGACTCCCATCATGTGCTTCCTCTTCTCCAACATTCTCTAGAACAGAGGTATTATCCACAATGTTTCTAGCTTGATCTGTAATATCCTACCTTTTCTCTTCCTTATCTCCATCTGTCTTTTCTTCTGGAGACTCCTTTTGTTCATCAATGTTTTTTGTGTTCTCTGGAGGGCCAACCATATTTAGATTTTCTACATTGATTTTTGTTGATGATGATGGCAGACCTTGCTCAGTCAACACATGTTGTTTAGTACTGGTTTCACCTTCTTCTTTATTTTTCTCTGTCCAATCTTCATCCTTTCCATCTTCTTCAAAAGACCATTCTTCAATTATATCAATCTGTAGCTTATTAAGAGCATGTGTAGTTATTTTCAATGTATCCTTTTCCAACCTCTCTATTTCATCTTTATCATTTGACATTAAGGTATTTAATCTTCTTTTTGTCCTAAATTCCTTGGATAACCTTTGTATAGCCTTAATCTTATCTTGTTTAGAAATTGTGGGACAGACCTTCTCAAGTGCCTTATTCTTCATTTCAGTGTCCTTGTTCATGGCATCATCTCTTCTCTTTGTCATAATATCAACAAGACTATCAGGTAGTTTGTCGATTATTTCTATTTATGCAACATTGAATGCATCCATGTACCTGATAATAGTTGTTTCAATGATTGCTTTATTCTCTGCTGATATTTCATAATACAACTCAACTACTTACTCCAGATTGTCATACTCTATTAGGGCATTGATTGTAGTTTCTGGTTGCAGAGAGGTAAGACCGGATTTCTCTAATTTCTTTTTCTTGCCTTTTTCCTTGTCTGCAGCTTCACTTTCCTTTCTTTTCTTTCCTTTTCCTGAAGGTTCACGGGATTTGACTTCTCTTTTCTTCCAGACTAGTGTGGGTCCTTCTTCTTCTTCCTCTTCATCCTTGATGTCATCATGAATCACATAATCTTTTCTCACTACTTTTCCCTTTACTCTTCTTTTCTTTGTAGATTGTTGTTGTACAGAAGCACTGGATGCTACATTCTCCTCAAGACTGGCTATAGGCATGGCTCCAGAGAGATTAGGAGCAACAACAAAGAGGTTAGAGGTCCTTGTTGACCTCCTGATTCCTGATGATTCCATTTTAGGTTCAGATGTACCCTTGGATTTCTCTGTAGGGCCCTTTTGTACCATCATATCTTTAACTTTAGACTTCATTTCTTCCATATTCTTCTTAATCTCTTTCTCTTTGTGCTTAAGATGCACCTCAGTAGATTTTTCTTTATAAGTTCCAAGTCTTTCTTCAGAGGTATCTTTCAGCTTACTCATCATTAGTTCTTCAAGACCTACAAGGATATCTTAGACACTTCTTATCCCATCTCTAGAATATAGACTATCCTAGGTTCTACTACCTCCATGTAGCATCCATCTTTGCTTACCATAAAGAGTATATCATCTTTGTATTTCTCCACAACTTTCTTAAGGATCCTTTCCCTAGCATTCATCTTCTCTTGAAATATTTTAAAGTAACCCCATAGTGTGGCATTTTGAGCTTGAATGTTCCTAATTCTTCTCAAATGGTCTCTGATCTAGGTGGCTACTGGAATGTGTCCTAACCACACAATGTTTTGTGCACCCAGAAATTCCTTGAGGAAATAAAACAGTAAGAAAATGACCAAAGTACCAAACTTGAAAGGATATTTTGAATCCTTTGTCTTCTACAAGTTTTCGAGTAATTATTGTCTTAGCAACTCACACAGGTCATAATCCATCCCCTTTTTGACCATCTCATATGCAGTGTATATTGCAGTAGCTGAGATAGAAGATCTTGTAACCTATCATCATAGATGCATATTTTACTGTTAGATCTTCAATCATTCACAGTCAAAGCTCTCTTATCAAATTTAGCTCCTGTGAGTTTCATCACAACATCATTTTTAACAGACTTAAGTGTCGGAACAGCTCCGGTGGAGCACAACCTTGTTATAGCCCTAATGGCTTCCTTGTTTATCATGTGTGGAAGCTCCAGCCATGTGAATCTATCATGAATATGGCTTAATACATACCTTACCCATACATCTTCATAACACAAATTGGGAAAATCATTCCACACATCCAACTTTTTCTTGGTTAGGGCACTATATTCATGCTTCAGATAAAAAATGTCATCTGTTAACTCATTAACCCAAATATCTCCTAATTTTGCATGGTTGTATTCTTCCATTTTTGTATGTATATACATTCTTACATCCTCTATGTGCAAGACACCATATGGTATATTTGAGAAAGTGCCATCCGGATCCCTTTTCGTGGATTTAAAGGGGTGTTTCTTGAATTTAGGTCATGGGTGCTTAGTAACCTCTACAACTTGTGGTGTATCCATTGCAAGTGAATTCAAAACTTCAATGCATAGTACAAAGTGAAATAGGGAAAACCAAAAAATACCTTTTCTTTGCTTTTCCCTGACTAGGGTTTGTATGCAATAAACTCTATTTTGCCTTGATATCTTCTTCTGCTCAACTTAGCTCTTGATCTGCTCTTCAAATGTTGTTGTGAATGATTTTGCTAAGTAAAATCCCTTTTAAGACCCTTTAGATTTGACCTAATTCACATTTAATTCTTTAAACAATAAAGCTGTCAAACCTTTCTCTGTATACACAATCACCTTCAAATGCTCCATAGACTTCCACATTAGGAGATTTTCTACCGTAGTCTTTGTAGGAGTTAGGGACAACACTGAGAGGGGGGGTGAATCAGTGTTGTGTGAATTTTTTAATCTTTTAACTTGGAGAGCACAAGGAGAGAGAGCTATCATTGATTTCTCACATACATGTGCACATAGCTGAGAATGAAAAACAAAAAACTCATGAGTAAAACATATATCCACAGAGAGAAGATCAAGACACAAGAATTGCATGAGTGGAAAACCCTCCAGGGGTAGAAAAACCACTCCAGAATTGCCTCACTGGCTTAACTGAAAAAAACATGCCTCACTGGCAATACAAATTGTATCTAGGCACCAACTCCAATACCAAACAGAAGCACCCACTTCCAATACTAATATACCTCACTGGTAAACAAATAGGTCTCACTAACCAACAAGCCTCATTGGCTAATACAAGGCCTCACTGGCAAACTGAATCTTCACTGGAAGTAATAAACAAGTTCAGAGGGACACTCTGTTTCCATTCAATACAAAACATATGTCTGTCAAACAGCCATTCTATTCAAAATCAATCCTTTTTCCGGATCCTCTCAACCACACTGCATACTCTGTATGTTTCATCTCTGTCTTACTAGTTTCAATGTCTTTGTTCAATCAAATTCATGATTCATGCATCTGATTATCATTGCAATCGCATATTGTCTTTCTGATCACCTTGTCAATCTCTGTATCTGTATTTGATCCCTGTCAGTTCATCATTGATCTGCACAACATCACTCACATCATCTTATTAATCCACATAACTCTGTAATCAAAGCATCTGTAATGTCATTAAATAAAATCTGAATATACTTTCACAACCTATCACAATGCACTTTCAATAACCCTTCATATTCTCTTCTCTATTTTGATAAACAAAATATCTTCCCCTTAAAAAAAATATACGTCAATTCTATGCATTAAAAAAATCTTTTGATCTTCCTCTTCTCTATACATGATCCTTCATATTCTTTGATATTTCAATTTGGACAATTTCTGTATTCAACATTATCCCTGCATAAAACATTTAGAAAAAATATATCTCCAAAAACAACTTCAATTAAATTCAATCATTTTGCCCCTATCAAAAATAAAACAATAACTCTTCAAATTCCTTTGTGCATTCACTTTCATCTTCATTGCATGATCCTTCATATCCATTTAAAAAATGACTGGATTGCTTCAATTTTTCCATGTCAAAAATGAAGAGCCTTCACAAATTGATTCACCTGCAAAAGATTTTTCATATTCCTCTGTATAAATATTTTCACCTTCTCAAACAAAATCATCTTTGTCTTCAAAAACTATTCAAATTCTTCCCACACAGAAAATAAATCTTCATTAAAAAAACTTCCAAGTTTTTTCATACAAAACCATTGAGCTTCTTCTTCTTCTCTTGCCTTGAAGAAAAAAATTATGAAAAAAATTCTCCAATGTCATCAAAATATTCTTCTTTTCTGTAATACAAAGTTTCATCTTCATTAAACTTTTCATCTTCTTTCAAAATCCTTCTCATTGCAAAAAACACTTCATCTGAAACAATATTGTGAATGGAGAAAAAAGCTTCATAAAAAAATTCTCCAATTTTCCATAAATAATTGCCTTACAAAAATCTTCTCAAAAAATCATCTCTTGGAGTTGCTAAATTAGAAAAAACAATTTCTAATTTTAAAAAAACTTATCACCACCACAAGAAAAAAACACTTGATAGTTTTTTTTAAATAAAAACTCACCATTTTTTAAAAAGCAAAAACGTGGTATGGGCCGACCACATAGTGTTAAATAAAGTTTCTAAAAAAAACTAAAGCCATAAAAGGCTTAGGGATCGGCATCCTTGGAAAGTTTTAAAAACATTTTCTAAGCTCCCCTTTTATAATGTATCGGTCCCTTCATAAAGCATTTTCAATGCTTTTTAAACTCTTAAAGCATAAATCGGGCACCAAACAATGTTCTTTTAATAAAAACTACCACCGGTTTGACTAGAAATTTGGGGCTAGTTTTCTTAATGTGTTAAGAGCCCTTAAACAGGTAACTTTAAGTGAAGGTGACTTGCTATTGTAAGTCATAAGATAAAGTGCAGATTTTAGAAGATTTAGATGAAAGCTTTATTCTCTATGACATTAAGAATAAATGTGAACTACTGAACCAAGCCATGATCCTGATATGCATGAGAGAACTTCTCCAAACAATGTCACCAAGACAACCTAAGATTCTAATGATGAACTTTGTAGATCAAGACAATATGCACTTCAATATGACACCTTCATTGTTCCACATAATGATGTGTTGATCCACCTTGAGACAAACTTGAAGTTATCCAAATTGAAGTTTGAACCAAACTCATAAACTTATCATGATTATGATCACCTGTGAAAAAATCTTGAATGAAGCTCCCAACAACCTTTGAACATTACCATCTGAGATCACAAATATGATGCATAATGTAACCTATGAACACCTGGTTGCTCTTATCTAGAAGACATCCTAAAAGATAACCATATGATCATGTATCTTCAAACTAACTCCACAAGTCTAACATCCTTAATCAACTGAGATCTTCTTTGAGGTCTTCTTGAACAATAAACAACTATCTTCTCCTAATGTCCTACAACAACTATTGGCAACTTTGCAACATCAACAGAGCACACTTTTGACATCAATGACAACCTGTCACCATCAGTCTTCACCAAATGATTAAGCATGTCAATCTTCATCTCATATCTTCGTGCTGAGGCATCAACACCATTCCTTTGGTAGGGGAGAAATGATTTTCAATGAAGCTCCCTTGAGCCAAGGCTCTAATCTTAGTTCTTGGAGGAAATATTTGCACCAGATGTCGGTAGAGGCTCATCCTTAACCTCTGTTACATTCTTCTTTATCTAGATCTTATTCATTTCCTTCTTGTGTGGAGCAATATCAATGGGTTTCTTATACCTTTGAGGGTATCTTGCTTCAATGCACTCAGAATAGTTGCACATGTCTTGCTAAGCATTCCCACTTCTTCTTGCCTTTGATCTACAGTTAGTTGCTTTGTGGCCAAACTTATTACATGCATAGCAGTCTCCATAAAATGGTTGAGCATTATTCCTATTATACCTTGGTATTTTGCTTTTGCACTCATTTGCTCTATGTCCCATCTTATTGCATGCATAACACCTAATAGAGTTCTGACTCACTTTACTTCTGCATTCAGCAACTCTATGACCAACTTTATTACATGTAAAGCATTGACCAAAGAAAGATGGATCATTTTGATTCCTTCTACTTCTACATTCTATTGCTTTCTATCCATACTTATAGCAAAAATGACAAAAGCCATTGAAAGATGAGTACCTTTAAACATTTGGTTGTCTGACCGATGGTCTTCTAGCTTTATTCTTTTGATTCCAAATCTACTTGCTAGTGTTCCTCTTATTTGAAGTCTAACTTGATTTTGAACTTTCTCCTTTTTTAAATCCTAAACCCTCTTTATCATTTGGACCTTTCTGACTTGTAACCATTTCATCAAGCTTTGTAGAACTCATCTTAAACTTGTCTTCATGCATTCTTGCCTTCTCCAGATTGGATCTTAGATTTACAACTTCCTGTTTAGGCCTTGCACATTCTTCTAATTTGTTTTTCACTACTACATTAAGACATTCCTCAATTCTTATCTTCTCCTTAGCTTGCACTTTTAGACCATTGATAGATTCATTTTCTTGCTTCAATTGTTCACTGACTTCCTTATGCTTTTCCTTAAACCTTTTAATTTACTCTTTCAATTTCTTGATACAATCATTTGCTTCCTTGACATCTTCCTTTAGATCTCTGATTTCACCTTCAGTCCTTTCAAGGTCTTCAAGAGCAGCATTAAGTTCTCCAGCTTTATCAAGTATGCGGTCTTCTCTAAAGAAATTAGCAGCAAGAATCTCTTCCAGAGGAGTAGGAAATCTTCTGGTAGCTATGTGTTCAATTTCCAAGATCTTCCTTGAGCAGTTAGGCTTCTTCCAAAGGACTTGGCTCTGATACAAATTGTTGAATACCTAGAATACTAAGAGGGGGGTGAATCAGTATTCTCTTAAACCACTTACACATCAAACATTTTAATCCATTTAGCATATTCAATTACAATAAAGGAAATTAAGCATAAACCATGCAACCACAATTCATAACACACAAACACTAGGATTTCTACGTGGAAAACCCAAAACAGGAAAAACCACGGTGAGGATTAGCTCACAATATATATTAATAAGGAAACCGATTAAGGTTGATACAATTGGTGGACTCACTGTCCAAGAATGCTCACTGCATGTGGCTCACTGCCAGGATTGAACTATTTACAATTGCATCTAACACATGCATGAAGTACAGTTCCAATGAAGCTCAAAGTACAAAACAGTACTCATCACACTATTCTCAAACACCAGACTGCACATCTCTACATTTACTCAATCCAAAGGCACTAGTCACATCACACATATCATATCTTTATCATCACATCAATAAAACATCGAAAATAATCCTTCATATATATCTTTTACAACATCAATTAGGGCGGCCTAATTGGATGTAATGTGCAAAGTATGCTATATAGAACTTGTCGGCCCCAAATATTCACATACATGCTTCGCGCCAAGATTCAAACTTTGAGATAGGTCAACATGGACCAAAAATAGCTCCCACTTAACTCTACACAACATATTTATCCTTCGCACAACATCAACACCTTTAGGTTGGCTCCATTGGCAAGACAACAACAATATAAACTATCTATCATTTCACAAAACTGTATGCGGACCTCCAAATTGCTTAAAACTTGGAATATACATGATATAGACATTCTTTATATTATCCTCAAATCCACATAGCAAATCATTCACTTGTGGTGAAATGTGGAGTATCTCACATCGTCACTAGCACTATCAATGCACTGTCTATATAGAGTGCGATATTCTGTCAACTCTAACTCTCATTCCAGAGGACTTCAGGACCTGAAACTTTGGATTTGGACTCTTTGAATATTCACTATAAACACCTTACAGTTGCAAGGAAAGATATTTCATGCTAGAGAAATGCGGATCCATTTACTTACATGCTCTATGCTAGAAACAATTGTGCACTATTAGGTTGGACTTATGTTGTTTAGATCTTTCACATCGGAGATCATGAGTAAGAAAAATTCTAGATTTAGATGTATCCAATGACCAATAACCATATGCCAGAACCGCAGAGCAAGATCTTCAATAGTGGACTAATGGGGACCAAATTACTGGAACTCTGTAGCTTAGTCTTACTAGACAAACAGTTAGCCAAATTTCATAACATATCTTCTTACTGGATCAGATCTTCTTGGACAGTAGTCTTCTACGAAGAGTAAAGTCATCTTGTAAGGAAGAGGATCAAACCCTCTTCCAAAATTATCAATCAAACTAATATGCACACTTGTCTCCTTATCCTTATGCCTGGTTATCACTTTCTAGATCATTGTACCATTATCTTTTGTTGTCACTGTCTCTACCCAGTGATATTACTGGTTTTGCTATTCTCCGAACCACTGTATCTTTACTCTTTGAAGCCAACCTTTATTCTTATCTTTTCTCAACCAGTTGACACTAATGACAACATCAAACTAACATGTTGACATCAATGACAACACTACTTGCAACAAAAACACATACTTGCAACAATTAGAATATTTTTTGTCAATGTAAGGCAAAAAAATTAGTTATATTTGTCAACCAATTATTCCAATTCCTCAAAACATGAAAATAATGATTGATAATATCAAATTTAATTTAAAAATATGCAATTAGAATCTTCTACGTCGATACAAGAACAAAAAGTGAGATAATTTTGTTAACTAATGATTGCAGTTCCTCAAAAAAATCAAAAGTTTGATTATATATTGTAGAAAGTACAATAGGGCATGTGGGTCCAAAATCATGGGTTTTTCTTTTTTGCAAACCGTTGCTCACTTTTTTTAGGAAATTAAAAATGTGAGTGCATTATAACACACTCATGTTCTTAACTACATTAGGAACTTCCAACCCTAAGGGTTGGGTTTGCCTTACACATCCAACTCAAAGGGTAGGACCTACATTTTAGATGCCCAAAGACGATTTTTAAGAAAACATAGAAAAATAACTAAATCTTGAGCATGCTCTTCATTAGGTTTACACATTTTAATGTTAATTTGAAAAATGCCAGGATGACTTCAAGATTTTTATTAGATTTCTAACCATGTAATTTTTTTAAAATTTGAAAACATTAAGTTTTCCATCTTCAATTTATTTTGCTAGTGTCTTCTTTTTTTGCTGAAAACCAATGTATAGTATTTTTGGTGTCATTTTTTATCATTCATCTAAATTTGAAATAAATTACATTTTTACATTCTAGACTCTATTCTATACACATAAAAAGATTATTTTCAATTAGTTTTCAAAAAAATTAATGGGGCATGCTCAAATTTTTATTTTTTCAGAATGTGTCTACTTTGAAAATTCATAAAAAAACTTATATTCATGGAAAAAATAGTAGAAAAATCAAGCATAAACTATGTAATGTTAGCTAATTTTATACTAAAGCAATTTGTGAAATATTTAAAAAACTCAACATTTTAGGGGGAACGAACTAGACGCTATGTTATATTTTTTTAACAAAAATATGAGCACTTTGTGTGCTCCCCCTATTTGAACCTCTTAATCTCCACCATTTTAATAAAAAATTAGTAGTTTAGAAACTAGATTATGAGGACTACGAATTTTGTTCTTATTACATCTTTCAAATTTTGAGTGTGGCTATCTTTAATTTCTTGTCCAAGATCAATTTTTACTAATTTTAGAAAAAAAAAAGTGGCCACTTTTGACCCCCTTTTGGTCCTCCATTTCCATGCACACACCCATGTTGTGAATAAACTAAAAAGCTTGGCCCTATTCTTTTTGTTGGTTTGATGAAAAAGTTGGAGGAAGAGCAATTAAAATCTCATATGGAGCAAGAGGTTGATATCCATAACATACCTCAAAAGGAGAATTGCCTATGGAGATATGTGTAGCCCAATTATAGCTATCCTGTAAAACATGAAGATAAATATCCCACTATTTATTCTTACAGCAGTAGATCTTGAGAGTATAAACTAGTCTAATTAACCACTTCAGTCTAGCCATATATTTGTGGATTAAACATTGTAGAATATTGAAGTTGACACCCCAAAATCTTCCAAAGTGATTTCCAAAAGTGACTCAAAAATCTAGAATCACAATCATAAATAATAGAAAGAGGCAAACCAAACTAACACCATACATTATTGAAAAATAAGTCAACAGTCTTAGAAGCATCAATAGTTTTCTTACAAGGGATGAAGATGGCCATTTTTTAAAATTGACACATCACCACAAAAATACAATCAAGTTGTTTGAAGGCAGTAGATAACCTACTAATAAAGTCCATAGAGATAGATTGTCATGGCCGAGTGGGAATAAGAAGAGGCTGATACAAACCAAATTTGTGATTTGTAGGCTTATCTTGGCTACAAAGAGAGAATCAATTAATGAAACCTTCCACTTGCTTCCTCATGGAGGGCCAACAGAAGTATCATTGTAAATGTTGTAGAGTTTTGGTGGTGCCAAAGTATCCCACATAAGAAGAAGAATGAGCATCCATACTTATCATCAACCAATAGAAGTAGTAGGAATACACAATTGATTCAACTTATATAACCAACCATCTCTAATTATGTAGTCTGAGAAATGGGTTTGGTTAGTGATAGTGGGATATTGCAAAGCATGTATGATTGGTCCAAAAGATGCATCAAAAGAATAAAAACATTTCCAATTCTCATATGCAACATATCTAACACATAGGATATAAAATGCTTTAGCTAGAGGGTGGCTCAACAAATCTACAACTTTATTGGTAGTGCCCTTTTTATATTTAATAACTAAGTGGAATTATTGAATATATGAAGCCCATTGAATAAGTGATGTTGTTCTTGAATTTTTGACTATGGTATCAAAAACATAAGGGGTTGATGATTAGTATGAAGAATTATTTCCTTACCAAGAATGTAGTACCTCTATTATTTAAAGGCTTGGACCAAAGCATATAACTCCTTATCATAGGTGTTGTAATTGATCTTGGTTGTGGAGAAGCCTTAGGAATGATAGGTTATAGGGTGTCCTCCCTATTTAAAAATAGCTCCTATTACATAATTGGAGGCATCTGTCTCAATCTCAAAGGGTTGTTGAATATCTAGAAGAAAGAGTCCTAGATTTGAGCAAAGTGCCTCCTTAAGTTGTTGGAAAGATTGATCTGCTACTATAGGCCATTAAAATTTCTTTTGGTTGGACACATGGTGAAGTGGTCGAGCAATATAGAAAAATTTTTGAATGATTTTTCTATAGTAATTCATGCCCCCTAAGAAACTCTTTAGATTTGCAACATAACGAGGGATAGGCCAATCGTTGAGATCTTTCACTTTGTTAGGGTCTGTGCACACTCTATTTTGATCAATAACAAAACCCAAGTATTTGATAAAGTGTTAACCAAAGAAGGATTTATTCAAAAGCTTGAAGTTGGTGTTGTCGTAGAATATCTAAAGTATTGCAAACATGTTGAATAAGATCTTCTAAAGACTTACTGAGCACAATAATATCATATAAATACACAATGATGAATTTTCCTAAGCGAGCTCTAAAAATATCATTAATGAGTTGTATAAATGTGGTAGGATCATTACTCAGACCAAAGGGCATCACTATCCATTCATAAAGCCTAGATTTAGTTTTGAAAGTAATTTTCTAGCAATCAGTAAGATCTGTTCATATTGGATGATAGCTTGAAGTGAGATCTATCTTTGTGAAATATTGATTTTTCTTTAAGATGATCCAAAAGGTCCTTAATCCTAAGCAAATGATATCTATTATTCTTTATAGTTAGCAACCATCTCCATTCATCCTTCTCCTTTTTGGGAATAACAAAGGCTAGAGAGCCACAAGGAGAGGTGCTAGGCTATATCTTTCCTACTTCCATAATTTTTTGATCTGCTTCTCTATTTCTACACTTTGAATTTGTGAGAGGTGATATGTTGGAAAACTTGGCAAAGGAAGACCTTGGAACTAAATCTATATAATGATTGATAGTTCTAAAAGGTGGTAAACCTTTTGGCTCTTCAAAAACATCTAAGTAGCTCTCCACTAAACTTCTCATAGTAGGGTGTAGCAACTTATCCTAATTATCCTCCTTATCTTGGCGAATGATACATAGTGTTAAGTAATTTGATAAGTTTAGTTGTTTAAGAAAAGGCTTACCTCCAATGAAATGTGATTTATCACTAGAAGTAGAAGTAAGCTTATACACCTTACAATATTTTTAGATTTGGTGGGTGTTTAGGCATCCATCATAAATTACACTACAATTATACTAGAATGGCCATCTAAGAAGGAGATATGAGCAATCCAATGGTGTTACATCACATTCAACTATATCCTAGAAAGGCCCAATAGCAAAGGTCACTGCACAAACCTTGTTTATTAACTTACAAGGCCCATGTTTATGTACCCAACCTAGATAGTATGATTGAGGATGATCATATGTGGGGAGTTGAAGAGTGGTGACCAACCTTTCACTAACCAAATTCTTTTTACTTCTATTATCAATGGTCAAAAGAGCCATAGTATTCTTGATTTGATAGTTTTGTGTAAAAATAGACTTGCGAGAACATGGGCAAGGTTAGGCTCTGAAGGATTATCAACCTCCATTACGGGTGAGTCCTCCAACTCTTCCATATTCCCTGTTGCTATTCTACAAGGAGTATTTTTCCTTCTCTCTTACTTTAGAGTACCTTGCACTCCTTAGTGGAATGACCCCAATGCTAATGATAGCTATACAATTATTTATTGCTACTAGTGGAAGGGGAGGATGACTTATTTGGAAATTGTGATTGGACACTAAAGTTACTGGAGGTTTTAGAGGAACTCTGTTGTATCCCCTTTTTAAGCCTAACTTATTTTTTGTATCCATTGCAAGCTTAAAAGCCCTATCTAAAGATTTAGATTCAAATATAGTTGGCTCTTTATGGAGGAAAGGAGATAGACCAAAAATAAATTTAACATGTACCTCTTCTATATCTAAAATACTAAGCTTGACTTGAAGCTTGTTGAAGGTATCAATATACTGTTGCATTGATTGACCTCAAGCTTTCCTAAGTTGTATCCATCGATCTAACATGTTTCATAGATAGCCAAGGTGATAAAATCTATCCTTAAGAGCTACTTGTAGATCTAATCACTTAGTGATCTCCTCTCCTCTTTTTGCAAGCACTATTTGATTATTTTTCCACCAATCCAAGGCTAAATCTAATAATCATTAACCTAATTTATTTGCACCTTTTGGCCCAGTTAGTTAGATCATGTTGTCTTTTAAAATATTCCTCAAGATTGTGAAGATAAGAGTCTATCTTTTGTTAGCAAGAGACACTATATGGATTCATGATTGTTGTCATTGATGGCAACAAAGTTCATCCCACACATCCGCAGGACATGATGTGTCTCTACCAGAAGTCAGAGTGAAGAATATTGTGGTCCGGTAAACAAGAACAGAGCATGTGGCAAGGTCTAACAGACAGGTCCGGATCTCTCAGAGGAAGTATCTTGGTGAAGTGCGGATTTGGCGAAGTCAAGAGGATTACATTGAGTAATAGATTTTAAGGATTTAGCCTCCGATGATAGATGAGGTAAAAGATACGAATACTTGAGTACCAAGTTCCTGAGTGACAGTGTGAACAGAGGAAGAACTGACTGACAGAACATCAGACTATTTTCTAGATGTGTTATTGATGATGTAAAAGGTTCTTATGGCATAAGTTATGTTTGGCCGACATGATTGATGACTTCTACAAGTATATGCTTGATCCACATTACTTGGTGTGTAAGGATTCAGCCGATAGATCAGAGTTTGTGAAAAGAATTGACTATTCTGGGTGCCGACTTGAAAGGTGATGAAATCACTTGTGCAGATATATATACATGATGGATTTAGTTGTGAGGTGTGTTGTTGTTGTTAGTAATGTGCGAATAAAAGTAGAAGAGTAGAGTAGAAGCAGTAAGAAAGGTCCGGTATGTGAAAGAAAGCAGCTCAAGGGAAGAGGAAAGATGAAGTGCAGCAGATCAATGTACTAAGCCTAACCGGAACTGAACTTCAACATTTACAGATGCTACCAATCAGTTCAAGTATTGTATAACACTCTTTTGTAGACAATGAGTATCTTGTAGGTAGTGTGCCTCTTGTGAGCAGTGTGCTCGGGTAGTGAGCCCTAATTGGCAAGTGCCATTTTGTATTTCCTTATTCTTCTAACAGAGAATAATCTTTGGGTTAATCACCCCGTGGTTTTCTCCCTTAACAGGATTTTCACGTCAAAAATATTATGTCATGTGTATCTCCATTTCATGGTTATGTTTGCTTGTTTAAATTAATGCTGCATTGATTAATAAGAAAGTTCATAAAGAAGAAATAATTAGGATAACTGATTCACCCCCCCTCTCAGTTATCAACAATTGGTATCAGAGCTAAGTTCCTCCTAACAGAGTCTAACAGCTCGAGGATGATCTGGGAATCCAAATGGATGCATATGGTTTAAAGGAGCAACTCAAGACTACCCTTAAGGATCTTGAACAGTCAAACTCTGAAGTCAATGAATTAAAGGAAAGACTCAAACAGGCTGATGAGTTCATGAGAGAACTAAAAGACAAATTAAGTCTCTCTATGAAAAAGAGAAAGGAGCTACTTCAGCAATTGGCAAGACAAGGTGAAGCTAATGATGCAAATGAAGAGCTGACTGAAAAAACTAAGTTATGTGAAAAGTTATCAAAAGAAATCATTATGGTAAGACATGAAATGGAATCAGGAGTTATAGAGTTTACCCAAGAGATTGAAGAGAAAAGAAAAACTGAAGATAATCTAAGATAATCTCTCAAGGAGAAATCAGAAGATTGCCACCAAATAGATAGAATTATTAGACATCTTGAATCTGATCTTGAAGATGCTAAAGAAAATGAAGAAAAACTTGAGGGTCAAATTATTTCTCTCAAAAGGGATCTTCAATCAGCAAATGAATATAAAGAGAAATTCAAGATAAGTTCTGCTCAACTTGAAGTTCTTCTTGGAAGTCAAAAGAGGGCAGATGACAAGTGTGGTTTGGGATATGAGAAAAGAGAAAGCTCCAGATCTAGTCAGAAAAATTTTGGATCAAAAAATCTAAGGAACAGGCCTAGAAGACCTTCGGTAAGACAGCCCAATGCTCAAAGACATCCATCCTTCAATGGATACTGCCACAACTGCAATCACTTTGCTCACAAAGCTAATTAGTGCAGAAAGAGAATGAATCAGACTAATTCATCCTTCTCCATACAGTGTTTTAACTGCAATAGGTATGGTCACAAATCTCATGAATGCAGAAATATGCAAATGAACAAATCATTCAATGGTAGATGCTTTGCATGCAATAGAATAGGTCATATGGCTAATCAATGCAGATCAAGAGGATATCAATCAAATATGCAGAGAAATGTTGTTTGCCAAATTTGTAATAGATCCGGTCATATTGCAAAATTCTGTAGAAACAAGAATCAGGACAAAAGAGGTTCGGTATATCATAATTAGAATCAAGACAAGGGGAAACAAAAAGAGAATGCCGATGAAGTTAAAAGTGAGATGAACAAGATTTGGGTAAAGAAAAGTACAGAGAATGTAGAGGTTGGATCCGCACCAGACTCTGGTGCTGATATTCCTTCCAGAAATTAAAAAGTGAGCTCTGGCTTAGGGGGAGACACAAAGAAAACCTTGTTCCCCCAGCCAGTCAATTGGTGCCGGAACTGGTACAAGAAGAGTTGTGGATTGAAGGGTTCATAAGGGCAACATCCAATCAAACTATGGTTAAGATTTGGCAAATCCGCAAGATGTTTAAAGATCAGGATTGATCCGGTTCTCCAAGTCATCTGAATAAGGCAAACTGAAATAATGTAGGTCGAGCATTTATTGCAACCTGACATTAGGGTTTGCAGAGCAATATAAGAGTTTTCTCATTAAGCATTTGTTCATTCTGCATTCAAGAAGAAAATAAAAGGAGCTCTGCAAACAACCTCTCCCAAAAGATCAAGACGAGTCTTCATACAACTCAATCTGGATTTCTTCGTGTGCCCCAAACTGCGTAAAAGGTATTCTTCATTCTTGATATTCTTCAATAAGATTGTTTGATGATGGCTACTCCAAATATAGTAAAGATTTCTGATAGACCTCGCCCCACATTTAAGAAACATCCATACAAATCCTTGGAAGTAGATCCCCTAGGAGCTTTTTCCAGTGTTCCGCATGGCGTTTTGCACACCGAAGATATTAGGGTTTACATACACGCAAACATTGAAGAATTTGGGGAATCCAAGTTGGCAGATATCTATCACAAACAGCTGATTGATAATTATTTTGAGATCAAACCTTAGTTTAAGGCCATCAGGGATAAGCATTTTGCACAGTGCATTCATTTCCCCTGTTTTGAAGAAGATGACTGGGTCCAGTATGTATTGAGTAGAGTGCATGACAATTTCCTATAGTTGAATAAGCCATTTAAGATCACCAAAGATGCAATTAGGGCTGTAACCAGTCTACACTTATCCGGTGGAATACCTGTTCTCAAGTCTGTCAAGAATCAGACAGTAAGTGATGCAACCGGATCAAAATTTGACAAGAGAGCTATGACAATTGAAGACATCACTGAACCGGATGTCAAATTTGCATCTATGATAATCGGTTACAAGATTTATCACTCCAGTACGGAAAATTCAGTACCGGGAACTACAATTTACACAGCCTATCAAATGCTGAAAGAAAATGCTGACTATGATTTGTGTGAGCTTCTTCTAAGCCAACTTTTAGAAAATTTGCAAAAGATTAAGAAGGATAAGAAGAACTCCTTCAAGTATGGTGGCTTGATACTCTGCCTATTCTTTTATTACATGAATGAGCTTCCTGGATCCAATGGATGGGTATGGCAGAATGACAGACTAGTTGCCATCCAAATCAGAGACTATCTGCATGGACTTGGGGATGCTAAAGCAAGAAATACAGCCCTATGGGGATATTTCAAAAACTTTCAGAGCATGATGCAAGCAAGAGAAAGAATTCCCCAGTCTCTTGTGGAGAAATACAAAGGCATAGTATGCTTTATGGTAGAGACAGATCAGTGCCTAATGGAGGCAGTAGAACCAAGAATTGTGTGGATCATGCCTATCGGGTATGAAGTTGACGAACAAATTGTAGAGCTGCATGTTCAGCACATGCTCAGTCAGCCAAAGGACCCAAAGGTAGAGAGGTTTGGAACCTTTGAAGAGCTAAGTATAAAAGTTCATGTGGAACTCAAACAACCGGAAATGAAGAGGAAAGTAAGAAAAGAAGTTGAAGAAATTGCTAAAGGCCTAGGCATCTCAAAGGAGGCACTTGATGCCAACAGGGAAAAGAGGCAAAAGGCTGAGGAAGAGAAGAAAGAGGTAGAAAAGGGAAGCAAGGAAAGTGCTCCGGTAAAAACCTCAACCCAGACCAGATCATCAAAGAGATCAGCACCTGTCCCTGCTAAAAGCTCAAAACCGAAAGCCCAGACATCCGGAAAAGGAGAAAAGAGAACAAAGAAAAAGGCAACAAGGTCCTATGTTAGCCTAAAGGATGATGAGGAAACTGAATCTGATGAGGGGATAAAGGAATTAAAGAAGCAGAAGAAGAAAGGGTCCGACAAGGAAGAAATGGCAGAGGAATTTGTTGAAAAACCCACCCTGTCTTTAGAAAGTGTAATCAAATTAGTCACTGTGGATGGAAACCTTCAACCAATGGCCAAATTCTATGATGATTACAATGAGGCTGACCAAAAGATC
The DNA here is from genome assembly GCA_027924645.1 of Cunninghamia lanceolata. NCBI lineage: Eukaryota > Viridiplantae > Streptophyta > Pinopsida > Cupressales > Cupressaceae > Cunninghamia > Cunninghamia lanceolata. Next base: position 10,564,869 of record BSBN01000508.1, on the reverse strand, counting down.
CTACAGGAAGCTACTATCAAGTATCTGAACATATACAATAAGGCTTTCATTGAAATTATATCTCTTATTCCTAAAAGCCTAGAAAAGGAGTTAGAAATGAGAAAGACCAATGCCATGGCAAAAGACCTTGAGATCCAGGAACAGATAGCTATTCAACTATATCCTTCAATCAATCCCAAGACAATGAATATGGTATTTAAAGATTGCAAGGATGAGTTCAGGAGCAAAGCCAGAATGAATCAGCTCATGCTCGGTGAGACTGACAAGGTAGCCAAGGACATAGAAGAGATTCTTCGGAAAGCCTTCAAAAGATTCAATCTTCCTATCATAGAGGACTTGGGTGTTGACCCCTCAGCGACAAATATTGCAGAAGAGTTCACTGAGAAAATGGCAGAAGGAGTAATGGACATCGGTACAGAAAAGGATAAGGACTCAGAATCCTTTGTTCCTGAAAAGGAAGAGGTGGCCCATGAACAAACTAACATCAGTCCTCCAGTTTCCCCTGCTGCCTCTGGATCCAAAGGAGAAGAAAGAGTAAAGGAGAAAGAAGCAGAAGTGAAGTGAAAAGAAGACATCAGTGCAGAAGCTGTGGAAGGAGAGAAAGCTCCAAAAGACAGTTCAGTGATTGTAGAAGAGAAGAAACATCTGTCTCCGACAAGAGACACTGCACAAACTGTCCAAGAATTCTTGAACAAAGAAACAATGGAGATTGATGAACCAGAGCTTCTACAAGGTCCATTCAATTTTGATTCTCTTTCTCCAGTACAGACAATGAAGATTGCTTCATTTGCTAGCGCAAAGGCTAAAGAAAAACTCCTTAAGTCTTATATGGAAGACTGTGAGTTGATAGAAGCTGCTTCCGGAGTACTAGAAAAGATTATGCCATCATTTTAGAAGGATTCCACAGCCTCCTCATCCGGTAATCTCAAAACTCTAGTCAGCACTATTAATACACATTTTGATTCTCTAGAAAAGTCAGTTGAAGAAAAGGTCCGGAAGGAGTTTTTGGATAAAAGGTTCTCCGAGGTACAAGGTTTGATCATTAATGATAGGAGAAACATGGATATTGGGATAAAGAGCTTAGAAAATGCTCTTAAAGATGGTGGTGAAGTATACAAATTTTGTATTTCCTGGTCCAAAGCAACAGTGGAAATTGAGAAGAAAATAAAAGAGCAAGAGGATAAACTACTAAGTTTGTCTCAAAGTTTTGATCCTCTCTCTTCATCCATAGTAAATCAAGAGTGTCAGACTATTGCAATCACGAATGCAATAAAGAATTTTGAGAAGGAAAAGAAGAACATAATTAGCCGGATGGGTGAACTCAGAAGAATCATTATCCCTAAGTTAGAGGCCATGCATGAGGCCATAAGTGATGCTCAAACTACCGCCCAAACCAATGATCCGACAGATCTTAAGAGGGCAAAAGCTTTTGCATTTTTGTTGAGTGGTCACATCTCTATTTTGGATAGAATGAAGCAAAGTTGGGCTACAGAACTCATCCAACTGAAAACAACTTTTGCAGACATACTACAGTATATGTAAGTATTCCATATGTATATACTTATGCGGCTAAGTATAGTAAATTTTTTAAAAATTTTGGTATGTGGACCCTACCCTTTGCCATTGATGTCAAAGGGGGAGTGAGGAGCAGTGAAAAATGAGGAATCCAACTAAGAGGGAGCTCCGGAAAATGTATATAAAGATAGAGCATCAGCCAAGGGGGAGCATAGTGTAAACACTTAGTCATTTTTCACTAAGTGTTGCCATCAATGCCAAAGGGGGAGATTGTTGGCAAGAGACACTATATGGATTCATGATTGTTGTCATTGATGGCAACAAAGTTCATCCCACACATCCGCAGGACATGATGTGTCTCTACCAGAAGTCAGAGTGAAGAATATTGTGGTCTGGTAAACAAGAACAGAGCATGTGGCAAGGTCCAACAGACAGGTCCGGATCTCTCAAAGGAAGTATCTTGGTGAAGTACGGATTTGGGGAAGTCAAGAGGACTACATTGAGTAATAGATTTCAAGGATTTAGCCTCCGGTGATAGATGAGGTAAAAGATATGAATACTTGAGTACCGGGTTCTTGAGTGATAGTGTGAACAGAGGAAGAACTGACTGACAGAACATTAGACTATTTTTCAGATGTGTTACTGATGATGGAAAAGGTTCTTATGGCATAAGTTATGTTTAGCCGACATGATTGATGACTTCTACAAGTATATGCTTGATCCGCATTACTTGGTGTGTAAGGATTCAACCGACAGATCAGAGTTTGTGAAAAGAATTGACTATTCCGGGTGCCGACTTGAAAGGTGATGAAATCACTTGTGCGGATATATATACACGATGGATTTAGTTGTGAGGTGTGTTCTTGTTGTTAGTAATGTGCGAATAAAAGTAGAAGAGCAAAGCAGAAGCAGTAAGAAAGGTCTGGTATGTGAAAGAAAGCAGCTCAAGGGAAGAGGAAAGATGAAGTGCAGTAAATCAGTGTACTGAGCCTAACCGGAATTGAACTTTAGCATTTGCAGATGCTACCAATTAGTTCAAGTATTGTATAACACTCTTTTGTAGACAGTGAGTCTCTTGTAGGCAGTGTGCCTCTTGTGAGTAGTGTGCTCGGGCAGTGAGCCCTAATTGGCAAGTGCCATTTTGTATTTCCTTATTCTTCTAACAGAGAATAATCTTTGGGTTAATCACCCCGTGGTTTTCTCCCTTAATAGGGTTTCCACGTCAAAAATATTGTGTCATGTGTATCTCCATTTCATGGTTATGTTTGCTTGTTTGAATTAATGCTGCATTGATTAATAAGAAAGTTCAGAAAGAAGAAATAATTAGGATAACTGATTCACCCTCCCTCTCAGTTATCAACATCTTTTTGCCATCAAATATTCCATCAAATTTGGGAATGGAAACCTTCATTTCAAGTTGGAACCAAGGAGTTTGAGTGGCATGCGTATTGGCTCGATGGTGTTGGAGTGCCATTTGAAAAGCTGTAACTAGATCTTACATGGCACAATTTTGGCTTTCTATTTGATTTTGCATAATTTGCTTGAGAGTATTCATGTTCACTGACTCTTCAAAGTCTCTTCTCATTGGGTATCTTAGGAGCCATTAAAATACGGTGAGTGGAAAGAATTTTTTTAAATAATTTTTTTATTAAGGGTTATTTAGTAGAGTACCTTTTGAAGGGCATAACTTTTGATACATTGCTTTGATTTTGATGATTCTTTTTTAAATCAAAGATCTCAATGAGCTAGTTAAAATCATCAAAAACCACTCAGAAGGCCCCAAAAATGAGCTACAATGTTTTGCAGTGCGATACTAGAGAAAAATAGAATATAGAACTAATGATGGTTAAAACTAGAAACCCTCAAGGAGTCTAGATCTATGGCAACCAAAAAGGGAGTCTGAGTTGGTAAAGGTTGATCAAAACATTCAAGAAGACCAGATCTAAGGTTGTGATCCTTCAGCTTTGATACAAATTGATATGAGTGCAAATGAACAAAAATCTCACAAGAGAGATTTTCTCAACAAAGGCAATCCATAAAATCTTCATAATAAGTCTTTTAAAGCAATACAAAGACACTTCTAGAAGAAAGAAGTTTCTAGAAATTTTAACACAAAAAAATTATTATATTCTACTAATCAAATATTATATCTAATGAGAAGATTATATTCTACTATAGTAACTAATAAAATACTATGTCAGAGGCCATGAAGGGACTAAGCCTTATCAAAATTGGTGGAGACACATTTACATTAATATGATTAGTTTGACTTCGTATATGCATCTAATACTTGGCCACATTTGCTCCACATAATCATGCCAACCAATTGACATCATATGAATATGACATCTGACACAATCTTGGCCACATGTGAAGCACACCATATGAGCATGACACTTGTCAGCATATTGTGGATGGCTTAGCTAATAACCCATTGTATAAATACAACTCACTATACATTCTATAAACTAGTCTTCCTACTAGTTAGCCCAATCTATCTAACTGACCTAGCATAGTTGTACTCTAGGGTTTCTTTGGTGAATCAGATGGACACATATCCCTATTTAATTATAGGAGCTTACTCTTCTATCATATTCTCTATAATTATGTATCATGCACCTCTGATGAATGGAAGACAATATTCCTCACACATTTGTCATGCCTATGCTTCACCTTGGCCATGCCATTATAAAAGCACTTCCACATCTCAAGATTTCCTTTGAAACTGTATCCAACTCCACTAGCTTAGCTCTATAACTTTGCCTACATGCAAAGTCGTCCTCGAATTCATAGCCATAAATGAGATTAGTTTCCAACGCCTTTTCTCTACCTCTAATTTTGAATTGTTTTCCTAATGCCCATGGTTGTTCTTTCTAGGAATGGGGATCCTTTTAAACTCAATTTTTTTTATCAGATGTCAGTTATTGATTTAGTTTCATTTTGGTTATTTGTGAACTTGTGGTACTTGGTTTGGTGGGTAACTCTTCAATTTTTTAGATTTTGTTGAGTTGTGTTCTTAGAAATGTTTGGTTTTCCTCTTTTAGTTTCCCACTAACTTAGTAATTTTTTTTCTTCAAAAGAATAAGCCTTTATAAAAACCACATCTAATTGAACAAAAAAAATCGATATATCTTTAATATTTATAAATACAAACTTAATACAAACTTAACTGAGAAAATAAATTTAATTATACACATGATATTAATTATAAAAATAACTAATATCAATTTTTTTTATTAATAACTAAAATGTTTAGTATTGAATTTTAGTTAGGTATTTTTGTTTTCTATTGTCATATTCATAATAATTGGATTTCAGCCATTAGTCTATGTTCTTAAAAAAAAACCTTAGACCAAAATAACACCGGTTTGAAGCATTCTATGAAACTACGTCCTCTCTCTTATCATTCTAATCTATAAGACTTCTTAGTGCCTTTTATAGGAATTAAGGCTTCAATTACGTGGTGTTTTGTAAGTTTGACTTGCAACTATAGTTTAAAAGCTTTATAATATTTGACATGTCTATTTTCGCATTACGTATGTTCCTGGAAAGTCTCTATCCTTGCCCAAAAACGTTGTACATATAGACCTTAATACGTGATAGAAATCCTTGTACAGTCGCCTTCATTATTTGTGGCCGGTGGTCCTTCATATGACCAATGTCAAAGGGGGCATGGGCCCGTCAACGTAAACGTATTGCTAGCAGATTCCCTCTGCATTCATCCACCGCAAAAGCCGCGTTAGGAAGAAACGACATGGGAGTGGAATGCTTATTAGACCAACCCCCACTAGGATTAACGTATTCGCTTCTTTTATATTCACTTCAAACATTCTCACTTTCACACCAGCCTGTACAAAATCAGGTGTTTTGGATCCATTTGTCATGTTATCACATCGTACAAGTCAAATGTTGAAAGATATGGATAATGGTCACGATTTACATATGTTAGAGGTGGTGTGTACAGGTTCCAAAGTATTATCAAAGATTGAGCTTTGAAAGACACGGTCGTGATTTAAGCTGCGTTAGGAAGAACAATACAGGAGTGGAATGCTTATTAGACCAACCCCCCACTAGGGTTAAGTATTCACTTCTTTTATATTCACTTCAAACATTTTCACACCAACCTCTACAAAATCAGGGGTTATGGATCCATTCGTCACGTTATCGCATCATGCGAGTCAAATGTTGAAAGACACAGATAATGGTCATAATTTACCTAATGTATATGTTAGGGACAGTGTGTACAGGTTTAGAGCATTATCAAAGATTGAGCTTCGAAAGACACGGTCACGATTTACCTACTGTATATATTAGGGGCAGCGTGTACAGGTTCAGAGTATTATCAAAGATTGAGGCTTGAAAGACACGGCCATGATTTACGCTGCGTTGGGAAGAAATGATAGGGGAGTGGAATGCTTATTAGACCAACCCCCACTAGGGTTAACATATTCGCTTCTTTTATATTCACTTCAAACATTTTCACAGCAGCCTCTACAAAATCAGGAGTTATGGATCCATTCGTCATGTTATCACATCGCGCGAGTCAAATGTTGAAAGGCATGGATAATGGTGACGATTTACCTATTGTATATGTTAGGGACAATGTGTACAGGTTCAGAGCATTATCAAAGATTGATTTTTGAAAGATACGGCTGCGACTTATCTATTGTATACATTAGGGGCAGTGTGTAAAGTTCAACATATTATCAAAAATTGAGCTTTGAAAGACACTGTCACGATTTACCTACTGTATAGATTAAGGACAGCGTGTACAGGTTTAGAGCATCATCAAAGGACAGGGATTTATCCGTATATTTAGGAATATTGAAATCTTTGAATTATCAAAGATTGAGCTTTGAAAGAGACAGTCACGATTTACCTACTGTATACATTACGGACAGCGTGTACAGGTTTAGAGTATTATCAAAGATTGAGCTTTGAAAGACACGGTCACGATTTACCTGTTGTATACACTAGGGGTAGCATGTACAGGTTCAGAGTATTATCAAAGATTGCACTTTGAAAGACACACTCGTGATTTAACTACTGTATACATTAGGGACAGTGTGTACAGGGTCAGAGTATTATCAAAGATTGAAATTTAAAAGACATGGTCACGATTTACTTACTGTATACATTGGAGACAACGTGTACAAGTTCAAAGCATCATCAAAGGACAGGAGTTTATCCGTATATTTAGGAATATTGAAATCTTTGAATTGAGATCATAACAACAGGCTGTGTAAATGAGGAAAATTAGCTTTCCATTTAAAGACTTTTCGGTTAAAGGAAAAATGCGATACGGTGGTGTTTACAGAGAAATTATCCATGCAGTAAAAACAGAAAGATACAAAGTGGGTCCGTAGTTCACATTAGTTACGTGCTGAGAGTTTCTTCTGCTGTTAAATAATGGAGATCCGATATGAGTGGGTTTTGTTAATTTGGTGGCCGTCACACCGACCGACTAAAGGACAGTTGAAAAAAATTGCAGTGGTTACGACGTCGATTCAGGACATGAGAGAAAATGGTTAGTACCCATTCAATGACCAATTCCCGTTTGGTAACTTCAATTTGTTAAAACCGACATAAAAAATTTATGAATCAGATGACAGAGGCAATGTTGAATATATTTTTGTTATGTCAGCAATATTAGTTAAATTCTACAGTGTGGGCAGACCGAGAGTTGGTCCGATGGCCGACAGCTGCAAAAGAATCTTTTATTTCCTGGGCTTCCGCAGCTACGGATATTCCCATCCGGGATAAAGAACTTACTTTTTTTCTTTTCTTAATTATGTACAATCTACTTCAAGAATATTGAATTACTGCAAAATTTATGAGGCTATAATATAATCAAGATGCCAATGGCAGCTGCTATTTGTAGACAAGTATCAATCACTTAAAAGTGTTCTTTGTGAAACTCGAATTTGGTGGTTCCCTTCTCGCTGAATTCGTGTGAAAGTTGCCCCAATTCTTGTGCCAGTACTGGAGCTCCACAGTAAAACACTCCTGTCGTATGAACAGTTATAATGCACGTTAGAAATGTTTATAAAAAAATGGTAAATGAAACTGTCAAGTGTGCAATTCTAGGCAAACAATTATTATGAAAGGATGAAATTGCTTTATGTTTTGTGAGGGTCCATCCAATTTTAGGATTTTTTACAGTGGGACAGAGGCAGGGGACCAAATGCATGTTGTAAAATGTGGTTAAAGGACTCACCAACTTTGGCATTGGGATGTTTTGTACATATTCTTGAGAAGACCTTTTTCCAGTTGGGCCTTGCAAAATGAGTGCGAACCTGTAGAGAAAATTGGACGTTTGTGATATTTATTACGATTGCTTAGGTCCATTTTGTCTTTCAGTGAGGAGAGTAGAACAGAAATAGCCTGAATTTGAAACGTACCCGTGTTCCAGAGACAATGTCCACGCCGTGTTTGGCATGGTTAAGAGCTTGAACCATGGTGATCAGGGCGGATCTTGCATCTCCTTCCTCGTACACACTTGTCAAGTAGTTGTGCATTTCGATCACATCCTGCAATACTCATTTCATTTTCTTAACAATCTAATCCGATATGATGGAATTCCAAAAGCTAAGGCTATAAAATACTCTAGGTTTGTCGTTACACCAAAACTTATAAGTGTTAGTGAACATTTCAAACCGGTACTTTCATCTAGACCTAGAGGTGGCAGTTAGTCCACAAGATCCAATTCCCAAAACTTATAAGTGTTAGTGAACATTTCAAACCGACACTTCACCTAGACCTAGGAGTGGTAGTTAGTCCACAAGATCCAATTCCTAGAGGAGTGGCACTTAGTCCACAAGATCTAATTCCCAAAACTTATAAGTGTTAGTGAACATTTCAAACCGGCGCTTTCACCTAGACCTAGGAGTGGCAGCTAGTCCACAAGATCAATTCCCAGAGGCGTGGTGGTTAGTCCAACACCTCGGCATCTTCCCCTAGACCCAGGATTGGCAGTTAGTCCACAAGATCAATTCCCAGAGGTGTGGCGGTTAGTCCAACACCCCGACTCTGACATAACTCGGGGAAATTGAACGTAGGTTGACGCTTTGATACCATTTGTAGGTTTGCTCTTATACCAAAACTTGCAAGTGTTAGTGAGCTTTCCAAACCAGCACTTTCACCTAGACCCAGACTGACGATTAGTCCATAATATCAATTCCCAGAGGTATGACGTTAGTCCAACAAATACAGATACAGACATAAACATAAACAGAAAATACTACCTTTTGATCGATCTCGGCCACTTCATTCATGACTCCTTTGAACCAGTCGAAGGAGCCTTGCTCTCGTGTAACCCAATAAAAGTAGGCTCGAGAAGTGTGGAACGGCTTCTTTTTCTTGGGACTCCCCGGTACTGCAGGTCGATTTAGATTATAGGAAGTGGAAGAATTTTGAGTACTTGTGCTTGCCGGATCGCTGATATCTAGAGTACTTAAGCTTGCCGGATCGCTGATGTCTAGATCATTGGTCGATCGGCTGAAATCAGTGTTGGAATCCTGTTCCATTGTCCAACACCCCGTCAGATTATCAACAAACTAGTCCCTTGGATTCCTTGCACAGAGATAATAATGGGTTACTACTTACATTCAAGTCTTCTTTCCGCCTGATGTTATGGAGCATGTCCTTCAATATGCTGATAAAAGGAGTCGCTCCGATGCCCAGTCCAACCAGAAGTAAAATGTCATATTTTCTGTAATCCTGCGCGGGAGCACCGTAAGGCCCATCGATGAGCAGCTTCGGTAGGCTGTTACCAGAATAGTATGATACAATATAAACAGGGTCAAAAAATGTTCAGTATATAAAATTTATACAAGCATTGGGTTTTATGTGTACCTCTTCTTGGTGCTCTCATCTGCTCTCAGAAGCCCGCTTTTGTCACCTGCGGGTGGTTCGCAAGCCTGTCACAAGATCAATTCCTAGAGGTGTGACGATTAGTCTGACAAAACTAAGTACCCACTATATTCAACGAACAAACCTAAGTACCCACTACATAGTATATTCAATGAACAAAACTAAGTACCCACTACATTGGATGAACTTGAGGAAGTTTTGTTTTTTTTTTAAATTTTGAATTGGATGCTGTAATTACCTCTGAGAAAACCCTTTTCAATTCTCTGGTCCAGTCTCCCAGTGTGCGGATATGGACACTGACATAATCGTCGCCAGGGGCTGAAGTGATCGAGAAAGGATGCCTGTGAAGACAATGCTTATATAATGTAAAAGCTGGAATGAAATTCCCCTCCAGAAAGAAAAATAAAACAAACAAACAGAAGACTTTTTTTCTAAATACTGAATCTAATTAAGCTGATGGCTCACCACTCGAATGGAGACACATCAGGGCATTGAACGAATACGTATTGCCCACTCTTGTAGCGGAAGCCGCGAGGTTTGGACGTATGAAGAGTCAGAACATTTCCAGGATAGATGGCAACCTGGAACATAAGGATAACAATTTCTGTCAACATGCTATTTCCACCATTAATGTCACATTAACTTGGCAATTTAAGTAACCAACTTAGTTCAATTCCTTACCTTCAATATTCGCACAGAGTAATACCCAGACCTGAAAGCCCTCAGTATCCTTTCTCCACCGTACAAGAAAACAGGTACTGCTATATACATCCATGTCTGCTCCCACAGTGAAAAGGCACTCGAATTAATCTCAATGCTTGTGAATCAAATCAAAATTGCAGTGATTCAATTGGGAGTAACGACTCATTCTTACCGTTTTCAGGTACCATTTGTGAACAAGATAGAGGAAAACCCCATGGACGATGAGCAAGATGTAAACAATCACCAGAAGATGATGAGAGTACCAGAAGGCATTGAAGCCCGTCAGTCTGTTAAAGGGGCGAGGAAGCTTAAGAACACTCCTTCTGAACCAGTGCGTAGCCAAAGTGAAGGCAATGATCATCAAAATCACCATAATAACCCCTGTTACTCCTTCCACACCTTTCACCAGATCCCAATACGATGGTTGCTTTCCATCAAAATCGTCGAGAAGTGGCTCGAATTTTTCTGCCGAGGCATTGATCAGCCGAGGAAAATCACAGGCCAAGTGATTTCCTACATGTAGAAGCACTCCCACTACAATCGCCCCCGCAATGGTCTGCGTATCAAAACTTACGAGTGTTAGTGAACTTTCCAAACCAGCGTCTTCACCTAGATCCAGAGTGATGGTTAGTCCAACAAGATCAATTCTCAAAAATGTGGCGATTGGTGATTCTACAACATAATTCATAAGTTAGTGAATTTTTCAAACCAGCGCCTTCACCTAGATCCAGGGTGATGGTTAGTCCAACAAGATCAGTTCCCAAAGATGTGGCGATTGGTGATTCTACACATAATTCATAAGTTAGTGAATTTTTCAAGCCAGCGCATTCACCTAGATCCAGAGTGATTGTTAGTCCAACAAGATCAATTCCTAAAGATGTGGCGATTGGTGATTCTACACATAATTCGTAAGTTAGTGAATTTTTCAAACCAGTGCCTTCACCTAGATCCAGAGTGATGGTTAGTCCAACAAAATCAATTCCCAGAAATGCGGCGATCAATGATTCTACACATAATTCATTTGAAGTTTGAAATTTATACCTTGTGAAAGTTTATATTGTCGTCGAAAGGAACGAACTGTCCCAGCCTAGTGGAGCGAAGCCTAGTGATTGTATTCCTACAAACTGGAAACAGTATCAGGGCCATGTTCAGCTTAAGCGTCTCTGCAGCTCCTTTGGCAGTCAATAAGCAGTAGCCCATTACATGAAAAGCCGACTTATTCTTGTATTGAATGAACTTCCATGTAAACAGTCCCGCCATAGCTGCTATCCACAGTACAATGATCCAGACCCTTTGCCAATTCTCATCCAGGAAATACTTCACCTTTCTTCTAAATCTTTGAATTGGGCTCCTCTTCCTTAAGCCCAGGTTCTGACTCAGAGCTTGGCTTGTGTAGCTGAGGGCCTGACTATAATTCATGTAAGTATCTCTTTGCAACAAGAGCGTCTCCAGCTGCCATAACTGTACCAAGAAACAGTTTAATTTAGCATTCAGTAATGACACATTTTGAAGGGCCTGAATTAGAGTAAACAGCTATTAATTATAGTAAGCATGAGCTTTCCACAGTCCATAACAGTATGTGAAAGTACTTCTGGATTCAACTGTGTATGTTTTTTGCATCGACGTTTTGGATCATACTCAATGATCCATCATCAGTGATCCGAAACGTCGATACAAAAAACATACACAGTTGAATCCAGATGATGGATCATTGAGTATGATCTGAAACGTGGATGCAAAAAACATACACAGTTGAATCCAGAAGCACTTTCACAGCCATTAATTAATCAATCAAAGAATGTATTAATTGATGATGACCTCAATGTATCCAAACTTTTCCGGGTCAAGCTCTTCCATGATCAAGGCAGCGTATTCCTCCGCCTGCTCCTTCAATTTCGATAGTTTATTGGCCGACGCGCTCAGCATAATAATCTATACGACACAAATCGAAGCCATGGTCAATTTACAGACTCGCGCACAGAAAAAAATCAAAATGTGAAGCTTCAAAGATGGCGCACCTCTTTCACTTCCACCTCGGTTATCCGTCCATCCGCATTCTTATCCACCCTGCAATTGAAATCATACATCTTAATTTTCATACAACTGAATTCGAATTCCTACAATCTTTTGTAACCTGTTTATCAAAAAAACATTTTCGCCCAATTTAAATTGTTTGGAGCGATATCATACATGTCGAAGAAGATCTGCAAGCGAGAATCAAAGCTCTGATCCGATATCTGTGCCCACATTTCGTATAATTCATCCTTAGTTATCCGCTCCACTTTCTGTCGCCTTCGCCGTGCCAGCGCGTCGAACAGTTCGGCTGCAAATTCCTTGGAGTCCTTCATTCCTGAAAACGGAAAAGAAAAAACACTTTCTCAATCCGAAAAATTGCAAATAACGAGAGAAATCAAACACATTCTCAATCCGAAATTGCAAATAACGAGAGAAATCAAAAACATTTTGCAAATAAAGAGATAAATCAAACACCTTCTCAATCCGAAATTGCAAATAAAGAGAGAAATCAAAAACATTTTGCAAATAACGAGAGAAATCAAACACATTCTCGATCCGAAATTGCAAATAACGAGAGAAATCAAACACATTCTCAATCCGAAATTGCAAATAACGAGACAAAAATCTCGGAAACAGAATTTAAAGCACATTCTCAATACGAAATTGCAAATAACGAGACAAAAATATCAGAAACAGAATTTAAAGCACATTCTCAATCCGAAATTGCAAATAACTTTAAAAAATCTCAGAAACAGAATTTAAAGCACATTCTCAATCCGAAATTGCAAATAACGAGACAAAAATCTCAGAAACAGAATTTAAAGCACATTCGCAATCCGAAATTGCAAATAACGAGACAAAAATCTCAGAAACAGAATTTAAAGCACATTCTCACTCCGAAATCACAAATAACCAGACAAAAATCTCAGAAACAGAATTTAAAGGGGGCAGATGAAAGACCAATGCACTGCGCAAAATCAGCTCTGGAAAGCAGTCCATCTTTAGCGAGTTCATAAAACCGACCCTCCACAATACTCCACTGTTTCTGCACGGCTTCAGCATTAGCACTAGCATTACTAATGAATCTAAGCCCCTTAAGAGCCTTCTGAGCCCCAGACCGATTCCTATCCAGCTCCGCCCTCTGCCTCCTCAGAGCCCGGGCCGCCATAGGATCACCAGCCTGCCCCAAATTCCTAGACGCAGAGGAATGATTCCAAGAAAACTTCCTGAATTCCGCCTTCAATTCCTGCGAAAACTGCTTCACCTTAGCGGAAGCCTCGGCCTTAAGCTCCTGCGAGAACTGCTTAAGCCTACTGGAAGTACTCCTTCCAAAGGAAGAGCTCCTCGAGCTCCGCTTATCATATCCCGCCGCCTCCATGACCACCACTTCAGGATCATCCTGCAATCCAGCGGGCGCCGGCGCCACGCTACGCAGCACAATAGAATCGTCATGAACATCCAAAGTAACTTCAACAAATTCCTCTTCCGATTGTACTTCATGGCTCCTTCTACCATACATCCACCCCAATTCTCTACTATTATTGTTGCTCTCCAGATCCATACTGTTTCTTCCAGCACTGGAATAACCACTCCTGCCTCCTCTTCCCTCATTTATACTGCCCGAGCTGGACGCTCTATCAAACTCCACAGTCGCCATACGACCGGCCCGGGGATTCGAACTTTACACCTCCAGACTTTCACCTTAATCTATACTCAGGGGATTCGAACTTTACACCTCCAGACTCTCACCTTAATCTATACTTATTCTGGCACACCAGGGACTCGAACTTAACACCTCCACACTCTCTCCTTAATCTATATTTATTTTGGCATGCCCTGGACTCGAACTCAACACCTCCACACTTTCTCCTTAATCTGGCACGCCTAGGACTCGAACTTAACACCTCCACACTCTCTCCTTAATCTGGCACGCCGGGACTCAAACTTTACACTTCTACACTCTCTCCTTAATCTATACTTATTCTGGTATGCCTCCGACTCAAACTCAACACCTCTACACTCTCTCCTTAATCTCTACTTATTCTGGTACGCCCTAGACTCGAACTTAACACCTCCACACTTTCCTTAATCTGGCACACCGGGGACTCGAATTTAACACCTCCACACTCTCACCTTAATCTGTACTTATTCTGGCAGGCTGGGGACTCGAACTTTACACCTCCACACTCTCTCCTCAATCTATGCTAATTCTGGCATGCCCAGGACTCGAACTTAACACCTCCAAACTCTCACCTTAATTTATAGGTATTCTTGCACGCCCTGGATTCGAACTTTAACACCTCCACACTCTCTCCTCAATCTATGCGTATTCTGGCATGCCTGGGACTTGAACTTTACACCTCCACACTCTCTCCTTAATCTGGCATGCCGGGTACTCGAACTTAACACCTCCACACTCTCACCTTAATCTGGCACACCTTCTGGCAGGCCGGGGCCTCGAATTTTACACCTCCACACTCTTTCCTCAATCTATGCTTATTCTGGCATGCTTGGGACTCGAACTTAACACCTCCAGACTCTCCTCAATCTATACTTATTCTGGTACGCCCAGACTCGAACTTAACACCTCCACACTCTTTCCTTCATCTATACTTATTCTGGCACGCCCGGACTCGAACTCAACACCTCCACACTCTCTCCTCAATCTATACTTATTCTGGCACTCCCGGGATTCGAACTCAACACCTCAACACCTCCCCTTAATCTATATACTTATTCTGGCACGCATGAAATAGTGAAGCGCGTAGAAGAGGGTTGATTCTTCTCTTTATGCAGAAGCGCAGAAAGTTAAAAAGACGCGACACAGACAAAAAGTGAAAGAAAATGACAAAGATTGTAACGTGCCGCACAGGCTTGGTATGTGTATGGTGATGGTACAGAATAGACCTGCTTAAAACGGAATTCGGAAAGGGAACCTAATCCGAACTTGCCAGTGGGTAAACAAGATTACTTGTAATCCTGCCTTTCTTTCTTTGACGCCACATTATTTTAATTCACTCCAAATTTTCTTCTCCGCCTCAAAACCAAGATTTTTAAAAAAAAATCGGGTGTGAAGTGCTGACTTTCTCAGTGGAGATTAGCGGCCACGAAGGCGGCCTGCTCCACTGTTTGACTTCAATTCCACTCCTCTTTTCTGGTTTATATCGCTGTTTTTTAGTCTATCTTGAACAAGTCTTTCATACTTCATCTTTACATTAGGCTGATGTCATTCTCTCCATCATTTCTTGGTCTGGGTTGGCCTAAGTCGTTTTAATTAATTCAAAGCCGTCATACAAGTTCATTATAATGGCCTCCTCCGACTCCATTACTGGGTAGCTCGGATTTCTTTCAAAGCTTGAAAGTCTGCAGTCTAAATGAGTTATGTGAAGAAAAAAGGATTAGCAAGACTGCTAGTTTTTTGGTCAAGATTTATAGTGGAGATCCAATATCAAAAGGAGTTTGAAAATAACTTAGAACAGCGGTTCTTGATGGTAAAGCTTAATCAGCAATTGAACAAGTCTGACGTATTTCAATTGACAATCTAATCCATTGAACAGGTCAAAGGATTTGCGACGAGGAGGGGACTGCAAACATTGACAGGAAAGGAGGTCGAAATTGCAGATAAACAATTGGCACACAATGTGTCTTGCTGTTTACATGGGCGGCTCTTGATCCCTTAAATTACTTGATCTCATAAATGTCATTAAAAATCTTTCATTTCATTAACTGCAAACTCCTCCACTGCCAATGGCCCTTGGTTTTGACTCCCTTTATTCCGTTATTTGAAGAACCTACCACCTTAGGACCTTAGGTGGAGGGAAGCCGAATGATTATTAAGTACTTATTCACCTGACTCACCATTCTCACCAACTTCTATAGACCCTCGTGTCCCTTAAGCCTCGCATAGGCTTACATTTCCCATTTTAAAATTGTAAACTTCATGTTTTTTTTTCATAGGGTTTGCTTAGATATGAAGCATTACTTGCCTACACTCCACAAAGGCTTTTCTAAACGACATAATAGCCATGGGTTTCCGGCAGTCAAGGTCGATTGTGGCTAATTATTAACTCACATACAAGTCTCTAGTTTATTTAGTGCGCCTCTTTTTTAATATCTCAAGTCTCTATTTTCTTCTTTTTAGGGTTTAATATCAAACCTAAGAAAGACTCATTTAGTTATCTTATATGGGAGCACAAGTTTTAGGTTGAAATTTCTTCAGCGTTTGATATGGGAACACAAGTCTTAAGTTCAAATTTTTTCGATCTTCAACATCTGATGTGGGAGCACAAGTCCTAGGTTGAAATTTCTTCAGCTGAGAGCCAAGTGACTGAGGGGAATGGTAGCTAAACGAGAGCACAAGCCTTAGGTTGAAACCTCTTCGATTGAGAGTCAAGGATTGAGGGGAATGGTAGCTAAATAAGAGCACAAGCCTTTGGCTGAGAGTCAAGGACTAAGAGGAATGGTAGCTAAATGGGAGCACAAGCCTTAGGTTGAAACCTCTTTGGCTAAGAGCAAAGGACTGAGGGACCATATTCATTCTACCAAAGTTGTACAGGGCACGATCCCAACTTCATCCCTTACAGTGTTGAGGCCTTGCACTCAAAAAGACTTGACCCCTAGTGGGCTCATTTAAAACCATTCAACTTCACTAGTAGAATAAGGGCCCATTGACAAGTCATTTTTATTATTTATTATCACAAATTATTCCTTTTAGAAGTGAGTAGTGATGATATCATCTTCATGATATCGACTGTATTTCTAGAATATAAGACTTATTTTTTGATTTGATAAGAAATTAATAAATCATATTTCAAGTATGAACTAAATGTATTGAACAAGTTTTTGACTACTTAATTTTATTTAAGAAATATGATAACAATATATAAGTTATTAATTTCAACTTTTTGTTACGTACCATAAAGAAAGTTATTTTTTAAAGATAATAATGATTTTTATTGTTTTCTAGAATATAAGGTTTATTTTTGATTTGATAAAAAATTACTATATCATGTTTCAAGTATGAACTAAATGTTTTGAACAAGTTTTTGACTACTTAATTTTATTTTATTTTATTTAAGAAATACGATAAAATATATAAATTATTATTATAACTTTTTGTTAAGTACCACAATTCAATTTGATAAAGAAAGTTATTTTAAAAAAAATATTAATAATTTTTAATGTTTTTAAAATTAAATTAGTTTCTAAAAATGATTAGAATGTATTATTCAACTATACAATTTAATTTATCTTTTGAATTTGTCATATAAAATGATATTTAATTTGTTGTTCTTATTATTATTCCTTTAATTATCCACATCATATAACTCTTCATATGCGGAAGTAATCAACGAATCTTTGTAATTGGTCTTCATATTGTTCTCCTTATTCTTTTAATCCATGACACATTAAAAATGCCCTTAAGTAATATAAGATAATAGATATGGATTCATAATACATATATGGATGAATTAAAAATGAGAATAGAGTTTGTCTATAACATAATTTATATGTTAAAAAATGATGGAAATAAAACTGTTAGGTTGTTTTAATTCTTTTAAGTTACAAGTTATGAAAACTATTTGAATTGTAAAGTTAGGTGAATTTACTTTTTGACGTAGTCATGGATAGAATCTAATGAAAAATTGTGTATTCACGTAGCCTAAATACAAATAAGTGAAATATCAATAAGAGTACACAACAAAAACAAATTTGGAAGATAAATGAGATGTCACCAACTAATGACAATATTATTCAGGTCTCCACAATGAGCACATATGTCGTATTCAAATGCGTTGACACAATAGGTCACTACAAAAGTTTAGGAATAATAATGCTTCTTTCTTACATGCCCACAAGCAATGTGTTTATTACAATAATTAAGAATCTAAAGCCCATAGCTAACACTTATCTTCTTTATGTTCTACCTTGTTCTGAAGAGAGTGCCATCCTATTTAAAGGGATCCCCTCTAATGATAAGGTGCTATCAAATAAAGGGTATTCCTTATCATTAGAGGCGACCGAAACAAACTTAAAGCATTCTAGTTGACATATTATTTAAAATTGGCACAAAAACCAAAAAGATCCTTTACACATTACATCATGTCAATCAAGAGGACCCATAGGTTGAATGTCATGTGTAGTGAGATTTGTGTAGTAAAACTCTTTGTGGTTCTAGCCATGAACCTATTTGGGACCAATAAGATTTGTTTTTTTTCAAATGCTATCATGAATCTTGAATGTTTTTTTATTATATAAGGTGGCAAACCAGGGGCCGAACCCTTACAACATAAACCCAAAAAAGAATAGAAAAGGCTCAGAAATAATAAGAGCCACCAACCCCAGCTATAAAAATAACATTAATAGTTGATAAACAACATATAGTAAATGTAGCAGTCTAACAATAGATAAACAAATAGTAAAAAAACAAAGCTAAGGAGAAACATCCTCCCAACCTTTAGCCAAAAATTCATAAATCTTGTCAAACTCTTTGACTTTCTCTTCATCAGCTCCATGGGCAAGGGTGTCATTTTCCTGCAACAGGGACAAATTGAGCATTGCCGATCTACAGAGCATACTATTGATAAAGCATCTCATAGATTTGATCTTTTGTTCCAGGGATTCCACATAGCCTCTGAGAAAAACAATTTCATCCCCCTGACTATCACCATCTTCCTTAGTAGCCTCTTCAACTTCCTCAACAGTCACCCTCTCCTCTTCCTGAACATTATCATTAGCTTCAAAATCTCCTCCGTCAGAATCCTCCTTATCCTCAACCCCTACATTCTCCTCCAAAATCTCATGAACCTCAATTCATCCCCTTTAGCCTTGTCATATCCCTAAGTAGAAGAACCAGATTCACTTTCAGAATAATCAATGAGCTTAGCCGGAGGGGCCGGTTTTCCAGCAATTCTACCAGACCTTCTAACTCCTAAAGAGTAACATTCATTTTTAGTTTTGACTACAGTTTTAGCTATGGCTTTTTTCGAAGGTCCCGCAGTGTCACTGTTTGGATTTATATGGGCCCCCATATCCTTAACTTCAAAAATCTCCACAATAGAAACCTTAAATTTCCTTTTTATCCCGTTCACACTTCCTTTAGCATGAGAAGTACGGATATCTTTCTTAGTGTTCTCTTCCAAGGTTTTAGAAAAAGAAGTACCTTTAAGATTTTAGTTATTAGGGGTAGAATAGGGCTCCTCAATAGGAAAAACAACATTGGGAGGAGCATCCACAGGGACTTCAACAGCACTGGGGAGAATTGGTTTCAGAGGGTCCAAGGCAAGATGAAACTTATACATATGATGAATGAGGCCTTGGTCGAGTGGAACATGACGCTTAGAGGGTTTCTTATCCATTTGAGCTTTCACCTAGTGAACCGAATGTTCCAAAGAAGACATCAAATAAAAAGGAAAGCTAATAAGAGCATTTCTCCTGAAATGGTTAAGTAGGGGAAGGTGATAATTATAAAACCTGGTAAAACACCCTTCGAGAGTGAAGTATTTCATCACAAGGTAGCACATCTCATCCCATGGCTCTGGAAGCTTTGCTCGATCAAACCCTCCTTGATAAGTGACAAGTGCCTCCCCCTCACCTAGAAAAAGCTTCTGATTGTGAAAGTCAACAACCTTAGCCTTCTTCGTCAGCTCCATGCCCTTCATAGAAAGGCCAATAGCCATCGCGATAACTTCCTCAGAAATTTCAAACCCTATCCTGCCAATTTTAACTCTACAATTATCCCAAGATAGGGCACACTACACTGAAAGGTTTTCATCGTAGCCATTGAGACATTTAAGGAAAGGAATGATGCCTCCTTTGCAATAATGCCACACCACTGCATTATCCTTAAATTCACTACAAGAGATGGGCTCAGTGTGAATTCTATCTCCCCCCATTATCACCTTTCCTTCAAACTCCCAGAGCAGAGGAAAATAGAAAGTAGGCTCACTATGTCTCCATCTAACTTCAAAAAACCTTTGAGTATTAACTCTACAAGCATAAAGAAGCAGGAAAGTGAAATAAATGAGGAAATTATTGAGCATCCTAAGGTCATCATTACTTAGATACGTCGCCTCATTCTCCAATCGCTGCGAGTCCTTCCCATGCTCCAAAATCATAAATTTAGCCTTCCTATCAACATCAAATAGCCAGCTCAACATCCCGTGGGTGATCATAAGTGCCAAATTGGCACATGTTAGAAAAGTACTTTTCATCATAATGACAATGTCCTTAGGCATCCAAATCATTGTGCCACAAGGAAACGAATGTGCCAAGCTGGCTTTCACATTGTAATGTGACATCATTGAAAAGTTATCTCTTTTTGAATTAAATCCCCTATAGCACAGGGGATATTATGGAATTGGCGCCAACATCGCCAATTTTCAAACTGCTGACCATGATTAGCAAGTGCATTAGAAACTCCATTTCCCTCTCTATAAATGTGAGAGAAATCAACTTAGGTAATACTCTGGATAAGCATTTGAATATCAGCAATTATATCCTTAAGCCGCCACCAATAGATTGAACCCTTAGTAGTAGCATCAATAACTATTTTAGAGTCTCCCTCAATATGCAACTTCCTTATACCCAACATGATTGCCAGCTTGATACCCCATAAAAGTGTAGAAGCCTCAACAAAGTTATTACTTTGAATACCTAAGCCTCCAGCATAGGTAGCAACAAACTCCCCAATGTCTGAATCTTGAATGTTTGCCACATTTTGAGATTTTAATTTGGAACTCAGAATGCTAGAAGTAGTGATTGAGCAAGAGAATGAATTTGCAATGGGAACTATCTTTTGTGGTGAGAATATGATAACTAGAAAATCACTAGAAACTTGCAAAAAAAATAAAAGTGAAATAAAACATTTTTGGGTGATGCAAGATTATAGTTACCCTTGAGATGCTCCTACATCAGACATCCTAGGTGGCAAAAAATTGAGCATGGTGCTCAAAATTAAAGAAGTGAGAAAGGTTACAATGGTCAACACAAGCGACCCACTTCATCTTTAGAGAGCCATGTATTGTCCTCAAGTCCCCTTCCCTTCTACTAGCCCATATATTCCTTGTATTCCTTCTTCTTGCTTCTTTTGTTCAAATATTCATTTAGAATCTACTCTATGTTATCTCTAGACCTCTCAAAAACTTGTTGCCTCCAATTCAGTTACTATGGTAAAGTTAGATTCTTCTCTACATCTTCAACTCCATGATATTCATATAGATCAACCACATTGAACATTGGTGAGATATCCAAACCTTTTGGTAATTTAATCTCATAAGCATTCTTCAAATTTTTGCACAACATTCTCTAAGGGCCAATCTTCTTTTGCTTCAACTTATTATAGGTTCTTCTAGGGAATATTTCCTTCCTCAAATGTGCCATGAATAATTAACCCTCTAAGTAAGTATTTTCTCTTCTATGCACATCTACACTTATCTTATACTTACTAGTACTTATATCCAACTATTGTGCATGCACCTCTTGCATGTGTTGTGCAAAATCTTGTACATCTGCACTAACACATTCTCCATTAAGTTTAACAAGTCTATGACACCTTTGGGAGATGTCCCTACATAATCTAAAAATAGATCTTGCTTGTAGACCAATTCACCAAGTTGTTGTATACCCAAACTTTTGTCCAAGACATTAGTGGTAAAAAATAGATGAACAATTTTTTTGCAATGTAAATGTGACATCAACATGCCAACTTACACACCCACATGCTCAAGATGTTGTGACATAACACAATGACACACAAGGCATGCAACATTGATGCTCTAAGCATGATGATACAAGCAAAATACTTACTTGAAAATAGGTCAAGGTTATTGTGACAATCTCATAAAAAAGCTTTGGCAAAGGTGTAGAGTTTCCATATCACTTTGCAATTCCTATAAATGTTTCCAAACCTTCGCTTTCCTTGCATTATAGGGCTTTAGATTCTAGATGCAATTTTTACATCTTGATGAATGTCAGAGTGTGGATGTCATTTTGCATCCTGCCAGATTTCAAAGTCTAGATGCAATTCTACATCTTGCCAAACTTTAGAGTTTGTATGTCACTCTACATCTCACTAGACTTCAAAGTTTGAAAGCAACTTTGCATCATGCAATATTTCAAAGTCTAGATGCAACTTTGCATCCCACTAGACTTTGAATTCTAGATGCAATTCTGCATCCCTCTAGGAGTCTAGATGCAACTGTTAGATTTAGGGCAAACAACTGAGAGGGGGGGGGGTGAATTAGTTGTCCAAAACTTTCTTGCAATTTACACACTTAAATTCAGCGGCATAATAATAATTCAATCATGGAAACACAATGCATTGAACCAAGAGCAGAAACACATTAACATACAAGACACCAAGATTTTGACATGGAAAACCCGATTAAGGGAGAAACCACGGGGTGATTAACCCAAGATTGTATTCTCTGTTAGAAGAATAGAAAGAACAAAATGGTACATACTAATTAGGGCTCACTACCCAAGCACACTGCTCACAAGAGGCTCATTGCCTACAAGAGATACACTGTCTACAAAATAGTAAGTATCACATACATGAACTGGAGAGTAGCATCTTCACCATGCTTGATTCAGTTCCATTTAAGCCCAATACTTCTTCTCTGCCTTTCTACCACACACTCATCTCCACAAGACACACTTTGAAATGACTTCACAATTCCTTATTTATACAAGACATCAACTTAGGAATAATCATCTAAGTCGGCAAACATCTATAAGAACATCCGCAGGATGAGTAACTCATCCGGTCAGCCAGTCTAAGGAAGAACACCTTCAAATGCAGAAGTAATTCTTCAAATGCGAGCATAAACTCTAATGCAGACCACCAACATGAACTAGACACGATCCAAAGATCTCCACACACTTGCTTGAATCACCAAGAACATCCACACTTCATCTGCTTACCAAAATCCTTCTCTCCTTCATTCAGAATCTCAAGAACACAGTCTGTCATCACTGTCACAAAGGAATAGATGCTTGCAGACCTTCAAATCATGAACCAAATGATTTGACACTTCACAAAGACTTCCTGAACACTTCCTCAAATCCGTAGAACAGAGTAATGCATTTCCAGATCTTGTTGCAAGTATGGGCCTAACCGGTGTTGTCATTGATGTCAACATACTCCTGTTACATTAATGACAAGGTTTGGATGAGTTGTGTGTTGAGGATATTGAAAAAATTAGTCTCAATCAGGAATAGTGAAGAATAGTGATGACATAAGGTAAAAGTCCAATATAGGATGAGGATCAGAGGATGCAGATTAAAGGGTTTGTAGATATGTGTCTTAAGATATTACAGTAGAGATTTCAGAGGTCTGCATGAAGATATGAAGAAGTTATGGCAGCTCAAGTGAAACCGGTTCTGGCAGATGTTCAGTGATGACAGAGTGATACAGATAGGTCCGGTGAGATCCAGAAATGCATTCTCTGGTTCTGTGGATTTAAGGAAGTGTTGAGGAAGTCTGTGTGGTATGTTAACTTGATTGGTTCATGATTTGAAGGTCCGCAAGCATCTATTCCTTTGTGACAGTAATGGTAGACTGTGTTCTTGAGGTTTCAGATGAAGAAGAGAAGGATTTCAGTAAGTAGAGAAGTGTGGATGTTCTTGGTGTTTCAGGAAAGTTTGTTGACATCCTTGGATCATGTTCAGTTCGTGTTGACGGTCCGCATTAGAGTTGGAGCCCAGAATTGAAGAAATACTTCTAGATGGTGTTCTTTCTGTGACTGGCCGACCGGATGAATTATACATCTTGCGGATGTTCTTGTGGATGTTTGCTGACTTAGATGTTTGTTCCTAAGTTGATGTCATGTATAAATAAGGGATTGCGAAGTCATTTCAAGGTGGACTTGTGGAGATGAGTGTGTGGTAGCAAGGAGAAGAGTGAAAGGCAGAGTAGAAGGTTTGGGCTTAAATGGAACTGACTCAAGCATGGTGAAGATGCTATTTACCAGTTCAATTATGTAATACTTATTCTTTTGTAGACAGTGTGTCTCTTGTAGGTAGTGAGCCTCTTGTGAGCAGTGTTCTCAGGCAGTGAGCCCTAATTGGCATGTGCCATTTTGTTCTTTCTATTCTTCTAATAGAGAATATTTTCTGGGTTAATCACCCCATGGTTTTTTCCCTTAACTGGGTTTTCTATGTCAAAAATCTTGGTGTCACATGTGTTAATGTGTATCTGCTCTTAACTTGTTGCATTATGCTTTCATGATTGATTTACTACTATGCTTGTGTGGAGTTAAGTATTTGATGAAGAGGAAAGTTTTGGACAACTGATTCACCCCCCTCTCAGTTGTCTACCCTAAATCTGACAATTGCTATCAGAGCTAAGTTCCTCTGGAAGGAGCTTAACCGCTTGAGGAGATCTAGGATGTCGTCCTACAAGAAGGATAGTCCAAAGTTTGATGGAACTAATTTTGCTCTCTGGAAAGGTCGCATGAAATGTCACTTGCAGTGTATGGGATTTGCATACTAGTCCATGATTACAAAAGTTTATTTACCTCCACAGGGTGGTCCAACAACCCTAAATGAAATCACAGATGTTGAAAACAATCTGCAGACCAAAGAAGCTCTTCTAAGCGCATTATCTGACTCAGAGCTCTCAAATGTTATTGATCTACCAACTTCTTTTGAGATTTGGAATAAACTGGAACTTTTGCATGAAGGAGACCAGTATGTTAAATGTGCAAGGTTAAAGAGTCTAAAAGAGAAATTTGAAAAACTGAAGATAAGAGATGATGAAAATATTACCTCTTTTATGCCAAGAGTGAATGAGCTGGTTTGTGGGATTAGAAATGCAGGTGGAACCCTGAGTGAAGATGAGATCATTGGCAAAGTTCTTAGATCCCTTCCTGCTTCTTATAAAATCAAAGCTTTTGCAATTGAAGAATTCAGAGCTCACACAATAGTCACAAGAGATCAATTGGTTGGTAAGTTGGCTGCTTTTGAAATGGCTGAGTTTGGAGATGATCCTCCAAAGACTGAATCTGCATTCAAAGCTAGTGCCTCTGTAAAAGGGAAACAAAGGTTTGATCCGGGAGAAAATTCTTCAAGGAACCTATCATGGTATGAAAAAGTAAGAAAAGACTTGGAAGAAGAAGAAGCTGAAACTGCTCATCTTGAAGCTCTTATTGCAAAAAGACTACCAAGAGGATCTGGTAAGTATGAAGGGAAATTACCTTTTAAGTGTTTTAACTATAATAAAATTGGTCATTTTGCCTCAAGATGTCCAGACAGATTTTCAAGGCCAAATCTTAAAAGACCAAGGTTTCAAAAGAATTGTTACTATGTTCATGAAGAAGATGATAATGAAGGAGTAACAGATGATGAATTAGAGATAGGAAACAAATTTAGAAATGAATGGGTGTTTATTGACATCAAAGAAGAGGAACCAATATCCTCTGTATCTGTCAATCATAAAATTGAAGAAAGAGCTCTAGCTGCTCAAGTTGAAGCAAAGGATGATTGGGTCATTGACAGTGGATGCTCTCACCATATGACAGGTGACAAGAATAAGTTCTTAAATTTGGAAAAGTATGAAGGAGGAATTGTAAAATTTGGAGATAATTCTGTTGGCAGAATCAGAGGTAGAGGAACTATTTCTCTTGATGGAAAGAACAAAATCGGTAATGTACTGTATGTTGAAGGATTAAAACACAATCTTGTTAATGTTGGACAGCTGGTGGACAAAGGCTATGATCTCAGATTCACGAATAGAAAATGCAAGATCTTTGAAAGTTCTGGAACAGAGATTGCATCCGGTACTCAAACTAAAGGTAATATCTTCCACTTGGTTGGTACTGGTAAAAATTGCTTATTTGCTCAAATTGATCAGAGTTGGTTATGGCATAGGAGGATGTGTCATGTGAATTTTGATAATATCATCAAGATAAGCAATACTCAGGCCGTAAGAGATCTTCCAATATTAGTGAAACCTACTAATAGCTTGTGCAAAGAATGTCAGTTGGGTAAACTGAGCAGAGTCACTTTCAAAAGTAAGGAATTGTCTTCTACCAGACTATTGGACTTAGTTCATATTGATCTTTGTGGTTCGGCAAGAGTTAGGAGTATCCAAGGTGATAGATACTTCATGTTGCTAATTGATGACTATTCCCAGATGATGTGGGTAACCTTTCTAAAAGAAAAATCAGAAGCACTTGAGAAATTCAAAATATTCAAGGCCATGGTGGAGAATGAAACCAGATTAAGATTGAAATGTCTGAGGTCTGATAGAGGTGGGGAATTCATATCTGGTGAATTCATAGACTTCTGTGAGAAACATGGAATAAAGAGACAGTTGTCTGCCCCTAGAACTCCACAGCAGAATGGAGTTGTTGAGAGAAAGAACCGGACCATCCAGGAAGCATCCAGGACCATGATGATGGAAGCAAATGTTCCTCAAATCTATTGGAGAGAAGCTGTCAGCACTGTAGTTTACACTCTAAATCAAGTTCAAATGAGAAACAATACCAGTAAGACTCCTTATGAACTTTGGTTTGGCATTACTCCCACTGTGAGATATTTCAGAGTTTTTGGTAGCAGATGTTACATTAAAAGGGATGAAGATCTAGGAAAGTTTGATGCTAGAAGTGATGAAGGAATATTCTTGGGTTACTCTACTCAAAGCAAAGCATACCGGTGTTACAACAAGAGACTGAGAAAGATTGTAGAAAGTGTAAATGTGAAAGTTAATGAAGAAATTGAAAGACCCTCAAGAATTCATGAGTATGATGAAGATGATTAGAATGGTGTTCAGATTCAAAGTATCCAAGCCTCTTCTAAGAAACAAAGTCAAGTTAATCTGGTAAGTCGGGAAGAAGAGATAAGTCTCAATGAGACTAATCTAGAATTAGAGGTGCAAGAAACTCCCAAAGTTCTAAGGTATGTAACTCTAAACCACTCTGAAGATCAGATCATAGGTGACAAAAGCAAAGGGGTGCAAACAAGGAGGAGAATTGCTCAAAATTCAGATGAGTATTGTCTAATTTCAAAGATTGAACCTAAGACAATGAATGAAGCTTGCAATGATGAAAATTGGTCAAAAGAAATGGAGACAGAACTAATCCAAATTGAGAAAAATCACACTTGGGATCTTGTTCCCAGACCTAGAAACAAGAATGTGATTGGAACCAAATGGGTCTTCCAGAACAAATTGAATGAAGCTGGTGAAGTAATTAGAAATAAAGCTAGATTGGTCTACAAGGGTTACTCTCAGATTGAAGGAGTTGATTTTGAAGAGACTTTTGCTCCGGTGGCAAGAATTGAAGCAGTTAGATTATTGCTTGCATTTGTTGTCTTTAAGGATTTCAAGGTGTTCAGATGGATGTCAAATTGGCCTTCTTAAATGGTAATTTGGAAGAAGAAGTGTACATTGAGCAACCGGATGGATTTTAATTGTCTGATCATGGTGACATGGTCTGCAAATTAAAAAAGGCACTGTATGGACTGAAGCAAGCCCCAAGAGCCTAGTATGAAAGATTGGATAAGCATCTCTTAAAGATTAGCTTCACCAAAGGTACTACTGACAGTAATTTGTATTTCAAAATTGATCATGACAATATCTTAATTGTTGAAGTATTTGTTGATGATATCATTTTTGGAGGAAGATATAGTATGTGTAAAACTTTTGCAAGTCAAATGGAAAGTGAGTTTGAGATGTCCATGCTTGGAGAAATGAATTTCTTTTTGGGTTTACAAATCACTCAAACAAAGAAAGGAATCTTCATTTCTCAGTCAAAATATGTGAAATAATTGTTGAGAAAATTTGGCATGGAAGACTCTAAGCCAATGAACACTCCAATGGTAACTGGATGCAAGTTAAGCAAAGATGATGACTCTCCCAAGGTTGATCAGACAAAATATAGGTCAATGATTGGAGGACTATTGTATCTCACTCAAACTAGACCAGATATTATGCAGGCTGTTGATCATGTTGCTAGATTCCAAGTTGATCCTAGAGAATCTCATGTTATGGCAATCAAGAGAATTTTTAGATATCTAAAGGGGACAGTTGAGTATGGGTTGTGGTATCCTAGAGATCATGATTTCTCTCTTCTTGCATATACAGATGCTGATTGGGTAGGAGATGTGGATGACCGAAAGAGTACCAGTGGTGGAGAATTCTTTTTGGGGAAGAGATTGGTTTCTTGGTTAAGCAAGAAACAAGAAGCAATATCTCTGTCCACTGCAGAAGCAGAATATATTGCTGCAATAGGTAATTGTACTCAAGTTTTGTGGATGAAACAAATGTTAAGAGACATCAGAGTGGAGTATGAGGAGCCCATCACAATTTTCTATGATAATTCAAGTGCAATAAACATTTCTAAGAATCCGGTGTTGCATTCAAAGACTAAACATATATCCATCAAGTTTCACTTCCTGAGAGAACAAGTGAACAAGAATGAAGTCAGATCGGAGTTTGTGCCTTCCAAGGATCAGATTGCAGACATCTTTACAAAACCTCTGCCTAAGGACTCTTTTGAGTATCTAAGGGAGAAGTTAGGGGTTATTACCCCTCCGGTGATAAACTAAGATGCACTAAGGTGCATCAGTCTGGTGCATATCATAGTCACATCTCGTGGTCCGTACTGATGATGGGGAGCTGCTACTCAGGGGGAGCAATAGATATGATTCTAAGCTGGTAGAGTTGCAAGTATGAGCCCTTTGCCATTGATGTCAAAGGGGGAGAGAAGACATGTGAAAAACAAGTGGTTGCTGATCAAAGGGGGAGTAGTAATGGGAGAGAAGAAATGTGAATGGTGGTTGCTGATAGGGGAAGTTGTGACAGTAAAAAAAAGTTCATGTCTTGATGGTCAAAACAGTTTTTCACATCATATGTTGCCATCAATGACAAAGGGGGAGATTGTTGCAAGTATGGGCCTAACCGGTGTTGTCATTGATGTCAACATACTTCTGTTACATTAATGACAAGGTTTGGACGAGTTGTGTGTTGAGGATATTGAGAAAATTAGTCTTAATCAGGAATAGTGAAGAACAGTGATGACATAAGGTAAAAGTCCAATATAGGATGAGGATCAGAGGATGCGAATTAAAGGGTTTGTAGATATGTGTCTTAAGATATTACAGTAGAGATTTCAGAGGTCTGCATCAAGATATGAAGAAGTTATGGCAGCTCAAGTGAAACCAGTTCCGGTAGATGTTCAGTGATGACAGAGCGATACAGATAGGTCCGGTGAGATTCAGAAATGCATTCTCCGGTTCTGCAGATTTGAGGAAGTGTTGAGGAAGTTTGTGTGGTATGTTAACTTGATTGGTTCATGATTTGAAGGTCCGCAAGAATCTATTCCTTTGTGACAGTAATGGCAGACTGTGTTCATGAGGTTCTAGATGAAGAAGAGAAGGATTTCAGTAAGCAGAGGAAGTGCAGATGTTCTTGGTGTTTTAGGAAAGTTTGTTGAGGTCCTTGGATCATGTTCAGTTCATGTTGACGGTCTGCATTAGAGTTGGAGCCTGGAATTGAAGAAATACTTTCGGATGAAGGTGTTCTTTCTGTGACTGGCTGACCGGATGAATTATACATCTTGTAGATGTTCTTACAGATGTTTGCTGACTTAGATGTTTGTTCCTAAGTTGATGTCGTGTATAAATAAGGGATTGTGAAGTCATTTCAAGGTGGACTTGTGGAGATGAGTGTGTGGTAGCAAGGAGAAGAGCAAAAGCCAGAGCAGAAGGTTTGGGCTTAAATAGAACTGACTCAAGCATGGTGAAGATGCTATTTACTAGTTCAAGTATGTAATACTTATTCTTTTGTAGATAGTGTGTCTCTTGTAGGTAGTGAGCCTCTTGTGAGCAGTGTGCTCAGGCAGTTAGCCCTAATTGGCATGTGCCATTTTGTTCTTTCTATTCTTCTAATAGAGAATATTTTCTTGGGTTAATCACCCCATGGTTTTTTCCCTTAACCAGGTTTTCCACATCAAAAATCTTGGTGTCACATGTGTTAATGTGTATCTGCTCTTAACTTGTTGCATTATGCTTTCATGATTGATTTACTATTATGCTTGTGTGGAGTTAAGTATTTGATGAAGAAGAAAGTTTTGGACAACTGATTCACCCCCCTCTCAGTTGTCTACCCTAAATCTGACAAATCTCACCAGACCTGTCTATATCACTCTGTCACCTCTGAACACCTGCCGGAACTAGTTTTGCTTGAGTGGACATAACTTCTTCAGATCTTCATGTGGACCTCTAAAATCTCTATTGGATCACCTTAAGACACATATCTACAAACCCTTTAAACCACAACCTCTGATCCTCATCTTATCTTGGATTTTTTTCTTACTGTCTTCATTGTTCCTATTATGACCAATTTTCTCAATATCCTTAGCAAATAGATCACCCAATTCTTATCATTAATGCAACAGGAGTATGTTGACATCAATGACAACATCGGTTAGGCCCATACTTGCAAAAATCTCCCCCTTTGTCACTGATGGCAACATATGATGTGAAAAAATATTTTGACTATCAAGACAAGAACTTCTCCTTACTATCACAACTCCCCCTATTAGCAACAACCATTCACATGTTTTCTTTTCGTTTCCTGCTCCCCCTTTGATAAGCAACCACTTGTTTTTCACATGTCTTCTCTCCCCCTTTGATATCAATGGCAAAGGGTACATACTTGCAATTTCACCACTTTAGAGTCACACCAGCTGCTCCCCATGAGTAGCAGCTCCTAAACATCAATCCGGACCACAAGATATGACTGTGATATCCACTAGACTGATGCACATCAGTGCACCTTAGTTCATCACTAGAGGGGCAATAACCCCTAACTTCTTCCTGAGATACTCAAAAGAGCCCTTAGGTAGAGGTTTAGTAAAGATGTCTGCAATCTAATCCTTGGAAGGCACAAACTCCAATCTGACTTCATTGTTGTTCACTTGCTCTCTCAAAAAGTGAAACTTGATTGATATATGTTTAGTCTTTGAATGCAACATCAGATTCTTAGATATATTTATTGCTCTTGAATTATCATAGAAGATTGTGATAGGCTCCTCATACTCCACTCTCATGTCTCATAGCATTTGTTTCATCCACAAAATGTGAGTGCAACTACCTGTTGCTGCAATATATTCTGCTTCTGTAGTGGACATAGATATTGCCTCTTATTTCTTGCTTATCCAAGAAACCAATCTCTTCCCCAAAAAGAATGCTCCACCACTGGTACTTTTCCGGTCATCCACATCTCCTGCCCAATCAGCATCTGTATAGGCATGAAGAGAGAAATCATGATCTCTAGGGTACCATACACCATACTCAACTATCCCTTTTAGATATCTAAAAATCCTCTTGACTGCCATGACATGAGATTCTCTAGGATCAGCTTGGAATCTAGCAACAAGACCAACAACATTCATAATGTCAAATCTAGTTTGAGTGAGATACAACAGTCCTCCAATCATTGACCTATAATTTTTCTGATTAGCCTTGGGAGAGTCATCATCTTTGCTCAACTTACATCTGATTGCCATGGGAGTATTCACTGGCCATGAGTTTTCCATCCCAAATTTCTTCAACAATTCTTTCACATATTTGGTCTGAGAAATGAAGATTCCTTTTTTTGTTTGAGTGATTTGTAGACCCAAGAAGAAATTCATTTCTCCAAGCATGGACATCTCAAATTCACTTTTCATTTGATTTGCAATTACACATACCAGCTCTTCCTCCAAAAATGATATCATCAACAAACACTTCAAGAATCAAGATATTTTCATGATTAATTTTGAAATACAAATTATTGTCAGTAGTACCTTTGTTGAAACCAATCTTCAAAAGATGTTTATCCAATCTTTCATACTAGGCTCTTAGGGCTTGCTTTAGTCCATACAGTGCTTTCTTCAACTTGCAGACCATATCACCATGATCAGACAATTGAAATCCATCCGGTTGCTCAATGTACACTGCTTCTTCCAAGTCACCATTCAGGAAGATAGACTTGACATCCATCTGATACACTTTGAAATCTTTGAAGGCAGCAAATGCAAGAAATAATCTGACTGCTTCAATTCTTTCCACCAGAGCAAAAGTTTCTTCAAAATCAACTCCTATTTGAGAATAGCCCTTGCAGACCAATCTGGCTTTATTTCTAATTACTTCACCAACTTCATTCAGTTTGTTCTGAAAGACCCATTTGGTTCCAATCACATTCTTGTTCCTAGGTCTGGGAACAAGATCCCAAGTGTGATTTTTCTCAATTTGCATTAGCTCTTCCTCCATTGTTTAAGTCTAGTTTTCATCATTGCAGGCTTCATCTATTGTCTTAGGTTCAATCTTTGAAATCAAACAATACTCATCTGAATTTTGAGCAATTCTCCTTCTAGTTTGTACACCTTTGCTTTTGTGACCTATGATCTAATCTTCAGAGTGGTTCAGTCTTACATACCTTGGAACTTTTGGAGTTTCTTGCACTTCTGATTTTTGATTAAGCTCATTAAAACTCATATCTTCTTCCTGATTTACCAGATCAATTTGAATCTATTTTTTAGAAGAGGCTTGGGCTCCTTGAATCAGAACACCATTCTGATCATCTTCATCATATTCATAAAACCTTGAGGGTTTTTCAATTCCTTCATCAACCTTCACATTTGTACTTTCTATAACCTTTCTCAGTCTCTTGTTATAACATTGGTATGCTTTGCTTTGAGTAGAGTAACCCAAGAATATTTCTTCATCACTTCTAGCATCAAACATGCCTAGATCTTCATCTCTTTTAATGTAACACTTGCTACCAAAGACTCTGAAATACTTCACAGTAGGAGTGATGCCAAACCAAAGTTCATAAGGAGTCTTACCAGTATTGCTTCTGATTTGTACTCAATTGAGAGTATAGACTGCAGTGCTGACAGCTTCTCTCCAATAAATCTGAGGAACATTTGCTTCCATCATCATGGTCCTAGATGCTTCCTGGATGGTTCAGTTCTTTCTCTCAACTACTCCATTCTGTTGTGGAGTCCTAAGAGCAGACAACTGTCTCGTTATTCCATGTTTCTCATAGAAGTCTATGAACTCATTGGATGTGAATTCTCCACCTCTATCAGACCTTAGACATTTCAATTTTAATCCAGTTTCATTCTCTACCATAACCTTGAATATTTTGAATTTCTCAAGAGCTTCTGATTTCTCTTTTAGAAAAGTTACCCACATCATCCGAGAATAGTCATCAATTAGTAACATGAAGTATCTATCACCTTGCACACTCCTGATTCTTGTCGGACCACATAAATCAGTATGAACTAAGTCTAATAATCCGGTAGAAGATTGTTTCTTGCTTTTGAATGAGACTCTGCTTTGTTTACCCAACTAACATTCCTTGCACAAACTATTTGTAGGCTTCACCAATTTTGGAAGATCTCTTACAACCTAAGTATTGCTTATCTTGATGATATTATCAAAATTCACATGACACATCCTCCTATGCCATAACCAACTCTGATCAATTTGCACAAATAGACAACTTTTACTAGTACCAACTAAGTGGAAGATGTTACCCTTTGTTTGGGTACCAGATGCAATCTCTGTTCTGGAACTCTCAAAGATCTTGCAGTTTCCATTCTTGAATCTGAGATCATAGCCTTTGTCCACCAACTATCCAACACTGAGAAGATTGTGCTTCAATCCTTCAACATACAGTACATTACCGATTTTGTTCCTTCCATCAAAAGAAATAGTTCCTCTACCTCTGATTCTACCAGCATAATTATCACCAAAATTTACCACTCCTCCTTCATACCTTTCCAAATCAGTGAACTTGTTTTTGTCACCTGTCATATGGTGAGAGCATCCACTGTCAATGACCCAATCATCCTTTTCTTCAACTTGAGTAGCCAGAGCTCTTTCTACAACTTTATGATTGACAGATTCAGAGGGCTTTGGATCTTCTTCCTTGATGGCAATGAACACCTAGTCACTTCTGGATTTGTCTCCTATCTCTGATTCATCATTTTTTACTCCTTCATCATCTCCTTCATGAACATAGTAACAATTCTTTTGGAACCTTGATCTATTAGGATTTGGCCTTGAAAATCTTTCTGGACATCTTGAGGCAAAATGACCAATCTTATTGTAGTTAAAACACTTAAAAAAGAAATTTTCTTTCATACTTACTAGATCCTCTTGGCAGTCTTTTTGCAATAAAGTTGAGCAGTCTCTGCTTTTTCTTCTTCTAGGTCTTTTCTTGCTTTTTCATACCATGATAGTTTCCTTGAAGAGTTCTCTCCTGGATCAAACCTTTGTTTACCTTTTATAGAGGCACTGGCTTTGAATGCTGATTCAGTCTTTGGGGGGGAATCTCCAAACTCAGTTATTTCAAATGCAGCCAGTTTACCAACCAATTGATCTCTTGTGACAGTTGTATGAGCTCTGAATTCTTCAATGGCAACAACTTTGATCTTATAAGAAGTAGGAAGGGATCTAAGAACTTTGCCAACAATCTCATCTTCATCTAAGACTACACCAGCACTTCTAATGCCACATACAATCTCATTTACTCTTGGCATAAAAGTAGTGATATTTTCATCATCTCTCATCTTCAGATTTTCAAATTTCCTTTTTAGACTCTGTAACCTCGTACATTTAACATACTTGTCTCCTTCATGTAGAAGTTCCAGTTTTTGCCAAATCTCAAAAGTAGTTGGTAGGTCAACAATATTTGAAAGCTCTGAGTTAGATAATGTGCTTAGAAGAGCTTCTATAGTCCGTAGATTATTTTCAGCATATGTGATTTCATTTGGGGCTTTCAGACCACCCTGAGGAGGAGTTTACTTTGTTGAAGCCATGTTCTAGTACTGCATTCCCATACATTGTAAATGACATTTCATGTGACTTTTCCAAAGATTGACATTGGTTCCATCGAACTTCAGACTATCCTTCTTGTAGGACGACATCCTGGATCTCCTCAAGCAGTTAGGCTCCTTTTAGAGGAACTTGGCTCTGATACCAATTGTTAGATTCAGGGTAGACAACTGAGAGGGGGGGTGAATTAGTTGTCCAAAACTTTCTTGCAATTTACACACTTAAATTCAGCAGCATAATAATAATTCAATCACGGAAACACAATGCATTGAACCAAGAGCAGAAACACATTAACACACAAGACACCAAGATTTTGACATGGAAAACCCGGTCAAGGGAAAAACCATGAGGTGATTAACCCAAGATTGTATTCTCTGTTAGAAGAATAGAAAGAACAAAATGGCACATGCCAATTAGGGCTCACTGCCCTAGCACACTGCTCACAAGAGGCTCACTGCCTACAAGAGACACACTGTCTACAAAATAGTAAGTATCACATACATGAACTGGAGAGTAGCATCTTCACCATGCTTGATTCAGTTCCATTTAAACCCAATACTTCTTCTCTGCCTTTCGCTCTTCTCCTTGCTACCACACACTCATCTCCACAAGACACACTTTGAAATGACTTCACAATTCCTTATTTATACAAGACATCGACTTAGGAATAATCATCTAAGTCTGCAGACATCTATAAGAACATCTGCAGGATGAGTAACTCATCCGGTCAGCTAGTCTAAGGAAGAACACCTTCAAATGCAGAAGTAATTCTTCAAATGTGAGCATAAACTCCAATGCAGACCACCAACATGAACTAGACATGATCCAAATATCTCCACAAGCTTGCCTGAATCACCAAGAACATCTACACTTCATCTGCTTACTGAAATCCTTCTCTCCTTCATCTAGAACCTCAAGAACATAGTCTGTCATCACTGTCACAAAGGAATAGATGCTTACAGACCTTCAAATAATGAACCAAACAAGTTGACACTTCACAAAGACTTCTTGAACACTTCCTCAAATCCACAGAACAGGGTAATGCATTTTTGGATCTCACCGGACCTGTTTGTATCACTCTGTCACCTCTAAACACCTGTCGGAACTGGTTTTGCTTGAGTGGCCATAACTTCTTTAGATCTTCATATGGACCTCTGAAATCTCTACTGGATCACCTTAAGACACATATCTACAAACCCTTTAAACCACAACCTCTGATACTCATCTTATCTTGGACTTTTTCCTTACTGTCTTCACTGTTCCTGTTATGACCAATTTTCTCAATATCCTCAGCAAACAGATCATCCAATCCTTATCATTAATGCAATAGGAGTATGTTGACATCAATGACAACACCGGTTAGGCCCATACTCGCAACAACAACTTTGCATCGCACCTTTAGGAATTTATGGTCTGGGTGCAAATTTACAACTTATAATATGTCGACTTGACTTTGGCCCGACAACCCTACCTTTTAGACTTCATGGTTCAAATGCAACTTTGCAACATGCAAATTATTGACCAAACTATAATCACAAGACTAGTAATTGTTAATAGCATGCTAAGCTTCAAGATCATAACAACATCATAAGAAAATTAATCCTATACAACACATAATTAGGATTGCCCAAACATGCAAAATCCCTTCTAAGATGATAGGAAAAAACTTACTAAAATGATGCCATACACACATTACAATACAATGAATCTCATCCCTAACATGGATGATTCAAAGTCTAAATAATAGGACCAATAACATTAAATTCAAAACACCAAGATTAATCCTTACTAGATCAACTATAAATTACTTCTCTTTACATGCCTAATAAGCTTATATGGCTAACAAGCCTACTCTAACATGTTAATTAAGCACAATTTAGAGCCAAACTTTCCATGCATCAAACTAAGAAAGGATATGATAGATAGAGAATCTCATTTCATTTTTATAATATAACTCAAAGTTTAATTCACCTAAAAAATTTATTTCGAAATAAGATCAAATTCAACTATTCAATGCATGAGAACAAACCCATTAATCATGCTACAATGACATATCAAAATGATCATAACTTAGTGGAAATAAGAGTTGGATGAGAACCAACCACATCATGAAGTTTCAATTAACATCTACAACATGTACATGGAATAAAAATATCACTTAAGTACTATTTTCCCAAAAGCATGAATAGTAACATCTACGATGCTCAAACGAAGTTACCCACCTACACATACATTTTGTTCCAAAATAAAAAAACATAATAATTATTTCAATTACAAGCTTAGATCGTGTTACATCCCCAAACTTTGACTATGTTTTACTTTTACTTTCATGTGATTAAGTGGATAAGTTATCATAGATTAATGATTTGACGTTTAGGAAAATGTCAGGATAAATCATTGATTTTATGAATTATGATTAATGCATTGAATTGGACATGTGATCAAATGAATTTGAGATTATTTAATTTTGATGTATAATGATTTATTGATGATACACTAATTATAGTTTGTATGAATGTGAGTGTTACTAGGTAATAGATTTCCACCTCCAAGAATGGAAGGAGATCATCATCAGAGAGAAAGGAATAGATGTTTTGGAAGAGACAGGTTTTCCATTTGAGTTCCAAGTTATATATTTAGTGAACTTTCTCGAGATGGGGTATGTATTAGTTAACTTTCCTTGTTGAGTTAATCTCAATCCGACCATTGTTGATTTGTTGTTCAGGATAGGTTTTTGACATCAAACTTCATTGAATTGGTTGAGAGATATTTGGGAAATATTGATGAGGATAGAGTTTATCCTTTCCCCTTTATCGTTCAAACTTTTTGATATATATTTTATTCCTGTGAGTACAAATTTAATTATATTGACATCAGAAAGGTTGCAAGGGGAGAGAAGATCTCAACTCCATACTCGCACCTTGCCATATGATTAATATCGACTTAGTAGGGGTGATAATATTACCATTTTGTTGATAAGTTTTATTTATTTATTTGAATGCTATTATATGGTTAAAGAAAACACATTTATTAAATTATAAATATTTATCTTTTTTGTGGTGAGCCCTCTATGGCATACCCCACCATTACGTGCACGTGGCGAAGCACATTTTCCATTTTTCCACAATAGAGTGGAGTGAGTGGGAAAGACCACTCTTGTTATGTATATAGTCTTGCTTATCGAAGGCATCTCTTTGGATGCATTCTCTCATTTGGAGAGTTTATAGGAAGTACCATTAGATATTCCTGCAAGTGGTATGAGAAGGAAAAATAGTTAACAACCTTCTTTTTGAATGGTGTTTTAAAAAAAAAATATGTAGTTGAGAAAAGAATAACATAGTGTGGTGAGAGTAGAGAGAAAGGCAGTGAAGAGGAGTAAAACAAGAGGATACACAAATGTTGAAATGCGTAAGACAACTGAGAGGGGGGGTGAATCAGTTGTAACCAAAACTTTAAAACCATAAACACATCAACCACTTAATTACTGTTATTGTAATTTAACCATGAAAGCATGAAAACAAAACTTAAACACATTCACACATTCAATACATGAGACACCAGATTTTTACGTGGAAAACTAAATAAAGGAAAAACCATAGTGAGTGTTAGCTCATGATATAAAAGATATATCAAAATTTACAACAAGGCTCACTGCCAATGTTGCTCACTACCAAAAATGCTCATTGCAAAAGAAGCAGCTCACTGCTAACATGCCCACATTTCCCATGCGGTCATGACATGCAACACACATGTCATGTCCACATTTGTCATGTGGTAATGACATGAAATATCAAAAAAATTTCACACATCCCTAGAAACCCCCTCGCATGCCTTAGCATGTTCGGTGGCAATACGCATAAGGCATAAACATGTCAGTCAATTCTCAGGGTAGTGCGATCACATGTACAATCCCCTATGATGATAGCCAACTAGGGGATTATGCGACGCGATGAATGTCGCTATTAGGATTAGGATCGACTTGACCCGAACCCTAAGACTCCTAAATGAGTGATGGGATTTCAACACGAGTCGAAATCAAAACCCTAATTCTAGAACATAAAAAGATTAAATAAGAACTTTATTATTATAACTAGTTTACGAAAACATTAAAATATTAACCAATGCAAGAATTAAATAACTTAAGAAAATTTACCTAGATTCCCAGAAAAATTTGGTAGCATAACGCCACTAGGGCGCATATAGGAATTATTCTAATTTAAAATTCATGCCAAAGAGTTCACTAAATCATTAAAAATGACTAAATTAGTAATTACTCTAGGAAGAATAATTAGTCGCACTAAGGTTCTATAAATCGAGTACTAGGTTAATATAAATTAATAAAAGGTATAACCTCAAAATGCTCATAGTAATTTTTTTTACTAAAACTAAGCTTTAATAATTCACCCATTTGATTATTTAGTCATGAACGTTGCCCCTAAATAGTTGATTACAACCACAACCAACCTCTACAAAAAAATATTATCCTCACTAGCTA
This sequence comes from Cunninghamia lanceolata, assembly GCA_027924645.1. NCBI lineage: Eukaryota > Viridiplantae > Streptophyta > Pinopsida > Cupressales > Cupressaceae > Cunninghamia > Cunninghamia lanceolata. The sequence goes on along the minus strand of BSBN01000508.1, from coordinate 10,525,439 downwards.
GATTATTGGCAAGGTAAAATAAAATTTATTCCAATAAGGAAAAAAAAAAATGTAAATAAAAATCCCCACCCAAATAAATATTTCCCCAAGTCTATAAACCAAAAGTTAATTCCAAAAATAAGAAGGAAAAAGAACAAAGGTCTCCAATTTAAAATTAAATAAAACTTCCACCTCACAATGGAAACTAATATAAAAATCCTCACATGCCCTAAAAGTTCAAAAATAAACTAATAATTTCCTTATGACAAGAGAATCCCTAACCCTACTCTTTATTTTCTCTATTGTTCTCTTTCTCTCTCTCATTTTGCGTTCTCTCATTTTCTTTCCTATCTTGTTGTAGGTCTATGCACAGGGGCAGCCATGGATGAATACCCATGGAGGTATATTTACTGTATATATAATTATTTAGAATGCCCCTTTTTTTTGGATATATATTTTTATTCTGCAAACAAATCAGATATACACAAGAACTGATTGTTTTATTTATATTTTGTTTACAATCAGTTCCTGTGTAAAATCCAGTCAATAGAATACACACACACACACACACATATATATACATAGTTTTCCCAGTTCTTCTATATTTTCCAGCAAACAAAAAGAGTATATATTATGTAATATATATATATATATATGTATATATATGTATATATATATATGTATATGTATATATATATATATATATATATATATATATATATATATACATACTATGTGTTTGAGAGAAACACACACACACACACACACACACACACACACACACACATATATAAAGGTATATACATATTTTTCAATATAAGACATATGAGTATTTCAAATGTGTGCATATTACAACATTCACAAAAAAATAAATTTCATTTTCTAACAACATGATAAATTTCATTTCTGAACTATATACATTTTTTTTAAAGGATAAATCTACAAACCTAAATATTTCATTGTAATGACTTTCTTTCACATGCTACATAAAATTTATCATAGCAATATTAAAGTCAGCCATAAATACATTTTTGCAACAATAACAAGATAGTGTAAAACACTAAAATGTTTTAAACAATACATAATGAGATAGTGATTTCTCTCCTTCCGTTTACACAAACTACACATGGGCCATTTTTGGCCATGGCTCTCAAGTAGCCAAAATAACAATGGACAAGAATCTAAAAGCACTTCCCCAAGCTCCAAATGTCACCAAAATAAACCTATAAGACACTAAAACACATGAGAGAAAATAAAGCCACAAAACTGCTCTCCTCCCTACCATAGACCCACAAATAGGTCACCCTCGATCTTGGAGGTCATCCACACACAAGATTTTCACTCCACAACAATGCAACCACACATAGCAAATAGAACACCCAACCTATGGCTTGACAAACAAAGAAATCCATTTGGGAATGGATTCAATGGGGTAGGAGAGTGGACAACTCTCTACTCAAGAGGTGCACACCACAAATATATTAATCCTCATAAATCTCAAGACTAACAAAGCCTCAAGCCCAAATAAATAATTTCAACACAAACTTCTCAAGGCACTCTTGCCTTCAATAATAATCCCATGCACCTCCAATATACTTAAATGGCCAAAATAACTCAAGTAGAACAAGAGGGTGACCTCGAGGAGGTTCACTCCTCTCCAACCCCTCACATGTTGAGCTTTTCTCCAAATGGAGAGGCTCTTACAAACTCCCTCAAAACCCCACAAGATAAAAATGCAAAAACACTCACAATAAAAACACACAAATAAAGTAAATGCATAAGAAAAGGCTTCAAGCCTTGAATCATACCTTGAAATGCCCAACAATGGAAGATAGTTGCAATAGAGCCTTTCAACTCCACCTCCAAGTCCTTCCTCCAAATGTGCCTAAAAAAAAAAACTCTCCAACTCTCCTCAAAAACCTCAATAAAAATAAAAGATGTCAAAAAAATCAAGAACCCTCTCCCTCTCTTCAAGAGGGAGTAATATAGGCTCTCTTCATGAGACTTGAGGAATGAGAAGGTGACACATGTCACCTTCTCCTTCCTTCTCAAATCCACTTACAAGCTCTATGGAATGTGGAGGTAACACATGTCATCCTCCCATTCCACCAAGCCTTGCCCCCTCCACTTGTGCTCTCTCACACGTGTGAGAGCAAGGTGGAGCCCAAAAAGATGAGGGTACAACAAGTGTCAATATCATATCCTCCCATGAAAGCCCACAAAACTCCAAGGTACTCTCACCCATGTGTGAGAGCCTTGGAGTTGGGTTCTCTACAATTAGGGGTCTTGAGACTCCCCAAGCCTTGAATGCAAGGTACCCCAATGCCTTGGAATGAGGTGTGGATAAGGTTGAAGGTTTGACCCATCCTTCCACTCCTCCCAAACTTCCATTTTCGTCACTTCACTTCAGGGTGAAGTTTAAGTGACCATATGGGAGTTATCCTAGGGTTAGACATGCTCAAATGGGCCCTAGACCCTAGGGGTACAACCCAGGGTCACGTTTAACCCAAATTTAGCACCTTACGAAGTAGAAAATCATATGAAAAGGGGTCACAAAAATTAAAACAAAAATTGAGTCAAATAAACATTACACATTTACAACACTATAATACAATCAACTGAAAATAGGTGGACCTAGCCCAACAGACTCCACACGCAAACATTACAAAAATTTATCATGCAATACATAGTTGATCTTGGTTCCTCTTGGAATTAGAGTGGTTCAACACATGATTCACAAAATGTGTGGGATGATCTTAGATTTTCCATGGCTTGGGAAAATCACCTGCGCACTTAAACAACAAATTAATCCAACATGTATATCATAGCCAAAGCGAGGAAAAGAATACACTCACACCATCGCATAATCATTTAAAACATCATAAAAATCACATCATAATTAGATTCATAATTTGCATTTCTATAAACCATCTCAAGATAAAAATTGCATAGTAAATCCATAACATGATCTCACAACTAGTATCTCTAATAGTATCAGAATGCATATCACATGTCTAATCATCATCAGTGTATTAAAATCAGGATCTAGTATCATCACATCATACTAAGCATAATTAACTAAAAATAAAGGTATATAGTCTAGAAAATTTGCAAATTGGGATCAACAGTTCCCAAATGTCTAAAATGTCTCCAACTATAAATATGAAAAGAGCAAAAATAAGGGAGTGAAATAATAGGCCTCACATCCTCCCCCCTAAGACTAAACTTCCTCCTGGAAGTCATCAAAGAGGTGAGGATAAAGTGTCCTTAATCTAGCTGCATCCTCCCATGTCGCCGTGACCTCATCATACCTGTCCCACTGGACCCTAACCTGGTCCAGCTCTCGACCTTGAAGGCTCAGCGTCCGATGAGCCAATATGTGAATTAGCTCCAATGCCAGCTGCCTGTTTGCCTCTACCTGTAGAGCACTCTAGTCCAATACATGAGATAAATAAGAAATATAACACCATAGTACAGATACATGAAAAACATCATGGATGTGTAACAGGCTAGGTGGCAAGGCTAGACGGTAGGCTACAAGTCCTATCTGCCCCAAGATCTCAAAAGGCCCAACGAACCATGGTGTGAGCTTAGAGCCCTTTCCATAACGGATTGGAGTCTTGTGTGGTTGTAATCTCAAGAATACTCTGTCCTTGATTGAGAAGCTCCGATCTAATCTCTTAGTATTGGCATACTTCTTCTGTCGATCCTGTACATCCTGAAGTCTCTATCTAATCAAGGTCACCTGTTGCTCCATATTATGCACCAGCTTTGGCCCAATAGCAACCTTGTCCTCTATACGGTCCCAACTCAACGGTGTCCTGCAAGGTCTGCCATACAAGGCCTAATAAGGAGGCATACCCAACGAGCTGTGATGCCTATTATTGTAGGCAAAATCAACTAGATATAGATACTCCTCCCATCTAGACTGGAGATCCATAACATACATGTAGAGCATATCCTCTAATACCTGATTCACCCTCTCTGTTTGACCATCTGTCTCAGGGTGATAAGCTGAACTAAAGTTGAGCTGTGTGCCCAACGCCTGCTGTAGAGCCCTCTAAAAGGCTGATGTGAACACTGAGTCTCTGTCAGAAATGATGCAGTGAAGTACCCCATGTAATCTAACAATGTCATCTAAGAATAATCTCGCCACTGATGGTGCATTGTACGTCATGTGTATAGGTGAGAAATGTGCCACCTTGGTCAACTTGTCAACCGTCACCATGATGGCATCATGGCGATGAGATGACATAGGAAGACCAACTATGAAATCCATGGAAATGGTGTCCCATTTCCACTCTAGTATTTCGTGAGGGTATAAAAGACCTACTAGATGCTGATGCTCGGCCTTGACCCTCTGGCATTCAAGGCATCGAGAAACATACTCTGCAATATCTCGTCTCATACCTACCCAATGGTATAGCTATCGCAAGTCCGCATGCATCTTCTTCACCCCTGGGTGTGCTGCATAAGGAGCTCTATGAGCCACTAAAAGAACTACTGCACGTAGGTCACCTGCATGGGGTACATAGATGCAATGTCGATGTCTAAGTAGACCATCTTCCTCAAAGGAATATCCTGCAAACTTGCCTACAAGGGCCCTCTGTGACTGGATCTCCTACTGCACCTCAAGAAACCACTCATCCTCAGGCAGATGCTGTATGATGCACCCTCTCAAGTCCACACTCAAGGTCAAGGTCAGGATCTCGTGGTGCCTCTGATTTAATGCATCAACAACCACGTTCTCATTCCCTTTGATGTAGTGGGCATCAAAGTCATACTTGCAAAGAAACTCCATCCAACGCTGCTGGTGGGCGTTCAGATTCGGCTGCATGAATATGTACTGAAGACTGTGATGATCTGAATGAAGCTCAAAGCGACAACCTAGTAGAAAGTGTCTCCAACGAACCAGAGCATGAACCACTGCTGTGAGCTCTAAATCATGAGTGGGGTAGTTTATCTCATGGGTCTTGAGCTTTTGTGACTCATACGCGATCGCTCTACCACCCTGCATAAGTACAACTCCCAAACCCTCTAGTGATGCATCAGTACAAACCATGAAATCCATTGTTGGATCAGGAACCACTAGGATGGGAGCATTGGTAAGACGCTCCTTGAGGACCCCAAAGGCCCTCTTGCACTACTCAGTCCAAGTGAAGCTCTTCCCTTTTCGCTGAAGGGAAGTGATGGGGTGTGCTATCCTAGAGAAGCCCTCTACGAATCTGCGGTAATACTTGAATAACCCCATGAAACTCCTGACCTCAATCACACTGGTGGGTGCTGGCCAATCCCTGATAGCCCTGATCTTCAATGGATCTATGGAGGTACCATCGCCAGACAGGATGTGCCCCAGATACTGCACCTCAGATTTGAAAAAGTCACACTTCACCAAGTTGCCATAAAGATGTTACTCTCTCAAGCATTGTAGAACCTGATGTAAGTGCTCCTCATGCTCCTCCCTAGTCTGTGAGTAGATCAAAATATCATTAAGGAATATGATCATGAACTGATCCAAGTAAGTATGGAACACCCTGTTCATGAGACTCATGAACACTGTAGGGGCGTTCGTCAAGCTGAAGGGTACCAGAGTGAACTCATAGTGGCCATATCGAGTCTGAAAGGTGGTCTTATGGATGTCCACCTTTGTGATGCACAACTGATGATAACCAAACTTTAGGTCTATCTTAGAGAACACTCTGGCTCCATGCATCTGGTCGAAAAGATCATCAATCCTAGGCAGCGGATAATGGTTCTTCACTGTCACCTTATTAAGCTATCTATAATCCATGCATAGTCGAAGAGACCCATCCTTCTTCTTCACGAAGATGACTGGTGTGTCACAAGGTGAAATGCTAGGTCTGATGTGTCCCTTCTCGAGCAACTCCTCTAACTACAACTTGAGCTCCGTGAGCTCATTAGTGGTCATCCTGTAGGGTGCACGAGACACTAGCTCGACACCCGACACTAGATCAATGTGGAAGTCTACCTCTTTGCGAGGTGGCATACCTAGTAACTCGGGTGGAAAGACATCAACAAAATCCCTCAAGATGGGATGGTCATCTAATGACGCCTCTAGCTCATCCTCTGATCTGTCGCTAACAGTGATGGCAAACAATTGACATCCCTTCCGCATGCAACGCTTAAGCTGCTAAGCAGATATTATACAAACTTCCATGGGCTTTTGAATACCCACTACCTCAACTGACGTGCCATAATCATCTAAGTAGCAAATCACCTTTCAATGACAATCGAGCTTGGCTCTATGAGCCGCAAGCCAATCCATGCCTAACACCACACCATAGGATCCTAAGGGCATAACCCTAAGGTCGCATAATGTAGTGAAGGCCCCCAATGATAACTCACAATCCTGAACCAAATTATGTATTGCCATCTTGGCCCTAGAAGCCAACTCAACCTCCCACCTATTGCCCTGCCTAGAGGCCATCAGCCTACAACGCTCCACTAACGATGGAGATATAAATGAATTAGTAGTGCTAGAGTCAAATAAAATAGCAATGGGAACATCCCCAATCATACCTACTGTCTTGATCACTGAGGCCTAGAAGTCAGCCTGGCAGTTATCAACCACTGCAAACATATGGTGGGACCTACCCACATCTCCAATTATCTGTTTTGATACCAAATGTCATGCCCACATTTCCCATGTGGTCACGACACACAACACACATGTCATGTCCACATTTGTCATGTGGTCATGACATGAAATATTAAAAAAAATCCATGCATCACTAGAAACCCCCTTGCACGCATCAGCGTGCTTGGTGATAATTCACATAAGGTGTAAACATGTCAGTTAATTCTTGGGGTAGTGCGATCACATGCACAATCCCCTGTGATGATAGCTGACTAGGGGGTTATGTGACGCGATGAACATCGCTATTAGGGTTAAGATCAATTTGACCCAAACCCTAAGATTCCTAAATGAGTGACAAGATTTCGACATGAGTCAAAATCAAAACCCTAATTCTAGACCATAAAAAGATTAAATAGAACTTTATAATTATAACTAGTTTATGAAAACATTAAAATATTAACCAATGCAAGAATTAAATCACTTAAGAAAATTTACCTAGATTCTCAGAAAAATTTGGCAGTATAATGCCACTAGGGCATATATAGGATTTATTCTAATTTAAAATTCATGCCAAAGAGTTTACTAACTCATTAAAAATGACTAAATTAGTAATTATGCTAGGGAGAATAATTAGTCGCACTAAGGTTCTCTAAATCAAGTACTAGGTTAAATTAAATTAATAAAAGGTATAACCTCAAAATGCTCATAGTAAATTTTTTTTTATTAAAACTAAGGCTTAGTAATTCACCCCATTCGATTATTTAGTCATGAATGTTGCCCCTAAATAGTTGATTACAACCACAGCCAACCTCTACAAAAAAAATATTATCCTCACTAGCTAGATTATTGGCAAGGTAAAATAAAATTTATTCCAATAAGAAAAAAAGAAATAAATGTAAATAAAAATCCCCACCCAAATAAATATTTCCCCAAGTCTATAAACCAAAAGTTAATTCCAAAAATAAGAAGGAAAAAGAACAAAGGTCTCCAATTAAAATTAAATAAAACTTCCACCTCACAATGGAAGATAATATAAAAATCCTCACATGCCCTAAAACTTCAAGAATAAACTAATAATTTCCTTATGACAAGAGAAGCCCTAACCCTACTCTTTATTTTCTCCATTATTTTCTCTCTCTCTCTCTCTCTCACATTTTGTCTTCTCTCATTTTCTTTCCTATCTTGTTGCAAGTCTATGCACAGGGGCAGCCATGGATGAATACCCACAGAGGTATATTTACTATATATATAATTATTTAGAATGCCATTTTTTTTGGATATATATATATTCTACAAACAAACCAGATATACACAATGATGAATATATATATATATATATATATATATATATATATTTATGGTTTAATATACAGGGCAAATAACGAAACCACAAGAAATACTGTCAAGGGCCGAATGAAGGCTCAAGGAGTGGCCGTTAGAGAGGACGACACCGCTAATCACATGCATCGTAGGTTTTAGGGAAGGCAAGGATGGGGTGGGGAGGGGGGGTTGAATCCTCCCCACACCCAAAGTTTTACATACTTAAAAAAAAAACATAAGACATAGATCTGAAATAGAATGGTGTGGTGGGGTTTCAAACCCCCCCACGCCCACTGCGCCCTCCTCTGCTACAAACGGTGCCTACAACAGATAAAAAAGAATGATTCCCTTTTTTTATATATTATATAAAATATTTTAGTGGATAAATAGATCTATATATATATACACACAAAATGGAATGTATACACAGTTTGTAAACAAAATATAAATAACACAGTTAGTTGCTGTGTAAAATCCAGTCAATAGAATATATAATAACATTTATGTAAATATATATAAGTCTCGATCATTGAGGCCTGGAAGTCAGCCTAATAGTTATCAACTACTACAAACATACAGTGGGACCTACCCACATCTCCAACTGTCTACTCTGATCCTCCTACACTAGGTTGTCCCCCTGCTGTAAACCCCTGTGGGCACTCTCTGGCTAAATGTCCTGCTCCACCACAAATATAGCAAATAGAACACCCAACCCATGGCTTGACAAACAATAAAATCTATTTGGGAATGGATTCAATGGGGTAGGAGAGTGGACAACTCTCTACTTAAGAGGTGCACACCACAAATATACTCATCCTCATAAATCTCAAGACTAACAAGGCCTCAAGCCCAAATAAATAATTTCAACACAAACTTCTCAAGGCATTCTTGCCTTCAATAATAATCCCATGAACCTCCAATATACTCAAATGGCCTAAATACCTTAAGTAGAACAAGAGGGTGACCTCGAGGAGGTTCACTCCTCTCCAACCCCTCACATGTTGAGCTCTTTTCCAAATAGAGAGGCTCTTACAAACTCCCTCAAAACCCCACAACATAAAAATGCAAAAACACTCACAATACAAACACACAAATAAAGTAAATGCATAAGGAAAGGCTTCAAGCCTTGAATCCTACCTTGAAATGCCCAACAATAGAAGATAGTTGAAGTAGAGCCTTCCAACTCCACCTCCAAGTCCTTCCTCCAAATGTGCCTAAAAAAAAAAAACTCTCCAACTCTCCCCAAAAACCTCAATAAAAATAAAAGATGTCAAAAAAATCAAGAACCCTCTCCCTCTTTTCAAGAGGGAGTAATATAGGCTCTCTTCATGAGACTTGAGTAATGAGAAGGTGACACATGTCACCTTCTCCTTCCTCCTCATATCCACTTGCAAGCTCCATGGAATGTGGAGGTGACACATGTCACCCTCCCATTCCACCAAGCCTTGCCCCCTCCACTTGTGCTCTCTCACACATGTGTGAGAGCAAGGTGGAGCCCAAAAAGATGAGGGTACAACAAGTGTCAATATCCTATCCTCCCATGAAAGCCCACAAAACTCCAAGGTAATCTCACCCATGTGTGAGAGCCTTGGAGTTGGGTTCTCCACAATTAGGGGTCTTGAAGACTCCCCAAGCCTTGAATGCAAGGTACCCCAATGCCTTGGAATGAGGTGTGGATAAGGTTTAAGGTTTGACCCATCCTTCCACTCCTCCCCAAACTTCCATTTTCGTCACTTCACTTTAGGGTGAAGTTTAAGTGACCGTATGGGAGTTATCCTAGGGTTAAACATGCTCAAATGGGTCATAAACCCTAGGGGTACAACCCAGGGTCACTTTTAACCCAAATTTAGCACCTTAGGATGTAGAAAATCACATGAAAAAGGGTCACAAAAATTAAAATAAAAATTGAGTCAAATAAACATTACACATTTACAACACTATAATACAATCAACTGAAAATGGGTGGACCTAGCCCAATAGACTCCATATGCAAACATTACGAAAATTCATCATGTAATACATAGTTGATCTTGGTTCCTCTAGGAATTAGATTAGTTCAACATGGGATTAACAAAATGTGTGGGATGATCTCTAATTTTTTGTGGCTTGGGAAAATCACCGTGCACTTAAAAATAGATTAATCCAACATGTATATCATAGCCGAAGCAAGGAAAAGCATACATTCACACCATCGTATAATCATTTAAAACATCATAAAAATCACATCATAATTAGATTCATAATTTGCATTTCTATAAACCATCTCAAGATAAAAATCACATAGTAAATCCATAACATGATCTCACAACTAGTATCTCTAATAGTATTAGAATGCATATCACATGTCTAATCATCATTAGTGAATCAAAATTAGGATCTAGTCTCATCATATCATACTAAGCATAATTAACCAAAAATAAAGGTATATAGTCTAGAAAATCTACATATCACAATTAACAGTCCCCAAATGTCTAAAATGTTTCCAACTGTAAATATGAAACGAGCAAAAATAAGGGAGTGAAATAATAGGCCTCACAACTGTCTGTGGTTGGCTCACTGCCAGAGTTGGTGAACAGAGATAGTAACATCTACACTATGCCAAGGTTCACTTCCATTGAAGCACAATAATTTTCCTCCACTCTACTTTACTTATTTACTTTGCACTTATCTTTGCATCTTCACATTCTACCACAACATTCACAATCATCGACCTTTGGAACAATCTCCAAGGTTGGCGTACATACATATTTAGCCAATATTCAAATTAGGTCTAGTCTTAAACGGATTGAGGGAGAAAAAAAATGAATTTGGATGATGCCAAGCCTTAGCTAGGACTCAAATGCAATTTTCCATGCAACAACATGCTTTAGAAACTTCGAAGCACAACCGCAAGTAGTGAGAACAACCAGGTTGGCCAAGACTGGAGTTAACACTAAGACTTTTAGGAACACGCTTCATGCACGATGTAGATTATACTTTCTAAACCAATCAAAAGGTAGGAACATGATCTAGAGACTCCCACAAGCACGTTATAATCACCAAGAAGATCCACACAACCTCTAAACACTTTATCCATAAGATTCTTCAAAATAGAGCACTTGAACATTATTGTCAGCAACTGTCATAAAGGAAAGATCGCTTGCAGAGCACCAAATCATGAACCACTTGAATTGAAGGCACACAACATCATCACAAACTTAATTCCAAAATTGCAGACTGTGAAACTTAAATGCAGAGAAATGAGGAGCAAAATACTTTCTCCCTATCACCATTAAATACACAGAAAAAATAGTTTTTACTCTGGTGAACAGAACTCGCTCAAATCTTCACACCGGAGGCTCAAACTTGAAACATAGCATCTACAGACATCACTTAACATTACTTCCAATCCACAAACAAAGTTATTCAATCTACAAGGAATGCGGAGCAAAACACTGCACTATTTTGATAGATAAAGCAATCTGCACTTGTACTAATTCCTCAAATACTTGTTCAAACTTTATTCAAATAACTTCCTTAGGTGTTGACATCAATGACAACACTTACTGCTCATACTTGCAACAATCTCCCCCTTTGTCATTGATGGCAACACATGATGTGAAAAACCATCAAGACATATAATCTTGCTTTGCTTCTTTACTCCCCCTTAGTTGATGCGCTCTCTGCCTGTAACTTTCTTCTTAGGTTTTTCACATGAACTTCTCTCCCCCTTTGACATCAATGGAAAAGGGTGCCAGACCTTTTCTTTCTCTTTACTACACAACCTTTTCTTTCTCTTTACTACACAACTCCCTCTATCATCAACACTGCAACACTTACTGCTCTTGATCAAAATCTTTTACCTACTGTCCTTAAGGAGTAGCCTTCAAAACATCAATCCAGATTAAAAGATGAAACTTTGAACACCATTGGATTGATGCATTCCTTATGCATCTTTAGTTTAGAGTAGGAGGGGTAATAACCCCTAACTTCTCCCTAAGACACTCAAAAGTAACCTTAGGTAGAGGCTTAGTGAAAATATCTAGAAACTGATCCTTTTTAGACACATACTCCATATTTACTTCATTCTCTATTACCTTTTCTCTTAGAAAGTGATACCTTATTGATATATGCTTTGTTCTTGAGTGCATCACTAGATTCTTTGAAATGTTTATTGAAAGGAAGTTAGGTGTGCAGAAATTGCTTCCTACACTAATCTAATGAGGGGAGGAGAGTGCAAATTTAATGTTATCCTTACTATTACAACAATGTTAAACCACTAATAGAGGTATTGTAGCAAACATATAAACAAGAAAGTGAGACAAAAGAAGAGAGACACAAGATATACATGGGGAAAACCCTTATAGAGTGAAAAACCCCACACTCCAAAACCTACATAATGTATTATCAAAACTAAAATAGTTTACAATGCACTTGCAATGCAAGCTCTCAAGAGTCTTCGACACTCATATCTAGAGACAAACCGGCAGCATAACAGTACCCATCAAACCTGTAATACATCTCCTCCTCCAAGCACCTATTTATATAGAAAATACAAGGCAAAATTGCCTCTATCTTGGAATGGGAGTCCAACTTGTCCTCATGGCCCAAAAGCCATGCCTATGGACACTTGGTCAACATTGTAAGATGCATTTGACACTTGTCCACACACCCCATCCCAAAGAGGTTGCCTATTTCCAAAATGGGCTATGATAGATGCTCTTGCGACTCTTACGACTGTCATAGAATCTGTCATAGCAGTTACAACTTACAGCTGTAAGAGAATCTGTCATACACAGGATATAAATAGCATATTCTCCAACATGTCATAGTCCACCTTGGGGTGCCCAAAGATGCCTTTTTCAAAGATGCTCTTTGACACATGTCTTCACCTACAATAGAATCTCCTATTTCTAACTGTTACATGTCATAACTTTGCCATAGGAATTTGTCATGACCGTTACGGTCAATATTCCCTTACACTACATCCAAGATGCTGACACATGGAAAAATATTCCTACAATAAAGTGGGACACCTATCTCCTCATATGAGGACAAAATTACAAGTTGTCATCTTCCATGTAGTATGACACATCACCGTGCCACATCCCACAAGATGACAATATGAATTTACAATTTAATTTACAACATAGGCAATAAATAAATAAATACAATGAAAATAATACAAGGAATTACCAAGGTTGAGACACCTTAATTCCCAACATTCTCCCACTTGTCAAACACCTTGTAAGAGCCAATAGAATTAACAAGATTTAACTGCTATAGGCCGAGAGGCCCATAGACTCTGAACACCATCTGAACTTCTCTGTGCCCACTGGCTTCATCAATGCATCTGCAACATTCTTCAAAGTATCTACCTTCTCCAAATTTACATTCCCATCCTCTACTGTGTCTCGCATGAAGTGAAAGTGTACATCAATATGCTTTGTTCTGGCATGGAAAGTTGGATTCTTCGCAAGGCAAATTGCACTCTAACTGTCACAACAAATCATAATCCGTCTTGCATCAACACCAATATTTGAACACAATCTTATAAGCCAAATGGATTCCTTACAAGCATAAGTTGCAGCCATATACTTAGCTTCTGTAGTGGACAAAGCAACCATAGGTTGTCACTTACTCATCCAACTAATTGCACCACCAAACATTGTGAGCACATATGCACTGGTGGATCTCCTACTATCAATATCACCTGTCCAATCAGAATCCACAAATCCACAAATACAAACTGAATGCGGAGGTCCTGTAGCATTTCCATGATAGCAAATGGAATACTCAGAAGTGCCCTTCAAATATCTGAACACTCGCTTAACTGCATCCCAATGTACCCATCTAGGATTAGCCATAAATCAACTAAGGATTCCCACTGCTTGGGCAATGTCTGGTCTTGTGCAAACCATGGCATACATCAAACTGCCAACAACACTAGCATAAGGTACTCTGCTCATGTCCCCCACCTCACTAGGAGATTTTGGACAATCACTAACAGATAACTTTGTCCCCAATGAAACAGGAACACACAATGGTCTACAATCTGCCATGCTAAACCTATCCAACATGGTCTTCACATACTTACTCTGGCTTAACCAAAGTTTTCTATTTGTTCTGTCTCTTTTGATATCCATTCCTAAAATGTACCTGGTTGCCCCTAAATCTTTCATTTCAAACTATGTTGCCAACTGAGACTTAAAATCAGAAATCTTATTCTTACCCTTCCCAATCAGCAACATATTATCAATATATAATGCAACAATGAGATACGATCACCATCAAACTTATAATACACATAGTGATCCGATTTCGATCTCACAAATCCAATTTACAACACAAAGGCATCAAACTTCAAGTACCACATCCTACGAGACTACTTCAAACCATACAAAGACTTTTTCAATTTACAAACCAAATTTTCTTTACCTTTCACTATGTAATGCTCTGGCTGTGACATGTAGATTTCTTCCTCCAAATCACCATGAAGGAAAGATGTCTTCACATCCATCTATTCTACCTCTAACTCATAAGAAGCTACAAGAGATAATATAAATCTAATGGATGTTAACTTTACAACGGGAGAGAAAATTTCACCATAATCAATTCCCTCCACTTGTGAATACCCCTTCGCAACCAATCTAGTCTTGTACTTTTCAACACTGCCATCTGCATAGAATTTCTTCTTGAACACCCATTTGCATCCAACAGGTTTCCATCCATCAGGAAAAGGCACCAAGTCCCATGTTTTGTTCTTTTCCAAAGAAGCCATCTCATCCTCCATGGCCTCCTTCTAGGAACCTGCATCTTTCATGCCCATAGCCTCTTTCATAGTTCTAGGCTCATAAGTGTTAGTAAGTAAAGCAAAAGCACAACTAGAATCAAGTAATGAATAACCAAACCTATCAGATTACTTTCTTGTTCGTGTAGACCTCCTCAATGGCTGAGGTTGATGTTCTGCTTCTTCTAAGCTTTCAGAGTTGCTAGAGCTCTCCTCATCATTAGGTCTCACAAGGTCTGTCTGTTTAGTCCTCTTAGGGGTAGAAGGAAACTGAACCACTTCCTCTTTCTTTTCTGTATGTTATGGTTGTAGAACAACAAAAGAAGATGTTAGCTCTCTAAAGATAACACTTCTACTATACAACACTTTTTCAACCACTGGATCCCAAAGCTTGGATCCTTTCACACTGACACCATAGCCAATGAAAATACTTTTAACATCCTTGTTCTCCAATTTAGACCATTTCTCCCTAGGCACATATGCATATGCCTCACAACCAAAAACATGAAGATGTCTAATTAAAGGCTTCTTACCAGACCACACCTCTATGGGTGTCTTACCAACAAGAGATGACGTAGGAGATCTATTTACCAGATAGAAAGCAGTGGCAACAGCTTCAACCCAAAACTTTTGTTTGAGGCTTGCTCCACTAAGCATGCTCCTAGCCTTCTCCATCAGTGTTCTATTCATCCTCTTTGCAACTCCATTTTACTGCGGGGTATATGGAGTTGTCTTATGCCTTTCAATCCCTTGCTCTTACAGAACTTATCAAATTTTGCTGAACAAAACTCACCACCGTTGTTAGTTCTCAAACACTTAATCTTTTTACTAGTCTGCTTTTTAGCAAAGGCTTTAAACTCTTTAAACTGACTAAAGACTTCAGTCTTTCTTCTAATAAAATAAACCCATGTCCTTCTACTGTAATCATCTATGAAAGATACAAAATATATAGATTTTGAAATTGAAGGAACATTAACAGGACCAAACACATCAGAATGAATAAGATCCAATACACCAAAAGACTTGTGAGAACTAGAGTAAAACTGAACATGGTTTTGCTTTCCATAAATGCAATGTTCACAAAAGTCAAACTTGAGATTACAATCATTTAACCCCTCAACGAGGTTTTATTTTTAGGGTATGCAGACCCTTCTCACCAATGTGTCCATATCTCAAATGCCATAACATAGTCTTTTCAACAGGAAGCTTAGCTTCCATAGCATGTGCACTACCATCAGAACTAGTTACAACAGATTTCTTCACTACTTGTTCAGATGGTGGGGATGAAGTGACTACAGCTCGTTTCTTTGAGTCAGAAGAACTATTGCACTACGAAGTGCATGCCTCTAGCTAAAATAGAGTACCTCTCTAAGTACCCTTCACAAGCACCATAGATCCTCTAGTCATCTTGCATCCATTGTTCAAAAAGACAACTTGCACACCTGCATCATTCAACATACTTACAGAAAGAAGGTTCTGTACAATTTCTGGAATGTGCATAACTCCAGTGATCCCCTTCACTCATCCATCAGGGAATCAGATTGAGATTCTTCCATGACCAAAAATCTTTAGATGAGAGTTGTCACCCAGGTACACTCTTCCACCATCGAAATCTTCATATTTCATGAACTAGTCTTGATGTGAAGTCATGTGGAATGATGCACCAGAATCAATCAACCACACATCATCAGATGCATGGGTGACCAAGGCTGCGATGAAGGCATCACCATCATCTTATAACTCCTCAGAATCTGAATCAAAATGTTTCTTCTTCTTTTTCTTCTCCTCTTTGCATTCCTTTTAGAAATGCCTAGTTTTTCCACAGTTCCAATAGAGAGCCTTGGACTTTCCAAGAGATTTGGATCTCCCACAGGATTTGGATATGCCCTTCTCAGCTTTCTTGTCTTTCTTCTTCCCTTTCTCCTTGGGTCTTTCACAAACTGCAAGAGCCTCTTTGGTTGATTCAGATGTCTTCCTCCGTATTTCTTTAGATAACAGTGAGGAAACCACATCTTCCATCTTGAAGGTGGTAGTGGTGCTTCTGATAGCCATGACAAGATAATCCCATGAATCTGGCAAAGAACAAAGTAGGGTTATGCAACGATCCTCCTCCTCCATTTTCACAACCACAGATGTCAACTGTGTAATGTCATGTTGGAAGCATTCATGTGATCCGTAACAGATCCTCTATCTTCCATCTTCAGAGTGAACAACTTCTTTTTCAAGAAGAGTTTGTTTACCAAGGACTTGGCCTGATAAACATCACCCAACTTCTTCCAAAGATCTTTCGTGCTCTTCTCCTAATGGACATTCAATAGGATATAGTCAGCTAAATAGAGTCTTATGAGACCCTTAGCCTTCTAATCTTTGAGGTCCCAATTAGCTTGTGACATTGTTGTAGGTTTCACACCAGATATTGTTTCCCATAGGTCACAATCAACAAGTAGGTCCTCCATCTTTAGTTTCCACAACTCGAAATTAGTGCCATTGAATTTCTTAGCCTCTAACCTTCTGGATGTGGTTGCCATCTCCTTGCTACAACAAGATATAGAATACTCTACACAACACTCCCACTCAACCTAAGATTATCTCAAAAAACCCCTACCCAACAACTAGGACCAAAGGTGATTAAGCTCTGATACCAACTGAAAAGAAGCTAGGTGTGCGGAAATCACTTCCTACACAAATCTAATGAGGGGAGGAGAGTGCAAATTCAATTTTATCTTTACTATTACAGCAATGTTAAACCACTAACAGAGATATTGTAGAAAACACATAAACAAGAAAGTGAGACAGAAGAAGAGAGACACATGATATATGTGGGGAAAACCCTTATCGGGTGAAAAAACCCACACTCCAAAACTTGCACAATGTATTATCAAAACTGAAATGATTTACAATACACTTGCAATGCAAGCTCTTAGGAGTCTTCGACACTCATATCTGGAGACAAACCGGCAGCATAACAGTACTTGTTAAACCTGTAATACATCTCCTCCTCCAAGCACCTGTTTATATAGAAAATACAAGTCAAAATTGCCTCTATCTTGGAATGGGCATCCAACTTGGCCTCATGGCCCAAAACCCATGCCTATGGACACTTGGTCAACATTGTAAGATGCATTTGACACTTGTCCACACACCCCATCCCAAAGAGGTCACCTATTTCCAAAATGGGCTATGACAGATGCTCTTACGACTCTTACAACCGTCATAGAATCTGTCATAGCAATTACAACTTACAGCTGTAAGAGAATCTGTCATACACAAGATATAAATAGCATATTCTCTTACAACATGTCATAGTCTACCTTGGGGCACTGAAAGATGACTATTTCAAAGATGCTCTTTGACACATGTCTTCACCTGTCATAGAATCTCCTATTTCTGACTCTTACATGTCATAACTTCGTCATAGGAATCTGTCATGACCGTTACAGTCAATATTCCCTTACATAACATCCAAGATGCCAACACATGGAAAAATATTCCTACCATAAACTGGGACACCTATTTCCTCATATGAGGACAAAATTACAAGTTGTCATCTTCCATGTAGGATGACACATCACCGTGCCACATCCCACAAGATGACAATATGAATTTACAATTTAATTTACAACATAGGCAATAAATAAATAAATACAATTAAAATTGTTGACTTGTTTTGCCTCTGCCCAGAGTTAAACAGTTCATCTTGCATTTTTCTTTGAAAATCCTTTAGAAATAACCATACAAGGTGTAAGTCTTCCAAGTACTCATGCATGCCTAGTTAAAAACTCCCAAGCTCTTTCCTAAAGATTCCCTGCAAGAAACCCAGAAAAACTCAGAAATCTTTTAGCCTCAAGTATTTTCTATCGCTGGGATTTCTCACATTTTATAACTTGTATTTGTATGTACATTTGCATATACATTCGCCTTTGTACATACAAAGGAATATGCAAAGGGTATATACAAGGCAAAATGTACATTGGTGAGCTTGCAAAATTTCCATCGGCCTTTGAAAATGGTGAAAAAATGAGTTGTATGCATTTTTCAATGAATATCGGGCCTGCATATACATTGGAAAATCTTTCGTAGATCCCTGGAATATTCAGCAAATGTATATCAAGATTGATGTATATCGGTTTGTATGTTTGCACATACAACGTAATATACAATAAAAACATACAAGGCCGACTTAGATACATGTGCTACAGTGGAATACATGTCGCCAACATACATTCGCAATATATAAAGACAAAGATGCATTTGCTACAGTGTCTTGTATTTTTTTTACTTTGTATGTTTTAACATGCATTCGCCGATATACAAAGTCAATGCAATTGGTGGGGCCCGCGCATATACAAAGAAGATTGTATGTCTTCTACATACATACAGATGCATCTGCTATAGTGGAATGTACATTCGGCCTTGCATGTTTCTTTGTATATTTCACTTGTATGTTTTGCACATACAAGTGAAACATACAGAGAAGCATGCAAGGCCGAACGTGCAAAAGTTAGGGCTTTCAACATACAAAGCTGATAAAGAAAGGTTTATATACAATCCGGACCCGATTGCATTTTTAACTTGTTTTATAAAGTCTTCGGGTCCGCCTTGTATATGGGTGATTTTATATTGTGATATACAAGTCAGAGATACAAGGGTTGTATGCAAGGCAGACTTGAATCGAAGATCAAATTCAACATTTCAGGTCTCGGGTCTGCCTTGTATATGTATAAGTGTTTTGTATATTTGAACATGCAGGGAAATATACAAAGAAAGGATGCAAGCCAGATTTCAAATGGATATACATTTTGGTTGAATGCAGTGATTGAGTCCGTAGTTGCATGTATATTGAATTGTATGTTTGCATATACAAGCTAATATGCAAGGGGTCATATACAAGGGTCATCAGCCAGACATAATGCATCGGTAGCTCAGTTTATAGTCATTCCGACCACCGATAAGCAGATACAGTTTTCAACGATGGATTTAGGACCAGCCCAGTGACTGATTAGGCGATGCCACATGGCAGGGGGCGGCAGATGCAAACATACAAAGACAAATTCAAATGCATATTGTATAAAGTTTTCAAAGGGGTATTTTAGCACCAAAAGCAGAGCATATACCAAGGAAATTTTGGCATGACTTTATGCATCGGCGGCTCGACTGAAGGTCATTCCGACAGCCCGATGCAGCTCGATACAAGGCCCTTTGCACATACAAATGCAGTTTTTAGAGGGCGATATACACACAGGTGCAAAGCGATATATATAGGCAGTTGACCAAAACTTTGACCACCTGTATCTCCTCCATCCTAGTGAATTTTGAGATGCTGCAAAAGGCAAACATGCTTGTTTTTATCTCCTCTTTCATTTGGCGTTCTTTTTGGGGGGTTTTCTTCCACTTTCAAATTTTAGATCTGGTGTTGCATGCCATGGACAACTAGACGTTTCAGCAACAACTTTTAGCAGATGAAGATATTCTTGGGGCATTCATTGCTGCACCAAGATGAAGCAGCTCGCATTGATGATCAAAAATATCTTTCCACCGTCCTCTTTCAAATATTTTCATCTTTTCTACTGTAGATCGATGAGTAAGCTGCCTGCATTAAAGGCTCAAAATATCTCGTATCCACCCAATGCCAGATTTTGACACCATGACTGATGCAGCTGGACTGGCATTAATGTAGATATTTTCAGAGACAGCTCATAGAGTGATTTTTGTAGCTACCCTAGGTTAGTTTTGGAATGCTATATATATATGCATTCGTATGTTGTAAATAAGGTTGGAAATTTTTTGGCATCCTGGTCTTTCTATTTCTAAACAGAGTTTTCATATACTGTAACCTTGCCTCTTTGTCAAATATATGCAAGTTATTTTTACCTCTTTACTAATTTTTCTGGTTCTGTGTGAATCCGCATATGGTTTGTCTGTGAATGTTATATTCCTCTCAATCATATTGCTTCTCGCCTCTACTAGAGTCATCTAACCTGTGTATGCCTACTTGCCATATTCTGATTGTGTTGTGCATCCTTCAGTTTTGTGGAAGTTTCTTTAAATTTGTCTGGTGTATCACCCTTTTATGTTTTCAAGCTTTTATTCATTTTCATTACAAGCATTCTCTCTCCATTTCCCCCCAAAATTTAGTAGTTTCAAGTGATAGCTTGACAAGGAATCCGACCTTCTCCGGAGGTTTGATCTCATTTAACAAAGTCCCACACTTAGAGATCAATCCCATGTTATTCTAGTTTGTAGAACTTTAACAACTTCATGCAAGGGTGCAAAAATGGGTGATAACAGCTTCTGGCACGCCCGATGGGACCAGTTCGATGAACTTCTCATCAAAATACTGAGAGATTTGGTGTTGCTCCTAGTATTACCAGTCTTTGGAGGCAATGTAAAGAACACCATGGTGACTCTACTGATCAAATCAGCTGGTTTCAGCAGCCCAAGTACCTAAAATTTTATCAAAGGTCAGGATTTTGGTGATTTTCCTGGTCCTTTCAGCTTCCAGAAGCATCTCAATCACCTGGTGACTCCCTCTCTAGTATGTATCCAGTTTCTCCTTGGTTGCAGACCTATTTTTCTCTTATTCTGACATTTTCATGATTATCCAGCATCTAGATGCTATAGAATGTCAGAATTTTATGGGAATTATGGCTATTCCCCTACCCCTAATCAAAATATAGGCTATTGGCCCCCATATCAGCAATACCAGGCCCCAAATTCCTCTGCTTTTATGCCATATAGCCCTGCTATTGCAGAATATCAGCATCCTCATGATATTTGCCTTCCTCCCACCCCTAATGTTGCCCTTGAGAATATTGACACTTTCAATGAGCTCATGAGCAGTTTTCTAGGGCTAGGTGGAAATCTAGATAACACCAAAAGAGCAGCAGGATATAGCTGGCCTCAACATTTTTATGATCTCAGCATCATTAGCATGTATGGTCTCAAGAAGCTGTCTCTAAATTTAAATAGGGAGGCTGATGAATTTATAGAAGTGTTAAAACGTGACCAGCAGCAAGAAGCACAAGAGGGGTTTTTTCAAGAAAACCTTGCTATAGGAATAACACCTACTCAGCATGCTACTGAAGAAGTCCCAAATTTTAAATTCCTAGCTTCAGACAAGTCCATCCTTCAAGCCAAAGTGAATCTATGAAAGTGGCTCAAGCTTCTCTACCATGGCAGCCTTCTTGGATTGAGCATCCTGGTTACAAAATGCCAAACCTTGAAAAAGCCAATCCTCTTATACCAATTCAAAATCAGGTAGAGGAAAAGGTTGTAGAATCCAGGCCTAACATAATTCCAAGTTTTAGGAATGGGTCTCATCCATTGCAATAACCTATTCACAAGCATGAGCAACCTAGACTCCACAAATTCCCAGGCTTTAACGTCTTTATCCCTCCACAAGTCCCTGTTCCTATGCAAGCTCAGATTGTCATTCCCCAGGAACAAATTTGTCCAGAACCTTCTCCCCTCCAAGAAATTCAAGAAGGTATTCAGGCCTCTTTCCTTGACGATGTTTCAATCCTCAAGGGTGGACCTGTGGTATAACAAGATAATTGGAAAGATGAGCCAAAAGAGGAGGTGGAATAAGATAGAACTAATGAGGAGTAGTTCGTTCCTACACTCACAAGGATAGAATTGTTTGAACCTATTGCACTCGTGAGTACTATTAATTCAAATAAGGGATTGAGTCCTCTTGACTTTAGTTCTTTTAAATCCTTTTCTCATGCATCCAATCAAGCAAATAAGGTTGAAATGCAAAGAGTGCATGGAGAAAGCTTTTAGCTGCAGAGACAACTTAACCAAAGTCTAGAAGAGCTACAATCAAAGGATGGAGGCATAGGGAAACAAGTTGCTAAGGTTACTTCAGAGGTGGATGATGATGCCCTACTTCATGAGCTACCTGATTATGTTGAAGATGAAGAATATCTGCAGCTGGTTGTGGATATGCAGCAACCAGAGAGAAGTGAAAATGATGGCAGATTGCTGTAGGTTGGGGATAAACATGACAGTGAGGTTCCAAACCATAAGGAAGGGCAAGCATGTTGCCTTATGCTAGATGATCCAAAGGCTGATTATGCTGATATGCTTGAAGAGCTTCCATACTTTATTGAAGATAATGAGGAGATTGAACATGGGCAAGAGCAAATTGCAGATTTGTTTTTTATTATCCAGCAGGGATATCAGCTTCTTGGTGGGGAGGTCTTCTCTTTTGAACATGTGCATGGCTCATTTTCTGAGCCTAATTTAGAAAATCATGAACATCTTGTTCATAAGGTGGAGGCAGCTATATTTGTAGTGGAATAATAGGAGCTAGAGTATTCAGACCAGCAAGAAGAGGAAGAATGCAGCCATGATAACATTATATTAATCTTCTTGGATTCTTTGAAGGAAGAAGGACAAAGCCATGAGGTCCCAAGTCAGCTGTTTCACATAAAAGAGCAACGTGAGAGCAAGGTGGAGGACACCATCATACCAAATGAGGAGTTAGAGTTTTCAGATCAGCCAGAAGAGAAAGAATCAGACTAGAGACATGGGATCAAACATGTTGATCTGCTTGTCATTTCAAGGGGATGCCCAATCAGGCATCTAGCCCAACTGGGGACACATTAAGAGAGGTCACCATTTGTCATGCTTACCTCTAAGTATGAAGTTGAGCATCAAAATAAGTGGGATCAACCCATTTATTCACCACAAGTTAGCCACATCAGCAATCAGTCCAGGTGGATAGGTGAGTTCATCTCCATTTTGCAGGGGGTTTTTTATCAATTTGTCATATGTACATTTCCCCCTCACCTATTATTAATTGCCCATATGCATGGTAAACATTGTAAATTGTTAAGGAAGGGAAGTTATTTTCAGGAACTAGTTAATGGCTTTGTTTAAGGTCACTTTTGACTGGTTAGTTTAGATTAGAGTAGGTTTCATTTCTATTTTAGTTTTTCCTTTTCCTAAGTGCTTCTATACAGGCTGCATTGTCATTAGGAGAATGCAGGACCTTTCCCGTTTTTTTTTTAATATTTTGGAGGCAGGTTCTAGTTTTCTAGCATGTTTTAGACTTGACCCCATGCCCAATAGATGCACAAGGCCACTGATCTAATTGTTTAGCAGGCTAACACCCCATAGAGGTCGCCAAAAATGTTGACCTGTTTTGCCTCTGCCCAGAGTTAAACAGTTCACCTTGCATTTTATTTGAAAATCCTTTAGAAATGACCATACAAGGTGTAAGTCTTCCAAGTACTCATGTATGCCTAGTTAAAAAATCCCAAGCTCTTGCCTAAAGATTCCTTGCAAGAAACCCAGAAAAACCCAGAAATCTTTTAGCCTCAAGTATTTTCTGTCGCTGGGATTTCTCATATATTATAGCTTGTATTTGTATGTACATTTGCATATACATTCGCCTTTGTACATACAAAGGAATATGCAAAGGGTATATACAAGGTGAAATGTACATTGGCGAGCTTGCAAAATTTCCATCAGCCTTTGAAAATGGTGAAAAAATGAGTTGTATGCATTTTTCAATGAATATCGGGCCTGCATATACATTGGGGAATCTTTCGTAGATCCCTGGAATATTTAGCAAATGTATATCAAGATTGATGTATATCGGTTTGTATGTTTGCACATACAACGCAATATACAATAAAAACATACAAGGCCGATTTAGATACATGTGCTACAGTGGAATACATGTCGCCAACATACATTCGCAATATACAAAGACAAAGATGCATTTGCTACAGTGTCTTGTATTTTTTTTGCTTTGTATTTTTTAACATGCATTCACCAATATACAAAGTAAATGCAACTAGTGGAGCCCGCGCATATACAAAGAAGATTGTATGTCTTCTACATACATATAGGTGCATCTGCTACAGTGGAATGTACATTCGGCCTTGCATGTTTCTTTGTATATTTCACTTGTATGTTTTGCACATACAAGTGAAACATACAGAGAAGCATGCAAGGCCGAACGTGCAAAAGTTAGGGCTTGAAACATACAAAGCCGAAAAACAAAGGTTTATATACAAGCCAGACCCGATTGCATTTTTAACTTATTTTATAAAGTCTTCGGGTTTGCCTTGTATATGGGCGATTGTATATTGCGATATACAAGTCAGAGATACAAGGGTTGTATGCAAGGTGGACTTGAATTGAAGATCAAATTCAACATTTCAGGTCTCAAGACCACCTTGTATATGTATAAGTGTTTTGTATATTTGAACATGCAGGGAAATATACAAAGAAAGGATGCAAGCCAGATTTCAAATGGATATACATTTTGGTTGAATGCAGCGATTGAGTCTGTAGTTGCATGTATATTGAATTGTATGTTTGCATATACAAGCTAATATGCAAGGGGTCATATACAAGGGTCATCAGCCAGACAGAATGCATCGGCAGCTTAGTTTATAGTCATTCTGACCGCCGATAAGCAGATACAGTTTTCAACGATGGATTCAGGACCAGCCCAGCGATCGATCAGGTGATGCCACGTGGCAGGGGGCGGCAGATGCAAACATACAAAGACAAATTCAAATGCATATTCTACAAAGTTTTCAAAGGGGCATTTTAGTGCTAAAAGAAGAGCATATACCAAGGAAATTTTGGCATGACTTTATGCATCGGCGGCTCGACTGAAGGTCATTCCGACAGCCTGATGCAAGGCGCTTTGCACATACAAATGCAGTTTTCAGAGGGCAATATACACAGATGGGCAAAGTGATATATACAGGTGGTTGACCAAAACTTTGACCGCCTGTATCTCCTCCATCTTAGCAAATTTTGAGATGCTACAAAAGGCAAACATGCTTGTTTTTGTCTCCTCTTTCATTTGGCGGTCTTTTTGGGGGGTTTTCTTCCACTTTCAAATTTTAGATCTGGCGTTGCATGCCATGGACGACTAGATGTTTCAGCAACGACTTTCAGCAGATGAAGATATTCTTGGGGCATTCATTGCTGCACCAAGATGAAGCAGCTCACATTGATGATTAGAAATATCTTTCCACCATTCTCTTTCAGATATTTTCATCTTTTCTACTATAGATCGATGAGTAAGCTGCCTGCATTAAAGGCTCAAAATATCTCGTATCCACCCAATGCTAGATTTTGACACCATGGCTGATGCAGCTGGACTGGCATTAATGTAGATATTTTCAGAGACAGCTCATAGAGCGATTTTTGTAGCTGCCCTAGGTTAGTTTTGGAATGCTATATATATGCATTCGTATGTTGTAAATAAGGTTGGAAATTTTTTGGCATCCTGGTCTTTCTATTTCCAAACAGAGTTTTCATATACTGTAACCTTGCCTCTCTGTCAAATATATGCAAGTTATTTTTACCTCTTTACTGATGTTTTTGGTTCTGTGTGAATCTGCATATGGTTTGTCTGTGAATGTTGTATTCCTCTCAATCATATTGCTTCTCGCCTCTGCTAGAGTCATCTAACCTGTGTATGCCTACTTGCCATATTCTGATTGTGTTGTGCATCCTTCAGTTTTGTGGAAGTTTCTTTAAATCTATCTGGTGTATCACCCTTTTATGTTTTCAAGCTTTTATTCATTTTCATTACAAGCATTCTCTCTCCATTTTCCCCCAAAATTTAGTAGTTTCAAGTGATAGCTAGACAAGGAAGCCAGCCTTCTCTGGAGGTTTGATCTCATTTAGCAAAGTCCCACACTTAGAGATCAATCCCATGTTATTCCAGTTTGCAGAGCTTTAACAGTTTCATGCAAGGGTGCAAAACTGGGTGATAACAAAAATAATACAAGGAATTACCAAGGTTGAGACACTTTAATTCCCAACATTTATTGCACTTGTATTGTCACAAAAGATTGAAATAGGTTCTTAATACACAACTCTTATGTCCTTCAATGTTTGCTTCATCTAAAGCACTTGAGTGCAATAGCATGTTGCAACAATATATTTTGCTTCTACAGTGGACAAAGAAACTGATTCTTTCTTCTTGCTCAACCATGAAACCAATTTGTTACCCAAGAGAAAAGCACCTCCACTTGTACTTTTTTTGTCATCAACATTTCCAGCCCAATCTGCATCTATATAAGCACTAAGAGTGAAATCAACATCTTTGGGATACCACAATCCATAGTCTGAAGTGCATTTTAAATACCTCATGATCATCTTGACTACCATCACATGTGACTCTTTGGGATCTTCTTGAAATCTTGCCACAAGATAGACTGCATGCATTATGTCTAGTCTGGTATGTGTTAGATAAAGTATTCCTCCAATCATAGACCTATACTTTTTTTGATAAGTTTTAGGTGATTCATCATTCTTGTTTAGCTTGCATTCAGTTACCATAGGAGTACATACTGGCTTAGAATCCTCCATTCCAAACTTTTTCAACAACTGTTTCACATACTTGGACTGAGAAATGAAAATTCCTTTTTTTGATTGAGTAATTTGCAATCCTAAAAGGAAATTCATTTCACCAAACATAGACATCTCAAACTCCTTTTGCATTTCTTCTGCAAATTTCTGACACATACCTTCATTGCCTCCAAAGATAATATCATCAACAAAGACAACAACAATCAGAATTTGATCATTATTAATTTTAAAGTAGAGATTACTATTTGCAGTACCTTTATTGAACCCTAATTGCATCAAATACTTGTCCAGCCTTGCATACCAGGCTCTAGGAGCTTTCTTGAGTCCATACAAGGCCTTCTTCAATCTGCATACCATGTCACCTTTTTTTGATGACTGAAATCCTTCTGGTTGTTCAATAGAGACTTCTTCCAGCTCTCCATTCAAGAATACAGACTTCACATCCATCTGATACACCTTAAAATCTTTGAGAGCTGCAAATGCCAAAAACATTGTTATTGCTTCAATCCTTGCCACAGGAGCAAAAGTCTCCTCGAAGTCTATTTCTTCAACCTAAGTATATCCTTTGCATACTAGTCTTGCTTTGTTTCTTACAACGTTTCCTTTTTCATTCATCTTATTTCTAAAAACCCATTTGGTTCCAATCACATTTTTATCAGTAGGTCTAGGGACCAATTCCCAAGTTTGATTCTTCTCTATCTACATCAGCTCTTCTTCCATGGCTTTTACCCAACTTTCATCTTTGCAGGCTTCACTTACAATTTTAGGTTCATTCTGTGAAAGAAAACAGTAGTTAACCTGTTCCTCTGCAACTCTTTTCCTTGTCAATACCCCTTTGCTTTTGTCACCAATAATTTGATCTTCAGAATGATTAATCCTTACATACCTAGGAGTCTTAACAACACTTTCCAAAGCCTTTTCTTCTTCAACTTGATTGTCCTTTTGTTTTGCCTTTTCTTTATTGACTGTAATAGTAGGTTCATATGATTCATAGCCACTCAGATCTAATGCTATTTCCTTTTCTTCATCGACCTTCACATTAGAACTTTCAATGACCTTCTTCAATCTCTTATTGTAGCACTGGTAGGCCTTAGTATTAGTAGAGTATCCAAGGAAAATTCCTTCATCACACCTAGCATCAAACTTGCCTAATTCTTCATCTCTTTTGATATAACATTTGCTTTCGAAAACTTTGAAATATTTCATTGTGGGAACTCTTGCATACCACAATTCATAAGGAGTTTTAGTACCATTACCTTTGACTAGGACTTCATTTTGAATGTAGACAAAAATGTTTATGGCTTCTCTCCAATACACTTCCGGTAGGTTAGCTTCCATCATCATTGACCGAGCAGCCTCTTGAACTGTCCCGTTTTTTCTTTCAACAACTCCATTTTGCTCAGGAATCCTAGGGGTAGACAACTATCTCTTTATCCCATGCTCTTCATAGAAAATGTTGGATTCATTTGATGTGAACTCACCTCCTCTATCAGACCTTAAGCATTTGATCCTCAATTCTAACTCATTTTCAACCATTTCTTTGAAAGCTTTGAACTTGTCTAGGGATTGTGATTTCTCTTTTAGAAAAGTGACCCATGCCATTCTAGAATAATCATCAATAAGAAACATAAAGTACCTATCTCCTTGCAGACTTCTTGTTCTTGTGGGACCACACATATCTGTATACACCAGCTCAAGCAATCTAGCAGAAAATTGTTCTTTTCTCTTAAAACTTGTCCTTGTCTATTTTCCTAGTTGACATTCCTTGCAAATAGTATTCGTAGGCTTCACCAACTTAGGCAAATCTCTCACAGCTTGTGCTGAGCTTGTCTTCACCAAGTTATCAAAATTGATATGATACATCTTTCTATGCCATAGCCAACTTTTATCTATCTAAGCCAACAAACAACAATTATCAGTTCCCCTCAAGTGATAAATATTAACTTTTGTCTTCTTACCAGTTGCAATGACTGTTCCAGAGCTTTCCATGATCTTGAATCCATTATCCTTAAGCTTAGATCATACCCTTTTTCACACATCTGACAAACACTTAAAAGATTATGCTTTAAACCCTTTACATACAAAACATCATCTGTGTTATGCTTACCATCAAAAGAAATAGATCCTCTTCCACAAATCTTACCAGTTGCATTATCTCCAAACCTAACTAGTCCCCCATCGTACTTTTCAAAGCTTACAAACTTACTTTTATCATCGGTCATGTTATGTGAGCATCCACTGTCAATAATCCATTCATCTTTATCTTTCTCAACATGGACAGACAAAGCACTTTCTTCCACTGGTCTTTCTTCCTTCACATAGCTAGCAGGATTAGTAGACTTAGGTTCTTCTTTAATAGCAATAAACAAGCATTCATTTGCACTGGTACTATTATCATCAGACTCATCATCTGTTACACCATCATCATCAAGATCTCTAACATAATAGCATTTCTTTATAATCCTAGGTCTACTTTCAAATTTCTTCTTACCTCTCTCAATTCTCTTTGGACACTTGGAGCCATAGTGACCAATCTTACCACGAGAGAAATATTTGAATGGTAATTTGCCTTTGAACTTACTGGTACCTCTTTACATTTTGTCCACAAAGTTGGCTTCAACCTCATCTAGATCATCATCAAATTTCATAGCATATTTTTGAAACCTTGAAGTTTTTTCTGAAGTACTGGATTTGAAAGCAGTCTCAGTCTTTGGAAGAGCATCACCAAATTCTCTCATTTCAAAAGTTGTAAGTTTCCCGAGCAAATGATCCTTTGAAATCTTTTACACACTCATAACCTCTTCAATTTCTGCTACCTTGTGACTATAGGATTTAGGCAATGACCTAAGAATCTTTAGCACAACCTCATTCTCATTAATAGTTCATCCAAGACCTTTGATTCCATTGATAATTTCATCAATTCTCTACATGTAAATAGTTGTGTTTTCATCTTCACTCATCTTCAAGACTTCATACCTCACCTTTAGGTTTTGTAATTTGGCACTCTTTACAGAAACAACTCCTTCATATAAACTTTTCAACTTTTCCCATATCTCATGAGTAGTCTCCAAATCCATAACTTTCACCAACTCAGTGTTAGATAAGGCATTTAACAGAGCATCTCTAGCTTTTCCATTTAATTCATATTGTTTGACTTCATCTTCATCTGATGGACCATTTTGAGGAATAGTATACTTTTTCTTTGTTATCTTCCAAACATTATAGCCAAGAGAAACAAGATGACTTTTCATCCGTACCTTCCAAAGAGCATAATTCATTCCATCAAACTGTGGTGACTCCTTCCTGTGTGCCATCCCTGATCTACCTCGAGCTATTAGGTTGTTTATCAAGGAACCCTCACTCTGATACCAATTGTTGAAATGCGCAAGACAACTAAGAGGGGGTGAATCAGTTGTAACCAAAACTTCAAAACCATCAACACATCAACCACGTAATTACTATTATTGTAATTTAACCATGAAAGCATGAAAATAGAACTTAAACACATTCACACATTCAACACATGAGACACCAGATTTTTATGTGGAAAACCCAATAAGGGAAAAACCATGATGAGTGTTAGCTCACAATATAAAAGATATATCACAATTTACAAGGCTCACTACCGGAGGCTTACTGCCAATGTGGCTCACTGCCAAAAATGGTCACTGCAAAAGAAGCAACTCATTGCCAATAGGGTGGCTCACTGCAAGAGTTGGTGAACTAAGATAGTAGCATCTACACTATGCCAAGGTTTAGTTCCATTGAAGCACAATAATTTTCCTCTACTCTGCTTTACTTATTCACTTTGCACTTATCTTCGCATCTTCACATTCTACAACAACATTCATGACTTCATTTCATATATTTATACAATTCATCAAGCTTGGAATGAACATCAAGGTTGGCATTACAATCATCAACCTTTGGAACAATCTCCAAGGTCAGCATACATACATATTTAGCCAATATTCAAATTAGGTCTGGTCTTAAATGGATTGAGGGAGAAAATAAATGAATGTGGACCATGCCAAGCCTTAGCTGAGACTCACGCAACAACACGCTTTACAAACTTCAAAGCACAACCACAAATAGTGAGAACAACCAAGTCGGCCAAGACTGGAGTTAACACTAAGACTTTTAGGAACACGCTTCATGCACGATCCAAATTATACTTTGCAGATCAATCAAAAGTTAGGAACACAATCTAGAGACTCCCATAAGCATGTTACAATCACCAAGAACTATTGACAAGAGACTCTATATGGACTCATGA
Source organism: Cunninghamia lanceolata (assembly GCA_027924645.1). Taxonomy (NCBI): domain Eukaryota; kingdom Viridiplantae; phylum Streptophyta; class Pinopsida; order Cupressales; family Cupressaceae; genus Cunninghamia; species Cunninghamia lanceolata. The sequence goes on along the minus strand of BSBN01000508.1, from coordinate 10,494,146 downwards.
ATGTTGTCATTGATGGCAACAAAGGTTATCCCACACATCCGCAGGACATGATGAGTCTTTACCAGAAGTCAGATTGAAGAAGTGTTGAGGTCTGGTAAGCAAGAACAGAGTAGTCAGTAAGGTCCGGCAGAAAGGTCCGGATCCCTCAGAAGAAGTATCTTAGTGAAATGTGGATTTGGGGAAGTTAAGAGGAGTACCTTAATCCAAGGATTTAGCCTCCGGTGTTGAAAGGATGAAAAGATACGAATACTTGAGTGTCAGGTTCCTGATTGGCAGTGTGGACAGAGGAAGAACTGACTGACAAAACATCAGACATTATTTCAGATGTGTTACTGATGATGGTAAAGGTTCTCAAGGCATAAGTTATGATTGGTCAACATGATTGATGACTTCTACAAGTATATCCTTGATTCGCATTACTTGGTATGCAAGGATTCAGCCGACAGATCAGAGTTTGAGGAAAATATTGACTATTTTGGATGCCGACTAGAAAGGTGATGAAATCACTTGTGCGAATATATATACAAGATGGATTTAGATGTGAAGTGTAGTGTAGATTAATGTCTAGTGCGAAGAAAAGTAGAAGAATAGTGTGAAAGCAGAAAGGAAGGTCCAGTATGTGATAAGACAACAGCACAAAAGAAGACGAAGGATGAAGTGCAGCAGGTCAGTTTATTGAGCCTAATCGGAACTGAACTCTAGTATATGTGGATGCTTCTCATCAGTTCAAGGATCTTGTTATTCTTCTCACAACTTGTAGATAGCGAGTCTCTTGTAGGCAGTGAGCCTCTTGTGAGCAGTGTGCTCGGGCAGTGAGCCCAAATTGGCAAGTGCCATTTTGTATTTCTATTCTTCTAAAAGAGAATACAATCTTGGGTTAATCACCCTGTGGTTTTCTCCCTTAACAGGGTTTCCATGTCAAAAATATTGTGTCATGTGTATTTCTATATCATGGTTATGTTTGCTTATTTGATTTGATGCTGCATTAATCATTAAGAAAGTTTAGAAAGCTGAAATAATTAAGATAACTGATTCACCCCCCTCTCAGTTATCAACAATTAGTATCAGAGCTAAGTTCCTCTAAACAGAGCCTAACAACTTGAGGAATATCTGGGAATTAAAATGGATATGTATGGTTTGAAGGAACAACTTCAGTCTACCCTAGATGATCTTGAACATTCCAACTCTGAAGCCAATGAATTAAAGGAAAGACTTAAACAGGCTGATGATTTCATAAATGAATTAAATGGGAAACTAAGCATCTCTATGAAGAAGAGAAAGAAACTTCTTCAGCAATTAGCAAGTCAAAGTGAAGCAAATGATACAAATGAAGAGCTAAAGGAGAAAACTCAGTTATGTGAAAAATTGTCAAAAGAGGTTATTATGATAAGACATGAAATGGAATCAGGAGTTATGAAATTCACCCAAGAAATTGAAAAAAAAAGAAAGACTAAAGATAATCTAAGACAATCTCTCAAGGAGAAATCAGAAGACTGCCACAAGATGGACAGAATAATCAGACATCTTGAATTTGATCTTGAAGATGCCAAAGATAATGAAGAAAAACTTGAGGATCAAATTGACTCTCTTAAAAAGGATCTTCAAATAGCAAATGAATACAAAGAGAAATTCAAGATAAGCTCTGCTCAACTTGAAGTTCTTCTTGAAAGACAAAAGAGGGTAGATGACAAGCATGGCTTAGGATATGAGAAAGATGAAAGCTTTGGATCCAGTCAGAAGAATTTTGGATTAGGAAATCCAAGGAATAAACCTAGAAGACCTCCGGTAAGACAGCCCAATGCTCAAAGATATCCATCTTTCAATGGGTACTGCCACAACTGCAATAACTTTGGTGATAATGCTAATCAATACAAAAAGAGAATGAATCAAACTAATTCATCCTTCTCCGGATAGTGCTTCAACTGCAAAAGGTATGGTCACAAATCTCATGAATGTAGAAATATGCAAATGAACAATTCATTCAATGGTAGATGCTACACATGCAATAGAGTAGGTCATATGGCTAATAAGTGTAGATCAAGAGGTTATCAGTCAAATATGCAAAGAAATGTTGTTTGCTACAATTGCAATAGATCCGGTCATATTGCCAAAATCTGTAGAAACAAGAATCAGTACAAAAGGGGTCCGGTGCATCATAATCAGAATCAAGACAAAGGAAAAGGGAAAGTGAATGCGGATGAAGTTAAGAATAAAATGAACAAGATTTGGGTGAAGAGAAGAACAGAGAATGTAGGGGATGGATCTGCAACAAAATTTGGTGCTGACATTCCTTCCAGAAATTGAATAGATGGGCTTTGGCTCTGGGGGAGTAACAAAAGAAAAACTAATTCCCCCAGCCAGTCAATTGGTGTCTAAAATTGGCACTTGAAAGGTTGCGGATCAAAAGGGTTTTCAGAGAAACTTCATAAGAAGGCTTGGTTACAATTGGGAAGATCTGCAAGAAAATTTGAAAAGTTTAATCTATCAAAATTGATCCGGTTTAACAGTCATCCAGTATGAACAGGACTTTCACAGTTAAATCCACTACGACTCAAATTTTGAGATACCTTGATCTATGAATAGATCAAATGGTTGAAGAAAGTAAGAAAGCTTGTTATTAATCACCAAGGACAACTCCAAGCATATTACAGTGATCCGGAAAGAGATCTGCTTCAAAATAAGAAGAACAGTGCAATCGGAATAACTTAAGTTGCGCATTTATTGCAGTATGAATTTAGGGTTTCTCTGGCAAATAAAAGGGTTCTTGCACTTGTTAGTTGCACATTTGCATTCAAAGGAAAGAAAGGAGAGCTCTGCAACAAACTACTTCAAACTTCTCAAAGGTGAACCATTGGAGTAGCTTCAATCAACAAATTATTCAAGTTCACTCTGCGAACCCTTCAAGCGCAAAAGATATTTTCAGTTATCAAATATCTCTCTGTAAATCCTTGAATGATGGGTACTCCAAATATTGTGAAGATCTCTGATAGGCCTCACCCCAAATTCAAGAAACATCCATACAAATCCTTGGAAGTAGATTCCCTTGGAGCATTTTCCAGTGTTCCGCATGGTGTGTTGCATACAGAAGATATTAGGGTTTACATACACGCGAATATTGAAGAGTTTGGGGAATTCAAACTAAGAGAAATCTATCACAAACAATTGATAGATGATGCTTTTGAACTTAAACCACAATATAAGGGCATCCAGGAGAAACATTTTGATCAATACATCCATTTCCCCTCCTTTGAAGAAGATGAATGGGTTTGGTATGTATTGAGTAGGGTGCATGATAACTTCTTATGGCTGAACGGGCCTTGCAAGATTACTAAGGAAGCAATTAGGGCAATAACTAGTTTACACTCCTCTGGAGGGATACCCGTCCTCAAATCTGTTAAAAACCACATTATAACTGAGACCACCAGATCAAAATTTGATAAGAGGGCAATGACCATTGAAGATATCACTGACCTGGATATCAAGTTTGCATCTATGATAATAGGGTATAAGATATATCACTCTAGTAGGGAGAATTCAGTATCTAAACTTGTAGTGTATACTGCCTATGAGATGTTGAGAAAGAATGCAGAGTATGATCTCTGTGAACTCCTTCTAAGTCAACTGATGGAAAACATATAGAAGATCAAAAAGGACAAGAAGAACTCCTTTAAATATGGTGGACTGATATTGTGTTTATTTTTCTACTTCATGAATGAGCTGCCCAGATCCAATGGATGGGTATGGCAAAATAACAAACCGGTAGCAATTCAAATCAAAGATTACTTGCATGAACTCGGGGATGCCAAGGCAAGGAATACAGCTCTATGGGGTTACTTTAAGAACTTCCAAAATACTATGCAAATCAGAGAAAGAATCCCAAAATCATTGGTTGAGAAATATAAAGATACAGTGTGCTTCATGGTAGACACTGATCAATGCCTAATGAAGGTAGTGGAGCCAAGGACAGTTTGGATCATGCCTATGGGGTATGAAGCTAATGAACAAATGGTGGAGCTACATATCCAGCACATGCTAAGTCAACCAAAGGATCCCAAGGCAGAAAGGTTTGGAACCTTTGAGGAGTTCAATGTAAAGATCCATGTGGAACTTAGACAACCGGAGATGAAGAGAAAAGTGAGAAAAGAAGTAGAAGATGTTGCCAAAAGATTTGGCATATCAAAAGAAGCACTTGATGCTAACAGAGAGAAGAGGGAAAGAGCAGAAAAAGAGAAGGAAGAAGCTGAAAAGGAAAGTGATCCGATAGAAGCCCTCACCCGGATAAGATCCTCTAAGAGGCCTGCACCTACCACAAACAAAAGCTCAAAGATATCAAAACTGGAAGCAAAATCATCCGGCAGAGCAGAGAAAAGAACTAAAACAAAGGCCACAAGGTCTTATGTCAGTCAGAAGGATGATGAAGAAACTAAATCAGATGAGGAGATAAAGAAAATGAAGAAGCAGAAGAAGAAAACATCCGGTGAACCCTCTACCGGTCAAGGTGAAGGAGAAAAGGCAGAAGAATTTGTAGAAAAACCCACTCTGTCTTTAGATGATGTCATCAAATCAGTCACTATGGATGGAAACCTTCAGCCAATGGCTGAATTCTATGATGTTTACAATGAAGTAGACCAAAAGATCTTGCAGGAAGCAGCAGTTAAGTATCTGAACATTTATAACAAGGCTTTTATTGAAATTATATCTCTTATTCCCAAAAGCCTAGAAAAAGAGTTAGAAATAAGAAAGAATAATGCCATGGCAAAAGATCTTGAGATATGGGAATAGATAGCCATTCAGCTATATCCTTCAATCGATTCAAAGCAAATGAACATGATCTTCAAGGATTGCAAGGATGAATTCTGGAGCAAAGCCAAAATGAATCAGCTCATGCTTGGTGAGACTGACAAGATAGCCAAGGAAACAGAAGAGATCCTTAAGAATGCCTTCAAAAGATTCAATCTTCTTGTTTTAGAGGACTTGGGTGTTGATCCTTCTGCCACAGGTGTTGAAAAGGAATCCACTGAGGAAATGACAGAAGAACTAATGGACACCGGTGAAGATAAGGGCTTGGAATCCTCTACTCCAGAAGAGGTGGCCCATGAACAAACAAACATCACTCCTCCAGTTTCCCCTGCTGACTCTGGATCCAAAGGAAAAGAAAGAATAGAGGAGAAAGAAGCAGAGGTGAAGGAAAAAGAAGATGACAGTACCAAGGTTGTAGAAGGACAAAATGCTCCAAGAGACAGTTCTGAGACTACAGAAGAGAAGAAGAATCTATCTCCAGCAAGAGACAATGGAAATTGATGAACCAGAACTTTTGCAAGGGCCATTTAATTTTGACTCTCTTTCTCCAGTACAAATAATGAAGATAGCTTCATTTGCTAATGCAAAGGCCAAAGAAAAACTCCTGAAGTCTCACATGGAAGACTGTGAGCTTATAGCAGCTGCATTTGGAGTGTTTGAAAGAGTATTGAGTCTACTTTCCATTTCTTTTTGTTGCATCAAATTTCATTAATATTTGAATAAGTTATGGCATTTTTATTGAGGGTAGGTCTGCAGAGTTTAATTTTCTGAAATACAGTTTGAAAATATGCATGGTATGACTTGGTACGGCCTCACATTGATGCATATAATAGATGGATGGAAAGATATGTGTTTCTAGTTTACAATTCCTTTGGTTTGGTATAATTTCATTAAGTTTTGTGAGAGATATTGCAATTTTTGAGAGGGCAGGTCTGAACGCTGCCTAGGGTTTGTAGTTTTGGGAAAAGAGTCATAACTTTCTCCCCTACCATTGGATCTTCATGCAAATTGGAGGAATAATATGTATTAATGTTCTCTTCAACTTGACCAAAGCAATTGGATTAGTTCTTTGATTTTTTAATGTTATTGAGGATAGTTTTGCTCCTCCTACCTCTGCATCGCTCATCCAGTAATCTCAAATCTCTGATTAATAGTATTAGTACACATTTCAATTCTCTAGAGAAATCTGCTGAGGAGAAGGTCAAGAAAGAGTTTTTGGATAAGAGATTCTCTGAGTTGCAAGGGCTAATAGCAAATGACAAGAGAGTAATGGGTATTGGGATAAAGAGCTTGGAAAATGCTCTCAAGGATGGAGGAGATGTATACAAATTTTGTATATCCTGGACTAAAGCAACAGTGGAGATTGAGAAGAAAGTGAAAGAATAGGAGGACAAACTAACAAAACTTTCTCAAAATTTTGATCCACTTACCACATCCATAATAAATCAAGAATGTCAGACGATTGCAGTTTTGAATGAAATTAAAAAGCTTGAAGAAGAGAAGAAAAATGAAATCAGTAGGTTGAATGAACTTAGAAGAATAATTACCCCTAAGTTGGAGGCCATGCATGAGGCCTTAAGTGATGCTCAAACTACAGCCAGAACAAATGATCTGACAGATATGAAAAAGGTAGAAGCTTATACATTCCAGTACAAATAATGAAGATAGCTTCATTAGCTAATGCAAAGGCCAAAGAAAAACTCCTGAAGTCTCACATGGAAGACTGTGAGCTTATAGCAGCCGCATCCGGAGTGTTAGAAAAGATCATGCCATCTTTTCAAAAGGATCCCTCAGCCTCCTCATCCAGTAATCTCAAATCTCTGATTAATAGTAGTAGTACACATTTCAATTCTCTAGAGAAATCTGCTGAGGAGAAGGTCAAGAAAGAGTTTTTGGATAAGAGATTCTCTGAGTTGCAAGGGCTAATAGCAAATGATAGGAGAGTAATGGGTATTGGGATAAAGAGCTTGGAAAATGCTCTCAAGGATGGAGGAGATGTATACAAATTTTGTATATCCTGGTCTAAAGCAACAATGGAGATTGAGAAGAAAGTGAAAGAACAGGAGGACAAACTAACAAAACTTTCTCAAAATTTTGATCCACTTACCACATCCATAATAAATCAAGAATGTCAGACAATTGCATTTTTGAATGAAATTAAAAAGCTTGAAGAAGAGAAGAAAAATGAAATCAGTAGGTTGAATGAACTTAGAAGAATAATTACCCCTAAGTTGGAGGCCATGCATGAGGCCTTAAGTGATGCTCAAACTACACCTAGAACAAATGATCCGACAGATCTGAAAAAGGTAGAAGCTTATACATTCCTGTTGAGTGGTCACATTGCAATTTTGGACAGAATGAAGTAGAGTTGGGTGACAGAATTTGTCTAGTTGAAGACATCTTTTGCAAATATCCTTCAGTTTATGTAAAGTATAGCATGTTTAAATACTTATGCGGCTAAGTATAGAAGTGTTTTTGAGAAAACAATTTGTGTGCGGACCCCACCCTTTTCCATTGATGTCAAAGGGGGAGTGAGGAGCAGTGACAAATGAGAAATCCAACTAAGGGGGAGCTCCAGATAATGTACATAAAAATAGAGCATCAGCCAAGGGGGAGTATAGTGTGACACTTAGTCATTTTTCACTAAGTTTTACCATCAATGCCAAAGGGGGAGATTGTTGGCAAGATACTCTATATGGACTCATGAATGTTGTCATTGATGGCAACAAAGGTTATCCCACACATCCACAGGACATGATGAGTCTTTACCGGAAGTCAGATTGAAGAAGTGTTGAGGTCTAGTAAGCAAGAACAGAGCAGTCAGTAAGGTCCGACAGAAAGGTCCGGATCCCTCAGAAGAAGTATCTCAGTGAAGTGCAGATTTGGGGAAGTCAAGAGGAGTACCTTGACTAATAGAATCCAAGGATTTAGCCTCCGGTGTTGAAAGGATGAAAATATATGAATACTTGAGTGTTGGGTTCCTAATTGGTAGTGTGGACAGAGGAAGAACTGACTGACAAAACATCAGAAATTATTCTGGATGTGTTATTGATGATGGTAAAGGTTCTCAAGGCATAATTTATGATTGGCCAACATGATTGATGACTTCTACAAGTATATCCTTGATCTGCATTACTTGCTATGCAAGGATTTAGCCAACAGATTAGAGTTTGAGGAAAATATTGACTATTCCGGATGTCAAGTAGAAAGGTGATGAAATCACTTGTGTGGATATAGATACAAGATGTATTTAGATGTGAAGTGTAGTGCAGAGTAATGTGTAGTGAAAAGAAAAGAAGAAGAACAGTGTGAAAGTAGAAAGGAAGGTTCAGTATGTGATAAGACAGCAGCACAAAAGAAGAGGAAGGATGAAGTGCAGCAGGTCAGTTTATTGAGCCTAACCAGAACTGAACTCCAACATATGTGGATGCTTCTCATCAGTTCAAGGATCTTGTTATTCTTCTCACAACTTGTAGACAGTGAGTCTCTTGTAGGTAGTGAGCCTCTTGTGAGCAATGTGCTTGGGCAGTGAGCCCTAATTGGCAAGTGCTATTTTGTATTTCTAATTCTTCTAACAGAGAATACAATCCTGGGTTAATCACCCCGTGGTTTTCTCCCTTAACAAGGTTTCCACGTCAAAAATATTGTGTCATGTGTATTTCCATATCATGGTTATGTTTGCTTATTTGATTTGATGCTGCATTAATCATTAAGAAAGTTCAGAAAGCTGAAATAATTAAGATAACTGATTCACCCCCCCTCTCAGTTATCAACAAGAACATCCTCACAACCTATAAACACTTTATCCATAAGATTCTTCAAACCAAAGCACTTGAACATTACTGTCGGCCACTGTCATAAAAGAAAGATCGCTTGTGGAGAACCAAATCACAAACCATTTGAACTGAAGGCACATAACATCATCACAAACTTAATTCCAGAACCATAGACTGTGAAATTTAAATGCAGAGTAGAATACATTCTCCTTGTCACCATTAAATACACAGAAAAATAGTTTTTACTTTGGTGAATAGAACTCACTCAAATCTTCACACTGGAGGCTCAAACTTGAAACATAGCATCTATAGGCATCCCTTAACATTACTTCTAATCCACAGACAAAGATATTCAATCTACAAAAAATGCAGAGAAAAACAGTGCACTATTCTGATAGATAAAGAAATTCTACACTTGTACTAATTCCTCAAATACTTTTTCAAACTTTATTCAAATAACTTCCTTAGGTGTTGACACCAATGACAACACTTATTTCTCATACTTGTAACAACAAAAGCATCATGAAGAGAGCTAACTCTAGGTTGAGCTTAGCATGTACAAGTACATTCTAGTACATAGAAGTATGACCATACTTGTTTAATTTGCTACATGTAATCCTTTAACGTTTCGATGGTTGTTTGCCTGTATTATAATAACATTTTGATGCCTTGAAAAGGCCGATAGTTTTATGATTACATGATGATACCTTGAAAAGGACGATAATCTTATGATAACATACTAATGCCATGTTGTAGTTATACGATGTCTTTGAGATTGCATCGACATCTTTATTTAGTTCTTTGAGACCACTATAATTATTATATGCTTAGGTTAAATTAAATGATAACAGGAGCTCTCATTATGAGAAAGATAGATGGATATCAACAAGGATGGAAGAATCCTTTTGTCACAAAGTTATATCATATCCGCTAGCTTTAAGTTTAGTAAAAATGTTGGTAAACAAACAAACCTCCTTTGGTTAGTATGGCAGGAGGCAAACTTTAAACAAAACCCTTCAAGGTTATCATTTTTCTTTGAATACCTATAGACTGTTGAAAACATATTATAGATTTTGTATTCCAATATTCATTGAGAGAGAAAACAAACTTGTTATTGACTGTTAGCAAAACAACAAGATGTGATATAGTTTAACAAGATTCATGTTATGCTATATCATTATTGAGATAAAAATAATACTTGTTATATGAAAAGTTATACAGTGAAAGCAGAAACTGTTTCTTTATAATGAATGCTTAACTTTTTAGAAGAACAAGAAGGATAGTGGTGGACAAGACTATATCCTTGAATATATATACTTGACCTTGCATGGAAATTGCTCTAGATGGTATTTCAAGAGTAAAGATGCTTCTTGAAACCTTGAACACGATAGTTATTTTTGTTGAATATTTGATATTCATTTATTTTCAAATAAATTTCTGTTGAGTATTTGATATTCATTGATTTTCAAATAATAAGATTGTTATTATTATTTTGGGGTTAGAGGAAGTAAACCTCAAATAATGTAGAAATGTTTAGTAAACATAAGACTCTTTATATGACTATTGAGTAAAACAAATGAAGTCATTATCAAAAAGGATTAGATAATAATCCTCAATCCAAGATGAGAACCTTGGTGAACTTATGAAGTTATAAACAAAACTACTATCTATGTTGATACTAGACACCAAAACCAAGAATGAATATAAACTTTTGAAGAAAGGAATAGTGTGACAGGGAGTCATAGATTCTACATTATAGTTGCAACAAGAAACTTCTTTTAAAGATTAAGATCTTAATCTAAAGCATCTTGGTCTTGTACTCCAGAAATTAGAGTTAATAACCTAAGTCAGAAGGACTATGGGTGAAATTTATTAAAACACCCCATGACTAGAATTGGTCAAACTAAATTCACTGTAGGGTGAGATAGTTTCTAATTCAAATTAGAAGTGTGTGAATAATAAACTACATTCATTGTGAAACATCTATTTATATTAAATCTTTGGCCAAAGTAATGCATCCGTCTTTGTATGCATTAGTTAGTTCACTGTGCTCCAGATTTGCATAACCATCCAGTAGTGTCATACTTAGTTAGAAGGGATCTATAGTTGTATGAGCATGTTGGTTATGTAGGACACAGCACTAGAAACTCAGATGGAAAAACCTATTGGTTCTTTATATCTATTCCCTTTGTGAAGGGTAGGGCCACTTCCAGGAAGGAAGGTGAGCGAGGGACCGCCAATTTGTGGTCGGAGGAAAAACACTCGGGTGATGCTCTTCTTCCCAAGCAGATGACAACCCAAGACTTATGAAGACATATATGAAAACTCCAGATGTAGTATATTCATTTATATGACTTTGATAATTAAATTTTAAGTAAACTCATCCTTATTAGTATGAACAAGATATTGTAATTGTAAAGTGAAATATTTCACTAAAATGCTATCGTTGAATATGTTGTAATTTTTCAGTTTTGAAAATATTTAGAAAATATATGATTTTTATTTATTTGTTATGAAAATGATTAATTTGTTAGAAAAAAATTCTTATGATGATTATGTTCAATTTACTTTCTAGTAAATTTGGTGTTCAATACATGGACCTATGAGCTCACTGCATAAAATATTCCTCAGACATTAGCAATTGCTAATGTTTGAATGTTCTTTTTCTAGAATGGTAAGAAAGAGATTAACCCCAAGGAAGAAGGTAACATGAACTGGACATTACCTAAAGACTATGAGGGAGTGAGCCTCAAGAATGAAAAGCCTAGGCCAAACTGGTTACATGGAAGGCACATGGTCAACTAATACTGAGACCTTCGCTAATGCTATTAAGTGTATCAAGAAAGAGAAGGAAAATAAGGAAAAATCAGTTAAGGCTATTGCTCCTATCTCTAAGGGTGAATTAGTTAAACCCTCTACACATAAGGACTTACCATTTGGATGTGGTCCTAATGCTCCTATCATTTGTCGGGAGGTTATGGATGAGTACCTGCGATTTCATCCACCTCCCAAATCTGAATTGGTAAACCTCAAGGATGAGGATGAACCTGGGAAGAATCCCCTTTCTGATAGTAAATTGCAGTCACAAGATGTTAAAACTTGTAACAAATGATGGATATTATGTGATCCATAGATACTATAATACAATTTTGAAATTTTGGTAAAAATATTCCCTTTCTTGTTTAAGATTGTATAAATGAGAATGGATATATATGTTTATGAATGAATTCAATAGTATGAAAAACTAATTGAATGCTTAACATGAAAACTTCAGGAGAAGCAGAGTTGTAGCATGGTTTGGACAGGAACCAGTCTTGGGGGTAGCTAAGAGGAAGGGCAACCTTCTGGCAACTCCAATGCAAAACTTGACCAAATTCTTGCCATGCTCCATGAAATGAGGGCAAGGATTATAAATTTAGAGTAAGAGGTCAAAGGTTAGAGTAGACCTGGATATGAAGCTTTCCATGAGGGTGAAGATGAGGGTCATCATGAACGTACCACCCAGAGTGGACATGGAGAGAATAAATCAAAATTGAGACAAGATAAGGAAAAGAGGAGCCACTTGGCCCTTGAACTATCCAAAGATATGAAAAAGGTCACACCTCCCAAATTTGATGGGATTGTGAGTGGATATGCCATAGAGGCATGGCTTACAGAAATGGAGAAATATTTTGAAATAAGAAACTATTCTGAAATAACCAAAGAAGTATGGGGAGCATACCAATTGGCTGGTGAAGCATCCACCTAGTGGATGAACAAGAAGATGGAGCTGGGATTGAGCTCCTTAAGTCTAATTTGGGAAAGGTTTGTGGAAATCTATAGGAAAAGCTGGTTTCCATAGTTGTATTTTGATCAAAACCTCATAGATTTCCAAAGCTTGAGACAAGGTGACTCATCTGTGAATGAGTACTGGGATAAGTTTACTTGTCTCCTTAAATAAGTTCCTTAATACCATCAGGATGAGAGGTTTCACATCCAAAAGTTTATCATGGGTTTGAATTCCCAAATTGGAGGTGAAGTAGATGTCCATGGTCCCACTACAATGGACCAAGTTTGTGAGAAAGCTATTAAACTAGAACAAAAGCTAAAATCCATATTTGCATACTGGGAGAAGAACCATAAAAAGTTTAATTGGTCACAATCCTCCCAATCATTCAAGAAAAAGGGTAATAAGTAGAATTTCAAAAGGAAAGGTGATAAAGGATTCAAGGATAATCAGAATGAATCCAGGGGTGATAAGAAAAATAACAATAACTCTAAGAAGAATGGGATAACTTAGGAAAGCCTTTTGAAAGGTGAGGACCCCCGGGAGGGTGTTTTTCATGTGGTGCTGAACATTATTCCAATCAGTGTCCTAATAAGACACAAGAGACTCAACCATGAGGAAACCCTTTACCCTTGCAACATGAAGCCTTCCAACAGTGAATACATGCAGCCTTGGATAATCGATAGGCGAAATAGCTGTATGCTCAAAATTGTGACTCTGGTTGCCTAGGGCTGTCAGGTCAGATTTTGACACACACACAGACCCTTCCCTCCTTGCCACAGGGTGATCCACCATGTCACTCTCACTCACGTGGAAGTAGCCAGTCAAGAGGAGGCAAGACATGGTGGGGGTCTGGCTCATTAGAGAGGTGGACTTCATGGAGAGGGGTCGACAAGTATTGCGGCCTTTGTTGTTGTGTGCTTAGTTGAATGTTTCATTAAATTGAAGTTGTAGTTGAGATAACCCTATGAACCAAAGAGTCACTAGTTTCTCTTCTCCTATTGGGGTTTCTTAGATTCCACCTTTGTTTGGGTAAACAATTCTGTTCGTTTATGTCCTCTTGTCTTTGTATGCATTCGACAAGTTCTTGTTATATCCGGTGTTGTTTAGTTTCTTCTAACAATAAGAGGATGAATGGGTCTCCTTGTGATAGAGCAAATGTTTCTTGTTGTCGTCTTGGATGGATCTCTTGGATCTCTTCACGGATAGTCCTCACCCACTCACCTCTCACTCCTAAGCACATTCGTGAATTAGGATAGAGGTAAATGTGTGATTACTAACCTTAACTAGATCTAGGGTTTTGACCTAGGGTTTAATTGACCTAGGGTTTTGACATGTTTTTACCTTGTGATGGTATCGAGTGTTTGATTGGATCATTTAACTATGGTTACCTCATGATGGTATCAAGGGTTTGCCATTTTGTCTATTCTAGGGCTTCTATATGCATGCAAACTAAATGATATGCAAAATGTTTTTTTGTGCTTTTTTAGTATTTGGAAATGAAAAGTGCTTTTAATCTATGGAAGGGAAATATGTATGCAATCTAATATGTTTTTTCTAACGCAAAGTTAATCTATGTTTTTTTTGTGTTTTCGATGATTTAGAAGTAATCTAATCTAAAGAAAAGGGAAAATACTTCTTCTAATAATCAAGATCTAGAAATATCAAAACTAATCTAAGATGCAAGATCTAATTATCAAGGAAAAATCAATGTTTTACTATTCCCAAGAGAAAATTTGGTTTTCTAATTACTATTAATTGAACAAAACAATGAAGGACCCTGAGAGAAATGAATATTTGTGTGACTCCACTACCCTCAGAAATCCTTGATATTAGCAACATCAAGTCCTTTTGAAGTAGCGGGAGATCCTCTTGATGACAAAACAACACAAAGAAGCAAAAAAAAGCTTTGATGAAGCTTGTATGAGCTCAATGAGAGCTTTGGTTGAGCACAATGGCATAGAATGAAGCAACGTAACATTGCTTGATTGAACAAATAAAGAAAAAGGCACCTTCATCCTGTAAGAGCATTTGAATGCTAAGTTGGAGAGCAAAAACTCACAAGAGCTGTGTGTACAATGAATTTGTCTCTGTGGGAGAACTTTGAAGCTATACAACAATGAAAGCTTTGAAGCTTTGAAGAAATTAAGAAAGAAATGAAGAAAGAGGCTTAAAGGCCTATAAAGAAGCTTGAAAAAGCTTGTGAATATGAGAAGAGTATTTTCCTACTTGGTCAACTTGGAAAATAATGAAGAGGTGAGGGGTATTTATAGGTTTGAAGAAGAGATGAGAGGTGGAATTGATTGAGAAGTTAACTCAATTGATTGAAGAGTTAACAAGGATTGATTGGGGAGTTAACAAGGTTGATTACCCAGTGAACTCAGCTAACTATGGAGTGATAAATCAATTATAGCTTATCACTGAAGAGGAAATGGAGGTGAGGGAATGCATGAGATTGATTGAAGAGTTAATTTGAGATCAAATAGAGCTAATTATGAATGTGTGGGTGTATGAAATAGTTAACTCTATATTAGGCATAAAAAAACCATGCAAACTAGAAGAAAAACAAGAAAAAATGGAGTAAAAATGAGTGAGAAACTTAACTTTTTCCATGGCTAGAAAATGGCAGGGTCACTACTTTTGCCAGTAGGGTCACCCCTAGGAAACCATGGTTCGCCTAGGGGAGATCCGGGCTAGACAGGGTCTGATGCAAAAAATCAGGTTGGGAGATGAAAGAAGAGAAGAAAAGGAGGGGTTCTACCTCTAGAAATAGGTCAGTCATGTGCAAGAATCCAAATCTCCACTTGCACCTGCAGGATCTCTTGGTGGAGATCTATAAATAATAGGGGGAGATTTGGATTGGTTAGGCAAAACTAAAAGTAGGAGATGGATAGGGAGACCTCTAGAAGGCTTCTAAGAGGTGCACAAGATGAAAAACATAGGGGAAAGGTGAAAACTCACCTACAAGACACTCACAAGGCTTAGGAGGAAGGTTGAAGCTTAGAAAAAGCAAGTTGACAAGTGTCGCAACAAGTGTCACAAACGGGGAGAGAAAGAAATCGACAAAGAAGAAATGACACAAGACTAGAAAGAGGACACATCATCAAGAGGTTTGCTTCTTAAAGGACATTATTTCATGCTTACATGTACATGACAAGGATTTGAATCATCATAGGGGTCCTCACGGAGGTTGTGTGTGATTTTTGTGCTTACATATTTGCCCCCTCGGGGACAATAGTCTACATGAAAGGTAGGTACCATTCCCAAACTAGGTCTTACCTATTGTCAATTTTCCTACAATTTTTACCTGCAATAACTAGTATCAATCTAGCATTTAAATATATCAAAATGAATAATGAAAACTGAAATGATGAACTTACCATGGATCGTTCGAGTTCAACTAGTTGTTTGCCTTTGTTGGTTAGAATTATAGGAATGAATGCATGCAAAATGACACATGAAAGATGCATAAAAGAAAAAAGAAGACATGCTAAGCTAGAGAGGAGAACAAGTTCTCCTTTTATTGCAATTTGGAAGAACATATTTGATGTTTAGGGATTTTTGATGTTTTACAATTTTTTTTAGGTTTTTTTGATTTTTCTATTTTTTATGGTTTTTGTGAAGATTTTGCAAAGGTTTGATTTGACACTCCTAGAGGTCTTTGAGAGACCTACATTTAAGATATTTCTACCCTTGCCCCCTTACATGGGGAGACTCATGTACTTGACTACACAGTTTTGTTCTTTTGACTCGTTGGAGGAGTGACTTGTGCTCAGACATTGTTTTACACTTTATTGTGACAAGACCTGATTAGATGAGATCTATAAATAGCTTTACCTGACATCTTTTACTTCACTTTCCCTTTTGTGCATATGGTTTGCTAGAGCTCTTATTTTTTCTTATGAGAATGCATACCTAAGATGATCACATATGGATGCTACAATTTGTTTTTGTCTTTTTCAGAATATATATATATATATATATATATATATATATATATATATATATAAGTGTAGGTGATGATATGCCGATGCAAGAACACAAGCAATGCTAAAATGAAACTTTTACTTCTACTAAATGTCATGAGTTATGACATTGAATTTATTTCTTTGAGACTCTTTTTTTGACTTTGGTATGAATGCATTGTGGAACAAACAACATGACTGCTCTTAAGTATGATTTTCAATCCAGGGGATTGCGAGTTGTCCCAATTTAAGAGACCTATTCAAGGCTATGAGATAGGATTTTAGAACTCATGTGGGGAGTGGGAAGGAAATGGAGTGCTTCTTAATTTTGGCTTCACTGAAGGCTAAACATTGATCCTTATGTAGATAAGACAAATTGACAAGCTTTCAACTTAGACAAGTAGCAAATTTTATTGGGGTGCGCTAGACTTAGATCATAGATGGCAAGCAAAGTAGACCTAGAGTAAAGGATAAAATAGGAAAGAACAAGGGTCCCTTGGTAGAAGATGATCCTAGAGACTACTAGACTCTTCAGTTTTACTTAGCTAGTGCATGTGTGTGCTTTGTACCTTTCTTTTTCTATTAGAATGTCACCCTTGAGGCTTCGAGCTTAGACTAATCTCCACCTAAGAGTACGGACATTGAGCATTCTTCTCTCTTTCACTCTTTTTTTGTATCTCTCTTTTTTTGTACTTTCCTCACTTGATTTGTCTCATTTTTATGGATTTTTGACTTTTCTAGAAATGAATGCTTTTTGGAACTTTGATATGCAATGCTTTGATCTCTCAATTCTCACTTTTGACACTCTTATTTTGATCACTCATTTTTTTATTCACTCAAATTTTAGATTGCTTCCTTCAAAGTTTTGATCCTCCTGACGTTTTTGGCTAGGAAAGATAAGGGGTTGAGCGCCACCTAAAGTTTTTGTAATCTGGTCGGACTTCTCTACTACTAGGGAAGAATTGGGAAGGTCTACTTGTAAGCTTCCTTTGAACACTGTAGGTTTGAATACTAACTTTGTTTAGACCTAACATCTTGACTCATTAAGACTAGGATCAATGTAAAGCTAAGAGCTAGGCTTTGATTAGAATCACTGGGAATGAAAAGGAAATAATGGTGATTGTGGAGACATGGAATCTCTAGGTCTTGAAAGGATGACGTATGTCTAGGCAACGTTAGACTCCTTACTGAAAAGAAAATAGTACAAGAGCAAGTCATTGACTATAATGCAAGATGAACAAAATGATATTGAAATGCAAGAAACAAATTGTTTTTGACATTTTTCTTATTTATGGGTTTTTTGTATTTTTATGTTTTATGATTTTTATGAGATGCTAAGATCTTCTCCTTACATAATGCATAAGAGGTAGCATTGTTTATGACATCTTTCTTTAACTATTTCTGGACCTATCCAAGTTGGTCTAAACTTCACTTATAAGTCTTTGCAATGACACTCGAAGACTTGTTGAAAAATGTCCTTGTATTCATTGAGGAGTTTCATATACTCACATGTTCCATTGTTTGATGATTTGCCCCCTAGCTTTTCCATTTGATGTTCGTGTATAGTTTCATTACTTTTTTTGAATTTTTGAGGGGTAATTGGAGTTGGTGTTGACTCTCCTAGTTTTTGTGTGGATTCTAGTTCTTCTTCTTTAGTCATGATTTCAACCATAGGGATGTTTATGTCTGGTTCAATTGGAATGGCCACTAAGTTGAATGAAGCATAAGACTTTGTTGAGTTGGGATCGAATGGGAATTCTCTTGTTGCCCCCTTCCCTATACATTTTGAGGTATTGGCTATGTTTGCAATTTGTTTTGATGTCTCTCCTTTTTCAAAAGTGTTAATTTTTGGGTCACTAGTGGTTTCCATGAACTTTCCCTTCTTTTTGACTTGTTCAACTCTATAAAGGCTGAAAGGAACAAGATCTCCTTTGATGATGTGGGTTTTTCCCATGTATGAGAAGTGTAATTCTTGAAATAATGTGGAGGGAATGGCCCTCATCCTATGGATCCAAGGCCTTCCTAGGATCATGTTGTAAGTGATTTCTTCATTGATGACATAAAATTTAGTTGGTAAGGTTATGGGACCCAATGTGATTTGAAGATTGACCTTACCCATAGTTTGAATGTTTGGGTTATCATGAGTTCTAAGGATGGAAGTTTGTTTTGTGATTTGAGTTTCTTCATAACCCATTCTTTGAAGAAGCGAAAAGGAGACTATGTTGATTGCAGACCCATCATCAATCATTACACATTTAATGGAATAATCTTGGACTTGGACTATCAAAAAGAGGGGGATGTCACCTTGTTTAGCTATATCATTGTTTGTGGGTAACTTCTCAAAATCAAATGTTGAAGAAGAATAATTTTCATGTGGAGTGTTTTGAATTGGATGGCTTAGATCTAAGGCTTTGAGGAGAGCATTCTTGTGCATAGGAGAACTCTTGATAAGCTCTATCATGTGAGAAAATTTTGAATTGTTAGAGGTGTCATCTGGCTGCTTTGGTCCTTGTTTGACACAAATTTATTGATCTTTACCTAATTCCACAAGGTCTAAGGTGCTTTGATCAAAGGTGTTTTGATGGATTTTGGGACTGAGCTCTTCATCTTGGGAGAATGTGTCCATGAATTCTTTTTGTTGATGTTTTGGGAGGTTTGATATGAAGCGATGGTACCCCCGACATGACTTGATCTCATGCCCCCTTCTCTTGTGAAATGAGCAATATTTATTGTGATTGCGATCTTGAGGTTTATGATGATTGTTGTAAGACTTCTTGATTCTCAGGGAATAGTTGTTGGCATTTTCATTTCCCAAATTTGTATGACTATTGTAGTCACAATTGTAGTTCCTTGATGGTGAAGTGTTTGTTGACCCATCTACATCTCAATTGTTTGTCAAAGATTCATTATTTCTATCATGGTTTATCAACCTTCCATTGGCATCATTGATGCAGAGGCATCCACACTATAACCTTCGCATATAGCATGAATGTCTGCAGACCAACCTCATCATCATCATCTTCGCCATCATCATCATATTCCCTAAAACTACCAACAGCATCATCATGTTCTGCGTTACACAGTCAGCATCATCATATTTCGGACGATCGCAAACATCCGCCTGCCGACTACTGTTCATCTCCGCTTTCCTTCTAACATCATCATCATGATGTTCAGCGGGCGCACACATCCTCCTGTTCCACTGTTCATCGGGCTCGAGACACTATCGTCATCATCATATGCAACACTTCCTTCGTCAGTAGGATATTCAACATCCGGTTGTCCCAAATATCCTGATGACGATCACCTTCAGCAGCTTACCTTCGACGCTCCACTGCCTGATGATACAAGCAACAGCATCATGATCTACTTTATCCGGTTCTCTTCGAAACCTCTTGATGACGCTAATACACTTTCTGCCGATGCCGATACTTAACGACAGCAGGATGAACTCGCATAGGGGGATATCTCAATATCCTGATGACGATGACGTCATATCCTGATGACGATGACGTCACCCAATATCCTGATGACCTCTTCAACACTTAGTCAAAAAAATCCAAACTTTCTCTCCCGCATCTACTCGCGATACGCGGATGGTTGGCATTCCCAATATGATGATCCTGATGCCGATGCACTCCTCCTCGGCTCCTTCTGCTGATGATCACCCCGACGAACTCACACTTCATGCAATCGACAACATCATGCCGATCTCCTCCACTTATCCGGATGACGATATCCGAACTGTCTGCAGGATATTTGCAGAAATATCCTGATGATGCCGTTTTAACAGGCTTCTTCACTTAGCGAAATCTCACTTTGCCGATCCTCCAGGGATGACCCGATCCAACCTCAGGGTGATCTTCCAACTCCAGTTTATCAACTTGACCTAGCACATGAGGATGCTAGGCTTCTCAGCATCTGTCGACCGCGATCCTGCACACCTGCATGTAAACAAACAAACTACCTACTAACCTACTGTACATTGCCATTCCACCGATCAGATGAGTCAACCGGTGGAATGGATCAGTATATCCATGAAAACCTCTCAAACCAGCAATCGATTACAGGAAGGAGATCAAACAGAAAATGAAACAGGATCTTTATTGACTCAAAGATGCAATACAATATGATGTTCCTCACACAGAACACTCAACTCCTCTGCTTGATGCAACACTACACTGCCGATCGATCATCTCTACAATCAACCGATCTCATGCTTATAACGATTTGCCTACGAGTACTACTGACCCGACTCCAAGCGGCTGGGAACTCTCCAAGCGGCTGGGAGATCCCACCGAACATACATCATGATAGCTGTTATAACTAACTAGCTAAAAATAGCAAAAGCCTGGTCAGCATGATCTTATCCTGATCAGCATGACCTTATTACATGCATTTGGTCTAACAGACCTTCTTGGAAACACAAACATGACCTAAACTACTAACTGCCTCATCAAGACCAGCTGTCAGGTAGGTGCTCCTGCACCATACTCCCCAACAGAAAAGAACTCATGTCCCATGAGTTGAGTATGTGGAAGTCTTCCACCTCTACACTTTGCTTTGTCAATAGTCTGACCTGTTCCAGCTTTATCTGCTGCTGACTCTTGGCTGCTCCAAGACTGCTGAACTGTAACTTGCTTTCTAGCAAGTAAATCCTCATGCCGGTTGATGTAGGCTTTCCTCTCACATACCCTGTGTTTGTCAGGTTGCCTGACCAGAACCTCTTTCTGAACTGCCTCTGTGGTGTTCAACTGTATCTTCCTGTCAATCTTCATAGGACAAGCAATAGTCCTAACTATGACAACATCCTTGTCCTTCCTTTCAACTGATGGTTGGTTGCACCCCTGTTTCTGAACCTGCTGCTGACCTCTGTCAGTCACAACTGAAACTTTCTTCAGCTTGTTGTCTGTAACAACTCCTTTCTCTGCAGTGTCCTGAACTGCCTTCATGCCTGCTCCTCTAGGCATCTGCACAAACTCCTCCTTTCCCATTAAAATGAGTTGAGCTGCCTTCTGTACTGCAGCTTTTGCCTGCAATGGCATCAACTTAATAATCTTCCCATCCTTCTTGATGGTGTAGGTATTAGCATACCCATCATACAGTACCCTTCTGTCAAATTGCCATGGTCTACCCAACAGCAGGTGACAACATTCCATAGGCAATATATCACACAAGATTCTATCCTGATATGGTCCAATCTGGAAATCCACATATGCCTGTTCAGAGACAAAAAGTGATTGCCTATCACTCACCCAAGATGCCTTGTAAGGGTGTGGATGTGGAATTCTTTCCAACTTCAGTTTATCAACCATCTCCTGAGATACCATGTTGTCTGTTGAACCAGTATCAATGACAACTTTACATACCTTACCTTTGCTCTTGCATGTGGTTTTGAAAAGAGCTCTTCTTTGCATCATATCCTTTGATGCCTGCAAACTAATTCTCCTTAACATCAATGATTCTCCACTCTCTGGATATCCAACATTATCAGGTTCTCTGTTTGAACTCTGTGCACTTTCTTCTACTTTCTCTTCTTGTACAAGTTGTACTCTCTTGTCACTAGTTCTATCATTTCTAGATGATGAACCCTTGTTTTCTGGACATTTGAAGGATGGATGACCAAACTCTCCACAGGTGTAACATTTTCCTGAAAATGTAGTAGAACCTCTACCACCTCCAAATCTTCCTCTATTGCCTTTCCATCCACCTCTGAAATCAGACTGTCCCTGTCCTTTCCCAGTGTCTTCTTGAACCTCATTGGTTTGCTTTTGTGCAGGGGCTGCTCCTCTTCCCCTATTGTTTCCTCTTCCTCTCATGGACTTATCATGTCCTCTATTCATCTTTTCTTCAATCCTGATTGCCATTTGATAACAATCTTCCACATTCTTAGGGTTAGCTAACACTAACTCATCCTGTATGTTAAACCTCAAACCAGCCAAGTACCTAGCCACCTTTTCTACCTCATTCTCATGATGACCAGATCTCATACTCAACAGATAAAATTCCTCAGTATATGCTTTCACATCCCTGTCTTTCTGCTTTAGAAATTGTAGCTTCTTAAACATCTGGATTTCATAATCCCTTGGAAAGAATTTCCCTTTGATCCTTGCTACCATCTTATCCCATGAAGTGATCTTAGACTTCCCTTGTTTCCTTCTCTCAGATTGTACATAATCCCACCATACCAAAGCATGACCTCCTAACTTGGTCTTTGCAATCTTTACCTTCTGATCCTCAGCAACATCTTCACATTCAAAGTGATTATCCAGTGCAGCAATCCAGTCCAACAACTCATCTTCATTCAAGCTTCCAGTATACTTGGAAACATCAACCTTTACCTTAGGTTTTTCACTCTGCACTGCCTTTAACAGTTTTGCCAATCTCTGGTCTTCAGCATCCAGATCTTCAGCTACCTCTTCATACTCTTCAACAGTATCTGCCTCTTCTTCAGACTCACTGTCTTCCACTTCCCTCTTTTTGTTCTTTTCCAGGGCTGTCAGCCTGGCTTGAAGTGCTTCAGCAAGCTCCTTCATCTTCCTCATTTCTCTAGCATGTTTCTCCTTCATCTCCTGCAATTCCCTTGCAGTACCATTACCTTTAGGAGGCATTTTGTCAACCTCTCAATCACAACACAATCAACTCTATCTCTTACCTCTGCCCTTTCGGTGACAGAATCAACACACAACAGCCCAGACCTTTTGCTGAGCTCTGATACCACTATGATGCAGAGGCATCCACACTATAACCTTCGCATATAGCATGAATGTCTGCAGACCAACCTCATCATCATCATCTTCGCCATCATCATCATATTCCCTAAAACTACCAACAGCATCATCATGTTCTGCGTTACACAGTCAGCATCATCATATTTCGGACGATCGCAAACATCCACCTGCCGACTACTGTTCATCTCCGCTTTCCTTCTAACATCATCATCATGATGTTCAGCGGGCGCACACATCCTCCTGTTCCACTGTTCATCGGGCTCGAGACACTATCGTCATCATCATATGCAACACTTCCTTCGTCAGCAGGATATTCAACATCCGGTTGTCCCAAATATCCTGATGACGATCACCTTCAGCAGCTTACCTTCGACGCTCCACTGCCCGATGATACAAGCAACAGCATCATGATCTACTTTATCCGGTTCTCTTCGAAACCTCCTGATGACGCTAATACACTTTTTGCCGATGCCGATACTTAACGACAGCAGGATGAACTCGCATAGGGGGATATCTCAATATCCTGATGACGATGACGTCATATCCTGATGACGATGACGTCACCCAATATCCTGATGACCTCTTCAACACTTAGTCAAAAAAATCCGAACTTTCTCTCCCGCATCTACTCGCGATACGCGGATGGTTGGCACTCCCAATATGATGATCCTGATGCCGATGCACTCCTCCTCGGCTCCTTCTGCTGATGATCACCCCGACGAACTCACACTTCATGCAATCGACAACATCATGCCGATCTCCTCCACTTATCCGGATGACGATATCCGAACTGTCTGCAGGATATTTGCAGAAATATCCTGATGATGCCGTTTTAACAGGCTTCTTCACTTAGCGAAATCTCACTTCGCCGATCCTCCAGGGATGACCCGATCCAACCTCAGGGTGATCTTCCAACTCTAGTTTATCAACTTGACCTAGCACATGAGGATGCTAGGCTTCTCAGCATCTGTCGACCGCGATCCTGCACACCTGCATGTAAACAAACAAACTACCTACTAACCTACTGTACATTGCCATTCCACCGATCAGATGAGTCAACCGGTGGAATGGATCAGTATATCCATGAAAACCTCTCAAACCAGCAATCGATTACAGGAAGGAGATCAAACAGAAAACGAAACAGGATCTTTATTGACTCAAAGATGCAATACAATATGATGTTCCTCACACAGAACACTCAACTCCTCTGCTTGATGCAACACTACACTGCCGATCGATCATCTCTACAATCAATCGATCTCATGCTTATAACGATTTGCCTACGAGTACTACTGACCCGACTCCAAGCGGCTGGGAACTCTCCAAGCAGCTGGGAGATCCCACCGAACATACATCATGACAGCTGTTATAACTAACTAGCTAAAAATAGCAAAAGCCTGGTCAGCATGATCTTATCCTGATCAGCATGACCTTATTACATGCATTTGGTCTAACAGACCTTCTTGGAAACACAAACATGACCTAAACTACTAACTGCCTCATCAAGACCAGCTGTCAGGTAGGTGCTCCTGCACCAATCATACTCCCTTCTTCCACTATCAATAGCAACTTGGTCAATTCTAAGGGCACTTTCAAGTGCTTCTTCATATGATTTGTAAGGGAGTTTTTGGACTTGTTCTCGTATGTCATTGTTGAGAGCATGTAAGAAGAGATCACAAAGTTCTCTATGATCCATGTTTGGTGCGCATGTTGAAGAATAAATAACTTTTCTCCATCATGTGATAAAATGTGCAACTGACTCATTGGATTCTTGTTCGATTGTTAAAAATTCTCGTATTCCTGTCTTGACCAATTTGTTTATGTCAAAGGTAGACACAAATTGATCAATAAGTTGCCTAAAAGAGTGGATCGATGCTTCTAGAAATCAATAGTACCAATCTAGAGTGATACCCTATAAAGTTTTTGGAAAGATCTTTGCTACCACCTAATCCCAAGGAAGTTCTCACAGTACCATGATGTAAGCCTCGATATGAGAGTTGGGATCACCCTCTCCTTTAAATTTTGGAAGCTCAGGGAGAGGCTGTGGTAGTATAACTTGGCAAATGTTGTAGTCAAGAGGCTCCTTTAAATACTTGAGGTATCTTCCTAGGAGGGAGTTATGTGTAGAGGATTTTGTTCCTTCAAACATTAGCCCTTTAAGTGGAGCTTGTTGTGTTTGTTGAAAGGGTATGCTAGATTGTTGATATCCTAAAAAATTTGGATGACTAGATGGTGTCATGTTTATGTGTTGAAAATTGGGTGGGATCATTTGTGGTTGATTTTGCATCATAGGAATCCCACTTATTTGATTGAGACTTGTCATGTTGGATGATGAGGGCAAGGGAGGCATGGATGCTTCATTATGCATGTCATACGAACGAAAGTTTAGATGAGGGGTATTTTGTGTTGGCCTTTGGTTTGATTTGATTTCATCAATGAAATGATTTCCCTGTGCCTTAGGTTTTTTGGTAATGTTGTTTTGAGAACCATTTCTAGCTTCAAGGGTCCTGATTTGTTGGACCAATTTTTCTATAAGCCCTGTGAGTGAGGCTTCCTCCATTATTTGAGTTTTACAACCTTGAGATGGATTACTTTGTGTTGGGGTTTGACTGACCCTACTTGTTCCTTTTGATAACACTTCACATGTCATGGACTTTTTATCTTGATGTATTACATGGGGAGGTTTTTGTGCCCCCCAAGCTTTTTGTAATCTTTTCTTTTGATATCTCACCTCATTGTCTATATGGGTAACTATTTTCCTTTGGCTTGTTACGAGTTGGTCATGTTGATTGATTTTGCATTCTTGGCAAGTTTTGATTTCTTCAAGTTGAATGACCATGTCTTCATATGTGGGGTTGTTAAAAACCAAGAAGTTGTGGGGCATCTGTTGGATGTCCCTTGAATTTGAATCCATCCCAAAAGGATTTTTTTGAATAAAAGTGGGATCTTTCAATGAAGTGTAAAAAGCTCAACCAAAAGGTTTTTTCTCTTCACGTCAGCTTCACCAAAATATGTATGTTCAAAATCATGACTCCAGTTGCTTGGGGCTGTCGGGTCAGATTTCAGCACGCACACGGACCCTTCCCTCCTTGCCACGGGGCGATTTGCCACATCACTCTTGCTCACATAGAAGCAGCCAGTTAAGAGGAGGTGAGACATGGTGGGGGTTTGGATCATTGAAGAGCTGGACTTTGTGGAGAGGGGTCGACAAGTACTACAACCTTTGTTGTTGTGTGCTTAGTTGAATGTTTCTCTCAATTGAAGTTGTAGTTGAGATAACCCTATGACCCAAAGGGTCACTGGTTTCTCTTCTCCTGTTGGGGTTTCTTAGATTCTACCTCTGTGTGGGTAAACAATTATGTTCGTTTATGTCCTCTTGTCTTTGTATGTATTGGATGAGTTCTTGTTGTATCTGTCATTGTTTAGTTTCTTCTAACAATAAGAGGACAAATGGATCTCCTTGTGGTAGAACAAATGTTTCTTGTTGTGGTCTTGGATGGATCTCTTGGATCTCATCACAGATAGCCCTCACCCACTCTCCTCTCAATCCTAAGCACATTCATGAATTGGGATAGAGGCAAATGTGTGATTACTAACCTTAACTAGATCTAGGGTTTTGAGCTAGGGTTTAATTGACCTAGGGTTTTGACATCGTTTTGACTTGTTTTTACCTCGTGATGGTATTGAGGGTTTGATTGTATCATTTAACTGTGGTTACTTCATGATGGTATCAAGGGGTTTCTATTTTGTCTATTCTAGGGCTTCTATATGCATGCAAACTAAATGATATGCAAAACATTTTTTTGTGCTTTTTTAGTATTTTGGAAATGAAAAGTGCTTTTAATCTATGGAAGGGAAATATGTATGCAATCTAATATAATTTTTTTAATGCAAAGTTAATCTAAGTTTTTTTTTGTGTTTTTGATGATTTAGAAGTAATTTAATCTAAAGAAAAGGGAAAATGCTTCTTCTAATAATCAAGATCTAGAAATATGAAAACAACTAATCTAACATGCAAGATCTAATTATCAAGGAAAAAATAATGTTTTACTATTCTCAAGAGCAAATTTGGTTTTCTAATTACTATTAATTGAACAAAACAATGAAGGAACCTGAGAGAAATGAATATTTGTGTGACTCCACTACCCTCAGAAATCCTTGATATTAGCAACATCAAGTCCTTTTGAAGTAGCGGGAGATCCTCTTGATGACAAAACAACACAAAGAAGCAAAAAAAAGCTTTGATGAAGCTTGTATGAGCTCAATGAGAGCTTTGGTTGAGCACAATGGCATAGAATGAAGCAACGCAACATTGCTTGATTGAACAAATAAAGAAAAAGGCACCTTCATCCTGTAAGAGCATTTGAATGCTAAGTTGGAGAGCAAAAACTCACAAGAGTTGTGTTCACAATGAATTTGGCTTCGTGGCAGAACTTTGAAGCTATACAACAATGAAAGCTTTGAAGCTTTGAAGAAATAAAGAAAGAAATGAAGAAATAGGCTCAAAGGCCTATGAAGAAGCTTAAAAAAGCTTGTAAAGATGAGAAGAGTACTCTCCAACTTGCTCAACTTGGAAAATAATGAAGAGGTGAGGGGTATTTATAGGTTTGAAGAAGGGATGAGAGGTGGAATTGATTGAGAAGTTAACTCAATTGATTGAAGAGTTAACAAGGATTGATTGGGGAGTTAACAAGGTTGATTACCTAGTGAACTTAGCTAACTATGGAGTGATAAATCAATTATAGCTTATCACTGAAGAGGAAATGGAGGTGAGGGAATGCATGAGATTGATTGAAGAGTTAATTTGAGATCAAATAGAGCTAATTATGTATGTGTGGGTGCATGAAATAGTTAACTCTATTAGGCATAAAAAAACCATGCAAAGTAGAAGAAAAACGGGCAAAAACGAAGCAAAAATGAGTGAGAAACTTGACTTTTTCCATGGCTAGAAAAATGGTAGGGTCACCCCTTTTGCCAGTAGGGTCACCCCTTTTGCTAGTAGAGTCACCCAGGGGAGAACCGGGCTGGACAGGGTCTGATGCAAAAAAATTAGGTTGGGGGATGAAAGAAGAGAAGAAAAGGAGGGGTTCTGCCTCTAGAAATAGGTCAATCATATGCAAGAATCCAAATCTCCACTTGCACCTGCAGCATCTCCTAGGGGAGATCTAGAAATAATAGAGGGAGATTTGGATTGGTTAACTGAAAAATAAAAGTGGGAGATGGATAGGGAGACCTCTAGAAGGCTTCTAAGAGGTTCAAAAGATGAAAAACATAGGGGAAAGGTGAAAAATCACCTACAAGACACTCACAAGGCTTAGGAGCAAGGTCAAAAGCTTAGAAAAAGTAAGTCAACAAGTGTTGCAACAAGTGTCGAAAAGCGTCGCAAACGGGGAGAGAGAGAAATTAAAAAAGAAGAAATGACACAAGACAAGAAAGAGGACACGTCATCAAGAGGTTTACTTCTTAAAGGACATTATTTCATGCTTACATGTACGTGACAAGGATTTGAATCATCATAGGGGTCCTTGTGGAGGCTGTGTGAGATTTTTGTGCTTATAGTACCAAATTGCTCCAATTGAAACCAAAAGTACTTTATTTGGTATTCTAATTTCAATTTTAATAGATACTGGTGCCACATAATGTTTTATTTCTCCAAAATTTTTAAATAAGATATCTAGAAGAGCTGGTTACATGGAAAAATCATAGTCAATAGAGTATGCTAACTAGACAAGAGCTTAGGTAGAGCATTGTTTGTTCAAAGCCAAGGTTGAACTCCCAAGCTTTTCCACTGAAGTAAACTTTTATGTAGCCCCCTTAAGATCATATGATGTCATCCTTGGATTAAATTGGTTATGGAGGCATAGGGTTGAGGTGGATTGTTTTGCAAAAATAGTAGAATGCCTCGATGACCTTGGGAATAGAGTTTTTCTGCAAGGCATTGCTAGAGAGGTCAAATTGAGGCAAATATATGCCTTACAGATGAGAGAGCCCAGCGGAAAGGGTGTTAACTCTTTGCTATCAAAATAAAGAAAATAGATGATCACAAAGAATCTATTTTCCAAGATGATTTAATGTATTATGAATCTCAAAAACTCCAAGGAGTTGAAGGAAGAGACTCCATAGATCAAGAAAGATCAAATATGGATAGGTATCCCTTTCTTTAAGACTTTGAGGATGTATTTCTAGATGAATTACCTAGATTGCCACCATGAGATCTTTTGATTTTTCAATAGATATAATTCTGGGATTAGAACCTATATCCAAAGCTCCTTATCGAATGACCACAGTAGAGTTGATGGAGCTAAAGGCTCAGTTGCAAGAATTGCTAGAAAAAGGATTGATAAGACCCAATGTTTCACCTTGGGGAGCACTAGTGATTTTTGTTAAAAAGAAAGATGGTACACTGCACCTATGTATACACTATCAAATGCTAAATAAAGCAATGATAATAACAAGTATTGATTGCTCCATATTGATGATCTCTTTGATCAAATGTGAGGGGTAGCTATATTTTCTAAGATCGATCTTCGATTAGGATACCATCAATTGAGGCTAAAAGATGAAGATGTACATAAAATGACCTTGAGAACAAGGTATGGACACTATAAGTTCATTGTCCTACTCTTTGGAATGATGAATGCACCTACAACATTCATGAACTTAATAAATAGTGTGTTCAAAAATTGTTTGGACAAGTTTGTCCTTGTTTTCCTAGATGATATTTTTATTTATTCCAAAAATGAGGAAGAATATCTCCAGCATTTACGGATCATTCTTCAGCGTTTGAGAGAGCATAAACTTTATGGAAAGCACTCAAAGTGTACCTTCTTCCAAAAATAAGTATAATACATTGGTCACATAATCTCAGCTGAGGGAATTGCAGTAGACCCATCAAAGCTTAAAGCCATTCTGGAGTGGCCTGCACTGAAAAATCTGCACAAAGTCCATAGTTTTATGGGCCTAGCAAGATATTATAGAAAATTTATGGCTAACTTTTCAAAAATTGCCTATCCCATTACTTCTCTACAAAGGAAAGGCAAAATATTTGATTGGTCAGAAAAATGCCAGGGGGCATTTGATCAACTAAAAGAAAAGTTGACTGTACAACACCAATTTTAAGGGTACCTAATCCAGAGGGTCATTTTGTAGTCATCACCGATGCCTCAGGGGAAGGATTTGGTGATGTACTTGTGCAAGATGGGAAACTAATTTTCTATGAGTTAAGAAAGTTGAAAACATATGAGCAAAATTATGCTCCTCATGATCTTGAGTTGGCAGCAGTTGTTCACGCACTACACATGTGGTGGCATTAATTGCTTGGAAAACTATTTGAATTAAGAACAAACCATCAAGGATTTAAATATTTATTTACTCAACCACATATTAATGCTCTTTAGAGAAGATGGTTGGAGTTAATATCTAATTATGATTTTGAGATCAAATATAGGGCAAGGAAAACTGAGTAACGGATGCCTTAAGTAAAAGGAGACATATCTCCTTGATGATCTCCATAATTTCTGATTTTAAGAATCAAGTCTTACAAAAGTCCAAGGGAGATGAATATTATGATTAGGTTAAACAAGGTCTTTCAGACAACCCTCATGATTTTAGGTATGATGGATTCCACTTTGAACCAAATGGACTACTAAGATTCAAAGGAAGGATGTACATTCCTAACTCTGAGGAGTTAAGGATTATTGTGTGGAAGGAAGTTCATTCCGTACCCTATTCAGGACATCCTGGAGTGACAAAACTACTAGCTGATGTAAAACCATTATATTTCTAGAAAGGAATGAAGAAGGATGCTACAAGGTTTGTAGCTGGATGTCTACAACACCAGAGGGTGAAAGCAAAGCATCATCACCCAGTAGGACGTCTATATCCTCATGAGAATACAGAATGGAAATGATAGATCATTAGCAGGGATTTTGTACAAGGACTTCCTATGTCTAGAAATAGGCATAATGCTATTCTGGTAGTGGTAGATAGACTCACTAAGGTAGTGCATTTCATACCTAGGAATTTGATAGATGGAGCACCAGTCATAGCCCACAAATTTGTGCAAGAAGTTTTCTAGATGCATGGTATTCTTGAGAAGATCATCTCAGTTAGGGATGCCCACATGACATCAAGGTTTTGGCAAACCTTATTTGCCTCACTTGGAACTCAATTAAACATAAGATCAACTTATCATCCTGAGACAGATGGCCAAATAGAAAGAGTGAACCAAGTGTTGGAAGATCTATTGAGAATGTATTGCATAGATCAACAATACAAATGGGAAGATTACCTTCCTCTTGTGGAAATTGCTTACAATAATTCCTATCATTTTGCTATCAAGACGGATCTATTTGAAGCATTATATGGAAGAAAGTGTCTAACTACTATAATCTGGGAGAAGCTGGAAGATAGGATTAGCCTTGGTCCAGAAATGCTATCAAAAATGGAAGAATAGGTCCATCTGATTAAGAAAAGGTTATTGAAAGAAAATGATAGACAAAAATCTATGCAGATGCTAAGTGCATTCCAAGACATTTATCAGTAGGAGAGAAAGTCCTGCTAAGAGTCAAACCACAAAAGAGCTGCATTAAGTTTGGAAAGTCATCCAAACTAGCTCCTAGATATGTGGGTCCCTTTAGAGTTCTCAAGGAAGTGAACCCAGTTGCATACAAGATTGCTCTATTGCCAGCTCTTACCATGATGCATAATGTTTTCCATGTTTCTTATTTGAAAAAGTATATTGTAGGAGACAATCATATTCCTATTCTTGATTGGAATGCCTTACAGTTGAAGGACCCAGGGGTGGTAATGATCGAGCCCATTAAAGTGCTTGAAATATGTAAGCTATGCTTGCGTAATAAAGAAGTTACTCAATGCAAGGTCTAGTGGGACTAGTATGCAGAAGAGAATGCCACCTTGGAGAATTATCGTGATATTTATCAAAGATTTCCTCATCTATTTTAAGTTTTTTTATTATGATGAACAACACCTTTTTCATATTATAAACTTTGGATACATTGGATCATCGGGGATTGTTATGTCATAAAATGTCCCCCTAGGACTTTTACCTCCTAAATTTAGCTCCTATGTCCCCTTAGTTTAATCATGCATGTGTAAAACTCATCCTGGAGAAAAATTCCCTGAAACCTATGATAAATGGGGCTTAGGGGCCACTTCAATGCTTAATTAAGACCCAAAATAGGCCCCTAGGATTGGGTTCCTATGCCCTAGTCCAGACCTATTTTTTTGGGACCCAAATTTTAATTATTGGCAAAGTGATCGTTAAAAGGTTTCCCTTTGTCGGCTTTTCAATTTTAATTACGAATGTTAGTGGGAATGCATATATAAACATGTTTAGGGCTTCATTTTAACTAGAGGTGGATAATGCAAACTTGTGATCTTGTGATAAAGATATTCAAGGCTTTCATTGTGTTGTAGAGTAGTATTGTGTTATGTTTGTACTTGTTTATTGTAGATTTGTCTTCATCAATCCATATCCTCATGGCATGAAAGATATTCATCTCCCCATGAGAGCTTCACCTCCGAGGTGACATCTACTTGTGTTTCAATCAATTTATTTCATCTTTTGCTTTTTCCTTTTTCCACCAAGGACACACACTCTATCTAACAATGATGTTGGAAGGCTTGAGTGCTAATTTCAGGGCTTGACTAAGGAAATCTCCTAGACACCACAACCCCCAACCCCTCTCTTGTGATTACAAGTTATAGGTGCAGAATCTTATGGAGAGGAGTTGTAGGAGGTTAGAGCAGAGGATAGAGATTCAAAATCTAAAGAAAATAGTGAAGAATATTCCTTTCTAGACCCTCCAAATTCCCATTGTTAGAAAATCTGAAGTAGGTTGCAGACTTCATCAGATCTCAAAGTTACAGATCCATGGAAAAATATACCTATTGGACTAGGGTGCCCACCCCAGTGTCCCCAAAGTTTTAGCTTTCTAGAATCTGAATCTTGGTATGTTTCTAATCTGCATTTAGTGCCTTCCTATGTGAGCATTTGTCATATTTTGTCGATTTGTTTACGATTTCATATAATCAAGGTTTAAGGCTTAATCAGATTAGGCTTTAACAAAATATCGACATATTCCAACTTTCCTTATCATTGTAAAGTGATACCAAACCTATATCTAAGTCCTCTTGTAAGAGAAGTGACTGAACTCAGTTTATGTCCTTCAATGTTATTTGCAAAAGGCAGGTTTGATTGAGTCTATCTAAAACACTAAGAACTATAATCATTCCCACTTTTCCTACATAACATTTTGGTTAACCTGTGTTTTTTCTGAATTTGCACCTTGCTGAGTGTTGTAATCAGATTTGCATTCATTCATTTCATTTTCATCTTCATACATTTGAAAATCTTGCATAAATTTGAAAAATTTCAAAAAAATAGACATTTTTGGCTTGCATTAAGGCATAGTTTGCACTATTTTCCTTGCATATCATTGAAAACATTTAATTTTCTAATATTTACATCATATCTGAGATAAATTACAGTATTTCATCTTTTCATCATCATTTACCTTGCATTTGCATCTCTCATTTGCTAGGGTTTTGCTTGAAATATTGCATTTTTTATATAACCTAGTAATTTCAAAAGCTAGGTTTTGTAATTAAAATCTTATTTCAGATTTTATTACTCATTTTAACACTCTTTCAAATCTAATTTTTAACTGTAGTGTTTCATCATTGTGTGTTTTTGCATCTACATTTCAAATTTGGCATTTACACATTGTGTATTTCAACAAAAATAAGCATATTCATTCATCTTGCCTTCATTTTGACTTTGCATTGCGCATTGTAGCATTTTGGAATCATTTTAAAATCTGATCTAAGTTATTTTACACATTAAATCAGATTACATTTCATTCATACATCATTGTGCATAATTTTATAACATTTTTTTTTGTGCATTTACATTGAAAAAAGTAAAAAATTGAGCATTTTAGGTGCATAAGCAAGTATAGTTTTGCTTTGTTTCATTGCATTTGTCATAAATATCTTTCATTTCAGATATTGCATTCATTTTCAAACATACATCCATTGATCATTTGAAAATTTTGCTTCATTTCATAGCATTTTGTGAAAATTGACATATTTTAAATTTTTTTTCTAGGTGTTATACACTTTATGCACACTTTCTTGATCAAAACCTTTGAAAACACTTACATTGCCTTTTTGTATAGTACTTTTTCCTCTATCCACTCTGTTTGTTGTAGAATTTGTGTGTCTTTTAGTACCCATTTCTCTCAAACAAGTGTGTTAGTGCGAAATAGTCTATCCATCATGGATGCATCTTGTTATTCATCTTTGGAAGCTTTGTTTGCATACATCATAGATGTTGATAATTACTATAAATTCACTGACAAATATCCTCAAGTATTACAACAAATAGTACATATCTCTGATATTGACATTTCCATGAGCTCTACATATGAAATTCTATGTTACTTATCTAATTTTGAAAGTTTCACCACTCTCATGGGTATCTATCCTTCGATCTTGGAAAATCTTACTAATTTCATCTCCAAGAAAGACAATGAAGAAGGTAATGATGAAGACATTCCTCCTTCTCTTCCTACATTTCACGATGATATAATGGACATCATTTCTAAGACATATGAGACTGAGATAGCCCTAGGTGATTCATCTAATAGTTTAAAATCTTCTCCCAACATAACCTCACCTGGTGAGGATATTTTGGCACAAGAAGAAGAAATCATTGAAACATTCCTTAGCACCACTCTACCATCTCTTCATACTCTCCCTAGTTAGGATGAACTAATGAATGATGCATACTCTCTTTGTGAACAACTCCTTCAACCTATTAACACTAAAAATTCATCAACTGATCTTCAAACACTTCTTAACTACATATTAAACAAAGAAATAGATCACACACCCTTACCTAAAGACTTACATACCTTGGAAACTACTAACAATCTAGAAAACATACAATAAGATAGTGTTCCTAACAACCAAGGTGTTCCAACACCCTACAAACTAGTTGAAATGGGCATTTTCTTGGCTCCCTCATTACCTCACTTGATTGAAATGTGAATATGTGAGGCTCCTTCTCTACCATCCTTGAATATTGCAAGAGAAAACTTTTAGGACAATGTGGAAAATATAATTTAGCGAGAAGGAAGAACAAGGGACAAAGCTTTGACAATAAATGTAAAGATCAGAATCAAAGATAACAGGTAAGTATTTCTAACCATGTTGGTCACCTTTGTTGTAGCATACCTTTGCTCACTTATGTGACCTTCTCTTATGTGTTGTATTCCCCCGTGATGTGTTATGTGTTGTTTAGGCCTCCTTGGATGAACCTTGATACTTTTTTAAGGTCAAAGATACCAAGAGATCGCCTCTATTGTGACCATTCTTCTATTTGTTTCACCATTATTCTATCTTCCCTCTTCTCTATTTTATTGTTGTGTGTCGTGCCTTAGGGGCATATCATTGCGGAGGGTGTTTTGGGGGCATCCTCCTACATGGTGTTCCTAATGCACTTGTTCTCCTCTCTCATTTTTATTGTTTACCTTCTTCAGTGATTCTACCTAGTTGGTGGATGATGTAAACAAATAAATATTGATACAGACTGTGTGTCCTTCAATGAGTAAGAAAAAATGGACCTAGTCCATATATGAAGATGGGGTTGATGTATATATATGACGCTTGACTAGTAGAATCACTCTGTGTGATGTATCATCTTATATAATTTCTTGTGACTAACATTTTACAATCCACTCAATCTGCTCTTGTACACTTTGATTGGTATCTCACATTGTTGCTACACTCAATTTCAAGGTGCCTACAGTATAGCCCAACAGTTATACTCGGCTCCGAACCCTTGAGTATAGCCTTGGTCCTTGATATGATTATTTTCATGCAAATATTTATGATGTGATATGGTTGCTATCTTAGAGTAAGATTTTCTAACCATCTTGTTGTTTATCTTATCATATTATATCAATGTGTTTGTGGGAATATTCAGTGATCGTAAGCACATGCCACCTCAGTGGCATGGGATTTGCAAGAGCTCTTGTTCCCTTCCATATTTTCTCTCTACCTTAATGTGCTTGATATCAGTAAGCAACATCAACCACCTTAATGTGGGGGCATATATATTGGCACATGTCTGATGATTTTGGCACTAACAAAGCATGTTTGTAATCCCTCTCTGCGGGGCATGTTGTATCTCTTGAGCTAGTGCGCATCCTTATATCAATTGCAATAAAAAGCCCTTTCCATGAGGAGGGATAATGCATCTCTTGAGCTAGTGTGTATCCTTATATAAAAAATCCCTTTTGCAAAAGGCAGGATGGTGTATCTCTTAAGCTAGCACACATCCTATTATACAAAGTCCTCATCAGGACATGGGGTTGGATCTTGAGTTATCCTCCCTTAAGCATGTCTTTGGTGGTTGTTTTGGCATAAGCCCAACTATCAGGTATGTCAACAATGTGTTTTAGATGGTGGGACTTAGCAATAAGCACCTTCCATCGCCCATGTTTGTTTTGTTTAAGATGTATAGTAAGTCTATGGCATGCTATATGGTGTTCATGTATTCCATATGTATTCTGCGTGTTTTCCCTCATGTATGGTGTAAAGGGTGTGGCGATGAGTCCCCCCCACACTCAGGTTTTGTATGGCATGTTTTCCCCTTGGTGTAGTGTAAAGGGTGTGGCGATGAGTCCCCCCTGCACTTTCAGTTTTGTAGTGCATGTTTTTGGTGGTGTAAAGGGTGTAGATATGAGTTCCCCTCGCCCCATAGTTAGAATTTTATTGCATATATGTGAAAATGTTATATCACTATATTCATCATGTTTTACATGACTGCTCTCATGTCTTCATCATGTTTTGCATGTCTTCAATACTATCTTCTCTATGTCTTGGATGCTTCCTACTATCTTCATTGTGTCTTGCATTTCTTCGATGTGTCTTCTAGTGCTTACCTAAAACTAGAGGCTAGAAATAGTTCCTTAATCTTTGTGTATGCTTTAGCTTAATGTTCTTGGCATGTTTGATGTGTTTTCAATTGTACTGTAATGCATGTATGGGTCGTAAGATCATACATATGATTGAAGTGGGGGCTAAATGTTATGTCGTAAAATGTCCCTTAGGACTTTTACCTCCAAAGTTAGCTCCTAGGTCCCCTTAGTTTAATCATGCATATGTAAAACTCATCCTGGAGAAAAATTCCCTAAATCCCATGATAAATGGGGCTTAGGGGAGACTTCAATGCTTAATCAAGACCTAAAATAGGCCCTTGGACTTGGGTGCCTATGCCCTAGTCCAGACCTATTATTTCGAGACCCAAATTTTAATTGTTAGAAAAGTGACCATTAAAAGGTTTCCCTTTGTCAGCCTTTTCAATTTGAATTACGAATGTTAGCGGGAATGCATATATAAACATGTTTATGGCTTAAATTTAACTAGAGATGGATAATGCAAACTTGTGATCTTGTACTAAAGATATTCAAGGCTTTCATTGTGTTGTAGAGTAGTATTGTGTTGTGTTTGTACTTATTTGTTGTAGATTTGTCTTCATCAATCCATCTCCTCATGGCATGAAAGATGTTCATCTCCCCGTGAGAGCTTCACCTCTGAGATGACATCTACTTGTGTTTCAATCAATTTATTTTATCTTTTATTTTTGCCTCTGTCCACCAAGGATGCACACTCTATCTAACAATGGTGTTGGAAGGCTTGAATGCTATTTCTGGGGCTTGACTAAGGTAATCTCCAGACTAAGGCAAGCTCCTAAAAACCACAACCCCCAACTCCTTTCTTGTGATTGTAGGTTACAGGTGTAGAATCTTACGGAGAGGAGTTGCAGGAGGTCAGAGCAGAGGATAGAGATTGAGGATCTGAAGAAAATAGTGAAGAATATTCCTTTCTGGATAATGGCACCCGCCCCTATGTCCTCTAGATTCCCATTGTCAGAAACTCTGAAGCAGGTTATAGATTTCATCATCTCAAAGTTCTAGATCCACACAAAAATCTACCTATTAGACTAGGGCACCCATCCTAGTGTCCCCAAAGTTTCCACTTTCTAGAATATGAATCGTGGTATGTTTCTAATCTGCATTTAGTGCCTTCCTATGCGAGCATTTGTCATGTTTCATCTGTTTGTTTATGATTTCATATAATTAGGGTTTAAGGCTTAATCAGATTATGGTTTAACAAAATATCAACATATTCAAACTTTCCTTATCATTGTAAAGTGACACCAAACCTGTAGCTAAGTCCTCTTGCAAGAGAAGTGATTGAACTTGGTTTATGTCCTTTAATGTTATATGTGAAAGGTGGGTTTGATTGAGTCTATCTACAACACTAACAACTATCATCATTCCCACTTTTCCTACATAACAAGGATGATGATTCTTATGGGGGGAGATATGTTACATCCCCAAACTTTGACTATGTTTTACTTTTACTTTTATGTGATTAAATGGATAAGTTATCATAGATTAATGATTTGACATTTAGGAAAATGTCAGGATAAATCATTGATTTTATGAATTATGATTAATGCATTGAATTTGACATGTGATCGAATGAATTTGAGATTATTTAATTTTGGTGTATAATGATTTATTTATGATACACTGATCATAGTGTGTGTGATTGTGAGTGTAACTAGGAAATAAATTTCCACCTCCAAGAATGGAAGGAGAACATCATCGGAGAGAAGGGAATAGATGTTTGGGAAGAGACAGGTTTGCCATTTGAGTTCCAAGTTGTATATTTAGTGAACCTTCTCAAGATGGGGTTTGTACTAGTTAACTTTCCTTGTTGAGTTAATCTCAATCCAACTATTGTCAATTTTTTGTTAAAGAAAGGTTTCCGACATCAAACTTTGTTGAATTGGTTGAGAGATATTTGGGAAATATTGATGAGGATAGAGTTTATCCTTTCCCCTTTGTCAAAAACTTTTTGATATATATTTTATTCCCATGAGCACTAATTTAATTATATTGACATCAGCAAGGTTGTGAGAGGGGAGAAGATCTCAACCCCATACTTGCACCTTACAATATAATTAATATCGGCATTAGTAGGGGTGGTTATATTAAATTTTTTTTGATATGTTTTATTTATTTATTTGAATACTATTATATGGTTAAAGAAAACATATTTATTAAATTATAAATATTTATCTTTTTTGTGGTGAGCCCTCTATGACATACCCACCATTATGTGCATGTGGTGAAGCACATATTCCATTTTTTGACGATAGAGTGTTGTGAGTGGGAAAGACCACTCTTGTTATGGAGATAGTCTTGCTTATTGAAGGCATCTCTTTGGATGCATGTTCTTGTTTGGAGAGTTTATAGAAAGTACTATTAGATATTCCCACTGGTGGTATGGAAAGGAAAAATAGTTAATAACTTTCTTTTTGAATGGTGTTTTAATAAAAAACATGTAGTCGAGTAAAGCATAACACACAGTGCGGTGAGAGTAAAGAGAAAGGCAGCGAAGAGGAGTAAAACAAGAGGATACACAGAAGTGTCACAAAGAGAGCTAACTCTAGGTTGAGAAAAGTGTGTATAGGTACATTCTAATACATAGAAGTACGACTAAAATTTTATAAATTTACTACATGTAATCCTTTACCCTTTCGATGGTAGTTCACCTGTATTATGATAACATTCTGATGCCTTGAAAAGGTTGATAGTTTTATGATAACATGTTGATGCCTTGAAAAGGCTGATAGTCTTATGATAACATACTGATGCCATGTTGTAGTTATACAATGTCTTTGAGATTACATAGATGTCTTTATTTAGTTCTTGGAAATCGCTATAATTATTATATGCTCAGGTTAAATTAAATGATAATAGGAGCTCTCATTATGAGAAAGATAGATGGATATCAACAAGGATGGAAGAATCCTTTTGTCACAAAGTTATATCATATCCGCTAGCTTTAAGTTTAGTAAACATGTTGGTAAAAAAACAAACCTCCTTTGGTCAGTATGGTAGGCGGCCAACTTTAAACAAAACCCTTCAAGGGTTATCATTTTTCTTTGAATACCTGTAGACTATTGAAAACATATTATATATTCTGTATTTCAATATTCATCTAGATAGCAAACATACTTGTTATCAACTATTAGCAAAACAATAAGATATGATATAATTTAACAAGATCCATGTTATGCTATATCATTCTCGAGATAAAAATAATACTTGTTATATGAAAAGTTATACGATGAAAGAAGAAATTGTTTCTATATAATGAATGCACTTATCTTTTTAGGAAACCAAGAACGATAGTGGTGGACAAGCCTATATCCTTGAATATATATATAGTTGAATTTGCATGGAAAATTTCTCTAGATGGCATTTGAAGAGTAAAGATGGTTCTTGAAACCTTGAACAAGATAGTTATTTTTGTCAAATATTTGATATTCATTTATTTTCAAATAACAAGATTGTTAATATTATTTTGGGGTTAGAGAAAGTAAACCTCAAATAATGCAGAGATGTTTGGTAAACATAAGACTCTTTATATGACTATCAAGTAAAACAAACAAATTTATTATAGAAAAGGATTAGATAAGAATCCTCGAACCAAGATGAGAACCTTGGTGAACTTATGAAGTTATAAACAAAACTACTCTCTATGTCGATACTAGACACCAAAACCAGGAATGAATATAAACTTTTGAAGCAAGGAATAGAGTGACAAGGAGTCATAGATTCCACATTGCAATTGCAACAAGAAACTTCTTTGAAAGATTAAGTTGTCAATATGAACCATCTTGGTCTTGTACTCCATAAATTGGAGTTAATAACCTAAGTCAAGAGGACTATGGGTGAAATTTATTAAAACACCCCTGACTAGAATTGGTTAAACTAAATTCATTGTAGGATGTGATAGTTTCTAAGTTGAGTTAGAAGTGTGTGAACAATCATCTATGTTCATTGCCAAATGTCTATTTATATTAAATCTTTGGCCAAAGTAATGCATCTGTCTCTGCATGCATTAGTCAGTTCTGTTGATAACTGAGAGGGGGGGTGAATTAGTTATCCTAATTATTTCTTCCTTTTGAACTTTCTTATTAATCAATGCAGCATTAATTCAAACAAGTAAACATAACCGTGAAAGGAGATACACATGACACAATATTTTTGACATGGAAACCTTGTTAAGGGAGAAAACCATGGGGTGATTAACCCAAAGATTATTCTCTATTAGAAGAATAAGGAGTTACAAAAGTGGCACTTGCCAATTAGGGCTCACTACCCGATCACACTGCTCACAAGAGGCACACTGCCTACAAGAGACTCACTGTCTACAAAAAGAATGTTATACAATACTTGAATTGATTAGGAGCATCCATAAATGCTAGAGTTTAGTTCCGGTTAGGCTCAGTATATAGATCTGCTGCACTTCATCTTTCCTCTTTTCTTTTTCTACTTTTCTTTCACATACCGGATCTTCCTTACTGCTTCTGCTCAGCACTTCTGCTTTTATTCGCACATCCTTGACAACAACAACACTCCTCACAACTAAATCCATTGTGTATATATATCCGCACAAGTAATTTCATCACTTTTCTAGTCAGCACCCGGAATAGTCAATCTTTTTACTAATTCTGATCAATCGGCTAAATCCTTACACATTAAGTAATGTGGATCAATTATATGCTTGTAAAAATCATTAATCATGTCAGCCAAACATGTTTCATGCCTTCATAACCTTTACCACAATCAGTAACTCATCCAGAAAGTAGTCTAATGTTCTGTCAGTTAGTTCTTCCTCTGTTCACACAGTCACTCAGGAATCCGGTACTTAACTCTCCATTTCTTTTTCCTCATCTATCACTGGAGGCTAAATCCTTGGAATATACCACTCAAGGTAGTCCTCTTGACTTCTTAAAATCTGCACTCCACCAAGATACTTCCTTTGAGAGATCCAGACCTGTCTGTCGGACCTTGCCACATGCTCTGTTCTTGTTTACCGGACCACAACATTCTTCACTCTGACTTTCGGTAGAGACACACCATGTCCTGCGGATGTGTGGGATGAACTTTGTTGCCATCAATGACAATAATCATGAATCCATATAGTGTCTTTTGCCAACAATCTCCCCCTTTGGCATTGAATGCAACACTTAGTGAAAAATGAGTAAGTGTTTACACTATGCTCCCCCTTGGCTGATGCTCTATCTTTATATACATTTTCTGGAGCTCCCCCTTAGTTGGATTCCTCATTTTTCACTGCTCCTCACTCCCCCTTTGACATCAATGGCAAAGGATAGGGTCCACATACCAAAATTTTCAAAATTTAACTATACTTAGCCGCATAAGTATATATATACAAGCTGTACTTACATATACTTAAGTATGTCTGAAAAAGTATTCTTCAACTGTACAACTTCTGTCGCCCAACTCTGCTTCATCCTATCCAAAATTGAGATGTGACCACTCAATAGGAATGCAAATGCTTTAGCCTTCTTAAGATCTGTCAGATCATTGGTCCGGGCTGTAATCTGAGCATCATTTATGGCCTCATGCATGGCCTCTAACTTAGGGATAATAACCTTCTAAGTTCACCCATCTGACTGATTATGTTCTTCCTTTCCTTCTCAAAATTCTTTATTGCATTTGTGATTGCAATAGTTTGACACTCTTGATTTACTATGGAGGAATAGAGAGGATCAAAACTTTGAGACAAACTTAGTAGTTTATCCTCTTTCTCTTTTATCTTCTTCTCAATCTCTACTATTGCTTTGGACTAGGAGATAAAAAATTTGTATATTTCACCGCCATCCTTAAGAGCATTTTATAAGCTCTTTATTCCAATACTCATATTTCTCCTATCATTAGTGATTAATCCTTGTACCTCTGAGAATCTCTTATTCAAAAATTCCTTCCAGACCTTTTCTTCAGCTGATTTTTCTAGAGAATCAAAATGTATACTAACACTACTGACTAAGGTTTTGAGATTACCAGAAGAGGAGGCTGTGGGATCCTTCTGAAAAGATGGTATGATCTTTTCCAGCACTCCGGATGCAGCTTCTATCAACTCACAGTCTTCCATATGAGACTTTAGGAGTTTTTCATTAGCCTTAGCATTTGCAAATGAAGCTATCTTCATTGTCTGTACTGGAGAAAGAGAATCAAAACTGAATGGACCTTGTAGAAGCTCTGGTTCATCAATCTCCATTGTTTCTTTGCTCAAGAATTCTTGGACAGTTTGTGCAGTGTCTCTTGCTGGAGACAGATGTTTCTTCTCTTCTGCAGTCTTGGAGTTGTCCTTTGGAGTTTTCTCTCCTTCTACAATCCCACCACTAGCAGTTGTGGTTTTCTCTGCTGAAGTCTTCTCTCCTTCTACAGCCTTAGAACTGTCATCTTCTTTTTCTTTTACCTCTGCTTCTTTCTCCTATAAATTTTCTTCTCCTTTAGATCCGGAGACTGTAGGGGAAACCAGAGGAGAAATGTTTGTCTATTCG
Organism: Cunninghamia lanceolata; assembly: GCA_027924645.1. Lineage (NCBI taxonomy): Eukaryota > Viridiplantae > Streptophyta > Pinopsida > Cupressales > Cupressaceae > Cunninghamia > Cunninghamia lanceolata. The sequence continues at coordinate 10,450,623 of BSBN01000508.1, read as the reverse complement.
GGGACCACCTCTTCTGACATTTTCTCAGGAGTTTCTTCTGCAACATTTGTGGTGGAGGGGTCAGTACCCAAGTCCTCTATGATAGGAAGATTAAATCTTTTGAAGGTTTTCTAGGGAATCTCTTCAGTGTCCTTGGCTACCTTGTCAGTCTCACCAAGCATAAGCTGATTCATCCTTGCTTTGCTCCTGAATTCATGCTTGCAATCTTTGAATACCATGTTCATTGTCTTGGGATTGATTGAAGGATATAGCTGAATAGCTATCTGTTCCCGAATCTCAAGGTCTTTTACCATGGCATTGGTCTTTCTCATTTCCAACTCCTTTTCTAAGCTCTTAGGAATTAACGAGATAATTTTAATAAAAGCTTTATTGTAAATGTTCAAGAACTTAACTGTGGCTTCCTCCAGAATCTTTTTATCTGCTTCATTGTAGTCATCATAGAATTCTATTAAGGGTTGCAGGTTCCCATCCACTGTGACTACTTTAACTACATCATCTAAGGAGAGAGTGGGTTTTTCAATAAATTCCTCTTCCTTCTCTTCCTTGTCTTGTCCTGTGGAAGGTTTACCATATCCTTTCTTCTTCTATTTCTTTATTTCCTTTACCCCCACATCTGATTCGATTTCCTCTTCATCTTTTTGACTTGCATAAGCCCTTGTGGCTTTTATTTTAGACCTTTTCTCTCCTTTAGCGGATGTCTAACCTTTCGGTTTTGATGTTTTTGAGCTTTTGGTTGTGACAGGTGCAGATCCTTTTGATGATCTGGTCCGGGTTGAGGTTTCCACCGGAGTACTTTTCTTGCTTTTCTTTTCTGCCTTTTTCTTCTCTTCCTCAGCCTTTCGCCTGTTTTCCCGGTTGGCATCAAATGCCTCCTTTGAGATGCCAAAACCTTTTACAACTTCCTCAACTTCTTTTCTTACCTTTCTTTTGATTTCTGGCTACCTGAGCTCAGTGTGAATTTTCACACTTAGTTCTTCAAAGGTTCCAAATCTCTCTGCTTTTGGGTCCTTTGGTTGATTGAGCATGTGTTGGACATGTAGTTCTACAATTTGTTCATCCACTTCATACCCCATAGGCATGATCCAGACTGTCCTTGGCTCTACTGCCTCCATTAGGCATTGATCAGTGTCTACCATGAAGCACATTGTATCCTTGTATTTCTCAATTACTGATTTGGGGATTCTTTCTCTAATTTGCATCGTAGTTTGAAAGTGTTTGAAGTAACCCCACAGAGCTGTATTCCTTGCCTTAGCATCCCCAAGTTCATGCAAGTAATCTTGATCTGGACTGCTACCGGTTTGTCATTCTGCCACACCCATCCACTTGATCCGGGCAGCTCATTCATGAAGTAGAAAAATAGACATAATATTAGTGTACCATACTTGAAAGAATTCTTTTTGTCCATTTTTATCTTTTGTATGTTTTCCATTAATTGGTTTAAAAGTTCATAGAGATCATAATCTACATTCTTTCTCAGCATCTCATAGGCAGTATATACTATAGTTTTGGATACTGAATTCTCCCTACTGGAGTGATAAATCTTATATCCTATTATCATAGATGCAAACTTGATATCCGGGTCAGAAATATCTTCAATGGTCATTGCCTTCTTATCAAATTTTGATCCGGTGGCCTTAGTTACAATGTTATTTTTGACAGATTTGAGGATAGGTATCCCTCCAAAAGAGTATAGACCAGTTACTGCCCTAATTGCCTCTTTTGTGATCTTGCAAGGTCTATTCAGCCATAGGAAGTTGTCATGCACCCTATTCAATATGTACCGGACCCATTCATCTTCTTTAAAGTAGGGGAAATGAATGAATTGATCAAAATGTTTCTTCTGGATACTCGTATACTCTGGTTTAAGCTCAAAAGCATCGTCTATCAGTTGTTTGTGATAGATAACTCTTAATTTGAATTCCCCAAACTCCTCAATATTTGCATGTATGTAAATCCTAATGTCCTCTGTGTGTAAAACGCCATGTGGAACACTAGAGAATGCTCCTAAGGGATCTACCTCTAATGATTTGTATGGGTGTTTCTTAAATTCAGGTCGGGGCCTATCTGAGATCTTTACTATATTTAGAGTATCCATTTTTCAAAAGATTTGCAATGAGATATTGAAAAATGGAAAATACCTTTTGCGCCTTTCGGTTTCACGGAGATGGCCGGATTGATTTCTGTAAAAATGTCTTCTGCAAATGATCTTTGATGAGCTTGAGGAATTTTGTTGCAGAGCTCCACTTTTCATTTCTTCTTGAATGCAAAATGAATGAGTGGTTAATGAGAAGACCCTTATATTGCTCCGCAAACCCTAATGTCAAGTGCAATAAATGCTTGACCTACATTATTCTAGTTTTGCCTTATTCAGATGACTTGAAGAACCGAATCAATCCTAAACTTTAAACAACTTGCGGATCTGCCAAATCTTAACCATAGTTTGTTTGAATGTATTCCTTATGAATCCTTTAGTCCACAATTCTTCTTGTGCTAGTTTTGGCACCAATTGACTGGCTGGGGGAACAAGGTTTTCTTTGTGTCTCCCCCTGAGCCAGAGCTCAATTTTTAATTTTTGGAAGGAATATCAGCACCAGAGTCTAGTGCGGATCCAACCTCTACATTCTCAGTACTTTTCTTCACCCAAATCTTGCTCATCTCACTTTTAACTTCATCCGCATTCACCTTTTATTTACCCTTATTATGATATACCAGACCTCTTTTGTCTTGATTCTTGCTTCTACAGACTTTTGCACTATGACCGGACCTGTTGCAGATTTGGCAAACAACATTTCTTTGCATATTGACTGATATCCACTTGATCTGCATTGATTAGCCATATGACCTATTCTATTGCATGTAAAGCATCTACCATTGAATGATTTGTTCATTTGCATATTTCTGCATTCATGAGACTTGTGACCATACCTTTTGCAGTTAAAACATTGTCCGGAGAAGGATGAATTAGTCTAATTCATTCTCTTTCTATACTGATTAGCTTTGTGACCAAAGTGATTGCAGTTGTGGTAGTATCCATTGAAGGATGGATATCTTTGAGCATTGGGCTGTCTTACCGGAGGTCTTCTAGGCCCGTTCCTTGGATTTTCTGATTCAAAATTCTTCTGACCAGATCCAGAACTTTCTCCTTTCTCATATCCCAAACCACACTTGTCATCTGCCCTCTTTTGACTTCTAGGAAGAACTTCAAGTTGAGCAGAACTTATCTTGAATTTCTCTTTATATTCATTTGTTGTTTGAAGATCCCTTTTGAGAGAGACAATTTGATCCTCAAGTTTTTCTTCATTATCTTTGGCATCTTCAAGATCAGATTCAAGATGTCTAATAATTCTATCCATCTGGTGGCAATCTTCTGATTTCTCCTTGAGAGATTGTCTTAGATTGTCTTTAGTTTTTCTTTTCTCTTCAATCTCTTGAGTAAAATTTATAACTCCTGATTCCATTTCATGTCTTACCATAATGACTTCTTTTGATAACTTTTCACATAACTTGGTTTTCTCAGTCAGCTCTTCATTTGCATTATTTGCTTCACTTTGTCTTACCAATTGCTGAAGCAGTTCCTTTCTCTTTTTCATAGAGAGACTTAATTTGTCTTTTAGTTCTCTCATGAAGTCATCAGCCTGTTTAAGTCTTTCCTTTAATTCATTGACCTCAGAGTTTGACTGTTTAAGATCCTCAAGGGCAGTCTTTAGTTGCTCTTTTAAACCATATGCATCCATTTGGATTCCTAGATCTTCCTCAAGCTGTTAGACTCTTGTTAGGAGGAACTTAGCCCTGATACCAATTGTTGATAACTGACAGGGGGGGTGAATCAGTTATCCTAATTATTTCTTCCTTTTGAACTTTCTTATTAATCAATGCAGCATTAATTCAAACAAGTAAACATAACCATGAAAGGAGATACACATGACACAATATTTTTGACGTGGAAACCATGTTAAGGGAGAAAACCACGGGGTGATTAACCCAAAGATTATTCTCTGTTAGAAGAATAAGGAGTTACAAAAGTGGCACTTGCCAATTAGGGCTCACTGCCTGAACACACTGCTCACAAGAGCACACTGCCTACAAGAGACTCATTGTCTACAAAGAGAATGTTATACAATACTTGAACTGATTAGGAGCATCCACAAATGCTGGAGTTCAGTTCCGATTAGGCTCAGTATATAGATCTGCTGCACTTCATCTTTCCTCTTTTCTTTTTCTTCTTTTCTTTCACATATCGGATCTTCCTTACTGCTTCTGCTCAACACTTCTACTTTTATTTGTACATCCTTGACAACAACAACACTCCTCACAACTAAATCGATTGTGTATATATATCCGCACAAGTAATTTCATCACTTTTCTAGTCGGCACTCGGAATAGTCAATCTTTTCACCAATTCTGATCAGTCGGCTGAATCCTTACACATTAAGTAATGCGGATCAATTATATTCTTGTAAAAATCATTAATCATGTTGGCCAAACATGTTTCATGCCTTCATAACCTTTACCACAATTAGTAACTCATCCAGAAAGTAGTTTGATGTTCTGTCAGTCAGTTCTTCCTTTGTTCACATAGTCACTCAGGAATCCGGTACTTAACTATCCATATCTTTTTCCTCATCTATCACTGGAGGCTAAATCCTTGGAATATACCACTCAAGGTAGTCCTCTTGACTTCCCCAAATTTGCACTCCACCAAGATACTTCCTCTGAGAGATCCGGACCTGTCTGTCGAACCTTGCCACATGCTCTGTTCTTGTTTACCAGACCATAACATTCTTCACTCTGACTTCTAGTAGAGACACACCATGTCCTGCAGATGTGTGGGATGAACTTTGTTGCCATCAATGACAATAATCATGAATCCATATAGTGTCTTTTTCCAATAGGTTCACTGTACTCTAGATCTGCATAACCATCTAGTAGTGTCATACTTAATTAGAAGGGATCTATAGTTGTATGACTGTGTTGGTTATGTAGGACACAACACTAGAAACTCAGATGGAAAAACCTGTTGATTCTTTATATCTATTCCCTTCATGAAGGGTAGGGCCACTTCTAGGAATGAAGGTGTGTGGGGGACCACTAGTCTGTGGTTGGAGAAATAGCACTCGGGTGATGCTCTCCTTCCCAAGCATCTATGACAAGCCAAGACTTATGAAGACAAATATCAAAACTCCAGATGTAATAGATTCATTTATATGACTTTGACAATCAAATTTTATGTAAGCTTATCCTTATTGCCATGAGCAAGATATTGTAATTGTAAAGTGAAAGATTTCACTAAATGCTATCTTTGAATATGTTGTAATTTTTAGTTTTGAAAATATTCAGAAAAGATATGCTTTTTTATTTATTTTGATTATGCAAATGATTAATGTGTTAGAAAACAAATGCTTATGATGATTATGTTCAATTTACTTTCTAGTAAATTCAGCGTGTAAAACTCGGTAATATGAGAAGACATGTTACAGATCCAAAGAATACAAGGATGGGCATAAACTAGGATCAAATACAAGATTAATTACAATGATAAGATGATTATGACCTTTACATAACTCAAGGCATAATACAAGATGGAAAATATACCAAACTAAGAACTCCTCAAGCTCCCAAGTGATCTTCTAGAAGAGGACCAATGGGGAATGTTACCCACCTCCCAACCATATTACCATCATCAAGTGTAATAGATTAGTGTGCCACTCTAGGAAACCTCTGAGCTACAAAGAGAGAAGATCATGGATACATTTATAGCACAACCAAAATCACACACTAGGGTCTCAAGTAAGACACCAAAAATCTACATCATGGTTGCACATGGGTTTCATACACCATCTAATGCATAACACCATGTGAATGACAATCCAATAGAATTCAATGCACAACCACACTTGAATACATGCACATCAAGGGTCCAATGCATAATTTAGTGATAAAAATACATTATAAGTTCAATACACAATGACACTTGAATGCACACATATCAAGGGTCCAATACATAAATCACCATATGGGTACTCACAACCCAACAAAAAGTAGGAAAAATAAATAGGATAATACAAGGAGCATCAAAACTTTTAATTCACATAGCATTGTCCTTTAATATTTATCAAAAATAATTACATTTTATTTCAATGCAACTAAGGAAAGAAGGAAACCACTTCAAAATCATATTATAATTCATCCATTAGTACATGCTAAATCATCATTTACACCAAATGGTCATAGCATGGAAAACAAGGCATGACATCATCATCCAATAAACATACACATTGTAATCATAATTAAACAATGGTGAGCAAGGGTTATGGTAATCAACAACCAATAACTGTGAGGCCTACTTTTTACACTACTGTTCATGAGACTATTTGCAGTGATTTTTATTATTATTTATATGTTGAGAGACTTTTGTTCTAGAATCTTGCTTATTGAACCTAATTGATTTTAAGGAAATATTTGTGCAATGATAATTTAGATATTGTTTTGAAGAAAATGATGAATGGTTATGGAAACTCAATATGATGCTATGGTTGAATGTTTAAGATGCATGTATTTAGTATTGCTTTAGCTATGATATGTATGTATGATATTGACTTCGAGTTTGAGTGTGCAGGTATTTCTAACAAAACCACTATTACAGGAGACCATCTCATACCTATGTTGTATCCCTTGTGAGTTGATCTAGTTCAATGAGGAACTAAGATCAACCTCATGCTTGGAAAATGTTGTAATGTTGTAATGTGTTAATGTTGCATGAGGTCTTGGGAATAAGGGTTATCTTTTGATTTACTATGATAAGTGTTGTAAGTAAGGATGTTTTTAATCTTGTTTAAATTGTAACTCTTTTAGACCCTTTAATTTGTGTTTTATTTGACTCTGGGAGTCCTAACTAGGTTTAAAACAACCCTAGGTTATACCCTATGGGTCTAGGGACCTTTTTGACTAGGATAACCCTGGGTTAACTTCCTTATGGTCACTTCAACTTCAGGGTGAAGTAAAGCGACGAATTTGGAATCATGGGGGACATGGGATGAGTGGAATCCACACTCATGCCCACTTCCAAGTCATAGAACCACTCCATGATTCCCTAATGATGGAGTGCTTGTCTTCATGTGCCTCCTTTTGGTGGGGTTTCCCTTAATGAGGGTGTTGTGTCACCCACTCTTTCTTTTATTTTAAGTTTACTATTTTATTTTATTCCTACATGTGAGCTTTAATGGGGAACCTATTGAATGGGGGTACATTGTTTCATGACCACTAGGTTAATGGAGGAGTGGGGGGGTTGAGTTGTTTATTCCCACTTGGGAAATTAGGAAAATAGAGGAATTAGTTTTAAAAGTAGGAGGAGAAGGAGAGAGAGGGGGTTGGATTATTGGGAGAAGAAGGGATTTTTGGAGAGGAAGGTGGAAAGAGGAGCTCTACATCAACTCTCATTCCATAATTGGGCTTTGGAAGGTTGGTGGAACAAATCTACTCTCTATGTGATTGTTGATTGAAATGTATGTTGTCTCTGATTGATGAATGAGCTTTGAATTTAGCCTTCTTTGAGTTTGTTGTTAGTTTTGGGTTATTTGTTTTGGGTGTGGAAAGAGCTCCTTCCAGTAGGAAGGAAATGCTCATCTAGTATAGGGAAGGGGAGGTGTGACCCTCCCCAGGTGTCATATGGTTCTTGTTATTTTCCATGCCTTGTGAGCATGTTGGATTCATTTATAGCCTAGAGGGCTTTTGGCCATGTGTGCCTATTGGGATATCCCTGGTGTTTGGGTTTATTGGAAGGATTGAGGCCTTGTGGAGAAGTGTATATTGAAGGCTTGAGGCCTTGTGGAGAAAGAAATACTTGTTGGCTTGAGGCCTTGTGTTACCTTGTGGTATATAAAAAAAAATTGACACCTGGGGGTTAGAGTTGTCTACTTCCCTACCCTCTTGAACTCACCTAAGCTGGTTCATTGTAATGTGAGTAAACCATGGGTTTTGTGTATTAATTGCTTGGTTATTGTACTCTATGTTGTGAAGTGTTGTCTTGTGTGTTCTACCCTAGTATGAAGATGGTCTCCCTAGCTCGGGGGTGACCCTCTTGCGGGTCAAAGGTAGGGAGGAGAGCTAGAGGTTTCTTGTTGTCTCCCTTGTATTCTTGCAGGTTAATGTTGAAGCAATGTGAAAGTAATTGAAGATGTGTTACCTGGTTAAAGAATCTGTTTACCTTCCTATTGCATTAAGAGCTTGGTCTCTAGAGTTTTCACTATGTAAAAGATGTTGAGAAAAATTCTCCTTTTGAAAATGTTGTAAGAGTTGTTACCTTGGTAGTGAAGGATTAAACCTCCCTGACCATGTTTAAAGTTGTGAGATTATTTGGTTGTTACCTTTCATCATTTGTGTAAGTTGGGAGAAGAGAGTAAAAATTACTCCCTTGATAGTTTGTGTATTGTGGAAATTTAATACAGTTAATTGTTCTTGTTGTCAAGTTTTTAATTGTGAGACTTGTTAATTTGTTGAACCAAATGATATATGATTTCCTTGTATTATCTAGTAAGAAAGTTATTTTTAGTTTAGTGTTATGTATGATGCATTTTTGCTCTTGAAAACAAAGTTTCAACTTGAAGTTACATTGCATTGGAAAATAATCTAAGTTGAATGTTTATGGTATTATGTGTGTTCTTGAAATGTAAATAGTTCATTAGTTACAAGTAATTATTTCTGGTTTTTAATTGTAGTTGAAAAAGGAAATTTACTTGATAATTTACAAGTTTATTGTTTAAATGCCTTCCTTTGTTCATTTGATTAATTGTTACTAAAAAAAAAAAAAAAAATTAAATGTTGAAATTAGTATGGAAGGAATTTTTTTATGAGACAATGTGATTAAATGAATTTGTGTATACATTTTAATATATTCATTTACTTTTAACTTAATTGAAAAAGTTCTTATCTGCATTTACTTTTATCTACTTTATAAGGGGTTGAGAAAAGTGTGATATATATATATATATATATATATATATATATATATATATATATATATATATATATATATATATATATATATATATATGTATATTTAATAATATTGAAAATTCAAAAATAGACATGAATGTGAATAGAGGTCGCGGTGTTTAAACACAGCAGAAGAAATACATAATGGGCGGTGGGGGTTTGAAAACCCCACCGCAGTTACATTAAATCATGAGGTGTGGCAAGAGGCAGAACCCCACCCACACCCCACATCGTGGGATGTGGGTGGGGCTCCGCCCCTCCCAACATCCCCCGCTCTAAACAGCTCGCGGCCTACCACAGGCCCATGACCCCACTGCCAATGTTAACCCTCCACCGCGCCGTTCTCTGTTGCTTGCCCTACGCCCTCTGTGGCTTACACCCACACCTGCCTCTGCCTCCGCCATGGCTTCCGCCCCTGCGCCAGCTGTGAGCTCCATCGCCGTGCCTTCATACCTACACTCAACACATTTAGTTTCACAAAGGATTTTAGGGTATTTTAACTCTCCTCTATGAGAGGAGTTAAACAAATACTCTATTAAGAAATATTAGTGGGATTCCCACCTTCTTTTAAAAATAAATTAATTCCATATATATATATTTATATACATATATATATATATGTATGTATATATATATATATGTGGAAATTTATGAGTTGGTCTTAAGTAGTATATTCTATAAAATTTAAGTGGAATTTCCACTAGTATGGAATCTATAGTTTTTATTTAAAAAAAACCAAAAACAAATGTATATATATCTGTATTTTTCTAAATACATTTATATATATTGGGTATGGAGTTTTCAATTTAAAAGAAAAGAAAGCTAGTCACTAGAAAGATTTTTATGAAAGATGTTTCATATTTAATATATATATATATATATATATATATATATATAAATGTATTGTAAGTCTCTATGAAAATGTGTTTTAAGAAAAGATATTTGTATAAGATTAATCATTTAATAGATGTGAAAGGGTTTCATGAGATTAAACGTATATATCAAAAGGAAAGAAATATATTTAAATATATAAATTAAAGTAAATAATTAGGTCAAGAATAAATGAGACAATTAATAGAATTATAAAATAGAGATATCTCCGATCGATCTATACTAGGAAACGTGAATACAATTAAGGATATTAAACCAAACGGTAGACTAAGTAAATGAGACAAATTATTAAAATGAGTAGATAGACGATGAAATGTTAAGAGTAGATCAGAATGCCATAAAATGAGTCAACGATATGATGCCTTTCTCCTACCGGAGAATACCTGAATGTTACTATTAAATCTGACACTAAACATAGTGACAAATATCTACATGCACATGTGAGAGGATTATTCTATATCAACAATCTTTTAGACAACTTAAATAGACCCACTGAGCACGCATGTGCGTGCGAGGGAGGCTTCCGGAGTAGTTAGGGGAAATTTTTTTGATATTTCGTATCATGACCACATGACGCATGTGGGCATGACACGCGGATTAGCATTTTGTGAACGCATGTGAAATGCGGGCATGATAATAACATACAAGAGGACAGTGACAACCACCAACACCAAGTAACAAGTGTGATCATCCAACAACAGTCATGCAAGCAAATCACATAAAATAATTAGGTACAATGATCTTATGAATAATAGGAGAAGACTACTAGATAAGGACATAGAGTGACATCACAACAGATCCTATTCTACTCCTAGCTCTAGAGTTTAGTCCTAGCTCAACAATGCCCAAAATGACACAAAAGATCATGGCACAAAAAATGAGGCCAAAAAATATGAAAGTTATACCCAAAAGGTACAAAATCACATTTCAAACATGAGATGTTTCATCTCACAAAATAATTTGTTTTACATGCCTTAAAATCCAAAATTCATATTTTTACAATTTCAACAACCATGCAGAAAGCTCAACCACCGTTAATGCAAGCTTCAAGCTTTTCACTATTCACCAAATTTTCACCATAATTAAAAAATTCATAATTTTAAATCAAATTATACCCTCTTGTGTATAGGTAAAATTGAGATCAAATAATAATCAAATCAAATGATAACAACTTAATCCTATAATATCAAAAGATTGATCTAAGAGATAACCAAATCAATGAATAATGCAATTAACAATTGAAGGCTATCACCTAGATTGTATTGATCTCTTGGTCGAATGTAGATTGCTCAATCAATTGTGAAACCATGTTTGCAACAAGCAAATGTAGATAGTATGCATCCTCAAAAGGTCGATGTCCTCAATGATGCGACGTATGCTCAAAGAGTTGTATTATGAATGCCCAAAGCTTAAATGATCGAATAGGATTTTTTATGGAGTGAAGGGGGTATATATAGGTTTCAGGGTTCGATCGATCAATGGTGGAGATAAATCAATAAAATCAATGGTCAAGATAAATCAAATAACTCATGATGAATGTGCACATGACATGTCATGTAGAAAAAGCTATTTTTATTGAATTAATTGCTTTTTGGCTAAAGATAGGAATTGATTTCATAAATTAGAATACTTTTTTCTAATTTATGAGTTGATGATAAAAAATAAGATAAATTAAAGCCAATTAAACTTAACTTTAGATTTGCTTTTTGAAGTTCTAAAAATAAGACTGATTATGCATATAGAAGAAAATGATATTTTAGGAGAATAGAAGATAATAACAAATTAAATAAATAATTTTTTAAAATTTATTGTACATGGAAGAATAAGATTATTTTTGGGAGATAATAAATTTATTTAATTAATTGTGCATCATTGAAGAAAAGATAAGATAAGAAGATTTAAATAAATCAAACAAATAAATTTATTTAATTTATTTTGCATGATAGAGGAATATAAATAAAATATTAATTTTATTTATTTTTTTAGAAGATAAAAGTCAACTTAAATAAATTTGGATAATTTATTTAAAATTAGAAGGTTAATTGATTAATTAAATAATTAAAATTATTTAATTATGGATAAGAGGAAATAAATGATGAATTAATTAAATAATTAGATTTATTTAATTAATGTTGATTTATAAGAAAAAATGATTTAATTAAATAATTAAAATTATTTAATTTGGAGGAATAAGGTGGATTTTAATGAAATTAATTAAATAATAGAATTTATTCAATTAATGTTAAAGATTTGGGAAAATAGAAGAAATTAAGGAATTTGACGTGATGTAGGAGCATCCCTAGTTTAAGAGCAATCTTGCATCAACCAAAAAACATTTGCATTTCAATTTGTTTCTTTTCATTTTTTGGGTAAGTTCAGGAAGTTCAGTTAGTAGCAGTCTCTGTATTTTGGTTTGCATTCTATTGCAGTTGCATTTCAGATCTTATGGAGCTGGGCTTAACATCTAGACACATTCATGCACATCATATCCAAATCTCAGATCATTTGGATCAAGTATTGGAAAGTTATCTCTATTAGAAGATCAATTGTTTTCTCAGAACAGAACATCCTAACAATATCAGATAATCAGCTAAAGGAGAAGACTTGCAAAGCATTTCACAAATCTGTTAAGAAAAGTGTCTCAACCTTGCAACTTTGAAAGATTACTATTCTTCCTAGTTTTGGTCTTTTTGAATACCCTTTAAATCTTGGATAATGGTCTGGAACTTTCAAATTTTCCAAAAGTTTCTAAATGAGCTAAAAATAGCGAGACTTACTATTTTTAGTAAGTCCTTCAATTGAGCTTGGATTGACCTAAAATTTTTCCCAAAAGGTGCGAAACAACTAAGCGAACATCTCGGGTGAGTTTCGTCTCAAGATCACATCAGGATTGTGAGATATTAAAGTTTCTGCTTTTTGAAATAGCTAGAAAAAGTCTTTGAACTTAATTACTAGAATTGAAACTTCTCTAAATGTCCCAAAAATGGTTATAACTAGTGATGCAAGTTATAGGGTGATAGATCTCTTCATGAGCTTTTTGATGCATCAAACGGTTCGTCAATTGGACACCTGGATCAAAAGTTATGACCTCCGAAAGTTGGACCTTCTATTTTTGGGAAATGTAAAAATGTGTTGGACACATAAAAGAGATGTAAAGGGGAGAGTTACACGTGTTTGCATGTGGTTTGGCACATCACAAGGCATCTTTGATTAGAGATAATTGGGTGCCACTTTTGGGAGGTTTTAGCTCATGGTTGTGTAATTACCGTTGGCAGTGTAATGTATTGTATCTCCTATATATCAGGAGCTGGAGATGGAGGTTGTGTAAGAATCTTATAGATGTCGAATTGCCTCGTGGATCTCTAGTTGGATATACTCCTGTAAAATTTTTCTCTGCAAGTATATTGTAGTCTTCATGATTCCTGAATAATATATTTGGCAGCTTTGGAGTGTGGGGTTTTTTACTTGAAAGGGTTTTCCCCACGTATATCTTATGTTGTGAGTTTTTTGTTTGCATTTGGAAGTTGTTATTATCTTTCTGTTAATGTGCATCTTAATATGTAACTGTAAAAGAAAAATTTGCATAAATCTTTCCTTATTAGATCAGTGTAGGAAGTGCTTTCCGCACACCTTGCTTCCTTTCAGTTGGTATTAGAGCCTGATCACCTTTGGTTCTAGTTGTTGGGTAGAGGGTTTTTTGAGCTGATCTTCATTTGAGTGGGAGCTTGTGTAGAGGATTTTGAAATCTTTGTTGCAAGTAAAAGATGGTGAGCACATTTGGGAGGTTTGAGATAGAGAAGTTTAATGACAGTAATTTCGAGTTGTGGAAACTCAAAATAGAGGACATGCTTGTCGATTAGGATTTATGGGAAGCCATATTTGGTACAAAACCAATGACAATGTCTCAAGAAGACTGGGGTCTCAAATATCGAAAATATAAGGATTTGATAAGAATTTGTTTGGCTGATTCAGTGCTCCTGAATATCCATGAAGAGAAGACTGCAAAGGAACTTTTGAAGAAGCTTGGAGATGTTTATCAAGATAAATCCCTAGTGAACAAGTTATTCCTGTGAAGGAAATTGTATACTCTAAGGATGGAAGATGAAGGATCTGTCACTGATCACCTGAATACATTCAATATGCTTGTTGCCCAGTTGACTTCTATTGGTGTGAAGATGGAGGAGGAGGATCATTGTATGACATTACTATGTTCCTTACCAGATTCGTGGGACCACCTTGTTATGGCCATTGGGAGTACCACTACCACCTTCAAGATGGATGAAGTGGTTTCTTCATTGTTGTCTGAAGAGATGCGGAGAAAGTCTTCTGAATCAGCTAAGGAGGCTCTTACGGTTCGTGGTAGATCTAAAGAGAAGGGAAAAAAAAAGGATAAGAAGGAAGAAAAAGGAATATCCAAATCATGTGGGAGATCTAAGTCTCCTGGAAAGTCCAAGGCCTTGTGTTGAAACTGCGGAAAACCTGGTCACTTCTGCAAGGAGTGTAAGGAGGAGAAAAAGAAAAGAAGAAGAATTATGATTTAGATTCTGACAAATCCTCTCAGGATGAAGAAGAAGCATTTATTCCTGCCTTGGCAACACATGCATCTGAGGATGTGTGGCTTATTGACTTTGGTGCATCTTTTCACATGACCTCGCATCGGAGTTGGTTTTTGAAGTATGAAGAATATGATGGTAGAAAGGTGTACTTGGGTGATGATTCTCACCTGAAGATTATTGGCCATGGAAGAGTCTTGATTTGATTCCATGATGGATGAGTGAAGGGAATCAATGGTGTTTTGCATATCCCTAGTTTGACACGGAACCTTATTTCTATAAGTAAATTGAATGAAGTGGGTGTACATGTTGTTTTCTCAAATGGAGGATGCAAGATGACTAGAGGATCTATGGTGTTGGCTAAGGGTGTTTAGATTGGCACTCTGTTTCAGCTTGATGCATGCGCAGTTCAGTGCAATAGTGTCTTTGTTTCGAAGAAGAGAGCTTTAGAGTCTTCATCCTCACTATTGGAACCAACAGTGAAAAAGACTGTTGCATCTACTTCAGATGGTCGTGTTTTTTGGGTACCTAAGGGTGCTCATTCTATGGAGATGAAACTTCTAGCTGAGAAGACAATGTCATGGCACCATAGGCTTGGTCACATTGGTGAAAAGGGTTTGTGGACCCTGAAGAATAAAAATCTTGTTGAGGGTATGAGTGATTGTAACCTTGAGTTCAATCTCTATGAACATTGCATTTATGGAAAACAAAACCATGTTTAGTTTTATTCTGGTTCTCACAAATCTTTTGAGGTGTTGGACTTGATTCATTCTGATGTGTTTGGTCCTATTAATATTCCTTTGATTTCAAAATCTGTTTACTTTGTTTCATTCATTGATGATTACAGTAGAAGGTTATGGGTGTATTTCTTTGGAAGTAAATCTAAAGTCTTTAATAGATTCAAAGAGTTCAAAGCTCTTGTAGAGAATCAGAAGGATAGAAAGATTAAGTGTTTGAGGACTGACAATGGTGGTGAGTTTTGTTCAACAAATTTTGACAAGTTCTATAAAGAACAAGGGATTGAGAGGCACAAGACAACTCCATATACCCCTTAGCAGAATGGAGTTTCAGAGAGGATGAATAGAATGTTGATGGAGAGGGCAAGGAGTATGCTAAGTGGACTGGTCTTGAACAAAGGTTCTAGGCTGAAGCTGTTGCTACCGCTTGTTACCTGGTTAACAGGTCTCCTACATCAGCACTCGTTGATAAGACACGTATGGAGGTATGGTTTAGAAGAAAGCCTTCATTAAGACACAATCAAGTATTTGGTTGTGAGGCAAATGCACATGTGCCAAAGGAGAAGAGGTCTAAGTTGGAGAACAAGGCTGTAAAGTGTATCTTCATTGGTTATGGCATTGGTGTGAAAGGGTACAAGCTTTGGGATCCAGTAGCTGAGAGAGTTTTGTATAGCAAAAGTGTGATCTTCAGAGAGCTCAATCCTTCTTCTGTTGTCTTGCAGCTAGAGAAAGAAGAGAAGAAAGATGATGTGGTTCAGCTTCCTTCCACCCCTGAGAAAGTTGATCCAAAAACATCTATTGGACTTGATAATGAGGAGAGCTCTAGTAGGTCTAAAAGTTTAGAAGAAGATGAAGAACCTCAACCTCAACCTTTCAGGAGGTCCACACAGATAAGGTAGCAAATTGATAGGTTTGGTTATTCATTGCATGATTCCAGTTGTATTTTTGCTTTGATTTCTAACATTGATGAGCCTAGAACTGTGAAAGAGACTATGGGTATGAAAGATGTAGGTTCCTAGAAGGAGGCCATGGAAGAGGAGATGGCTTCACTGGAAAAGAATAATACTTGGGACTTAGTACCTTTTTTTGGAGGATGAAAACCTATTGGATGCAAATGTTTGGTGTGGAGCTTGATCAGTCTCCAAGTGGGAGATTGTTGGTAGGTGGCGATTGATTAGAAAAGTACTGTACATTAGCCATGTATCCTCGCCGGGGTTCGGGGCCGGGCCAGGCCCTGAGTGGGGGTTTGGGGGCGGCAGCCCCTGAGAAATTTTTTTTAGGGCCGACTTAAAAATCCCTATTTTTTATGACTGACATAAGAAAACCCTAATTTTTGTAACTGACAAAAAAGCTTGATAAAAAGCGGCCAAGGGTTAGGGTTTGGGTATTGTATTGTAGCATTTGCAGCGGTATTGAGTTGCAGGGATTACTGATTGTAATCATTTTGATTTATTGGATAATAATATTGGACTCTCTGTTGGTGGATGTAGCCCGAGTTTGGGTGAACCACGTTAAATCTTGTCTCTCGCTGTTATTAATTCTGTGTATTTCCATTTCTTTATTTAATCTTTATTTGCATTTAATTGATATCTTCTGCTAGCTAACCCTAACAAGTGGTATCAGAGAGGTTTGTGTTGGATTATCATCTGCAAGAAAGTCTCATGGTTGAGTGGGAGCAATGGTGGATGGGGGAAGATTGAAGGTCGATAAATTCAATGGGTAGAACTATCAGTTATGGAAGATGCAGATGGAGGATTACCTCTATCAAAAGGATTTATGGATGCCGTTGGAAGGAGTAGCCAAGAAACCGGCAACAATGTCTGATGAGGATTGGAATCTTCTTGACAGAAAGGCACTGGGAACCATTCGGTTGTGCCTGGCACCGTCGGTGGCATTCAATATAACGGAAGCGAAGATAATAGATGGTCTGATGAAAGCTTTGGCTAAATTGTATGAAAAACCCTCAGCCTCAAATAAGGTATTTCTTATGAAGCATTTGTTTAATCTGAAAATGGTTGAAGGTGGATCTGTGACAGATCATTTAAATGAATTTAATACGATTGTCAGTCAATTGACTTCTATAAATGTAAAATTTGATGAAGAAGCTAGAGCTCTCTTGATATTATGTTCATTACCTGAAAGCTGGGATAGTTTGGTAATGGCGGTTAGTAACTCTGTTTCTGGTTCAAATACCCTGAAATTTGATGATGTTGTTGGTGTTATTCTGAGTGAGGAAATTCGTAAGAAAAGATCAGGTGGATCCAAATTAGGCAGTGTTTTGAATGTAGAAAGCAGGGGCAGATCAAAGGAGAGAGGAAAAGGTTCTGGAGGTCATGGGAAGTCACGAGGAAAATCAAAGGACAAAAGATCCCAAACCAGAGGATAGAAGGATTGCTGGTACTGTGGAAAACTAGGTCATCTGAAGAAAGATTGCTGGTCTCAGAAAAATAAAGGAGACAAACAAGAAGGCAATAAGGAAGCAAATGTGGTAAGTAATAAATCTGAAGATGACGCTTTGATTCTTTCCCTAGATAATGCTAATGATTCATGGGTTTTAGATTCAGGGGCCTCATTTCATGCTACACCCCATAGAAGTTATTTTCTTGATTATGTCCAAGGGGATTTTGGGCTGGTTTATTTGGGAGATAATGAACCCTGTCAGATTGTTGGAAAGGGAAGAATCAAGATTAAGTTGCAGAATGGGAATCATTGGCTACTACAAGAGGTGAGGCATGTTCCAAGGCTTAGTAGGAATTTAATTTCAGTAGGGCAGCTAACTGAACAAGGTTGCACTGTTACATTTACTGATAAAAATTGGAAGGTTTCAAAAGGTGCCTTAGTAGTAGCAAAAGGTGTGAAAGTAGGCACCTTATATCTTTGTACAGGTCATACTGTTCCTTCTACTTTAGATGTTATAGAGGAAAAACAAATAGGTTCAGGAACAGTTGCTGTAGGTTTATAGGAAGAGACTGGAAAAGTTGCTATAGATTCTGAAACAACATTGTGACATAATAGACTTGGGCATATGAGTGAAAAAGGTATGAAGGTACTTCATTCTAAGAAAGTTTTACTAGGTCTGAAATGTATTAATATGGATTTCTGTGAAAGTTGTGTGTATGGAAAACAAAAGAGAGTCAGTTTTCTCAGAGATGGGAAGCAAAAGAAAAATGAAAAGTTGGAGCTTGTGCATACAGATGTATGGGGGCCAGATCAGGTTTCTTCTTTCGGTGGCTCTCGGTATTATGTTACATTCATAGATGATGCAACTAGGAAGGTCTGAATTTATTTCCTTAGATAGAAATCTGATGTATTTGAAACATTTAAGAAATGGAGAAGCTTGGTTGAAAATGAGACAGGTAAAAGATTAAAATGTCTCAGATCTGATAATGGCGGTGAGTATTGCAGCAAAGAATTTGAAGATTATTGTTCCTTTAATGGAATTCATAAAAACAAAATGGTTCCAGGGACTCCACAGGAAAATGGAGTGGCTGAACGCATGAATAGGACAATAATGGAGCATGCAAGGACCATGAGATTGCATGTTGGACTGCCTTTAAACATGTGGGTAGAGGATGTCAACACTGCTATATATTTAATTAACAGAGGTCCTTCAGTTCCTTTGGGCTGTGGTATTCCAGAGGAAGCATGGACTGGCAAGAAGGTGAGTTATTCTTTTCTGAAAACCTTCAGCTGTGAAGCATTTGCACATATAGATTCTGAAAATAGAACCAAGCTAGATGCGAAATCAAAAAAATGTACCTTCGTTGGATATGGCATTGATGAATTTGGTTATAGGCTTTGGGATTTTGAAAATCAGAAAATTGTGAGAAGCAGGGATGTTATATTCAATGAGAAGGTGTTGTACAAAAGTTCAGTTGCAGCAGTATGAGAAGAAAGAAAAGGATTATGTGGTGCTGGATGATACTCCAAATAGTGATGTTCCAGTGGCTCCTCATGCTCCGCAACAGCAACCAGAAATACCACAAACTCTAGTGAATGTTAGACGGTCAACAAGGATAAGTAGATCCTAAAAGGTTTTCTCCCTCTTTGTATTCTATTTTGTTAATAGATGCTGGTGAACCAAAAGGGTATGATGAAGCTATGCAGGTGAATACACAAGTTCAGTGGGAGCTTGCCATGAAAGAAGAAATGGACTCCTTGCTGAAAAATTAGACTTGGGAATTATGTAAGTTACCTGCAGGTAAAAAGGCTTTACCAAACAAATGGGTTTACAGGTTGAAAGAGGAAGATGGAGGTAAGAAAAGATTTAAGGCCAGGTTAGTTGTAAAAAGATTTGCACAGAAACAGGGCATTGATTTTGATGAGATATTTTCTCCTATTGTCAAGATGACTTCTATTCGTACTGTTTTAAGTATTGTGGCTGCTGAAGATTTGCATTTGGAACAGCTAGATGTGAAAACTGCCTTTCTCCATGGTGATTTGGAGGAGGAGATATACATGGCACAACCACAGGGATTTGAGGTCAAAGGTAAGGAGAAACAAGTGTGCAGATTGAAGAAGAGTTTGTATGGCCTGAAACAAGCACCTCAGCAATGGTATTTGAAATTTGATAGTTTTATGGCTGAGCAAGGCTACAGTAGGTGTAATTCTGACCATTGTGTTTATTTTAAGAGGTTGGATAATGATAGCTACATTATTTTATGTTTATATGTTGATGACATGCTTGTAGCTGGGTCTAACATGGATCACATCAGAGAGTTAAAACATCAGTTAGCACAGTCATTTGATATGAAGGATTTGGGGGCAGCAAAACAAATTCTTGGTATGAAAATTTGTAGAGATAGGAAGAACAGAAAATTGACTCTATCTCAGGCTGCTTATGTTGAAAAGGTGTTGCAGAGATTCCATATGGAGAATGCAAAAGCTGTCAGCACACCTTTGCCTAGTCATTTGAAATTGACTAAGGAGATGTGTCCAAAGACACAAGAGGAGGAAGAAAAAATGTCCAAGGTACCATATGCTTTAGCTGTAGGAAGTTTAATGTATGCTATGGTATGCACAAGACCGAATATTGTACATGCTGTAGGAGTCGTTAGCAGGTATATGAGTCATCCCAAATTTGAGCATTGGAATGCGGTAAAATGGATTCTCAGATATCTGAGAGGTACATCTAATAAACACTTATGTTTTGGGGGCTCTAATACTGATTTAGTAGGTTATGTAGACTCAGATTTGGTAGGGGACATTGATACCAGGTGGAGTACTACAGGTTATGTCTTTACTATAGGAGGAACATTGGTGAGTTTGATTTCCAGGTTGCAAAAGGTGGTTGCTTTATCCAACACAAAGGCAGAATATGTAGCTACAACAGAGGCAAGCAAGGAGATGATATGGCTATAATCTTTCATGGAAGAATTGGGTAAACAATAGGCTAACAGTTCTTTCTATACAGATAGTCAAAGTGCCATACATCTTGCAAAGAATTCTGCTTTGCATTCAAAGACCAAACACATACAGTTGAGGTATTACTTCATTCAGTCGGTGTTGGATAATGGACAGTTAAGGCTGGAAAAGATACATATAGATGAAAATCCAGTGGATATGTTTACAAAGGCAGTGGCAAGGGAGAAGCTAAGCTCCTCTTCAGCTTCGGTTGGTCTTCTAGACTGACAACAACAAAAATAGAACAGTAGAGTCTAGGGTGCTTATTTCCAGTGGGAGCTACATGTGCAGCGGTGTCGTCCAGGCTCAGTCTCCAAGTGGGAGATTGTTGGTAGGTGGCGACTGATCAGGAAAGTACTGTACACTAAGCATGTATCCTCGCCGAGGTTTAGAGCCAGGCTAGGCCTCGAGTGGGGGTTTCGGGGCGGCAGCCCCCGAGAAATTTTTTTTAGGGCCGACTTAAAAAATCCTATTTTTTATGACTGACATAAGAAAACCCTAATTTTTGTAACTGACAAAAAGGCTTGATAAACAGTGACCAAGGGTTAGGGTTTGGGTATTGTATTGTAGCATTTGCAGTGGTATTGAGTTGCAAGGATGGTTGATTGTAACCGTTTTGATTTACTGGATAATAATATTGGACTCTCTGTTTGGTGGATGTAGCCCGAGTTTGGGTGAACCACGTTAAATCTTGTCTCTCGTTGTTATTAATTCTGTGTATTTCTATTTCTCTGTTTAATCTTTATTTGCATTTAATTGATATCTTCTGCCAGCTAACCCTAACAACAAATGGGTGTTCAAAAAGAAATTCGGTGTAGATGGAAGTGTTGAGAAATATAAGGCTAGATTGGTTGTGAAGGGGTATTCTTAGGTGGAGGGAATCGACTATGGTGAGATTTTCTCTCTCATTGCAAAGATGACATCTATTCAGTTCCTGTTATCTCTTGCAGTAGCATATGATCTAGAAGTGGAACAGATGGATGTAAAGACAACATTCCTTCATGGTAACTTGAAGGACGAAATCTATATGTCATAGCCAGAGCACTATGTGGTAAAAGGTAAAGAAAATTTGGTTTGCAAGTTAAAAAAGTCTTTGTATGGTTTGAAACAATTTCCTAGGATGTAGTAGCATAAGTTTGATGCCTTTGTGTTGAGTATTAGATTTCATAGATCCAAATCAGATCATTGTGTTTACTGTAAGTTTGACAATGATCGCATTCTCATTATTGCATTGTATGTCAATCATATGTTACTCATTGGGAATGGTAAAAGTTTGATTTCTGATTTGAACTTTCAGTTGTCAGCACAGTTTAAGATGAAAAATCTAGGGGCAACTCGGTACAATCTAGGAATGGAAATCAGAAGAGACAAAGCAAATAGAAAACTTTGGTTAGGCCAGAGTAAGTATGTTAACACTATGTTGGAGAGATTCAGCATGATGGATTGTAGACCTTTAACTGTTCCTATTACAATGGGGGCAAATTTTTCTGTTGAAGATTGTCCAAAGTCTCCTTCTAAGATAGAGGATATGAGAAGAGTTCCTTATGCTAGTGCGGTTGGCAGTTTGATGTATGAGATGGTCTGTACAAGACCAAACATTGCCCAAGCAGTGGGAGTCCTTAGTCAATTTATGGCTAATGCTAGATTCAGATTGGGCAGGTGACATTAACAGCAGGAGATCCACCAGCGCTTATGTGTTCACTATGTTTGGTGGTGCTATTAGTTGGATGAGTAAGCGACAACCTATGGTGCTTTGTCCACTACTGAAGCTAAGTACATGGCAACAAATCATGCTTGTAAAGAAGCCATTTGGATTAAGAGACTGTGTTCTGATGTTGGGTTTGATGCAGGGAAGATTACTATTTGTTGTGATAGTCAGAGTGCCATATGTTTGGCAAAGAATCCTACTTTCCATTCAAGGACTAAGCATATTGATGTCCAGTACCATTTTGTTCGTGACATGGTAGAGGATGGGAAGGTAAACTTGGAGAAAGTTAATACTTTGACGAATGTTGCAGATTCCTTAACAAAACCTATGAGCTCAGAGAAGTTCAGATGGTGTTCAAAGTCTATGGGCCTCATGGCCCCTAGCAATTAAATCATGGTGTTGATACTCCCTTTGCTCTTGCAAAGTGTTCAACAAGTGGGAGAATGTTAAAAAAAGTGTCTCAACCTTGGAACTTTGAAAGATTACTATTCTTCCTAGTTTTGGTCTTTTTGAATACCATTTATCTTGGATAATGGTTTGGAACTTTCAAAGTTTCCAAAAGTTTCCAAACAAGCTAAAAATAGTGAGACTTACTATTTTTCGTAAGTCCTTTGATTGAGCTCAGATTGACCTAAAATTTTTCCCAAAAGGTGTGGAACAACTAAGCGAACATCTCGGGTGAGTTTCATCTCAAGATCATATCAGGATTGCGAGATATTAAAGTTTCTATTTTTTGAAACTGCTAGAAAAAGTCTTTGAACTCAATTATCAGAATCAAAACTTCTCTAAATGTCTTGAAAATGGTCATAACTGGAGACCTTCAGAAGTTGGACCTTCTATTTTTGAGAAATGTAAAAACATGTTGGACACATAAAAGAGTTGTAAAGGGGAGAGTTACACATGTTTGTGTGTGGTTTGGCACATCACAAGGCATCTTTGATTGGAGATAATTTGGGCGCCACTTTTGGGTGGTTTTAGCTCATGGTTTTGTAATTACTGTTGGTGGTGTACTATATTGTATCTCCTATATATCAGGAGCTGGAGATGGAGGTTGTGTGTAAGAATCTTATAGATGTTGAATTACCTCCTAGATCTTTGGTTGGATATACTCCTATAAAATCTTGCTTTGCAATTATATTGTAATATTCATGATTCCTGAACAATATATTGGGTGGCTTTGGAGTGTGGGGATTTTTACCTGAAAGGGTTTTCCCCACGTATATCTTGTGTTGTGATTTTTGTGTTTGCATTTGGAAGTTGTTATTATCTTTCTGTTAATGTGCATCTTAATCTGTAACTGTAAAAGAAAAATTTGCATAAATCTTTCCTTAGTAGATCAGTGTAGGAAGCATTTTCTGCATACCTTGCTTTCTTTCAAACTTGCGGAGCTAAATTACACATCATTCAATGTTGTTTGGTTTGTGTCCAACCTTCCCTGAGATCTGCACACAATTCTATTCATTCGTGAAGGAGTTCTATTCAATTAGGTTTGACCTATCTATGTACACACATTACAGCTCTTCATTGGAGTTTTGTGATCTTTCTTGGCCAACGTGGAGGAATCTTATATTCCAGAGATGATATAAATTAATGTAATAGATTCTGAGGAAAGTAGAAAAATAGATAGAGATAGTTGATAGTTTGAATTCTTTGTGAAGGACCTTCAAAGCCATATCTTGTGCATATTCTGTAATTAGGCCTGTGAGCCCTAATTGTAAGCCTACATGTTGCCGGCCAATTTGTATTTGGATTCTATGATATATTGAATGACCGAATCTGCATTTACCTTATACCTTTGAGTTGTTTCCATTGTGTTTACTCTAGCTGCACGACTTGGATAGTTCACTTTGTGGACTCTCCTAACTATGACTATACTAAGTGGTATCAGAGTGAAAGTTCAAATCTTTGGGAGCAAATTGAGTGAAATTAGCGAAGGAATTTTGTAAGATCTTGTTGTGAACAAATCACCGAATCTAAGGTAGGTTATTTGTGTTACAACCGATCATCGATTGTGAGGCAGTTGTCACCTTATAGCTTGATCGCCAAACTTGAGGTAGTTTACACTCGATCCTAGGAAGAATGCCACTGAGGAGAATCCCTGTTATTGGAACAATGTCTGGTAGGATGGATGAGATGATGGAAATGATGAAAACCATGCAAGTTTATTTTGATTCCGTCAAAGAAGATCAAAGAAGAGGACTTACACCTAGACCTAATGTTGAGATGACAATGAGGAATTTCAATCCATTGATCAAAATGGAAAAACCCTAAGAGGTGAAGAAGAAGAAGAATCATATCAAGTCAAGATGTTGTGAGCTATTTCAAAGATTGGGAAAAGACCTAGAGTTGATGTACCTAATTACACTGGCAATTTGAACCCTGAAGAGTTGATTTATTAGATAAATGACATGGAAGAATACTTTGAGTATGAAGAAGTAGATGTTCCAGAGAAGGTGAAATTTGCAAAGACAAAGCTGAAAGGACATGCTTCTATATGGTGGAAAGAAGTTCAGTTGGATAGAAATAGAAGAGGAAAAGAAAAGATTACAAGTGGGACATGATGGTGACAAATTTGAAGAATCAATTTATACCTACTGACTATGAGTTGGAACTGTTGAAGAGATTACAAAATCAGAGACAAAAGAAGAAATCTGTGAAGGAGTATACTGAAGAATTTCATAAGATGATCATAAGGACATGACATAGTGAAGCAAGCAAGGAGAAAGTGGCTAGATACATCAACGGACTGAGATTGAACATTCAAGAAGAACTGTGTTTTGTAAGGATGACAACATTGGAAGAAGCATATCAGTTTTCCCTAAAGGTTGAAGAAAATTTGAATAAGAAGCATGATCAGAGGCAGAGAGGCAGAGGAGGTAAATTTAAGAGAGGTAGAACATTTTGTGGAGGAGAGAGATCATACACGGAACAAAACAAACAAGAGAACACATTCAAGGAGGATAGAGATAATAATGCATACTAGAGAGATGATAGAACTTTCTACCGTAGAGAAAACCCTAGTGCATACTGGAGTGAAGGATACAAAAGAGAGGGAAGAGGACCTAATAGGAGAACATTTAGAGGAACTTGTTTTAAGTGTGGAGGAGAAAGACATAGAGCATTTGAATGTAATCAAGGGAGTACAAGCAAGAGAATAGAGAACAATGGAAGAGTAGCCTATGTTGAAGAAGAACCTGTTGGATCACCTAGTTTAGTTGGTAAACCTGAGAAAAGAGAATCACTTTTCATGAGGAGATCACTATTTCAAGTAGAGACAAATGAAGAACCATTGCAGAGGAAAAGTTTGTTTAGAACCAGACGCAAATCAGGAGGTAAATGTTGTAAAGTTGTAATTGATAGTGATAGTTTTGATAACCTAGTTTCAGAGGAGATGGTGACTAAGCTAAAGTTGGAGAGATTGAAACACCCTAAGCCCTATCAGATAGCATGGATTCAGGATGATCATAAGTTACTGGTGAGTGAAGAATGTTTGGTGAAATTTCATATTGGATCTTATCATGATGAAGTATTGTGTGATATTATGCCTATGGATGTATGTCATATTTTGTTGGGTAGACCTTGGCAATATGATAGAAAGGCTATACATGATGGGAGAAAGAATACATACACTAAAACATCAAATGGAAAGAGAATTACCTTGATTCCTTTGGAAGATGATCCTAAGAGTGAAGTATGTGGGAATGCTAGAATCTGTTTGGTAGATGGAAGGAAATTTTTGGATGGCTTGAGACATGAGAACATGTGTTATGCTTTGATCCCTAAGAAGCCTAAAACATTGAAGGAGATTGAAGAATCACAGCCAGAGGAGATAACTAAATTTCTGATAAAGTATGAAGACATCATATCAGACAATGTACCTGAAGGATTGCCACCAATCATGAGTATCAGCCATCATATGGATCTTTTACCCAGAGCTAGTTTGCCTAACAAAGCAACACACAGAATGACATTGACAGAGAATGAAGAATTAAATAGACAGATACATGAGCTCTTGAGGAAAGGTTTGATCAGAGAGAGTTTGAGTCCTTGTGTAGTACCTGTAGTGTTAACACTAAAGAAAGATGGAGAATGGAGAATGTGTACAGACTCTAGAGCAATAAACAAGATCACAGTCAAGTATAGATTTCCCTTACCTAGGATGGATCATATCATGGATTGTTTGAGTGGAGCAAAATATTTCACAAAGATAGACTTGAAGAGTGGATACCATCAGATCAGAATCAGAGAAGGAGATGAATGGAAGACTACTTTTAAGACAAATGAGGGATTGTATGAGTAGATAGGGATGCCTTTTGGATTGACAAATGCACTGAGTACTTTTATGAGATTGATGAATGAAGTCTTGAAGAAATTCTTGGGTAAGTTTGTTATTGTATATTTGGATGATATTCTAATTTTTAGTAAGACAAAAGAAGAGCATTTGTGGCACCTGAGACAAGTATTGCAGAGACTAAGAGAAGAGAAATTGTTGATAAACATCAAGAAATGTAGTTTCATGAAGGAAGAATTAATATACTTGGGATTTGTGATTTCTGTGGAAGGATTGAAGATGGACCTTGAGAAAGTAAGAGAAATTGTTGAATGGCCTACACCGGAGAGCATTAGAAAAGTCAGCTCATTTCATGGATTAGCTAGTTTCTACTAGAAGTTCATCAGAAATTTTAGTTTAGTTTGTAACCCTATAATAGAGATAATGAGAGGTGACAGAAAAGACTTTAAGTGGACATCAGGAGTAGACAAAAGTTTTGAGTTGTTGAAGTGGAAAGTGATAGAGCAACCTATGTTGGCATTATAGAATTTCAATAAGGTATTTCAAGTAGATTGTGATGCAAGTGGGAATACAATTGGAGCAGTGTTAAGTCAAGAAGGTAGATCTATCGCATATTTCAATGAGAAGTTGAATGATGAAAGGAGAAGATATTCCATTTATGATCAGGAGTTCTATGCTATAATTCAAGCCTTGAAGAAGTGGAGACATTACTTGTTACCTAAGGAGTTTGTGTTGTATGCAGATCATCAAGATTTACAATATTTGAACACTCAAGGGAAATTGAATCAGAGACACATGAGATGGGTAGAGTTCAACTAGAGTTATATATTTGTATTGATGCATAGGAGTGGAAAATCAAACAAAGTTGCAGATGCATTAAGTACGAGAAGAAACTTGCTAACAAAGATGAGAGTTGAAGTATTAGGATTTGATGAGTTGAGGAACATGTATGAGGAAGATCTTGATTTTACAAAACCTTGGAAAGCATGTAAAGAACCTGTTACGACATATAGGAGCAAGTAATTGGACTATTTCATTCAAGAAGATATGTTGTTCAAAGGAAATCAATTATGCATACCTAGAAGTTCAATGAGAGACAATTTGATCAAAGAGAAACACAATGGTGGATTGGCAGGAGACTTTGGCATTGATAAGACAGTGGCTTTGGTAAGTGAAAATTACTCTTGGCCTCAGATACATAAAGATGTTAGGAAATTTGTGTAGAGTTGTAGATTTTTTCAAGTTGTAAAAGGAAGTAGTTAGAATATTGGATTGTATAAACCTTTGACAGTACCAGAGAGACCTTGGGAAGACATAAGTATGGATTTTGTAATGGGGTTGACGAAGACACAAAGAGGACATGATTATATATTTGTAGTGGTAGATAGATTTTTAAAGATGACACATTTCATACCTTGTAAGAAGACGAATGATGAAGTGCATGTGGCTGACCTATTTTTCAAGGAAATTGTGAGATTGCATGGATTACCTAAGAGCATAATTTTAGACAGACATAAGATTTCTTGGATACTTTTAGAAGAAACTTTGGAAGAAGATGAAGACATATTTGAAGTTTAGTTCAACATTTCATCCACAGATTGATGGATAGACAGAGGTAGTGAATAGGAGTTTGGGAAACTTGTTGAGATGTTTGGTTGGAGAGAAGGCAGGAAGTTGGGATTTGATTCTTTCACAATCAGAGTTTGCATACAATAATTCAGTGAATAGGAGTACCAGAAGAACACCTTTTGAGATTATTACTAGAGTAAACCCTAGAGGAGTAGAAGAATTGAGAGACATCAGTATGGAAGAAAAGAGAAGTGCAGAAGCAGAAGAATTTGTAGGACATATGGAGATAGTGCATAATCAGGTGAAGAAGCATTTGGAGGAGATGAACAATAAGTACAAAGAACAAGAAGATGAGAAGAAGAGACAAAAATAATTTGTAGTTGGAGATGAAGTAATGGTATACTTGAGAAAAGAAATATTTCTAGTTGGGACATATAACAAGTTGAAGATGAAGAAGTTTGGACCATGCAGGATACTCAAAAAGTTTGATTCAGGAAATACATATGAAGTGGAGTTACCAGAGACATTGGGTATATCACCTATTTTCAACATTGCAGACCTATATCAGTATCATGAAGTAGAGTTCAGTGACAACATGGAAGAAGACTTGAAGAAGTAGTTACCACAACAAGCACTGGAGTAGATTGAAGAAATTTGGGACAACAGAGTTGGACACAGCACTAGAGGGAGACAATACAAAGAATATCTTGTGAAGTGGAAAGGCAAACCAGAAGAAGACTCATCTTGGATTTATTAGGCTGAGGTGGAATGTCTTGGTTTTCCTCTAGCCCCAGCAAAGTGAGGGACTCACTTTTTCAATAACCCTAGATGTATGACGTAGGAGCATCCCTAGTTCAAGAGCAATCTTGCATCAACCAAAAACATTTGCATTTTAGTTTGTTTGTATTTCAATTTGTTTCTTTTCATTTTCCAGTTTAGTTTAGGTAGTAGCAATTTTTATATTTTGGTCCACATTCTACCGTAGTTGCATTTCAAACCTTGTGGAGTTGGACTTAACATCTAGACACATTCATACACATCATATCCAAATCTGAGATCATTTGGATCAGGTACCAAAATGTTATCGCTATTAGAAGATCAACTATTTTCTCAGAACAGAGCATCCTGACAATCTCAGATAATTAGCTAAAGGAGAAGACTTGCAGAGCATTTCACAACTCGCAGAGCTAAATTACACATCATTCAATGTTGTTTGGTTCATGGCCAACCTCCTTGAGATCTGTACATAATTCTATTCATTCGTGAAGGAGTGATATTCAATTAGGTCTGACCTATCCATGTACACACATTACAGCTCTTCATTGGAGTTTTGTGATCTTCCTTGGCCGACGTGGAGGAATCTTATGTTCCAAAGATGATATAAATTGATGCAATAGATGCCTAGGAAAGTAAAAAAATAGATAGAGATAGTTGATAGTTTGAATTCTTCGTGAAGGAGCTTCAAAGCCATATCTGGGGCATATTCTGTAATCAGTCCTGTGAACCCTAATTGTAAGCCCACATGTTGCCGACCAATTTGAATTTGGATTCTATGATATACTGAATGAATGAATCTACATTTGCCTTATACCATTAAGTTGTTTCTGTTGTATTTACTCAGGCTGCATGGCATGGATAGTTCACTTTGTGGACCAACCTAATCGTGACTGCACCATGACGAAATTAATTAGATAATTATATTATTTAATTAACGTTAAATGCAGGTGATTTGACAAAATTGATGAAATGCAAGTGATGGGATGCGAAGGGTCATTTTTAGGTGTCTACATTTTCCCCCTTTTGAGATGGTGTTGCAAAGTAACATCATTTCAAACAAATTTAAAACATAGTGTTTGATTTGATAGAAGAAGATTGATTTAAAAGAAATTGGTTAGAAGAAAATGATTGGATTAAACATGGTGATGCACCAGTCACTCAAAGCGAGGGTGACAAGGAAAGATAATGGTAAGATAATGAATGAGATGAATGATTTAATCAAAAACAAACAAGGTATTGCCCCTATCAAGATGTAAACCAATGATTAATTAATGATGATTGGTAAGGATAGTGTCTAGTTTCAGAAATGAAACACCTTTTATAAGACATTTGGTTTGGTTTCGAGAATGTGACAATCTATATAAGACAATTGATATGATTGATGGATTGGTTGATTGATTAATTGATTGCTTTACAACAAGATTAGGGTCAAGACCAAAGGATGTGATTGGATAATTTTGGCTAGATTTGATTAGCTAGACTGGATAAGATGAATGATGATGATGATGAGGATGCCCCCTCAAGAGGAAAGTTTGGTTCAAAGAACACAGGTGTGCTCTCGAAATGAAAAGGATGATAAATGGAAAAAGAATAGAAGAATTGATATCATATAATAGAGAAATGATGAGTGATCAATCTTCATGAAAGCTATAGATTTTATTAGGATGTATGGATGGGTGGATGGATATGATGAAGTATTTTGAGGATGTTTAGGTAAAATGATGATATCTTATGTACCTGAGTACTAGATACTTCCTTCATATTCTAGACTGCCTACATACCCATATCCATGGTATTAAGGTACATTAAGATTTAGATGAGATGGGGTGATGTTGCAACGGTTACATGAATATTTAAACAGAGAAATCCTTATTTTTGCTATAGCATGTTGATGTTATGCACCAGGGTATAGAAGAACAAGGTGACAATGTATCCAATGCATAGGACGTTGACTCTGCAAACAAACAATTTGAACTTATATCTACTAGACATAATAGAACCTTATTGGATATGTGAATGAGCCATAGTCTTGAACATAAAATAATCTTTATGCATAAATGCAAAAGAATATTAATATGTAATATCCTAGGTTGTAACACACACATGTGAATGAGACATAGTTCTTTAACATATAATAAACTTTATGCATAAATGCAAAAGTATACTAATATGTAAGATACTAGGTTGTAACAGACGCACAAGATAAATATTAGCCATAGTAAGATAATAAGCTCATCACACAAACACGGAATATGAAAGCAATGACTATGCCCCAATCCATACTACATCGCAACATACCAAGATATAGAAAATTGAGGCAGTCTTGACTAGGTATTAGAAAGGAACAAAAGATAAACCAAAAATAAAAAGATTGATTGACAAATTAAACACACAACCTGTTGGAGTACAGGACCACTGTGAGGAGGGGGGTGAATTAGTGGTCTATAAACTTTAACAAGATTTTGCACCTTTTAACTTACAGGATAGAGAAAGAGAGAGACTTCAAAGATTTATCAAATACATATGCACAAGTATGATTATAAACATTATGATCAAGACCTCAAAGACAAAACATTAAGGCACACACATACATATAAACAACATGAACCATAACACATGTTTTTCATGAGTGGAAAACCCTCATAGGGATGAAAAACCACTCAAAAAATGCCTCAATGGATTAATAAAAAACATGCCTCATTGGCTACACAAAATGCCTCATTGGCAAGAGAACCTCACTAGTTACACTTTTTGTGCGTCACTGGCAATCAGGTGCCTCATTGGCTAATACAAGTGCCTCACTAGCAAGGTGTACGTCACTGGCAAAGACATGAACATTAGAAAGAAAAGAACCAATTCAGAGGGTTACTCTGATTCACTATAACACATCACACTTCAAAAACTTATATCTCCTTCAATTTACAATCAATACACCCTTCAATTACAACCTTCTAAACCACACATACATTATCACATTTCATTGATTACATAAGAGAAAATTATAACCTCAATGAACTTTGTAAAACATGATAACTAGTATATTTATATTTAAAAAAATATATCTAAAGTACGCCGAGGGATATCTCTTTTCCATAGTTTATTTGAAAAAGAAATTGGAAAAAATAAAAAATAAAAACCAAAAAAGAAATTAAAAATAAGAAAATCACAAAAACTATCAAACCAAAAAAGAAATTGGAAAAAATAAAAAATAAAAAACAAAATTGGAAATATAAAAACTAAAAAAGAAATTGGAAAAAATAAAAAACTAAAAATAAAAAAAGAAATTAAAAATAAGAAAATCACAAAAACTATGGAACCAAAAAAGAAATTGGACAAGAATTTTTTTCCAATGAATCTTGTTTACATGAATTTATTTATTTAAATATTTTATGATTTTTGTTTACAGAATCTAAATGTTTATGGGAATCTAAATCTTTCAGCCCTTGTTGTGAGTGTAGAATGCCTCTTGGCGTAAAGACCTCTGCAACTCACTATATCCTTTTCTACAAATTGAATCAATCAACCCTACATTGAATGTATCAAATGACTTGATGGTATTCTCCCTTTATACTTCAATAGATCAATCATGACATTAAAAAAAGACACCAATTTTCTCTATGGAAAACTCTTAACAAAGACCTTACAGAGCACTTCAAATCATCCTTCAATTTAAGAACACAAAAGCAAAAACATTCTACCACAAATAAACTTATAATTCCTTATGAAAATGTCCTTCAATTTCCACTCCATCAATAACCCTGTTTTCTTCAACAATTTCCTTCAGTTTGGATATGTACAGGTAGGTACATGTCTGTAGTGTTTCTCTGACCAAGTCTCATGTTAATATCTATCATACAAACTGAAGAACTAATTTTCTTGGCCCTCGAAAACTAGTTAGGAAGATTGTTTGAAAGGTAGTTATAAATTCCTTCTAGGAGTTAGCCGTAAAACTTAATCACTGAAGATAAATTGTTGGAATTTGAAAAAACTTTAAATTGTCTCCATCGATCTCCATCTCTCACTTTTGAAATTGAGGGTTTTGATTTAACTTTGCATTCATTTAAAAGCTAACTTGTTACTACCGGTTCCCCTAGGTGACAAGACCGATCACTCCATGAATTAATGACCCTTTAGACAGTCACTTTAAGTGACTCAACCTTTAATAAGAGGTCAATGTTAAAATAAAACATAAAGTGCCTTCCTTTGTATACGGGCTATTTTGTGCCCATAACCAAATCCTTTAGGGTTTTAGATCTATAAACCCTAACTTAATCCTTTGAATGATTTTTGTCTTTACATCAACTTGCATCACCATCTGACATGACTTCAACCTTCATTACATATCATGATCTTGATGTCATCCGAAAGGACGTATTGATGGTATGAATGACATAACTATTTCAACACCATGTGAACCAGTCCTTCCATATATGCCTTCCATATTTGATGTCTCTGCATCACAATCACAACCTTGATGTCCTAACATTTCACGAAGTCCTTTAAGGCTGTGATGAAGTCTTGTAAGCTATGAACACAATGATCAAAATATAAGTTGAAGGTGACCATTCTCACATGTGAACCTTATCATGATGACCCTTTTCAACATGAACCATGAATGACACAATAATCTGATCATCATCATCACATGGTTGATGTCTCATGTATGATTTCACATGTATGATAAATTTAATATGAACATCATGTCATAATGCATGTGAACTTCCATGTGAACATCATCACAATCCAATGAGACCATGAAGCAAGACAAAGCCAATCCATGTGAATATCATCACAATCACATTGAACCCTTTGACATCAATGACAAATCACAACACAACCAACGTATTGTCTTGCCAAAGAGGTTGTTCATGATAGATTGGTAGATAAAGCTTTATTGTAGGAAAGCTATATCTACTAAAGGTTGTTGATTTGATACAAGATAGATGGATTGTTGTAGCAGATGTGGCAAGTGATATGTAGGACAACATATGGCTTCATGAGTAGTCATTTTTGCTTCGGGTTTGATAAAAGTACTTGAGCTTTCAAAGGATGAATATTTTGTTCTCTGCTTGAGTTAGTCAAGTTGGCGGAATAGGATGGATTGTGATAGATGGAAGACAAGAGAGATAGAAGTGTTTGATGGATTGGGATGGAGATGATTATTTATGATTGTTTTTGGGAATTTTCTAGATTTTTGAATGATATGATGTTTTCAGATTTTCAAATGTTTCGGTCGACATTGAATTGCATTTGGATAGCCTTAGTACTAGATACCAATCATAAGGGAAAACCAGATCTAGATGCAAGGAGAAAGATGGGATTAGATAAGTGAACAAAAGGATGGGTGATAGCAAATGGGATGGAAGACTCACGATAGAAGGAGGAAAAAAAGAATAGGCAATAGTGGATGGAATGGATGAGGCTCTTAGGATTTGATCACTAAAGACTATGTTGCATAGGAATAACAGGCCCCATTCTAGGTATAATGCTTAGGATTTTATAGGACAAAGCTTATGATGATAGGATTGATTGGATTGGTTGGAAATGATGAGGTATATCAAGAGATTTTTCAAAGCATGTTTCAACATTTTTGCCTTTATTTTATGAAGATCAAAAGGAGGAAAGGAGGATGAAGTGGATCAAGGGGATAACTATGCAGATATAATGGATAAAGAAGATATGATAGGAAGGATAGGTAGAAGGAATGATATGATGGGTAGATGAGACAACATGCCCCCAAGTGTAAGGTGCATAGACAATCAACCTACACATGATGCTTGTTTGCTGGATTTTTATCATGGTACTTATCCAAGGTACTTGTTTGCCAAGTTTTCACCATTGGACGAAGGGATTTCTCTTTACTATTTTGATCCTTTTTTTTGACTTTTTTGACTTTTGAATTTTGTTTGGATAGGATGGAGGATGAGGACTCAAGCGTCTATTTCCAATAGCAAGGTCGTATGTTAGCACTTGAATGTGTGTTTGCACATGGACTATATCAGGTAGCATTATGCACATGGATGTTGGTAGATGTGGGAATATGGAAATGGAAAGGATGGTGGATTATGATATGGATGATGGATGGTGATGGAAGGATAAATGGGTGATGGAGCAAAATCATGGACCATAGAGGTGTGATGGGGGAAGTATAAAGGATAATGGATATAAGATGGGGAGATGGAGGTATGTGGAAATAGCATGGAATTGTGGGGAACCAAGACCAATGGTTGCACACACCGAATTGGATTTTGAAGCTTTTGATTAGGATAGGGAGTGGGGAGTAATGGGAACTAGGATAGGGGATTTAGAAACCCAAATGGACTTAGGATTTGTAGGGTTTTTTAATGTGAAGTGGGAATTTTGGAATTGGGGGATAATTGAGATGTGGATGCTTTATTTGACTTAATAGGGTGTTGCTTGGGGACCCACACCATTTTCATTTTTTATTTGAGGTGTGTGGGTATATGCAACATAGGATTTTTTAATGGGGAACAAGATTTTTGGAATTTGGGGATAGTTTCAGATATGGATGCTTCCTTTTGGATAATTTCTTGTTTCTTAGGGACCCACACCATTTTCATTTTTGTTTTGAGGTGTGTGGGTGTATGCAGCTTTTGAGATGGATTTGGCTTTGCCTTTGTGTATTGATGCCCTATGGCATGATGTTCTTGAGGCTTTTGTGGATATTTTTCTATTTATGTGGAAGCATCCAAATTTTTATTTTTGAATCTCATGGGGTTAGGATTAGCTTCATATGGGGTTGATGTGTGCATTCATTGGCCATGATTAGGAATGATAGGGGATATAAGGGGACGGGATGTGTGGGTGGAGGAATGAGTATATTGATGGATGAAGGGATTAGGGGATTGAAGGATAGGAATAATAGGAGTTGGAAGGAATGGATGGAGGGAGATGTATGGTCACATGCTTTTGTGAATGGTATGAAGATGGAGGAGGGATGACGACATATGAGTGAGAGGTGCAATAAGTTGCATCGGGATATGGAGTAGAAGAAGTAGTCAGAGGAGGCGTGGAGGTGGTACCAACATCTTTGGATTGTTTATCTTGGGATAAAAAACCAAGACCATGTGCTCGAAGATGGATTATGACATGGAGGGGCTCTAAGATACCTTGTTCATGAAGGCCTAAACCTTGGCCTTGATAGTTCATTTTTTGGAACATACGGTATGCAATGTGATGTTTGTTTTGGAAACAAGACATGAGTCCATTATGAGATGGAGAAGGGGAAGTGGTGGATAGTGGTTGTTGCTCTCCTAAGGAAGGACATTCATGGATGAAGGTGGTAAGACCAATAGGATAGGATAATGGATTTGTAATGGGATCGATGGGAGATGGTGGAGGATCAACATGAGATAATGGAGGATCCACAAGAGACAATGAGGGATCATACAATGGATAACTTGGGATGATTGGGTCTTGAATAACATTATGCTCAGTAGGAGATGAAGGGATAGGATCCAAGTGACTTGTTTGATTATCAATTCTTTCTTGGGGCCAAGTGTCTCATCAAGGGAATTGGATTTTGTTGGATCATAGATAGAGATAGATGGATAATGTATAGGAGTAGAGTGGATTACTTGTTCATGGATATTTGTGGGATCATGGATAGGATCAAGTTGCTCATGGATAGGCTTATGATCTTGGACAATATCTTGATCATAGAAAGTATAAAGGTTATGGATGGGTTGGATAGAGTTGATTTGACCTAGATTTAGATAAAGGGTTGATGTTTCCACATGCTTTAAATTATACTCTTGACATAGCTCTTGTTTTTCTTGAATGGAAGTGGAAGTGGGAGACTCTTGTACAGGCTTGATAGGATCTTGATAGTCAACAATGTGAAGATACAATGGATCTAGATTTGTACTCTTGGTAGGATACGCTTCAATAGGTTTGATAGGTTATGGAATATATGATGTATTTGGAGGACTAGACATGTTGTTTGAAGGCTCTTGAATAAGATTGACAAGTTCTTGGACAAGTGTTTGATGACATGGAGATGGTTGATTCCTTGCTAATAGCCATTAGATCACATCCTTCATAAGAGTATGGGTGGATGAACAATGTAACAGATGGATGATAATGGTGGATAGTGTTGTAGGTTTAGGATTAGGATTTGGTGGAGGGGTAATGTGATTGGATGGATTAGGATTAGGATTGGAAATATCCCATGGTGGTGTAAGGATAGGACTAGTAGGCTCTTGGATAGGCATTTGATTAGATGATGATGTAGGGTGCCCATAGGATGTAAAAGCTAGAGTGGTGTTCCCCTTATCAATGGTATCATAAGGACTTAAGGACACTTGATTTTGGTGCAAAGGAAGACTTGCATGTTTTTGTTGTGAAGGAACGTGATAGCCTTGTGTATGGGTTTGATGATGAGTAGGAATGTTGGAATAAGAAGTTGTATGAGCTTGGGGTGGATCTTGTTGATCTTTACACATCTCCATGGGAGTAAGGAGAGGTTCAAGTGGTTTTTCTCCCATGAGTTTTTGATTGGGTATACCCTCTTGTGAAGATGATTCAGTGATTGGTGTAGATATGGTTTTGGATTAGAGCTTATGAGTTTATCAATAACTGCCATGGTTTTAGAATCTTGCATGATTTCATCTATTTTTTGAGGCCATTCTTGAGAGGATTGACCTTATTGAAAGTTTCGCTCTTCTTGAGAGGGTTTTGACCAATAGTATATCCTTTTTTAAGGAAATCACAAGAATACATTCCCATGTCAAAGTGAGATGCATCTATCAAAGAGTTATTACCCTCTTGATGA
The DNA here is from genome assembly GCA_027924645.1 of Cunninghamia lanceolata. Classification (NCBI taxonomy): domain Eukaryota; kingdom Viridiplantae; phylum Streptophyta; class Pinopsida; order Cupressales; family Cupressaceae; genus Cunninghamia; species Cunninghamia lanceolata. The sequence goes on along the minus strand of BSBN01000508.1, from coordinate 10,412,909 downwards.
TTGTTTTGGATGTTACTTTGAATTTTAAGTTGGGAATTATGAAATGGGATGTTTTGATGATCTTGTTGAGGGGGATTAGGATTTTGATATTGTTGTAGAGGAATGAAGTACGTGTTTTAATTTTGTGGTGGTTGAGGTGGACGAAGATATGTGGTGTTTAGATTTTGAGAGTATTGGTGTGGAAAGTGTTGATGTTGTTGTTGGGGTTGAATGTGTTGATGTTGGATGTGTTGATGTCATTGTTGGGGTTGAATGTGTTGATGTGGTTGTTGGGATTGAATGTGTTGATGTTGTTGTTGGGGTTGAATGTGTTGATGTTGATATTAGTTAACATTGGAAGAAGTGGGATAGGTTGATGTAGGGTAACATGATTTGTGCTTGGATTAGGTTGGTATGAAGTTGAGGGGGATGACACATAGGATGGAGTGGGAATTTGTGTTGGTTGATTTTTTGATTGGTAGGTGGCTATGAATTGTTGGAGTTCGAGGAGGAGTTGTTGTATTCGAGATGATCGGTGTTGTTGAAGTGTTTGGATGATGGTTTGTATTCTTTGTATGGTTTTTTGGTCTAGGGGTTGTGGTATTTGGTGAATTATTTGGATGATGCCTTATAGTTGTGTTATTATGGTCTTGTTCTCTAGTGTTGGCATAGAGTTACAAAGGTATTGGAGTCTTCGTATTTCTGCTTGTTTCTCAAGATATGCCTCATAATCTACAAGGTTCTCATGATCATTGGAGCTATAAGGAGGGCCTCATCGAAGTATGACTTTGGGTTTTGGATTTGACCTAGGTTTGTTGATTATCAAGACCATTTTGAAAAGGATTTGTGATGATGAGACTAAAGTTTGACGCTTTTGCACTAGGACAGGGATTTAGGGATTGACTGATTTTGGATTGATTTGATTAAGTTGAGATCACTATGTTGGTGGATTTGATGTGGGTTTATTGTGGAAGATTATAGGACTAGATCAATAGCTAATTTGGATGATTGATTACCAATCACAAAAGTAGACTAATGACTTCAAATGAAGGTGGATAGGATTAATGGTGTTAAATCAACTCAAGAGAAGTTTGATCTCTAAGTTAATACAAAAGCCAATAACAGATGCTAATTCCTCTTCAAATACCTAAGAGATTTAATCACTCTCAAATCAAAGATGAATTATGGAATTGATGTGATCTAGAATCTATGGTGGAGACCAAATTATATAGCTAGATAAAGTGTGAGTAAGGATTTAGGTCTATTTGGCAAAACGGAGTTGATGATAGTGATCTTAAGAGGATCAATGGTTCGAAAAGTCCAAGTTTAAGCTATGATGTTGATTGAGTTTGATTGTATGATGTACAAGATAGGTCTGAAAATGCTAAAGGATATTGGTTGGGTTTCAAACTGATCAAAATTTTGAGGTTCTCTATGATCTAGATTAATGCTGGTAAAAATAGGACCAAAAGCATGTGATTGTTGCTCACATGCGCTTGACTACAGGCTAGAAGCGCTGAACTATGTACCAGATGTGCGAGACTATTTATACCAAAAGTGCGGGACTATGGTGCAAACGCATAGATTTGTGGTACAAAGTGCAGAAATCAGGTGCAAAAGCATATTTTTTGTGACAGTGTTATTTTTCAAGGCAATTTTGAGAGATTTGGATATGGTTGCTTTGAAAAGAGAAAACACAGTAAACAGAGTGGTTAAGGACTAACATGACAAATAGTGTATGTTCGAGGCTCATGAAAAAGCCCAAGTTTTCATAGGTATAAGACAATTGCAAAACAAATCAAGCACAATTTATACCTAAGGATATGGATTCATTGCAGTACATCAACTCACAACTTGAAATCTCCATCGACTCAAATGTTATCACACCTAAAGTGGGTGTGTATATTTTTTTGTCTTTGCAAGAGAGGATAGATAGGGGCCTCCAAGAATGGAAGGATGACCCAATCACCCTTTCCTTAGAAAGATACAAGTAGCTTATTCAATACTAGTGATTTCTATCTCATCTTAAGGGAGGCAATGGTGAGTAATCTTGAGGGCTTGTAACAATTACTCTTGCACTAAAAATTACCGCAACATTCAGAGGTGAATCAAGTAGTCACTAGCTAAGGGGGTTTTAGTTTCTTTGAGGGACCAACGCCTTGCGATCATGTGGCAAGCTACTAAAATCTTTAACCAAAATTACTAGGAATGCAATATACCCTACACAAGTGGAAAATTTCTTTCACAAGAGTGTTATGTACAATTCCTTTCGAGTTGGTACCAAAAGGAAAGGCTAATGCTGGTTAGGACTTGGCTTTCACCCTCAACCAATTTATATAGTGGTTCAAAGGAAAACTCTGCTTAGGGTCGTCCCTTTTGGATGAAGTACAATCTAAAAGTAGGCCCTTCTAAAGGATAAACTGAAAGTAAAGGATAGATGAGTCTAGTTTTTTTATCACCCAAGATGTTGCAAGGGGAGAGCATATACCTATCACCTTACAAGCATGTCACACAAGTGTTCAATTATCTCATTAAAAAAAAATAAGGTGCTACTACACTAATCACACAAGATTGCAAGCAATAGATGTTAATTGTCCCTTAAGAAATTTAAGTGTTTCTAAGACTTAGATTGCAAAAATGATAGATGTCAATTGTCCCTTAAGAAAATTAGTTGTTTCTAAGACTTAAATTGCAAAAGATGGATGTCATGTTGCAAGGTGTGACCCTTGGTCTTCTTGTTCAGCACTGCACTGCGGTGGTTTGTGACAAGGGCTTAACTGCCTCCCATGCTTGTTAAGTCAAGTGGTTGTATCGAGCATTAATAGGTCAATCTTTTGGTGCAATGACAACTAATAGTTGGTATTAGAGCCAAGGTCACAGGTTCAAACCCCATGCTTGCACTGGGGGGGATTGTTGCAAGGTGTGACCCTTGGTCTTCTTATTCAATGTTGCGCTGCGGTGGTTTGTGACAAGGGCTTAACTGCCTCCCGTGCTTGTTAAGTCAAGTGGCTATATTGGGCATTAATAGGTTGATCTTTTGGTGCAACGGCAACTAACATGTCAATCATCCCTTAAGAAAATTAGTTATTCCTAAGACTTAGATTGTAAAAGATAGATGTCAATTGTCCCTTAAGAAATTTAGATGTTTCTAAGACTTAGAGTAAAAAAGATTACAAATCTTCAACTCTCATCCTGCAAAGATGTGTTAGAAATGTTGGAAAGAGACACTACTAGGCATGTTTGGTGTTGTCATTAATGGCAAATAAATCTATCTTACACATCCACATTACATCATTTGATCATACAGGAAGTCAGATTGCAGATTTGTCTAAGTCAGGATAGACAGGAACATAGCATATGACAGGGTTCAACAACTTAGTCCATATTTATCCTTAGGTAATCATATTGTGCTGTGGATCTGAGGGAATGTTGAGGGATGCCAGGGCTACCTAAACCTAAGATTTTAGCCTCTGATGATGAAGGGATTAAAAGTTACAAGAGTCTGAGTATCAAGTTCTGGTTAAACAGTTTAGTCCAGTGAAGAACAGGCTGACTTGGTGTTTGATCCTTGTGCAGATTGAAAGAAGTGATTGGTTGAGTAATGTTTGAGATCCAGTGGTATTAGTTGCAATGTATGATGACTTGAATACATAGGTTTTGTTCTGCATTGATGTTTGTGCATGGATTCAGCCGAAAGAACAGTGATCTTGAAAAAGTCTAAGTTTTCTTGAGGCTGACTGTAGTTGATGCAATTTCATGTTGCGGATATATATACTTGATGGATCTGAGCATTTTGAGGTATAGTTGTGCAAATATGATGTGAGAGGTGTGAAGTGGGGTAGTATCAAGTGTGAAGCAGAGATCTGAGCCTCAGATCATGGTAGAATAGTAAAGTAGGATAGAGAAAGATGAAGTGTGTAAAGTCGGTGTACTGAGCTTAACCAGAACTATTATTTTGCATAGTTAGATGCTATTCTTTAGTTTAATCATTTTAGTGAACTCTTGTAATCAATTTTGTAGGTAGTGTGCCTGAAGTCATGTGCCTTCCCATTTGTAATACTTTTAATAGAGTATAAATTCTTGTGGGTTAACCCTCACCGTGGTTTTTCCCTTAACCGGGTTTCCACATAAAAATACTGGTGTTCATGTGTTGTGATCTTGCTATTTCTGCTCCTATGTTCATGCTTCTTTCTTTTGGATGTATGTGGTAAATTAATACAGGAACAAAGTAATAAGTTTTGTAGAACATCTTTTCAACCCCCCCTCTCAGTGTTCCTTAATCTCAACAGTTGGTATAAGAGCCAAGTTCCTTAGAAGAAATTTTACAGCTTGAGGAAGATCTGGGAAGGTGTTTTCGATGGGTTCATTCAAGCATTCTGATGGTATCAATCAACAACTTCAAGTAGCCTTAGATGGTCTTGACCTATCTAGAGTAGATATTAGAGATCTGCAAGAGAACCTTAAAGATGCTGAAGATTTCATTGAGACCTTAAAAGGATAACTAATCAAATCTAATGAAAAGAGGAGGGAGCTACTTCATCAGCTAGCAAATCAAAATGAAGACAATGACACGGATGAGGTCCTAAAGGAGAAAACAAAGGAAAGTGAGAAGATAGCAAAATAAGTTGTTGTCCTAAAACATGAGGTGGAATTCGGGGTGATGAGGCTAACCAAGGAAATTGAGGAAAGAAAGAAGACTGAAAAAAAATGAATCAATCTCTGAAAGAAAGAACAGAAGAGTGCTACAAATTAGACAGAATAATTGGCCATCTAGAGTCTGATCTACAAGGAAGCAGGGACAATGAGGAAGAACTTGAAAGGCAAATTGTCATTCTCAAACATGACTTAGAAGCTACAAATGAGTACAAAGAGAAGTTCAAGATAAGTTCAACTAAACTTAAGGTGTTGCTTGATAGTTAGAAGAAGGTAGATGATAAGCATGGTTCAAGATTTGAGAAAGGTGAAAGCTCTGGATCCAGTCAAAGAAATCTTGAAGCAAGAAATCAAAGAAGGAATCCTAGAAGACCTCTAGTAAGACAGCCTAATGCTCAAAGGTTTCCATCTTTCAATAGCAATTGTTTCAAATGCAATAAGTATGGTCATAGAGATAATCAATGTAGAAGTAAAGTGAATCAAAATGCATCATCTTTCTCCAATCAATGTTTTAATTGCAAAAAGATAGGTCATAAGGTTGAGGAATGCAGAAGTGGATGAAGGAATCATCCTAAGAACAAACAAGTGTTCAATGGAAGATGTTTCACTTTCAACAAGTTTGGGCATATTGCAATGCAATGTAGATATAAACTTGCTCCAACATGTAATTGTTAGAAAATTAAGATTGTATGTTTTAATTGCAACAAATCCAGACACATTGCTAAATTTTGCAGAAGCAAAAAGGAGAATTCATAGGCAGGTAAAGGCAAAATAGAGTAGAAGTTGGACAAAGGCAAGGGAAAAGTTGATGTGAATGAGATCCAAAATGAAATGAACAAAACATGGGTGGAGAAAGGTGAAATGAATGTTGACAATGGGTCCACACCAGAATCCGGTGCTGATAATTCCTCTGGGAATTGAATCGGGAGCTCTAGCTCAGGGGGAGCTACATTGAAAATATAATTCCCCCTGCTAATAAGTGGGTGCCTGAATTTGGCATGATGAATGAAGATAAAGAAGCCTATTGTAGATCTGTTGAAACAAATTTTGGAAGAAAAGAAGCTAATGCGATTGATTGCAGAGCAATTGAAGATTGACTATATGTAGAAACAATGTAACCAGATGTATTAGGGTAGAGCATTTATTACAATGGCGAATTAGGTTTTGCGGAACATAAAAAGTCATTCATTCAACATTTGAATCACTTTGCATTTGAAGAAAACAAGAAGAAGAGCGCTTGAGCTAAGATTTCAAATATTCAAAGTGCAACAGGCGAATTCATCAGCTAACCCTAATCTCGTGGAGAAAAAAGGTGATTTTCTATGAAGATTTGAACTTGTGATCTTTTTGAAATGGTTATACCTCTGGTTGTGAATATCACTAAGTGACCTAGACCAAAGTTTAAGAAGCATCCACACAAATTAGTAGAGGTCGATCCATTAGGTGCCTTTTCAAGTGTTCTGTATAGTGTGTTGCATACTGAAGATATTAGTGCTTATATTCATGCTAGCATAGATGAACTTGGGGACTTGAAGTTAGTAGATTTGTTCAAGAATCATTTGAGGGATCAAATTCATGGCCTTAAACCTAAGTATAAGGCACTGCAAGATAAACATTTCATTCAGATTATAGAGTTTCCATCCTTCGATGAAGATGAGTGGGTCTAGTATGTGCTGAGTCAGATGCATGATGAGTTTATGTGGTTGAACTCATCTGGTGGACTGCCAATGTTGAAGTCAGTAAAGAATCAAACTGTAACTGATGATACTGGTTCAAGGTTTGACAAAAGAGCAATGACAATAAATGATATCACTGATCTGGATGTCAAATTTGCATCAATGATGATTGGATACAAGATATATCATTCCAGTATGGAGAATTCTATATCTGGTACAGCTATCTATGTAGCTTATCAGATGTTGAGAAAGAATGCTGATTATGACTTGTGTGAGTTGCTGCAAAACCAGTTGATGGAAAACCTGATCAGGATAAAAAAGGACAAGAAGAATACATTCAAGTATGGTACATTGGTATTATGTTTGTTCTTCTATTTCATGAATGAGTTACCCGACAAGAAAAGCATGTGTTGGACCAGTGATAAGATTGTTTCCATACAAATAAGAGAGCACTTGAACAAGATTGGTGACTCGAATGCCCAAAGGACTGATCTTTGGGGATATTTCAAGAATTTTTAGAACATGATGCAATCAAAGGAAAGAATCCCAACATCTGTGGTTGAAAAATACAAGGATACAGTCCGTTTTATGGTGGATAAAGATCAATGTTTAATGGAAGCAGTTGAACCAAGAACTATGTAGATCATGCCCATGGGGTATGAAGTTGATAAGAAAGTATTGGATATGTATGCTCAACACCTTCTAAGTAAACCAAAAGACACCACAATTGAAAGATTTGGGACATATGGTGAACTTAGTGTGAAATTGCATGTTGAGCTCTAAAAACCTAAATCTAAGAGAAAGATTCAAAGGCAAGTTGAAATGTATACTAAAAGCATTGGCATAACAAGAGAAGCTATGAGACAAAATAGAGAAAGGATAGAGAAAGCTGAGAAGGAGAAGTAGGAAAGAGAATAGGGAAGTGTTCCAATGGAATCCACTTCTAAAGAAAGGACTACTAGGAGTTCTGGTACAACTTCTGGTAGATCACCTTCTCCTATTACAGAGAAATTCAAAGAAAAACCTACCGATAAGGAAGGAAAAAGAACAAAAGTAATGGCCAAAAGGTCATATGTCAGTGTGGAGAAAGAGGATGAAGAAAATATTGATTCAAATGATGAAGTTAAAGAGTTGAAGGACTCAGGCACTAAGGCTATTAAACTATCTAAGGAGAAGCCCTGCAGAAGCACAACATCAAAGAAAGAAGAAGCTTCAAAGGTTGCCCAAGACAAGCCCTATGGAAGTGTAAGGTTAAGCAAAAGACTAAAGACTGAAAAATCCACCTTGTTAGTTGAGGACATTGTGAATACAATAACTGTTCATGGTAATTTGAAACCCATAGAAAAAATATTATGACAACTTTGATAAAGCCAACAAGAGAGTTTTGGAGGATGCTACTATAAAATACTTGAATGTATTCAACATAGCTCTAGTGGAAATTTTGAAAAATCCCTAAGAGTTTAAGACGCATTCTGGAGATAAGAAAAGAAGCTGCTAAAACAAAAGATTTGGAGCTAAGGGAACATGTAATGTCTAGTTCGTGCCTAGTGATCTCTAGAAATGAAGCAGATAAGATTCTTAAAGAACTCAAAGAGGAATTTAGAAGCAAAATACGGATGAATAAGATGATGGTTAGAGAACTAGATGAGGTAGTCAAAGAAATAGAGCAAATTCTGAAGAAAACTCTGGACAAAAATAAATTCAATGTTGTCACAGAAGAACCAATTGACACTGATGATGCATCCATTCTAAATATTGAGGAGTTAAAAGAAAGTGAACAAGCTGACATCTCTATTCCAGAAGATGAAATGCTAAATAAAGAAGATGAAGAGATGGTGGAGGAAGTTAATTTTGATGGTGCAGAGGACACTCAAATTCCTCCGAACCAATCTGCTGGAGAATATATAGAGATGAATATAGAAGTAGATGCTCCTGGTGAAGATGACTCTATGAAGAATAAAGAGCAAGAAGCAAAAGAGGTTAAGGACAAGGATGAACAAGGAGAAACAATAGAGAATATTGAAGAGCAAAAGCAAGATGATAGTACCAGCAAGGATCTAAAAGATGGAGCTGCATTTTTGGCAAGAGACACTCTAGATGTAGTCACAAAATTACTTGAGAAAGATAAGATTGAGTTTGATGAACCAGAGCTGATTCAAGGACCTATCAATTTTGACACTCTTTCCCCTCTACAAAAGATGAAGTTAGCATATGTGGCACAAGTAAAAGAAAGAGAGGAGATTATGAAAACTCACATTGAGGATTGTGAGTTGCTTGGTCTTGCCTTTGAAATTCTGGAAAAGATTATGCCAACCTTTCAAAAGGATTCATTTGACTCTCCCTTCGGTTAGTTGAAGAGTCTGATAAACTTTGTAAGTACTCATCTTGAAAGCTTAGAGAAGTTAGCAGAAGTTAAAGTCAAAAATGAATATAATGAGAAGAGATTTGTTGAAATAAGGAAAATAATTAGCTATGAAAGATCAGTGCTTGATACCAGTGTAAAGAGTATTCAAAATGCTCTCTCTGAAGGTGCAAAGATTTATAAATTTTGTCTAAATCAGTCTAAAGTTGTTGAAGATATTGAAAAAAAGATTAAGGACTTAGAGCTCAAACTGTCTAACATATTTCAATCCTATAGTCCTTTAACTGAGTCTATAGGAACCAAAGAATGCCAAGTAGTGAGTTTGCGGAATGAATTGGATGATTAGGAGAAGGAAAAGGTTAAAGTTTTGGGCAAATTGGATGAGCTCCAGGGACTAATTTCCCCTAAGTTGGAGACTATGTATGATATATTGGCAGAATCCCAAGCTACTATTATTGCTACTAGTGATCCTTCTGATCTTCAAAAGGTAGAATCACAGGCATTTTTGTTCAGTGGGCATATATCCATTTTGGGCAGCATTAAGAAGAACTGGGACAATGAATTGACATGATTGAAAAACATTTTTGGTGATATCTTTTTGCTAATGAACAAGGCTTACGGACTATGTGCTCATATGCGGAAGTATGTACATAAAATTTTTGCATGAATTTTGATATGCGAATCCCAACCTTTGCCATTGATGTCAAAGGGGGAGAGGAGAACAGTGAAAAATGAGGAATTTAGCTAAGGGGGAGCAATTGGAAATCACAAAGTGTACGTAGTAAGGGGGAGTTGTTCTAACACTTAATCATTTTTCACTAAGTGTTGGCATCAATGCCAAAGGGGGAGATTGTTGGCAAGAGACACTACTAGGCATATCCGGTGTTGTCATTGATGGAAACTAAATCTATCTTACACATCCGTATTACATCATTTGTTCATACTAAAATTTAGATTGCAGATTTGTCTATGTTCAGATAGACAAAAATAGAGCATATGATAGGGTTCATTATCTTAGTCCGAATTTCTCCTCAGGTAATCATATTGTGTTGTGGATATGAGGGAATGTTAAGGGATGTCAGGGCTACCTAAATCCAAGATTTTAGCCTTTGATCATGAAGGGATTGAAAGTTACAAGCATTTGAGTATCAGGTTATGGTTAAACAGTTCAGTTCGGTGAACAATAGGCCGACTTGATGTTTGATCCTTGTGCGGATTGAAAGAAGTGATTGGTTGAGTAATGTATGAGATCTAGTGGTATTAGCTAACATGTGAGATGACTTGAATACATAGGTTTTGGTCTGCGTTGATGCTTGTGCATGGATTCAATTCAAAGAATAGTGATCTTGAAAAAGTCTTTAAGTTTTCTTGAGGCTGACTACAGTTGATGCAATTTCATGTTGCAAATATATATACTCGATGGATACGAGTATTTTGAGGTATGGTTGTGTGAAGACGATGTGAGAGGTGTGAAGTGGGGCAGTATCAAGTGCGAAGCAGAGATCTGAGCCTCAGATCATGACAGAACAGTAAAGAAGGACATAGAAAGATGAAGTGTGTAAAGTCAGTGTACTGAGCTTAACCAAAACTATTATTTTACACAGTTAGATGCTATTCTTCAGTTCAATCATTTTAGTGAACTCTTGTAATCAATTTTGTCGTCAGTGAGCCTCCTTGATCAGTGAACTTTGGGTAGTGTGCCTGAAGGCATGTGCCTTCCCATTTGTAATACTTTTAACAAAGTATAAATTCTTGTGGGTTAACCCCCACCGTGGTTTTTCCCTTAATTGGGTTTCCACGTAAAAATCCTGGTGTTCATGTGTTGTGATCTTGTTGTTTCTGCTCTTGTGTTCATGCTTCTTTCTTTTGGATGTATGTGGTAAATTAATAAAGGAACAAAGTAATAAGTTTTGCAGAACACTAATTCACCCCCCTCTCAGTGTTCCTTAATCTCAACAAGAAAAACCTATTTTCTCTGTTTGAGTGATAAGAGGCTACAACAAGTTGGATTAGTTCCACAAAAGTCAATAGTTAGTGAAAAAATCAATGTATGACCAAAAGCACAGAATTGTGGCTCAGATGCGCATTGAAATTTACTAGATGTGCTGAACTGTGGTGCATAAGCGCTCTATCTTAAACTAGAAGCATGTAGATCAAGTGCATAAGTGCATTTATTCTGACCAGAAGTGCTTGACTGTGTTGCATATGCGCATCAAACAACTAGAAGTGCATGAATTAGGTGCAGATGCGCATTTTTATCTCAGTACTACAGAAAAACAAGTTTTTTGCCAAAAACCAAGATTGAATTATGATCGATCAATCGTAGCATAGCCCAGGATGCTAATGAATAGTAAGATCTATAACTTGCCAATCAAGATCAAATCACATGACACTATAAAATGATAAGTTAGCTAAAAAATACAACATACTCGTAAATAAATCAACTTAGGAGAAATTGGATGAGTGTACGACAAATAAATCAGCTTGGCAAACAAGATTGGATTAGTTAGATTATGAGAAAACCCTGTTTAAATTAGAAAACACTTTAGAAATCTGCCAAAACCAAAAGTGTGTTAATTACATGTAGATGCACTTGACTGTGTTACCAAAAGTGCATTATTGTGCTGCATAAGTGCCTGACTATATACCAGAAGTGCTTGATTGTCACCTGAAGGTGCGTGAATACATATCAAAAGCACTTTAAAGTTGTGCAGATGCACTTTTCCATACCTATTTGCAAACAATCAAGTTTTTCTACAAAAAAGCAAGGTAAGTGGGTCCCACTTGGCATGCCAGAATGTGTATAGGTAAAATTGAGATCAAATAATAATCAAATCAAATGATAACAACTCAATCCTATAACATCAAAAGATTTATCTAAGAGATACCCAAATCAATGAATAATGCAATTATATACACCTAAAAATGACACGACTCTGTTCAAATAAATATTCTTAATATTTATTTAAGTCCAATTCCTCTATCAATAAATAAATAAATAAATTTATTTATTCAATTCATATTCCTCTAAGTTAATTAAATATAAAAAATATTTAATTACCTCTTCTAAAGTCAAAATTAAATAAAATCCTTTATTTAATTTAATTCTTCCAAACAATTAAATATTTCTAAATTATTTAATTAAGTCATTTATTCCTCCAAATTTAAATAAATCAATCAAATTTATTTAAATCCTCTCAATCTTTAAAAATAAAATATAATCAAATATTTTATTTATTCTTCCAAATCATGCACAAACAATTAAATAAATTTATTTATTTAATTTGCTTTCTTATCTTCCAAAAAATCTTCCAAATCTTCTTCTTCATGCACACAAAATTAAATAATTTATTATTTAATTTCTCTCAAATCATGCAAAAGCAAAAAGTTGAGTTAATTGATTTAAAACAATCTTGTTTTTATCAAACAACTCTTAAATTAGAATAAATCATTCTAATTTGTGAAAACAAATCTTATCTTTGTCATGAAAGCAATTAACTCAAACAAAACAACTTTTCTTTGACACTTGTCTTCTTTCTATTCATGCACATTCTCTCAAATCTTCTCCACCATTGATCTTATTTCTTCTACACCATTGATCTTCTCTCATACAACTCTATAAATACAGCCCTATTCTTCCATTTCTATCATCCAAGCTTTAAGTAACATTATTTTGTCGAATTACCAGTGCACCTTTGGCACCCCCATATCCATTTTGCGTGAGATCATCCTCATTGCATTTGAATCTCATCTTCATTGCAATAAAGTATCGCAACCATTTCTCCATTGCCATCTTGAAGAATAGAGCAAGGAAGTGTGCTTCTTGAGGGCAACCTTTCATCACAAAAAGATCAATCAAGACTAGGCAAACAATGAAAGCCGCGGAATAACAAGGTTTGTGAGGTTTGTGCTTTATTGTTCAATCTTGTTATTTACAATTTCTATTGATGTTCATTGGTTTATTAATGGTTTTATGTTGTTAACAACAATTTTTGATAATATTTTTTGCACCCACCATGGGGCTCTTGCCCCAAATCTAATCCAAAACTAAGTTTTTGAGTGACAAGTTTTGTATAGGTTCATTCTGTGCATTTGAATAGTCCTGGCGCGCATATGACCTCTGTTTCGATGCATACAATTCTTTGGTGCTTCCTATAGACATCCAAAATTGACCGAACCTTTCATTATTTCTAAAATCCATAATTATCCCTAATAATCCCTAAATATCTCATTAAATCCTTCGTTTTAACATATCCCGTAAATAATAAATTAAAATTAATTTATTATTTACCTATGAGCTAATAACCTCCCAAAAATAATAAATTAAATAAACTTAATTTATTATTTTAATCTAAAACCCGTAAAAATGCCTACCATAACCCTAACTACCTTTTACCGTTCACCGAATCAAAAATCTGTTTAACTACCCAAACCAATTTCTATCAAACTTTATAAAAATCAAACTCATCCATCATTTATCCCCCCTCGACACCATCTACAGTGGAGTTATATAAAAATCGTGAGCAACCACATTTTGATATTTTCGGTAACATCTATTTTATTTGGAGTTCAATAGCTTTTATCATTATCATTTTTGTTGCACTGAATATAGGTTTTACGGTTTGCACAAGAGTTTTCAAATCTTTTATTAAAATTTATATTTGGCTGCAAAAAATGGTGAACCCGACGTGAACATGCACTTTCTTAATTTCTGGTTTGCAAGAGTTCTTGTTGAGTTTTTGCAGGTGTTGCCAAAGTTTTGAGCCTCTATTCAATAAGCTCTTGCTATTATCAATTGGTGATGGTTTTTGTTCATTAAGCACAGGGATTTACCCACTTGTCCGTTGTGATGAGCATTTGAATTGTTGTTGCCTTTCATGATGAACCGTTAAGGTTTGGTATAAATCTTCATAATTGTTTAACGTGGTGGTTAATAACAATTGCCATTGTTAATGATAATGTTATTTCAAAAGTCATCATCATTGTTTGAATTACACATTTGTGTTGGGTATCTTATGAACTTAGACCACAGTTCTATTTTTTATGACATTTGCATTGTATCTTGATCGTTTTAAATTGTCAGTTTGAAGGCAAATTCAGGTGGATCGATTGCAGTTCTATAACCATGTACATGAGCAAGGATTGTAGCCTATCATTTTAATAATTATGTAGCCATCCGCAGATTCAATTTTTGTCTTCCAACCTAAACCATTTGAGATGTTACTTTCTTGAAAATCAACTTCCCACATACTGTCTTGGTCATGACATTGCAGCCATCTTCTACTTCACCATAGTCGCTAAAACCACCTCTTAAAGGGAAGATTACTAACATTTGTTTTAACAGGTCAAGCTTAAACTTTACTCACAGTTGGGTTGCACTTGCATGAGGTCCCTGCAATTTGTAGTTATTGTCAATGAGAAAGAACATTTTTATCTAAGGGTCAAAGAGACTGCTCGGCTCCATTGTCATAGGGAAAATAGTTTTGCATGGTTCGCGGGAAGCTTTTATATGTGAGCATCATGGTACTCGGATAATTGTCTCACGCTATAAAAGCATTCACACAGTGAGCTTTCTAGCCTTGTCGTTCCTTTTCTATTGGCTTACTATCTTGTATGTTGTTCCTCTAATCGGCGTATTCCTTTTAACCTCCTGTGGGTGCAAGATCTTAGCATTGAATTCTAATAAAACTATTAATTTAAATTGTCTGTGGATGAAGCAAAAAGCGGTTAGAATTAACAAGGCCAACCCTAACTGTTTCTTGTAATTATTTTTGTTTGAGGGATATCTTTACATCCCCAATGCCCAATGCTTTCCTTTTCACTGCAAACAAAATCAACAAATAGATCAAATTTAGCATTTTTGGATTCTTTGACAAGCGATGTTTCTATAGCAGAAGCCTGTGGAGAAACCCATCAGTTCTTGGATTTCTTTATGCAATATAAATATCTGTTGATATAGTAGCATCATTCTACGGCCACTAAGAATGTTGACATGTCTATCCCCTTGGTGTAATGTGGAATTAGATTCAGTGATAGCATCATTTCAATGGTTTGATTTGTTGTAAGCAATCATGAATGCTTGTTATTGACTGTTCTTTGTAGGGGTATTATTCAGTAATTATCACCCGGTGATACGCAATTGCTATAACATCTATTTTCTAACCATCAGTGGTTTGTCTAATGTTTGATGATTGTTGCCTACTCCTTCAGGTTCTGTGATAGCTGCTAGCGTTTCATCTTATCAGTGACATCAAAATCACTATCTTCAGACGATAACCTTTATGCCATCGCTTTGGTGTTCCAACATACCACTAGCTATACCATTTTATATTCTTGGTTGTGCTTTTTGTTTCGTTTAGTGGTTTTAATAGCTGCGACGTATAAAAACTCAAGCCATTGACAGTATTTCACTTAATGTTTAATGATCTGAATGACTGAGTTTAGCATTTGGTGTCTGATTCTACATTGCTACTTAACCTTTTAAATGATACAACTTAAAAACTTAAAACACCGAGCAAGCCTTATGTTTGTGAACATAACCTTAACATGCATCAGTCGTATCTTTATGGTAGCTTGAAGTTTTGAATGTCAGCATCAAGTCACAAATTTGTGTTTGTATTTAACATTAATTGCCAGAGTGCCATTTTCTAGCCCTAGGAGGCTGTTTTATTAAAACTTGCATAACTTATTCAATTTTAATCATATTTTCATGTTTTTGCAGGCATCGGAAAGGGGATTTAGAGGGCTTCACAATAGTATAATTCATTTACTCAAATTCATCCCCAAATTTCTGAATTGTTTGGTCTTGTTCTAACATTTTCTTGCAGCTTTACGCCTATCAAAGACTATTTTGCAAACTACTAATCAATGTGTTGCAGGATCGATTGTCAAAGAATCTAATCTTGAAACATTGTGTCTTCATTTTATAGATTAGATCACATCATAAGCAAGGGTTAAAATTAACAAGTGTTTGCGATGTCTTGTGGCTTGCAATTTTGTCATTGAATGCGTATGCTCTTCTCTTGCGCCATTCGGCGATCTTGAGAATCAAAAGCATTTTCTTTGACATTTTGTATAACCACCCACACATTTGGATTTGGAATTAAAATGAACCCCATGCGAGTGTGAGGCAAATACGTTGTGTATGCTCTCTCCTTGCGTTTCATGCGATCTTGGAGATCAAAAACAACGTGTTTCCTTGCTTTTGTCATCCTTAGAGTGGGCCTGCTCTTGAGACACATCCGCAAGGAGAACTCATTTGCGACCCCAAGCAGGACTTTCATCCGGCCCGCTATACAAATTGAGGATAAGGTGAAAGCCAAGTCTAACTGGTATTAGCACTTACCGTACAGTGCTAGCTCGAAAGGAGGTGTACCTTGTGTATATTAAAACTCCTAGTAGGGTTAGTCAAAGCCTTTAGTGGCTTGCTGGATGCTCGTAAGGTGCCAGTCCCCTGGATATTCACTAGAACCCTTTTGTTTAGTGGCCAAAAACCCTCTACTTGTTGATACAGGAGGAAACTTTGATAGCCGTCCCACATTTTCACGGCTTATGGCAGAGATAGCAAGGTACCTTAGGATCTGCGCGTCCTAGGACCTGGAACTTGGTGTGCCTGAGAAGTGAGTGCACTGTAAGGGGGAGCCCGTGCCCCAAGTTCCTAGAGCTATACACCATAAAGTAGGCGCGGTTGGGTAAAACCAAGTGGGAATTCAACAAGTATTGTCCTTTCCAAGCCTAGGATCGTGCATGTTTACAAGTGTTTGCAAAACATCAAAGTGTCATAAAAAACAACCAATCAAATTGATGTGTGTCTTATATGATTGTGTGTGCCTGATCATCATCATCACTACAACTTGTCTCCTATATCATCAAATTGACTTTCAGAATTGAGAACCTATCATCCTTCTGTGTCACATCTCAAGTGGAACCTTGTCACTTTGAATCCTAAGGAGCTCTTTCGAGTGATCCATCCATTTCCCACCTAATTCATTTCCCACCTAGTCTAATCCTTATTCTTCAACATCAAAATGGTTGTGACCATCAACAAATCTAGGACAAATCAAAAACCAAAACTCATACTCCGCAGAAGCCCTCCTAGATATAATAATGATGAGAATTTGGTAGATCATGATGCATATTTTGATACCCATGAACCATATATCTCTCCATTTTGGCCTCCACCAATATCACTATCATCCCAAGACTATGAGGAAATACCAGAGGTTCAACATATCTATGATGACCATTATCCAAAAGAACATGCCTATCATCACAACACAACCCAAGATTTTCCTTCCATGCCCTCAACCTCACAAAATTATAATCCTACTCAGGTCTCAACCTCGACATCCATTAATCCCAAAGTCCTTCAGTTACAACAACAACTTGCTCAATCACTACAACAAGAGGCTGATCTTAGATTTCAATTGGCACAACTATCACAATTATCTTCACAAATTCAACATCCTACCATGTCAACACCCCAACTCTATGAGTCATCTCCATCCACCTCATACAAATCTTTTTCACAACCAAGCTACCACTCATATCAACCCAACACATCTACACCTCAAACCTATTAAATAAAAAATTTACCTCAAACCTCACAGGTCTAGATCCCTACCCATGCTTCATCTTCACACATACCAAGTCCCCTCATCTTATATCTTCAACAAAAAAGCCAAGAAAAACAAGCCCTCCTTCGACAACAACAAATCTTAGCCCAAAAACCACAACCTTCATTTAGCACATCATCCACCATACCTTTATCCATGTAACAACAACAAATTCCATCTAATTTCAATCCTAATCCATTGGTCCCCCAGCCTTCTCATTCATCAATCCCTTCATTACCTACACTACCATCATCCACACAACATCAACAAATTCAACCTAAATTCTATGAGTCACCCCCATCATCATGCCAACCTAGTCCCTCCACATCAACCAATCTCATGAATATTCCTCAATATCCATCTCAAAATCCTCCACAACATGAGCATACTGGAACTAGTCACTCCTCACACCATGATCAGGAATCCTTAATCCATCTTAATGATACCTTTGACAAGGGAGACACCACCTCAAGTTTGGAATCATACACCAATCCATTCACTAGTCCTCATTCATCCATCTTTATGGAACCTCCATCATATAATCCTTCCAACCTTCCAAATCCTACTCCATTAAGCCAATCCCGAACACCCTTAAAGCCTAAACCATCAATTTTTCCACCTAAACCCAATCCTATGATCCATCAACCAAAACCTGATCCTAATCCCACTCCTATCACGCCTAATCCCATTATTCCTCCAATGCATTCTAATCCTACACCTTCCACCCTTATTATCCATCCATTATATTGTGCATCCACTCGTATACTAATGAAGGATGTGATCCATTGGCTACTAGCAAGGAATCAACCACCATCCTCATGCCATCAAATCCCTATCCAAGAACCTTTAAATGTCATGCCTATTTCTCCAATCCCCTCTTCTAGTCCACAAATTATCCAAGAACCTTCAAATGTTCTTGAAGATCCACTTGCCATAAGCCCAATTCACTCTCCACCATACATTGAATCTATCCAAGAAACCTCCATTCCTATCCAAACTCAAGATTTATGTCAAGGGTCAAATATAAAGCATGATCAACTTTTCCTCTTACCAAATCAAGATCAAAGCTCTTCCTTTCCACCTGTTCATAACCTATATCTTTTCTATGATCAAGATATTATCTGTGATCAAGAGCTTCTCACTTCTTCCACTCATGGTTCCAATACTATCCATGTTCAAGAAACCTCCACCATTCTTATCCATCATCCCACAATATCCACTTCCCTTGATGAGACACTTGGTCCCCACAAGCACATAGATAATCAAACAAATACATTGAATCTTCATGAGCATAATGAGCATAAACAAGATCCTATTGCTCCTTCACTATCTCATATTGATTCTATTTCAACTCCGCCATCACATCCTATTAGTCTGGGTACTTTCATCCATGAATGTTCTTTAATGGGAGAGAAGAAACCATTGTCTACCACTTCTCCATCCAATAATGAGCTCAAGTCTAGTTCCCAAAGCACACCACTCAAGTCTAGTTCCCAAAGCACACCTAGTCCCATTCTTCACCGCATACTCCAAAACATGAATTATCAAGGTAAAGGCTTGGGCCTTCATGAACAAGGTACCTTGGAACCCATCCATGTCAAAGTCTCCCCAAAACTGTATGGTATTGGTTATACACCCCAAGGTAAGCAATATCAAGATGTTGGTACCACATTTCTGCCTCCTAATTCCAATCCATCTAAGCCCAAACTAGGTGCACCTCATCGTACCCATAAAACATATGTTTCCATTCCTCCTCCATCATCCTACAAACCCAAAAAGCATGTGACCATTCATCTTCCTCCATCCACTTTACCTCCACTTCTTCCAACTCCAAACATCCCTCCATCCACTTTACCTTCACTCCTTCCAACTCCTAATATTCCCATCCTCCAATCTCCTTATCACTTTAACCACAAATCCATTCATACATCCCATTCCCATAAATCCCCTACAATTCCTAATCATGATCAACAAATGCACACATTGAATAAACATGAAGCTATCCTAAACACCCCTATGGGATTCAAAAATAAAAATTTGGATGCCTCCACCCATAAAGCTAAAAATCCCAATAATTCTCATGCCATATGGCACAAATGCGAAGAATCAAAGAAAAATCAAAATTCAAAAATGCTACCCAAGTCCATATATCAAAAAGATAATTTCAAAACCAAAATGGTTTGGGTCCCCAAGCAAAAAGTACCTAGTTCAAATGGATCATCCACAATTCTAAAATCCCAAATATCTCGCTCCCTATCACAAAATCCTAAAATTCATAAGTCCATTTGGGTTCCTAAAGACCTAAATAGGCAAATCCCTAAGATAACATCTCCATTACTCCCAAATCCCCCTTCCAAGCTTCAAAATCCATTTCGGTGTGTGCAACCGTTGGTCTTGGTTCCCTTCCACTCCATAACATTCCCACATACATCCATCTCCCCATCTCCCATCTACTATCCTACTTATTTCTTCCATCATAATCCTATGGTCCATGCTTTTGCATAAGACATATCTATCTCGTTAACTCCATCCTCATCCATTATCCTTCCATCATTGTCCACCTCTCTCCTATCCCCTATCATTCCTTGCATGAACCTTTCATAATCCACATCAAAATCCATTTTCCTCTCATGCAATTCCCTTCCAACATCTATGAGCATAACGACATTTGACATGGTCTATGAGTTATCCATCCTAGGACATTTCTATGGGAACAAAATGAGTCCCCATCTATTCCATCTGACTATCTCCTACCTAAGTCAAAAAAAAAAAAAAAATCAAAATAGTAAAGAGAAACCATTTCATCCAATGGTGAAAACCTGGTAAACAGGCGCCTTGGATAAGTACCATAATGAAAACCTGGCAAACAGGCGTCATGCGTAGATGATTATCTATATGCTTTACACCTAGGGGCATGTTGTTACATCTATCCCATCTCATATCCTATCTACCCATCGCATATCCTATCCTTTCATTTTCCATCTTATCTTGACATCCTTATCCATCATATCTATCATACCTTCCTCATTGCACTATCCATCTATATTCCCTTCCTCTTGATCTTGATAAGAGTAGGGGCATAATGTTGAAAATGTTTTTAGACACCTCTTGTCATACTCCCAATTCCATCCATCTATTTCTAAAAATATCCTCCATACATCCATCCACTACTACTTCCATTCATTCCTTTTCAACCATTATCCCTATCATGCATCCTAATCAGCATCACCCCACTGAATCCTAAGGTATAATATAGAGGAGGGGGCAGGTTATTCCTATGTGATGTAATCCTTTGAGATCACATCCTCAGTTCCTTTCATCCATATTTAGTTCAATTCATCCATCTATCATATATTTCCCATCTATTGTCCTTCTATCCCCAATCCCATATTCTTACCTTTATCCTATTGCCGATTCACCCATCCTCTTACCTATTCATCCAATCCTTTTATCTATCGCATTCACTATTGTTCATCCCCATTCATTATTGATCCTTGCCTTGTGGTTTAGTTTTCCCTTGTCATTGGTATCTATTCAAAGGCTATCTACACACAATCCCATGCCAAAAATCCAAAACAAATCATACCATTTGAAAAGTCAAAAAATCACAATATTTCCAAAATACAAAAAAAAAAAAATCAAATATCCAACAAAAATCAAATCAATTACATGCAAGTATCCTTCCATACCAATCAATGTCAATCAATCAGGTCAAATTATCCAATCACATCCACGGTCTTGTTCCTAGCCTTGTTGTGAACCTAATCACATCATCATCATCAATGGGATATATCGTTCCCAATCCTAGTGTTGTTCTCAGGATATATCGTTCCCCTATCAACAACACAATCCTAGTGTTGTTCTCAGAATATATCGTTCTCCTATCAACAACACAATCCTCACGTTGTTCTCAGGATAAATCGTTCCCACATCAACAACGCTATCAACCCAATCCTCGCGTTGTTCTTGGGATAAATCGTTCCCACATCAACAATGCTATCAGTCAATCATCATCATTATCAGCATCAATCAATCTAATTAATCATTGGTTTTTAGCTTGATAGGGGCAATGCCTTGTTTGTTTTTGAATCATTTGTGCATGCTTGCTTGCTTTCTTGTGTGTGTTATCTTTTCATCTTGCATTTGAATCACATCCATATCATTCCAGCTAATACTCATATCTTGTGTGTGTTGGAATAGCTTTTTACATTATCCTGTGCATCTAAGGTCACCACATACCTTTTTTGCATTAGGACTTTAATGCCCTAAGTTTACTTCCTCATACATTAGACAAGGTTGTATTACGCTGGGGCACAAGACACATCGTCACCTTGGTCTTTCTACCTTGGTGCATAACGTCAGGTGCCATATTAAACATCAGGTTGCTCAACGTTTAATCAACATAACTCCTTCATCCTTCTCTTTGTTTCCTTTCTCAAGAGCCTATCCACCTCCTTTGTCCCTGCATATCCTCTTGAGGGGGCATTATCTGCCAATGCTTCATTTTTATGAGCCCCATATAAACCCCAGCCTACCCAAGATCCAAATCTAAGCCTATGTCTTAACTTTCTTTGAAACAATATTGCTTCGCAACATTGTCTCAAAGAGGGGCAAAATGTAGACATCCAAAATTGACCGAACCTTTCATTATTTCTAAAATCCATAATTATCCCTAATAATCCCTAAATATCCCATTAAATCCTTCATTTTAACATATCCCATAAATAATAAATTAAAATTAATTTATTATTTACCTATGAGCTAATAACCTCCCAAAAATAATAAATTAAATAAACTTAATTTATTATTTTAATCTAAAACCCGTAAAAATGCCTACCATAACCCTAACTACCTTTTACCGTTCACCGAATCAAAAATCTGTTTAACTACCCAAACCAATTTCTATCAAACTTTATAAAAATCAAACTCATCCATCATTTATCCCCCCCGACACCATCTACAGTGGAGTTATACAAAAATTGTGAGCAACCACATTTTAATATTTTCGGTAACATCTATTTTATTTGGAGTTCAATAGCTTTTATCATTATCATTTTTGTTGCATTGAATATAGGTTTTACGGTTTGCACAAGAGTTTTCAAATCTTTTATTAAAATTTATATTTGGTTGCAAACACATCCATCATTAGAAGTTGCGCATGTAACCTCTATTTTAGTGCATACAACTCTTTAGCACATCTGACCATAGAAGCTGCACATCTGCCATTTCTTACGATGCATATGATATTCCTGCGCATTTAGTCTTCTATTCTGCGCTAATAACCTCTGTTTCTATGCTTCCATAATTCCTGCACTTCTGAGCATTGTTTCTGCGCATTCAAGCTCTGAAGTTGCACATTTGTCCTAAACAAGGATTTTAGAGTATTGCTTGTGGTTTTTGCTAATGCTAACGCTTGTTTTGCAGGACTATTTTTCTCATCTACTTGCAAAGACAGGAGCTGGTTTAGTCATATAGCTGCACCTATTATCTCATCATAGATTTAATTAGAGGAGAAAGTGAAATGATGTTCATACAAATCTCACGTAGTTCTAATTAGGGGGGTTGTAACTGAATCATTGCTATCTTGCATATCATTGGATCATTGCTACATTGGTATCTTTCAAAGTTAAACACATTGCTATCTTGCTAAAAATTGAACCATTGTTATCTTGTTAATCACTTCAAAGTTAACAATCGTGTGTGTGCCCAAGTAGTGTAGCACATCTAGTTTTTTTCATTTAAATAGGTGGAAAGAACTACTATATTTTGTGTCTTTGGAATGACACTAGGCATAGGCTCTCCCCTATCTTGGGTGATCAGAATGCCAAACATGTTATTTTGCATGTGTTGAACCTTTAGAAGGGTCTGCTCTTGGATACCCGTCTGTCCAAGTAGGAACGACCCTAAGTGGTAACAAGCTAAATCCAATCCCTACCGAGCCACTCTAAATAAATTATGCTTGAGGCAAAAGCTTCATGCAATGAGTGCCGCTGTGTTATACTGACAACCAACCTCCCCCAAAACCCTTCAAGGCATAACCCTTGAAGGCTAGGAGACTCCATAATGGAGAGTAGCACTGCCGCACGTATAACCATTCAAACGGTTACCATGACTACATATCCATTGTTTTAGTGGCCTAAAATCCTTCTATTTTTTGAAGCAATAGGTGGGACCTTTGAAGCTGCCTTGATTCATGTGATTCTTAGTAGAGATAGCAAGGCCAATCCTAAGGTTCAGTGGGGGTACGAGCCTTGGGAAACTTGGATCTTGGTATGCATGAGAAGTGTGTGCTGTGGAGAGGAGCTGGTGCTACCAAGATCTTGAAGCTATCTACTTTGAATATGCACAGCTAGGGGATCCTAGGTTTGTAACTATTTTTCTTTAGTCAAAAGAGTCCAAAATTTACAAAAAATTGAAAAAAAAACCATTAAATCATTTTATGTGTTTACTATGTCTTCTTGCTAATAATTGATAAAATCAAATCACAAGACCAGCCTACAAACCAGGAAACTAAAAAACCAAAAAAACTACAAAACGTGTCGAAAAACTTTACAAAAACATTCAGGAAACTAGATCTGTGCATATACCCTGCAAAACTGTGCATTTGTTTAGACTTTCTACGCTTACACTACGACCTACTGCACATTTATATCTGTTACTATGCTTTTGAACTTCACCAGACCTACACATTTACATCAACTTGCTACACATATACTGTATGGTTTAGTGCATCTGATTCTATGCATGCAAAATAGTGAGTCTTTCCTGGTCTTTCAAGAAAAACCTTTCAACACTTCTAAATACCCATTTCAAGTGTATTCCAATTTTTGAGATCAGTTTTTACCATGCAAACACCTTTTCCGTCTACTTCCATAATAGTTCACAAAAGTTACCAAAATCAAACCAAGTACCAAAACCAGGTTAGGATAAAGAAATTCTAGATCAATTCAACCTCAAACAAACCTAGTAAGTCTCCAAAATCAAGGATCTATCATCCTTTGGAATTTCACTAGGGGCTTGTGCAAGACTAGTCAACATCAAGTAATCAGATTCCAAACATCCTTACTTCAGCTACCATTTTTACATCTACCATCTTGTTTGATATCATTGGTCTAAGGAAACCCTCATTCAAACCTCACGACTACAAGTTTTCCCTTCAACATCACCCCCATCCAAAATTCACATTGCATGGTCCTAACAAGATCCCAATACCAAAAACAATTTGAAATGGTAGGCACCTCTAAAAAAGTTGTCTCATCCACTCATGACAGTGATGAGGAGATTTCCTAGGAAGAGCTTCTAGAAACTCAAAAAGACTAAAAGTTCCAATGCTTGATGGATAAGGTGCTCACCCAAGATCCTACTAGATTCTTTCTTTACCTAGCAAGCCAAGGAGCAAAACTCCCCAAGGACTTTGAGGTCAATGCATTAAAGGAAACTGAAGATGAAAGAATCCCTGAGGATAGTGCATGAGAAGAGAGAACTGTAGACAAAGGAAAGGCAACCATTGACTCTAACGACTCTATAGGCTTATTAACACAACAAATCCAAGACTTACAGTAATGGTTCACAGACATGCAAACTAGAACATCAATGAAACACTATTCTCTAGAGGATATTTCACCATATCCTTTCAATAGAACTTTGGTCATGATACCTTTCCCCTCTAAATTTGAGGTACCAAAATTCAACAAATATCAAAGAAAAAGGTGATCCAAGAGACCACATTAGAGAGTTTAGTGCAGCATGCATAAAAGTTACCCACAATGACACATACCTCATGTGACTTTTTCCAAGGAGCTTGGGAGGAGAAGCATTGGAGTGGTTCTCTAGAATACCCCCTGGCATCTGAACATTCAATGAACTAGTGGAGAATTTTATCCTAAACTTCTCCTACAATATTGAGCATGACATCTCAATTTTAGATCTTTGTAACACCAAGCAAAAGGGTGGAGAATCATTCGCTGTATGCTTACAAAGATGGAGACAATTGGAAAGAAAATGTCTACACCAAATACCTGAAAAACAAATACTAGAAATATTCAATCATAACCTCCACACTGACCTTAGCTACCAAATCTAGATACAATGCCCTTCTTCCTCTAGCAAAGTCATTGAGATGGGCTTGATCATTGAAAAGGCATTGGTAGCGAAAGGACAAATCAAACTATACAAGGACACTCCAAGTGCAAATACCAACATGGACAAGCCACACTTCTAGACCAAGAACAAAAATGTTGTAAATGATGGGGTGGTGGATGCCCAAAATGTGGCACCAAAACAACCAATTTTTACTTTAACAAGCCCACAAAACAACCCTCAACAAAACAAACCACGAAACACTAAATCACGGTTCACAAACTATCAACCTAGGAGAAAATTCACACCTTTGGGAGAATCATTAGAAACCAACCTGTGGAAGCTTCTAGAAAATCAACTCATAACGCTTCCGGCGGCATGGAATTATGAACCAAAGGTCAAACCTCCATGGTGGAATGACAACGACTTTTGTGAATTTCATCGAAACAAGGGACACAAGACCAACGATTGTATAGAACTCTAACATACCATTCAAGACTTGTTTGACTAGAAAAAGGTGTCACTTGATGGACATGGCTCTAATGATGATCATTTGGCATTCAAGGATCCACTTCCCAATTATGAGCAGGGAGGGGCTTCAAGACAAAACAACAGTAGCACTAATAACGCCAATTATACAAACGTGGCATTTGACTATGTGGTTAACCACATTTCAGAAAGTGATTCACACGTCAATACCCTAAGTAACACTCCTGATTGTAACGTGACCACTCGTAGTGCAAAGGTTACTCTTAAGGGGGTCCCATCCAAGCCATCCTCTTCATCCAATCAGTATAGTGTCCTAGATCAACTTCACAAAACACCTGCACATATCTCCATCTTGGAACTCTTATGCTTGTCCCCATCTCACAGAGCCATACTAGACCAAGCTCTTTCTGAACCACCATTCCAACAAACGTTGTTGAAGAGAAGTTCCAGACCATGGTAGGTCACATTACCACACCTCACTCCCTATCATTCACTGAAAAGGATGATATGTCCCCCAGTCAACCTCATAATGCCTCTCTCCACATTAAAGCCTTCATACACAAACACAAAATCAAAAGGGTTCTAATTGATGGAGGGACCGGTTTAAATATTTGTACTTTAAAGATAATCCTTGCATTAGTGTTTTCAGAGAATGCTATCAATCTAAAAAGGAAAATCACCATCAAAGCTTATGATGATGAGGAAAGAACTTCAAAAGGACTAGTTGTTTTACCTATTAGAGTGGGACCTATAGTAAAGGATGGCATGTGTCAAGTCCTTGATATGGAACTTGCGTATAACATTCTCCTTGGGAGACCTTGGATACATGCTATGAAGGCAGTGCCTTCAACCTATCACCAGTGTATAAAATTCCCCTTTGAAGGTCAAGAAATCACCATCCAAGGTGATTCCAATCCATTTCAGTACTGTAACACCTTGCAATCTAAACCTGAAGTTGTGATTCCCCATAACCATGCCTCTAATTCATCTTCATCCCATGTCGACCCAACTTCACTCCCTTCAACATCGAAGGCATCCAAAGCTAACTTCAAAGTCAAAGACAAGGGGTTAGGGGAATACACAATTGCACAATTCTTCTGCTTATTATAGCTCCCTATCTCTCCCAGATCCTATGGAAAGCCTTCCATGAGAAAACCTAAAGAAATAGCAAATACTAAAGGTCCATTTGTCAAATGGGGAAGCCTTGAAGATGAGAGTGATGAAAAGGACATCCTATAATGGTTATATAAAGATGAAGACAACTTATCCATGCAACAAGACCATCACTCCATGATACAAACTGAACAGTATGGCCAAGGATTCTCAATGCTACAAAGAATGGGGTATGAAGGTCATGGTCCTGTCAGATTAAGAAAGGAAGGTATAACTAAACCTATCCAACCTCATACCTTAATAGCCTGAGACACTACAGGGCTGGGTTACACCAGGAAAGCAAAAACCAATAGAATAGATAAGCATAAAGGCAAATAGCCAGAATCATCTGCTACTAATCTAGTGGATCAAATTCACCGACTACAAGGATCGAGTGAGACGGACTCCAATGAGTATGATTGGGATAGTCTCTCTGAACTATCTTGTGATGAAAAATATATTAATGTGGTCCACGAGTATGTCCCTACCCTTGCAACAAATGAGGGACAAAGTCTAAGGGCTAGACCTTTAGAGTTCGACCCGCATAATAGCGATAGTGAAATTCCTGAGGAAAGAATGATACTGAACTTGTCATATCAACTAGTGGAGAGTACCATCACAGGCATTGTCAATGCTTATAATGACCACCTTAGCTCCTCTATCTTAACCATCAATGTCCTCGAACCAGACCAACCCAATGACCCTCTACCACTGGTATATGTAGAACTCATAGATTGGAACTTATAAGATACTACCCCTGAGCTTGATACCTTTGAAAATGATGAAGCCATCATAGACTATCTAGAACTTAGAGATCATATACCCATAGGGGATCATAGGGCTAGCTATGCCATAGAACTCAATGACAGGACCTATGTTGGAGAGATTGCCAAGCCTTTTAGTCTCAAAAATGTAAAAATGAAAGAAAGATCTAATGGTGAAAACCACTCTGTGGTAGTGTTAGATCATGAAAATAGTAAAAATATGAAAGATGTATCCAATGGTGAAAATCTCTCTGAGGCGCCGAAGGATGAAAGGCTTGACCCTCTCGCCAATCTAACACATCAGGAGAGATCGTCGATCTTGATAGAACTAGCAGAGCAGATCAATGTCAGCATGGGTGATAATCCAAGGATGATCCATATGGAAGAATCTTTAACTACATGGGAAAAACTAGAGTTCACTGAATTCTTCAAAAGGAAACAAATAAACTTTACTTGGTCTTATGTAGACATGTTAGGGCTAGACCTGAATCTCATAATGCATCACTTGTCCTTAGCTCTAGGAGCTAACCCTATTAAGTAGAAACTCAGAAAGATGCACCTGTAGGTTGCCCTCATGGTAAAAGAAGAACTAAAGAGATTGCTAGATGTTGGGTTCATCAAACCCATAGACTATCTTGAGTGGATTTCCAATATTGTACCTGTAGCCAAACCAGATGGGAGAGTTCGATTGTGTAATGACTTCAGAGACCTAAATAAAGCTTGCCCAAAAGATGACTTCCCTCTGCCAAACATAGACATCATTGTAGATCTCACGGTAGGACACTCTATGTTGTCACTAATGGATGGTTTCTCGAGATACAAATAGATCAAAATTGCACCTGAGGACCAGCACAAGACTATATTCACATGTCCATGGGGTACCTATTGTTGGTGTCATGCCATTTGGATTGAAAAATGTAGGGGTAACATATCAGAGAGCTATGACCACAATCTTTCATGACATGATGCACACCATAATGGAAGATTATGTGGATGACAGATTGGCCAAATCACTCACAAGAGAAGGACACCTAGCAGTACTAGAAAAAATCTTCACAAGATTGAGCAATTCAATGTGTGCCTCAACCCAAAGAAGTGCATATTCAGAGTCACATCTGGCAAGCTTCTAGGATACATTGTATCTACAAATGGAATCGAAGTAGACCCATCTAATGTGAAGGCCACCATGGAAATGCCACCTCCCAAAAATATCAATTAGCTAAGGTCTCTATAGGGTAAACTACAATCTATTAGAAGGTTCATTTCTCAATTGGCAGACAAGTGCCACCCATTCACGCATCTCCTACATAAGAACATTCCTTTCAAATGGAATGATTTGTGCGAACAAGCATTTCAAAAATTGAAAGAGTATCTCATGAAACCACCTATATGGATGCCACCCACTAGGGTAAACCTTTGTTACTTTATATCTCCACCACACCAACAGCTTTGGGAGCTCTCCTTGCACAACAAAATCATGAAGGGAAAGAACAAGCAATTTATTACATTAGCAGAACATTGGTTGGTTATGAGCTGCAATACACACCAATCGAAAGAGCATGTCTCGCGGTAGTCTTCGCTTCACAAAAATTGAAACATTACATGCTATCGCATTCCATCAAGCTAGTAGCAAAATTGATCCACTAAAGTATTTGCTTAACAAAGCTGCTCTTACAGGTAGATTGTCTAAATGGGTTATGCTTCTCAATGAATTTGACATCAAATATGTAGACATGCATGCAATAAAGGGTCAAGTGCTCATAGATCAGCTGGCAGAGGCACCTTTAATAGATGATAATCCTTTGAACTTTAAATTTCTAGATGATTCCATCTTTCACATAACAACGACAACCTGGAAACTATACTTTGATGGCTCCTATACCTAGCATGGATCAGGGGTAGGCATCTTGTTGATCACGCCTCATGGAAACACCATTCCAAAATCATATAGGCTACTTTTTCCTTGTACTAAAAATGTGGTAGAGTATGAAGCCCTAGTCATTGGCATCAAGCTAGCAGTTGAATGGAACATCACAAAACTTTAGGTATATGGTGACTCATAGTTAGTTATCAACCAAGTGAACAACGACTACCAAACAAAGGATGAGAAGTTAATACCCTACAAGAGAATGGTAGATGACTTCAAAGAATACTTTGTTGAGATCTATTTTGAGCAAACACCAAGGATAGAGAACAAAGTAGTAGACGTCATGGAAACGATCGCATCTCTCCTCAACATCTTTGATAATCAATCACGCTATGAGTTCTTGGTAGAGCCAGTCTCCCATCCTGCATACGACTCTCTTGAATCCCATATCATTTGCCACATTGTAGGTTATGATTCTCCCCTATATGGAAAAGTATTTGCCTATCTCAAAGATAATACCCTACCCCTGAATCTCTCTAGGAACCAAAAATGAACCTTCATTCGCCAAGCATCCCATTATGCTATTATCACCAATACCTTATATCGACATAGTCTCGATGGTACTCTCCTTAGGTGTCTCGATAGCGAGGAATATAAAATTGCCCTGAGAAAAGTGCATGACGGTATATGTGGGACCCACTCTAGTGGTCCTAACCTAGCCAAGAAACTCATACGCATGGGATATTACTGGCCAACAATGGAAAAGGATTCCTATCATTTTGTCAAGAAGTGCAAGAAATGCCAAATCCATGGAAACCTGATACATGCACCAGCATAGGAGTTGCAACCTTTATCGACTCCTTAGCCTTTCAATGGGGACTTGACTTAGTAGGAAAGATACACCCTCCATCCTCCAGTGGCCATAAATTCATAATCACCGCCACTGAGTACTTTACGAAGTGGATTGAAGTTGTACCTCTCACTAATGTCACAGGCAAATAGATTGCCTCTTTTATACTGAACTATATCATTTTCCACTATGGTATCCCTTTATCCATTATCACTGATAATGGATGACCATTCAAAAACCAAGATGTCAAGGAATTGTGTGAAAAATTCCATATCCAGCACCACTTTTTGACCCCATATTACCCCCAAGGAAACTGCTAGGTAGAGGCATCAAATAAAACCATCTTAAATATCCTGAAAAAGACTATCAATGATGCTGGTCATGATTGGCATGTCCAATTGAATCCTGCACTATGGGCCTACCACACAAGTATCTGCACACCCACAGGTACAACACCATACTCCCTAGTCTATGTATCTAAATACATCTTTCCCATTGAAGTCAAGATCCCATCCTTCTGAGTATCGTGAAAATGCCTCATAACAGATGAAGAGTATTGAGTATCTAGACTTCAAGAGTTAGAGCTACTAGAAGAAAGAAGGCAACAAGCCTTTGACCATCTCAAAGCTTATCAATAAAGGATGTCCCAAAGTTATAACCATAGAGTCCGTCCCAGGGTATTCAATGTTGGTGATCTAGTGCTTAAAGAAAATCCAAGGAATCAGCAAGATCGGGAAAAGAAAGGAAATTTTGAACCCAGCTGGCTGGGTCCCTATGTCATCGTTGCTGCCTATAGGTCAGGTGTTTTTCAATTGGCTACATCAGAAGGTGAATTGTTTGTTGATCCCATCAATAGCATGCACCTTCACAGATTCTACACTTAAACCCCAATGCAAGGGAGTCAAATAGCAAAAAAACCAAAAAATAGAAAAATAGCAAAAAAATTAGAAAAATGGGAAAAACAACAAAAAAAATTGTCCTTTGGTGAAAACTTGGCAAATAGACACCTCGGATAGGTACCATGGTGAAGACTTGGCAAACAGGCATCATGTGTACTTTTAGCTTTCGTTTAAATAAAAGCAAGTGGTGAAATCCTGGTAAATAGGCACTCCTTGTGATGAAACGCCTTCTCCATCTTTTTCAACCTTGTTCCTCATTCGTATCTCCTAACTAAGAATCCACCCAATCACATCAGTGTACCTACCATGGCTTGTTGTTTGCTCATCCTTATCACTTTCTGCCATCAAGGTACCAATCTAGACTTTCGTCCATCAAGGTCATCTATCTTAAGTTAATCCTTTGAACCGTTGTCGAACTACGTTGCCTCTGAGTTATCACATAGGCAAGGCCATCTTGTATCGATGTGCCCCTAAGGCTCCGCTTCTCATCCATTGCATCACATGTCATATGTCCTTCTATCTATCTAAGTCCATACCATTTCCCATCACCTAGGTCTTAGGTCCACCAATTTCACCCTGAACTACGTTGCCTCTGCATCATCATGTAGGCAAGGCCATTTAGTAATGCACCCCTGAGGCACTAGGTCAATCCCTTAGGGCCTGTTTCTTTGTCTCTATTTATCAGTTCATCCATAATAAGTCAATCCTTTATCTAACTAGGAGCAAGTCCTTGCCTTGGTTACGGAATTGGATTCTTGAATGCCACATGTTCTAAGAGGACACCAATAAGGATTGTGATACCTTTCATTAGCCACTCATGCATAGAAAAAGCCCATTTCCAAAACAAAAATCTTGACACAAAAAGCATCAACCTCTCCAAAGCAAAGCAAACAAGGACCAAAACACATCAAAATGATTTTATCAATACTGTGGCAAGAAAGCACATCTAATGCAAGAATGTTTTGTGAAAAGTTTAAGTTAGAGAATCTTGATTTTCATTATTATGTCTTTCTATGCTACTCGAGGATGCCAAAAGTTAGAGATGCTATGATGGGGCCATAATCATTTTTCTTTGTCTGCTACTTGTGGATTAATCTTTAGTAGTGTGATGACTTTTGTCTAACGACATGATCAACAAAAGATCATCGAGGACTTCTGAGGTCTAAACATGAAAAGGGGCAATCTTTGTCTATTGAAATACAAGTGATATTCAGGTCATCTAGATTCAATTTTGACTAGATGCTTGTATTAACTTGCTATATCAAAATCCATGTAAGTAATACTCAGGTCATCTTAATTATACATAGATTCTTGTATTTTCTTACAACATAGTAAATGCCCAATGATGAAATAAGCACTTCAAAAATACTTGCAATATCAAGATGACAAATATCCATATCCATACTGTATCCAATTGCATTTCATATCCGCATCCATATCATATCCATTTACATCCATATCCCATGTAATACAAATTCTATATAGAGTATCAATGTTTACAAAAGCTTGTGATTCCTTCTGTCGAGTCATTCTTCTATTAGTCAAATTTCTATCTATCATCTTATCTTCTGAGAAATGATCCAAATGCAAGTCCAGCCGTAGTCCATACCAATCATGTTAATCAATCTTGTCAAATGATCCAATCACAATCAGTGGACTTGATCCTTGTCTGGTTGTAAACCAACTCAATCAATTATAATCAATCAATTGTCTTATATAGGATGTTGCATTGTCAAAATTAGACCAACACACACGTCTTACATGACATGTTTCATTTCCTAAAACTAGAGACTGTCCGATAGTGTTTCTCTAGGGATCTATCATTCTCCGCCATGACAACACTGTCGTATATCGTTATCGATTAATCATTGGTTTACCACTAGATAGGGGCAATACCTTATTTGTTCTTGTATCATTGTGCATACTTGCTTTCTTGCTTGTGTGTGTTTATCTTGCATATTACATATCATTTAGGCTTTTGATTCATTCTAACCTATTTTTCTTCTTCTTCATCGTGAGATTGTCTGTCTTACGTTCTTTTGCCTTCTTTCCCATCTAATCTCCTGAGGGGGCATCCTATCGTTAAACCTATACCAAGGGCAAACTGGCGCATGTATTATTTTCACACAATCTTATTCTTTGAAACAACATGATAAAACACATTGCTTCAAAAAGGGGCAAAATGTATGCACCTAAAAATGACACGACTCTATTCAAATAAATATTCTTAATATTTATTTAAGTCTAATTCCTCTATCAATAAATAAATAAATTTATTTATTTGATTCATATTCCTCTAAGTTAAATAAATATAAAAAATATTTAATTACCTCTTCTAAAGTCAAAATTAAATAAAATCTTTTATTTAATTTAATTCTTCCAAACAATTAAATAATTCTAAATTATTTAATTAAGTCATTTATTCCTCCAAATTTAAATAAATCAATCAAATTTATTTAAATCCTCTTAATCTTTAAAAATAAAATATAATCAAATATTTTATTTATTCTTCCAAATCATGCACAAACAATTAAATAAATTTATTTATTTAATTTGCTTTCTTATCTTCTAATTCCACAATTAAAGAAATTTATTTATTTAACTTGCTTTCTTATCTTCTTATTTATTTAATTTGCTTTCTTCTCTTCTAATTCTACAATTAAATAAATTTATTTATTTAATTTGCTTTCTTATCTTCCAAAAAATCTTCCAAATCTTCTAAAAATAAATCTTCTTCTTCATACACACAAAATTAAATAATTTATTATTTAATTTCTCTCAAATCATGCAAAAGAAAAAAGTTGAGTTAATTGATTTAAAACAATCTTGTTTTTATCAAACAACTCTTAAATTAGAATAAATCATTCTAATTTGTGAAAGCAAATCTTATCTTTGTCATGAAAGCAATTAACTCAAACAAAACAACTTTTCTTTGACACTTGTCTTCTTTCTATTCACGCACATTCTCTCAAATCTTCTCCACCATTGATCTTCTTATTTCTTCTAAACCATTGATCTTCTCTCTCACAACTCTATAAATACAACCCTATTCTTCCATTTCTATCATCCAAGCTTTAAGTAACATTACTTTGTCAAATTACTAGCGCCCCTTTGGTACCCCCCATATCCATTTTACTTGAGATCATCCTCATTGCATTTGAAGCTCATCTTCATTGCAATAAAGTATCGTAGCCATTTCTCCATCGCCATCTTGAAGAACGGAGCAAGGAAGTACGCTTCTTGAGGGCTACCTTTCATCACAAAAAGATCGATTGAGACTAGGCAAACAATGGAAGCCGCGGGATAACAAGGTTTGTGAGGTTTGTGCTTTATTGTTCAATCTTGTTATTTGTAATTTCTATTGATGTTCATTGGTTTATTAATGGTTTTATGCTATTAACAACAATTTCTGATAAAAATAATTAACAATAGAAAGCTATCACCTAGATTGTTTTGGTCTCTTGGTTGAATGTAGATTGCTCAATCAATTACAAAACCATGTTTGCAACAAGCGGATGTAGATAGTATGTGTGCTCAAAAGGTCGATGTGCTCAACGATGCGATGTATGCTCAAAGTGTTGTATTACGAATGCCCAAAGCTTAAATGATCGAAGAGGATTTTTATGGAGTGAAGGGGGTATATATAGGTTTCAGGGTTTGATCGATCAATGGTGGAGATAAATCAATGAAATCAATGGTCAAGATAAATCAAATAACTCATGATGAATGTGCACACGACATGTGATGTGTAGAAAAAGCTATTTTTATTGAATTAATTGCTGTTTGGCTAAAGATAGGAATTGATTTCATAAATTAGAATGTTTTTTTCTAATTTATGAGTTGATGATAAAAAATAAGATAAATTAAAACCAATTAAACTTAACTTTAGATTTGCTTTTTGAAGTTCTAAAAATAAGACTGATTGTGCACATAGAAGAAAATGATATTTTTAGGAGAATAGAAGATAATAACAAATTAAATAATTTAATTTATTGTGCATGGAAGAAAAAAATTATTTTTGGGAGATAATAAATTTATTTAATTAATTGTGCATGATTGAAGAAAAGATAAGATAAGAAGATTTAAATAAATTTATTTAATTTATTTTGCATGATAGAGGAATATAAATAAAATATTAATTTTAGTTATTTTTTTAGAAGATAAAAGTCAACTTAAATAAATTTGGATAATTTATTTAAATTTAGAAGAATAATTGATTAATTGAATAATTAAAATTATTTAATTATGGATAAGAGGAAATAAATGATGAATTAATTAAATAACTAGATTTATTTAATTAATGTGAATTTAAAAGAAGAAAATGATTTAATTAAATAATTAAAATTATTTAATTTGGAGGAATAAGGTGGATTTTAATGAAATTAATTAAATAAATAAAATTTATTCAATTAATGTTAAAAATTTGGGAAAATAGAAAAAATTGAGGAATTTGATGAAATTAATTAGATAATTAGATTATTTAATTAATGTTAAATGTAGGTGATTTGACAAAATTGATGAAATGCAAGTGATGCGATACAAAGGGTCATTTTTAGGTGTCTACACCTCTTTCTCTAAACAGGCTAGGGATCACATTTTTCAATCACATAATTTTTTGTGAGAATTTGTGAAGGCTTTTTGGGCCATTTTACATTTTTCAAGAAAACTAGAAAAGAACCCAATCAATTTTTTAACAATACCCTTTTGTTCTAAATCCACCCAACACAACAAATATGCAATCACATAAATTTTGGAGAAGATTTTTTTATGTAATGGTGCTATTTTGAATTTCTTAAAAATAAAGAACATGAACATAAAATAAATACATACATGTATTCTAAGAATACAAACTCAATTCAATCCTAAGGAATGAGAGATCATATGCAACAACCTAGTGTGGGCATTGTCAAAAGCATGATTCAACAAGAAATTGCATGAAATAAAAAGAAGAATACCTTTTTCTTTTCAATTATATTCCTACATAAATTAGAGAAGATCTTTGCCCCCCACACACAATTCGAGATTCAAGATCCATCCTCTCTACTAGTTTATAAATCCTCAAGCAATCACCTCCCAATCATCTAAATTAAGTATACACACCCACAAAAGGGGGGGGGGGGAGAGAGAGAGAGAGAGAGAGAGAGAGAGAGAGAGAGAGAGAGAGAGAGAGAGAGAGAGAGAGAGAGAGATTTTTCCTTTTCACACCTAACTAGCTATTCCAAAAAAAAGATATTTCAAAATCAAATATTTTTCAAAATAGATATTTTCCTTTAGAAATATTGCTACCATTTTAAACAAATACATATAGAAATTTCCTGTAACAAATTGTTGTAGTATAAACTTTTTTTGGCTTTGCAACTATCCCACGCTTGTTTTGAATTTGGTACTGGGGGGGAATGGATGGTGATAGTTTGGGGGGGCGTGACCTAGTCCCCTCCCCTGACTCTAGGGGCTCTACTACTGGCACGAGTTGTCGGAATGATCACGTGATTTTACCTTCGAAACAGGATCCTAAGAAGTGGAAGGAGGCTCTTATGGGAGCTGGTAATGGCAAGGTCAATTGCTTGGTCAACCTGCCAGTTATCTCTAAGATTGAAGGAGCCAAGGTGCTCAAGCTTCCTGATCAGATGATTTTGAGAGTAGTGGCATCTATGCATAACATCCTTGTCGGCAAATTCTTCACCTTCAGGCCCAATATTGACCTGATTCGTTGTTGGATGGCGACCAAATGGTCTCTCAAGGGGAGCAGTTCCACCAGTGCTATGGCTGAGGGTCTGTTTCTATTTAAGTTTACCTCTCAGAAAGACATGTTGTCGATCCTAGTGGGTGGTTGATGGATGTATGGAAAGCACTCACTCTCGCTATGCAAATGGAAGCACGGCTTTGACCCTAAGGAAGATCTTAACTAGTCAGCTCCTGTCTGGGTACGCTTGCCAGGTCTTCCATTAGAGTTCTGGGATGAGGAAATCTTTGCCTAGATAGGCAATACCTTTGGAGATTACGTGATGGTGGATAAAGTCACTAAGGCTAAGGCGAGGCTTGTATATGCTCAGTTCTATGTCAATGTGGATGTCGTTAAAGTCCTTCCTACCTCTATTATTTTAGAATCTAAATACAGGAAATGGACTCAAAGTATTCAGTATGAGAACTCTAGAGTCTTTTGTCAGAACTGCATGAAATTTGGTCATGTCTTCACCTAGTGCAAGGCCCCTAAGCAACCCCACCCTTGAACGAGGCGCTGGGGGTTTCGGAGGAGACCCTGGAAGTCTAGCCCTTTAAAGATGATATATTGAAAATTGTAGACTCACCCCCAACCTCCCTGAGAAAATCTGTGGGGGTCTCAGAGGTGGTCACATAGTAGGACCCCCTGCATGGTAGTTGAGGTCCTAGAGGAGGTCACATAGTAGGATCCCCCTATAGAGCAGGCTCAATCTTTGGCAGTCGCTCCCATAGAGGTAGATGAACACTTGATGGTTGTTAATGAGGAGACCCAGAAGGTTGATGGAAAAGAATCAACAAAAACCCCTAAAAAGCTATAGGCGATTGATAGGGGACATCAGGATCTGGAAGAAGGAGAACTTGGATTGGATTCCAATTCTCGGATGGACGTCTTCTCATAGCAGAACAAGATAAATAGGCTGAACAACCTAGGTGAGAAGATGGGCTTTGCCAAACTTGGAATGAGCTCCCTAGAGAAGAACTTCTCCCCTTCCCCGAGTGCAGGCCTGAGCAGGGAGGTGAAGGACCAGGAGAGTTGGTTTATCACAAAGAAGAAGGGAAAGGGAAGCAGTAGGAAAATAGCTAATGTGGGGGGAGATAGCAGCAGAGGTAGACCTTTTCATATGAAGACTAGGCAAAGAGAAATGGAACAAGAAATAGCTAGGGGAAAGCAGGCCACCTTGTTGGCCCCCCTAGAAGGATCAATAAATGAAGATTATCTCTTGGAACATAAGAGGGCTCAATAGCCCTCAAAAATAGTTACTGGTAAGAAACTATATTTTTGATAATAAAGTTGATATTCTTCTTTTGCAGGAAATTAAAATGATGCACGAAAACTTCAAACTAGCTCTAAAGAACATCTGGCCCAACGCGAACTATGCTATCAGTGGGGTTCAGGGTGCTTCGGGTGGTATTGCTACTTTATGGAATCAAAATATTATTGTTAAGGTGATCTCCTATGCTACATATTATATACACGTGTCATTTTAGTGTCATACTTATAGGTGAAACCTTATCAATGTCTATGCCCCTAACACCCGCAATAATAGGAAGGAGGTCTGGGATAGCATGGCTGATAGAATTAGGAATAATAGAGGCACTAATTGGATGGTTACGGGGGACCTCAACTCCCCCTTCTATCCTTCAAAAAAAATGGGGTGACTTACAGATTACTCTGATAGTATGTCAGACCTTGTTGATTTCTTAGGGAATGCTGGATTCATGGATATTGAGCTGATGGGGAAAGATTTTACCTAGTCCAATAGGAGACAAGGGAGCAACCTTATCTAGGTTAAACTTGACAAATTCTTAATTTCCTTCTATTGGGCCATTACGAATCTGGTGCATCTGTTGGCCCTTCCCCGGGTGGGCTCAAACCATAACCCTCTGTTGCTTAATTGGTTTGAAGGATGCAAAAGAGGCCCCTTCCCCTTCAGGTTTGAAATGATGTGGGCTCTTCACCTAGATTATAGGGACTGTCTCTCAGGGTGGTGGAATATTCCTATCCAAGGATCGGCGATGTTCAGATTGGCTCAGAAACTGGCCAATATGAGGAACAAGGTGAAAGGATGGAATAGGCACACTTTTGGTAATGTCTTGACTAGGAAGAAAAGTATCATGGAACAACTTAAGGAGGTGCAAAGCAGAATGGAACAAGGGGATAGGTCGAAGGAATTACAGCCCCTTAAGAATAACCTATTTAAGGAATGGGCATGGACACTCAAAGAAGAAGAGATCTATGGGAAGCAGAAGTCCAGGGTCCAATGGCTGAGGGACAAGGATAGGAACACTTCTTTCTTCCATTAGTCCACCCTAAGACATAGGAAGAGAAACATGATCACGATGCTTAGAGATGAGTAGGGGAGGGAGCTTGAAGATGATGGGGAGATTGGGGGTTTAGGTTCTAATCACTTTGAATCTTTTTTAGCTGACTAGCATACCAGTACCTTTGCTGAGGACATTGATTCCCT
Source organism: Cunninghamia lanceolata (assembly GCA_027924645.1). Classification (NCBI taxonomy): domain Eukaryota; kingdom Viridiplantae; phylum Streptophyta; class Pinopsida; order Cupressales; family Cupressaceae; genus Cunninghamia; species Cunninghamia lanceolata. The sequence continues at coordinate 10,373,335 of BSBN01000508.1, read as the reverse complement.
TTTAAGGGTCATTCCTCCCATACTTTTAGAGGATGATAACTACTCTTTGACTAAACCCATCTTGGTGGAGGAGGTTAAAACTGCTATTTTTTCAATGGGTGCCTTCAAAACCCCATGCCCAGAAGGTTTCCCTCCGGCTTTCTTCCGAACCTTCTGGGAGATAGTTGGGAATGATGACTTCAATGCTGCCAAGGACTTCTTTAGGATGGGCAGACTCCTGCGGCAATTGAACAACACCTGTATTTCCTTAATTCTGAAGAAGATCGACGCCAAGCTTATGATAGACTTCAGTCCTATTAGTCTCTGCAATACTATGTACAAAGTATTCACCAAAATCTTGGTCTTCAGGCTGCAACCCCTCTTGGATAAACTCATTGCTCTGAACCAAAGGGGATTTGTGCCAGGGAGATAGATTCTGGATGCAGCTATCACCACCCGTTAAATTATTCATTCCATCCACAAGAGAAACAACTCAGGTATGATATCTAAATTGGATATCTCCAAAACTTATGATAGGGTGAATTGGGATTTTTTGTTTAAAGTCCTCAAGAAATTTGGCTTCAATGAGAGGGTTGTTAATATTGATTGTCAAGAACACTGAGAGGGGGGGTTAATTAGTGTTCTATAAATCTTTTCTTGCATTTTTACTTTTAACAATATCAAAAGAATAATCCAACAGAAGCAAAATATACAACTGAACAACATCCACAAGATCATGACACATAACACCAAGATTTTACATGGAAAACCTAAAATAGGAAAAACCATGGAGAGGATTAGCTCTCATATATATATTGCAATCTTTACAAAAATGATGTTCAGGCTTGGTCACTCCACAGGCCTAGAACATGCTAGCTTACTTTCATGAAGTACAAATAGATTTAGCAGGCTCACTACCTCAACCCTAAACCTAGCAAGATTACAATGAGGGTTGTTAAACCCTGACTAGAGGCTCACTGCCTTGATGACAAAAACTCACTTCCAACCAAATCACACATGATAACTGAATACTACTTAAGCATCTGCCACTATGCCAGGGTGCAGTCATTTAGCAATTGAATTCTGAATCCCAAGTCTTCATCACTGCTTCTCTTCTAACTCTGCTCTTCTATTTGCATGCTTGCATCACATACACACACTCAACTGAAGATCATCACTCTTATATATCCGCATCATGATTTGATTCCATAATCAAGTCGGCATCCAAGAAGTGAAACATGTACATAGAAAGATGTACCTTGTCTCTCAATCCAATGCACTATGGGTCACACAGACCCAAATCTTCCCCCAAATGTGTTCATATAGGTTGGCTCTAATCATTCAATTACTTACATAGATCTTTCACACACTATCCCTTCTCCGTATCATGATTTATCTCACCAGTCGGCCTGTTCCTCAAAAGCATGCTTAACAGGTTCATCTAGTGACTTGCAACTTCTACTGTGGATCACAAAACACTTCTAGAATCATATCAAGGACTCTTTACACATTCCCAATCTTGCCCTTAGAACTGTAAGGCATTATATCATCTTGCAGAGAAATGCGGACCATTAGAACTCAAACTCTGTCTTTGTCAAACTCTGTCAAACATTATGCTGATACTTAGCAGCTTGCAACTAACCTTCCGGTGGACTTCAGATCACCTAACTTTGGAATAAGACACTTCATACATGTGTTTACAACACCTTACAATCTCATAACAAAATACTTATCTGCGGAGGAGTGCAGACCACTGCAGTATGCCCTCTTCATTGATCCTGGTAAGCCTTTGCTTACTCGGACTTAGACATTTCTTCAAGATGACTTCCAAAGGAAGTCAGGACATAATCTCTGAGGCATAATATTGTCAAACAACTGAGAACATCATACATGAACCACATTACCGGATCATCATCTGCGGAGGCACACTATCCAGCTTGTTGTCCTTCTACTCTATATACTTTCCATACTTAGCCATTTTCTGTCAATTGGATCTGGAATCTAATATATTCTTCTAGAGATATCTCTTCCTATCATGGTGATATGATCTCTAAGCCTTGTTGCCATCAATGAAAACATATAGATCCATACTGGAGCAGTGTCTCTTGCCAACAATCTCCCCCTTTGGCATTGATGGCAACACTTAGTGAAAAATGCTTGACTGCTCCCCCTTACTATATACACTTTATTTTTTTGCTCCCCCTGAGATGATTATCCATTTTTCACTGATCTACTTCTTCCCCTAGGACATCAATGAAAAAGTGTGTTATTCAGAACTAAAAGTTTGTCAAAATTTCAAAATTTTATGTACTCTGCCGCATATTTACAAGTACAATCTTCATCTTAACTTATGATTGAAGGCAAAATGTCACTATAGATAGTCTTTATTAGATCTATCTCTCCATTCCATCTATTTCTTGCACTTTCTAAAATGTGGATGTGGCCATTCATCAAAAATACTAGCTTCTTTGCCTTCTAGACATTTGATGGCGTATCAATTAGTGCTTGAGATTTCAAGGCCTCATCTGCCAGATTGGTCATGAAATCAATTTTTGGACTTACTAGTCCTTTTAACTGACACAAACTATCTTTTATTTCTCCCCTTTTCTTCATCAGAGTGTTCAAATCATTAAGGCTATTTGAAACTTGTGTTTCTTTGGCATTTATTGACTCAACTGCTGGATTATATGTCTTAGAGATACGTAGCAGTTTGAGTTTCAAGTCTTTGATTTTATCTTCTAGCTCCTTTGTGATCTTTGGCCAAGATAAACAAAAATTGTATATTTTTATAGCTTCTTCAATGGCACTTTGTATGTTCTTAATCCCATTTTCTAATAGAATTTTGTCTTTGGTTATCATAGTCTTCATCTCAGTTAATCTGTTTTCATTAAACTCTTTTCTAACCTTTGCTTCTACAAATTTTTCAAAGGATTCAAAATGTACACTTACAGAGTTTGATAGATTTTTGAGATGGTCAGTATGGGATAATGAGGTATCGCTTTGAAATGATGGCTTCATCTTTTCCAAGATAGTGGATGCTTCGTTGATCAATTTGTTATCTTGACCATGAGATTGTAATAACTCTTCCCGTGCCTTGGCCTGAACCATAGATACAAGCTTGAACTTTTGAAAAGGTGACAATGAGGCCAAGTTGATTAGTCCTTGAAGGAGTTCAGACTCATCTACAACTTGTTAACTCCTAGAACCAACTGAGATATCTGTAGTGTCTCTTGCTCTCTTAGATACTTCCTCTTGATTTCGTTTTGGAGGATCTATGCCCATATTCTCTAGTTGATCTATGTTTTGTTTCGGTGTATGGCTCCTTATATGTTCCCTATTGTCTTCATCCTCAACATGTTTCTTAGTAGGCAAATCAGTTTTAGTTTCACCTAGATCTATCATATCCACTGCATCAGTGTTGGGAACTTGATCACTCTATTCTGATCCTTGATTTTGGCCTATCTCCGGTGGAGATATGTCTTCAACATTTGCTTCTTTATTGTCATAGATAGTGGGAATATTATTTTTCTTTATTGCCGCTAGGGTGATTTCCTTTGTTTCCTTAACCACTTTGTCAATTTCTCCTAACATCAACAAATTCATTCTTTTCTTGGTTCTGAAGGCATCTTTGATTTCTTTTGAGATTCTGATCTTCTCCTCAGGAGTGATTTCTAGACATAATCATATCAATGAGTGTTCTCTCATCTCAACATCTTTTGCCATAGCTACTTCTTTTCTTGTACTCATTATGCTACCCAGGTTGTGTGGTAGATCACTAATAATTTCAATCAGGGCCTTATTGTAGATGTTTAGATATTCTGCAATAGCAATCTTAATTATCTTCTTGTTTGGATCATTGTATTCATCATACAACTGAGCTATGGGTTTCAAATTTCCATCAACTGTTATGGCTTTGAGAACATCTTCAAGGCTTATAGTAGCTTCCTCTGTCTGAGGCTCATCTTGCTTTAACCCTTTCTTAGATCTATTCTTACCGAAGGGCCCCTTTTTTCTAGTTCTTGAGGCTTTTGAGGCCTCAGTCTTCATATTCTTTGCTTCCTCATCTAATTCTGTATCTTCTTCATCAACAATTATACTTGCATGCATTCTCTTGGCCTTAGACTTCTTTCTTTTGGAGTTGGTGGTAGGAATTTACACATTTGCAGACGGTGTGGAACCGTAGGGAGTGGGTGAGGCTTCAGTAGAAGTGGAGGCTTTAGTTTTTCTTTTTGCCTTCTCTAGCTTTTCTAGCTCACCTCTGGTTCTTACAGAGGCCAAGATGATTCACCTTTTCTCTTTTCTTCTACTTCACTAACAACCTGATCCTTTGCCCTTGCCTTTTCCACTTCTTCTTTTGTGAATCCATGCTTTATGGCAATTTCTTCTGCCACTTTCCTCATTTTCCTAGAGATTTCAGGTTTTCTTATCTCAACATGAATTTTGGCATGCAATTCATCATAAGTTCCAAATATTTCTTCCTTGGGATCTCTGGGTTTGCTTAGCATATATTCAACATAGTTTTCCAGTACAACTCTATCTACCTCATATCCCATGTGCATAACCTAGACCATTATGGGCTCAACGGCCTCCATCAAACACTGATCTTTTGTCACAATGAAGCAGATTGTATCCTTGTATTTTTCAAACATGAATATATGCCCTAACATCTTCTACATGCATGACTCCATGAGGAACACTTGAGAATGCACCCAACTGATCGACTTCGATTGATTTGAATGGGTGTTTTTTGAATTTTGGCCATGCTCACTTAGTAATATTAACAACTTGTGGTGACACCATTTTAGAATTTCAATAGATTCACAAGAAAGTTTTTAATGAGATTACCTTCTACCGCCGAATTAAGGTTTCTTTTTTCTAAAATTCTCTAGGCCTTTCAATTCTTGATTGTTATTGTTCAAATTCTATTATGATATCTCTGGAATTCTTGATGGCTTCAAATGTAATGTGAAAACAAGTTCCTTTTTATCCTCTGCATGACTTGACCTAGTCATCATTAAATGCTCATTCCCAAAAATTAGTCAAAACTCTTTATTGTAGACCACAGTCGATTAGAATTGCTTTGCAATATGCCGCATTGGCCCTTTTCCTTCTAGTTTTTGCTTGTTTGATTTCTCCATATGACTCATTGCTAGATTCTAGCTCTAATTATCTAGCTAGGGAGATTAGATTTTCAATACTGCTCCCCTTGAGCTTGAGCTCTCTATTTATTCTTCAAAGAAGATATGCACATCAGATGTTGGTGTAGATCTATCCTCAATTAAAATTACTTCTTTATCAATCCAGATCTCATCCATTTCTTCCTTAGTCTCAATCAGATCAACCTTTTCTTTTCCCTTCTCATTCTTCTGCTCTATTTTCTTTTCTTCAGAATGGCGATCTCTCTTCACATTCCTATTTCTATAGAATCTTGCAATATGTCCAGAATTGTTGCAATTAAAACATACCACATTCTTTTGACCTTGATTCCTTCCATTGATTGAATTTGATCTGCATTGATTAGCCATGTGTCCAAATCTATTACATGCAAAACACTTTCCATTGAATGATTGACTGTTCCTGATATTTTGAGAATTAGCTCTTACCAAACTTCTACATTCATTTGATCTATGTCCCATTTTATAGCATGCATTGTACCTAATAGAATTTTGACTTACTTTACTTCTGCATACAACAACTCTATGACCAATTCTATTGCAAGTGAAGCATTTACCATTGAATGATTGTTCATTCTTCCCTTTGTTGAAACTTTTCTTGATCTGATTTCTACATTCATTTGCTTTATGACCAAATTTCTTACAATTGAAACACTGACTGGAGAATGATAGAGTCTTTTGATTTGTTCTACTCCTACACTGAGTAGCCTTATGACCAAACTTATTGCATGAATTACAATAACTATTGAAAGATGGCTACCTTTAAGTATTTGATTGTCTGACCAGAGGTCTTTTGGGTCTTCTTCTTTGATTTTTGAACTGGCATCCTTTGTTTTGCCTTGACTTAGTGCTTATTTACCTAGAGTTTGAACTTTCTCCTTTCTCAAATCCTAGACCATGTTTGTCATCAACATTCCTCTAGCTAGCAATCATTTCATCAAGCTTTGCAGTACTTAACTTAAATTTCTCTTCAAAACTTCTAGCCTTTTCCAGATCTATTTTCAAACTTATAATTTCTTTTTCAAGTTTTGCACAATCTTCTAATGTGTTCTTCACAATCAAATTTAGATCATCTTATGTTCTTGTTCTTTTGTAATTTCTGCTTCCAAGTCATTTAGGGCTTTATTTGCTGATAGAAATTGGTCACTAACTTCTTTGTATTTGTCTTTGAATTTCTTGACTTGCTCCTTCAACTTTAAGATGCATTCATCAGCTTGTTTCATATTTTCCTTTAGATCTCTGACCTCTGCTTCAAAATTTTCAAGATCCATAAGAGTTGCTTCTAGTTAGTTGTACCTCTCATAATTTCCATACGTTCTTGTTGCCATGATCACACTATCCCAGATCTTCCTTAAGCTATTAAACTTTTTCCAAGGAACCTTGCTCTGATACCAATTGTTGATTGTCAGGAACACTGAGAGGGGGGGTGAATCAGTGTTCTATAAATCTTTTATTGCACTTTTACCTTTAACAATATCAAAAGAATAATCCAACAGAAGCAAAATATACAACCGAACAACATCCACAAGATCATGACACATAACACCAAGATTTTACATGGAAAACCTAAAATAGGAAAAACCATCGAGAGGATTATTTCTCATATATATACATATATTGCAATATTTACAAAAATGATGTTCAAGCTTGGTCACTCCATGGGCTTAGAACATGTTGGCTTACTACCATGAAGTACAACTAGATTTAACAGACTCACTACCTCAACCCTAAACCTAGCAAGATTACAATGAGGTATGTTAAACCTTGAGGGCTATTAAACCGTACTAGAGGCTCACTGCCTTGATGACTAAAGCTTTCTTCCAACCAAATCACACATGATAATTGAATACTGCTTAAGCATCTGCCACTATGCCGGGGTGCAGTCATTTAGCAACTGAATTCTGAATCCCAAGTCTTCATCGTTCCTTCTCTTCTAACTATGCTCTTCTATTCACATGCTTGTATCACATACACACACTCAACCAAAGATCATCGCTCTTATATATATCTGCATCATGATTTGATTCCATAATTAGGTAGGCATCTAAGAAGTGAAATGTGTACATAGAAAGATGTACCTTGTCACTCAATCCAATGCACTATGGGTCACATGGACCCAAATCTTTCCCCAAACATGTTCATATAGCTCAGCTCTAACCATTCAATTACTTACATAGATCTTTCACACACTATCCTTTTTTCGCATCATGATTTATCTCATCAGTCAGCATGTTCCTCAAAAGCATCCTTAACAATTTCATCTATTGACTTGCAACTTCTACTGCAGATCACAAAACACTTCTAGAATCATATCAAGGACTCTTTACACATTCCTAATCTTACCCTTAAAACTACAAGGCATTATATCATCTTGCAGAGAAATGTGGACCATCAGAACTTAGACTGTCTCTGTCAAACTCTGTCAAACATTATGCCGATACTTAGCAAATTGCAGCTAACCTTTCAGTGGACTTCAGATCTCCTAACTTTGAAATAAGAAAATTCATACAAGTGTTTACAACACCTTACAATTGCATAAAAAATACTTATCTATAGAGGAGTGCGGACCACTGCACTATGCCCTATTTACTGATCTTGCTAAGCCTTTGCTTACCCGGACTTAGACATTTCTTCAAGATGACTTCTGGAGGAAGTCAAGACATAATCTTCGAGTCATAACACTGTCAATCATTTGAGAACATCATACCTAAACCACATTACCAGATCATCATCTGTGGAGGCACATTGTCTAGCTTGTTGTCCTACTCTGCATACTTTCCATACTTAGCCATTTTCTGTCAACCGGACCTAGAATCTAATATATTCTTTTAGAGATATCTCTTCCTATCATGGTCATAGAATCTCTGAGCCTTGTTGTCATCAATGACAACATTTAGATCCATATCAGAGCAGTATCTCTTGCCAATAGTTAATATTATTAAAGAATGTATTTCCATGGGGTGCTTCTTGGTGCTAGTTAATGGTTGTCCCAGAAGATGCTTTCCCTTCGGGAGAGGCCTTAGGCAAGGTGACCCTCTTTCGCCCTATCTTTTTATATTGCTTGCAAAAGTGATGGGTAGGAATGCTTGTAATTTGTTGATGTAGGGGACTCTCCAAGGTATCAAACCTACCTCTACCACTCAGACTGCGGTCATACAATAGTTTGTGGATGACACTATTCTGTTTGGGAAAGCCTCTATGGTGGAAGCCAGAAGATGAAAGGAGCTCCTCAATACCTATGAGTGGGTCTCGGGTCAGAGTATAAATTTTGAGAAAATTCATATTTATTTTCTGAATACCCTAGAGGATTTGCAACAAAAGATCACTAGAGTCCTAGGTTGCTCGAGCGATAGTCTCCTAGCCACCTACTTGGGCCTCCCCTTCACCACTACTAAAGTCTCTGCTGAATTCTGAAAAGGGTTGTTGGAGAGAATGCAAAGGAAATTGGTCAGATGGAAAGGGGCTCTTATAAGCTAGGCAAGGAAGTTTGAACTCCTCAAAGCCTCCCTCCAGGGGATACCCAATTACTCTCTAAGTCTCTTCAAGATTCCTAAGTTTGTGATAGAGAAGATTGAATGGATATAGAAGAAGTTGCTCTATTCAGGTGTGGAAGAGAAATAGAGAATTGCTCTAGTTGGATGGGAAAAGGTTTGCACTCCCAGATATCAAGGAGGTCTTGGGCTAAGAAGAATTCATCTTATGAATCATGCCCTCATGTCCAAGGTGGGGTTGAACCTTATCCAAGGTAATACTGACTGGGGGGACATCATGGTGGCCAAGTATCTCAATGGGGATAAGGGCAGGAGATTACTCTCAGAGGCTAGTCTCCCCAAAGGCTCGGTCATTTGGAATGGGATCCTTAAGATCCATGGCCTTCTTTGACAAGGCATGAGGTACAAAATTAGAGATGGTAGGGATGTTCATTTCTAGAAGGATAGGTGGCTAAAGGACAAACCCCTGATCGAGTTGGAGTATGGAAAAATAGCGGTTAGGGCCTATAGGGTCTTTGGCACTTAGGTGGTTGATTACATAAGAACTAATGGGGGACTCAAGAGCTAGATGATCGTGTTTGCTGGTGGCTCTGAGCTGGATGAGGATTGGGTGCTAGCCCTTCATCTCCAAAGGGAATTGGATGATTATTGACTCTCTCTCTTCCCCAAGAAAGATAGAATGATCTGGGATAAGGACATCATAGGTTTGTTTACAATCAAAAGTGCATATGGTATGATGTTAGACCCTAATGTGAACCAGTTATGGGGGAAAGTCTGGATGCCCAAACTGCTACCAAAAGTCAATTTCTTCTAGTGGATCCTAATGCACAACAGAATTCTAACTATTGACAATCTGAGAAAGAGAGGGTTCCAAATGCCAAATAGATGCATTCTTTGTGGTTTTGAGGAAGAGACAATTGACCATCTCTTTCTTCACTGTAACTTTGCCTAGGAGGTGTGGGGTTTAATCTTTGAAAAACTTAATATGAGCTGGTCCTTGAACAACAATTTAGAAGCCTTGGTCTAGGATTGGAGGGCCCCCTTCAGACTTGTTCTCCCGGATTCCAAGGAGATTTGGTCCCAAATCCCTCCACATTTATCCTGGAGTCTATGGAAAGAATGCAACAATAGAATTTTTATTGAAAAGTGTAGAACACCTATGGATGTTTTCCTATGCTTCTCCAAACTGATTGCAGAGAACATCAACTCTTGCAAGTTTAAAACTGTGGATTGCTCTCCAGGGGGAGAAGAACAGAGGTTCTTAAAACAATGGAGCATCACCCTAGACTCCTGCCAGGTTGACAATTCTAAAAGGATTGCTAGGGCCAAGACCAAATGGGCTTTACCACAGCAAGGGTGGTTCAAACTAAACTTTGATGCAGCTACTAAGGGAAACCCGAGGGTTGCCAGCAAAGGAGGAATTATCAAGAATGACAAGGGAACCTTTATGGCTACCTTTTCAGATGGCATTGGTATAAAGAGAAACAATGAGGCAGAAGTGTTTGTTATGCTATGGGGGATGAAGCTGGCCATTTCCCTAAATATCAGGCTTCTTCATGTGGAAGGAGATTCTCAGCTTGTGCTTAATGCTGCCCTCAGTTTGACCTAGATTGGGTGGAACTTAGCTGATATCATGGGAGATATCAAATTTCTCTTCAATGGTATGGAGGATTTCAATATCTCTCATATTTACAGAGAAGGGAATGATATTGTTGACACCCTGGCCAATGCGAGTAGTGGCAGGGAAGGAATGCATTGCTGGAAGAGTATGTCTAGCCTACCTAAAGAGATTCATACTCTCATTTTGAAGGATGGTGATAGCTACAGGGTTTAGGTGGCTTAGGGTTGGTGTCATTCTCTGGTGTTGGCTAGAGGGTGGCAGGAATGGGGCTTCCATTAGCGGCTAGTCTAGGGAGGACTGTGATTTGGGTTGTAAAAATGGTGGGTCCAACCTTTTGAATTTTCAAAATTGTGTGGGGGGAATTTGACCCTTCAAAATTGCAGAGGTGGGAACATAAGTGACTTGGAAGGACGAAGGTCCAGTCAACAGACTAGATTTCCTAAGTGCTTTGGGGTTGAGGCTTATGTGGAATGTTAGAGTACCACCTTCCCTCTTGTCGATAAGTGGATGGCTAGGAGGATAGGTTGGCAAATCATTAACTATATGGACATCAGGACTAGGGAATATCTAGCAGTTAGGCATAGCTTGATAAAAAGGATGCCGCGTGGTCTGATGGAAGGTTTATGGAGGATGGATTGGATGGTTTTGTAGATGGGTAATTATATTTGGTTAATGGCCGTGGCTGGTGTTGTCTACTATCACACAAGGTGGTGCCTGATTTCTCTCCCCAAGAAGATGTTTTTGAGTGGAAAGGATGCGGCGTATTGTCTCATTAACTACGTTGTTACTATTATTTCCTTGTCATGGACTTCCCATTTTAATGGGATACTTGCTATTCTCAATACTACCTATTTCAAACTTAGTTGCCTTAACAATTCCCACATCAATTACTCCTACAAGTCTCAAACTGTCACGATGGGTAAAGAGATTGTCAAGATCGAACCCAATTCGGCAAAGGAATTCAAACAGGACCCTATAGTGTGGCATATCATTCAAGAAGGGGAGGTGGTTTCTTTTTTGGAAGGGATGGTTGGCCATGATGAGAACCTTTCATGCTAATTTGTAGAGAATTGGGACAATGAAACCAGAGAAGTCAAGATTGGTGGCATTGGGTTCCAGGTATTTGAGGAAGTGACCAGGCAGGCTATGGGGCTTCTTATCAAAGGGAAGAAGAATTTGAGATGCAGCACTGTGCCTGACCTTGAACATATGGATCTCTTATTTAGAGAGGGGGAGACGGTAGTGAAACTACATGGTGGGGTTGAGAGAGAAAAGATATCGGAGCCATGGGGCCATATCTATTTAATGATTATGAAGTTTTTCACACTAGAAGGGAGATTCAAGGTCTATTACCACTACCACTTTGCTCTCCTTAATCATTTTAGGAATAAAATGGAAATTAGTTTTCCTTTTTTTCTACTTTCTACCCTGGATAACTCTATCAAGTCGGTTAGAGAGCTTAGGGCTAAAAATGTTGGTCACCTGTTTATTCCCATTCATCAGGGCCTCATTCGAAGACTTTACCAGTTCCACCTTGCCCTGTACCCCCCAAAACAAATCAAGGTTAAGCTGCTTGAGGACCCTTAGCCAAGTGTGTCTCCTAGTTCTAAAGGCAAGGCGAAGACCTATGTTGGGACCCCCAAGATTTCTCTCAAAACCCCTAAAGGTGCTTCCCTCTGTGTGGATGATGTCCCTACCAGAACTCCTGCTACCTCTAAGAAGAAACCCCAACATTATGCCACCCCGGGGCCAGGGAAAAAATTGACCAAAAGAGATAGACTAGATTCAGAGGATAAAGGGGTAGCTACTAAGAAAAAATATAAAAAGGGTAAGGAGGCTATGACTATGGTTGAGCTTGTGAAAATTGTGGAGCTGGACACTAAGCATAGTCTTGTTGGTAGTGGGGAAGGTGTGGAGGTAGCTAACCCAAGGGTTCGTCAGTCTACTCGCATTGCTGGAAAACCTTCTGTGAACCCCTAGGGGGTGGAGAGCTCTGATGAATCAGAGTTTGTTGAGGTAATGATGGAAGAAGAAGATGTGGAAACCCCCACTGATTCTGTGCATGAAGTCAAAGGAGCGAGTCATTTCGCCTCCATGAACAAGTCTAGTTGTGAGGACTTGGGTGATGCTGTTAGGGTTTCTGGGGGACAAGACAGCAAGGGGAATTGCTCCCTATGTGTTAATACTGCTAAGGAGCTAAGGCATCTCCAGTGAAAGATGGAAGAAATGTAGAAGAAGTGGAAGATTATGGCCGAGTTTGTTGCTAAAGCCCTACATCATGTGACGTCGATCTTTGAGGCTATGAAGGACTTGGACGACAAGGTCAAGCAAGTGGGGCTCGATAGCCTTGGAGATTACAAAGACTTGGTTAATTTCCTAGACAAGTTTGGGATGGATGGCAGTCCCTAGTTTCTGGTTTCTTTTGTTGTTTCTATTGTTTTTGTTTAGGTGTTTTTTGTCTGCTGTTAATGCGCTGTTAATGTCTTGTCTCTGGCTTGTTAATAGTCTGTAGCCCGGGGGCTATTTTGTAAAGGGTTTTGGACCCTCTTCTCTAGCTAAATTAATAAAAAACATAGTAATTTCCAAAATTAGCTAATGCATTTAATTAAAAAAAAATTCTTATAACTTATAGCATTTTCCAAATATTTCCATAATATTAAAATCAATATCTTGACCTTTTCATGAAGGAAATTAAATAAATGAATTTTTGACTAAGCATTTAGGATTATTCTACAAACACTCTAAATAAATCATTTTTAAAACCTGACAAAATACAAGAAAACTCAAATTAAATAAAAACACACAAAGTAACAACCTCTTTGTGGGTTCACCCACAACACAAGGATTTGGAATTGCCAATGATTTGGGTTAGTGGTAGACTAGGTAAACACATGGAAAATCCTTTTACTTGCAATTGAATAGGATGGGTTAAACAATCAAATATACCATGAGTCACAAGGTCACTAACTCAACCACAAGGACTAGGTATGGTGAGAAGGTCAAGTGAATCTATGTCGTTCTCCTCCACATCCTTCCATTGGTCAAACACATGTATATATATCTTGCACACTCAAAGTGATGCATCAAATCTGACAACAAAGATCATAGCTGAAGCAACATATAATAGCCAATGATGACATGCAATATTTCAAGGCACATATCCATCCTCCAATTATATCACATCATAATAAATTCAACCTTTATTCCAATCATAGAAACATTATTACAAGGCAAAAATTAACACATGAGTGGGCAATACCTCCCCTCCTAGGGATGGACTTACTCCTAGAACTCACCAAGGGTAAGATCTATTAGGAAAAAGGGTGTTGTACACCTTGCACAAGATAATAAATATTTTTAATTATGTAAAATAAATATTTATTTGTGATGCATCTTTCGAAATGTGTTGAGCCACATTAAATATTTATTTGGATCCACTTGTAAAGTTGTATTGTAACGTTGGTTAGATATTTTAGGTGTGGGAGACATAGGACAAATATTTAATATTTGTGGGAATATTTAATTTTGGGGTCAATGATTTTGTTCTCTCATGGTTTAGCTAATACCACTTAGTGGTTTTGTGTGAGCTTGATTGTATAAAAGCCAACACATGTTTAGTGGTTGAGATTGACCATCATTTGTATTGAGCTCTCTTGAAGAGTGCATATGTGAAGTATGGCATGGGATGTGTGGTTGCATGGTTACCCATTATGCTTGGACACATGGAGGAAGCATTGAAGGAGCTTGATATTTCAAAAGTATTCATGGAGACACTATAAGTGTATTATAATTTTTTATTTCTGAATAATACATTGTGGATACTTTTGGAGGCTTAGTTTTTCCCTCATGGAGGGTTTTCCTAGCATATATCTTGAGTCATCTTGATCGTATGTTTATCTTTTCTTTTATATGGTGGATTATGAGTACTTGTTTACATATTTATCTCTCTTGGGGTTATGTGGAAATGTTTATTATTTCTGCACTTTTTTCCTTTCAAGTGGTATCAGAGCCTACATGTTCTAGGTTATGGGAGGAGATCTCCCAAGTATTTATAACCTTTGGTATGAGTAGATTCTTGTGCAGGGTTGAATCCATGGTCTTGTAGGAAGAGCATGAAGGCATTTTCAAGGTCACAGGTGTGTTTGTAGACTTAGGTTGTTGTAGATCTAGGGTTTGATGAAGGTTTGGTAAATGGGTTTTGTAATGAAACAACTTGCACAATAGAAGAATATAATAGGAAATATGTTGCAAATACTTTTTTAATAATATGCCACTTTGAGGGGGAAACCTCCAAAAATCTCCAATGATCACAATATGATGATAATGACTAACCTCTACCTCTTATATACCATACTCAAGCCTTAGATATCATCCAAGTCGACTTAGATACCAAAATATATCACCTAGGCCGACCTAAATTGTAAGGCTGACCCTTTTACTTTAGATAGATACTTTATATGCTCTTATGACTTTATACTTTGATGACTATATTATTTTATTATTATGGTGATATTTATATGCATAGAGTAGGAAACTATGGTAGAAGTGGACTGGACATTATTTATGTGTTATGTTGTCTTTGTGATCACTAGACATATGTTAACTTGGAAAATTGAATGTTAGAATAATTGTATGATTGAGTGGATGTATTTAATTTAGATATATGTTGAAATGTGAAAATTAATGTTGTTTAATATAAGTTGATATTTGATGAGAAATGATTAGTTTAATATTTCAATTGTATGATTATTTTAATGTTGCTTTGGCTATTTTTACCAAGACATTTTGATATTTGAAATTTGAGTTTTGCAAGGGGGTAAGTGCAAAGAGTTGTGGGACCAAAAATTTGCCACATGACTTTTGGGTCCCATACAAGGCAAAACATGAGCATGTTATAATGCGCTCATGTTTTAGCCTCTCAAAAGTTAAAAATAAAAAGAAAAAAATAGAAAGTCACAGCTCATTTGTGTATTTTGGCAAGCAAAAAATAGGTTTAGAGCGCGAGCGCGTTAGAAGAAGGATTCAAACAATTTCTAAGTAGAATCAACATTTTCACCATGCCACCTCACCAATCTTGCTCCTGAGGACATCCTGAATGAAGTGTAGAGGGTGTAGCAGTCGAAGAAGGTAGGGTTTGATTGATTTTTGTGAATTTAAAAAGAAATTTTTACTTTTGCAATGTTTGATTGGTTTTTTATGTTGAATTTACAGTCAATGAGGCACCACAAAACACTAATCCAGTAAAGGAGGCTCAAAACAACCCCCAAAACCCTCAAAACCCTCCACCTTCATATCCTCACCATGAAAGAGACACAAGAAAACTATTTAGGGCAAATTGAAGAAAAAAAACATCTTGAAACCTGAATTGAAATGTTAAATAGTCCAAGTGCAAGCACCAATCATAGGAGATCCCTTGCCAAGTCATTAGAGGTGATTGTTTCTCACATTGAATCAGTGACAATCCAAATCACCAAATGGAATGACTATAGGGAGAGGAGTCGGTAATACTATGCTAAAAAAATGTCTTACAAACAAGTGAAGGACAAAAAAATTACAAAATCTAAATTATGTTCATAATTTATCAATCCTAAACTGGCCAAACACTAGAAGAGACTTGCAAATAATTTTCTATTCACTGGTGTGTGAACAAAAATATATCCCAAAACTTTTGGGATAGATGGTACATGGTCTTTGATGAGCATCCATGTAATAACAATGAGGTACCACAATATTTCTTGAGGAAACTCTATTGTGAGTTTGTCCTCAAGGAGATTCCTAATTACTTCGACATTCAAGAGTTCCAGGGGAGAGGTGGCACTGGCTCTGCCCAATATAGAGAGGCGGCACATCGAGACCAAAACCACATACATCTAGACCTCTCATTAGGGTAGAACATGTCTCACTTCCTTCAACTTTGAAGGAGAGTGTTGAGGTGGAGACACTACATTCATTGAGTTCTCTCACCTAGTCTCTAGCACAACATGATGATGATCTCACCCAGAACGATGAGGGTGAGGGTAGTAGGCATCATTTGTCCCCACATCTTTGCAGTTAATGTAGGAACTTGTGCGATTATGGGATGCAGGACTCTCAGCAGGATGCTGTGATGCAAGGGTAGCAACCAATGATGGACACATCTATATTAGATGATATTGTTCTCACAGATGATGTCTTATAGCATACATTTGGTATTGACTCCCAGGTAATTTTCTACAAGGTTCATCTTGATTTAATATATTTGTATTTGAAATTTGTAATTAATTTTATATGTCTATCTATATTATAAATCAAAATTAATGTATGTAATTGTTTGCACTATAAAATTCTAGGGTCAGATTCTTCATCCTGCATTTATTAGTCGTCCAATGGTGGGTTATGAGAGGAGGTCAAGTTAGAAGGTATGTAATTTATCACATGATCATAAATATAGTACATATATCAATGGTAAACTTATTTAACGACAATTTGATAATCAACAAGGAGCTTCACCAACACCTCCACGATTTCCTTGGTCCCCTGGATGCAGAACCACTTTCACGGAGGTAAATTTAATGATTTGTAAGCATTATGCATTTAAATAATGTTATGTATCTATTTTTGTCAAATAACCTTGAACTCTATTTTCAAATGTTTAATATGAAGACTCCTCCTCAACTTTGTTAGTCAGCAGAGGCAGACATTGATGCAAATGTGTTGTCTACAAATCCTTTGACTGAGGTCTGAGCCAGTAACATGTAAATGTCATTTTGTATTTCTTGTTTTATCTCATGTCTTTTGATGTACATAAATGATATTTATGTTTAGTCAATTTTTCTTCTTGATGATTCTCATAGGAGGTCACAACTCCAACCTGTCCAGCTACAGATGAAGAGAGAGAAAAAATGATTGAGAGGGATCATTAGCTAGCGGTAAGTGATCGATTACATACGCGATGTTATATATTTCATTTTTTCTATATTAATGTGCATATTGTTTGATTGTATTAACAAGTGGATCTACAAAAATCTTTGTCGAGGAGGTCTAGTTGATGGGAGAGAGAGGATGAATCATTGATTGACTCTCCATCTTCACGGCCAAGAAAGGGCCACCGATTATTTGATAGCCATTCATATGAAACTAGATTTTGGGACTTTTTTTGTATGCCTAGATGGCTTTGTATACATACGTTTGTATGTTACCAATGTATATCTTTGTATATGCTTGTATGGCTTTGTTTGTACATGCCTATATGGCTTTATATATAGACTAGATGTTATGTTCATGACATTATGTATATGATAGTTTACATTAAATATTTAATATGATGATCAATTATCATTACAAGCATTCCATAAGACTGTGCATTTCTTTGAGGCATCACGTCAAATAGTTCATGTGCCTTGTTTATGCTTCCACACTTTGCGTACATGTCTACAAGCGAAACTACAAGTACAACATGTGACAAAATTCCTATATCCTTTATGTTTTGATGGTTGTCCACACCCTATTCCATAGATCTCATTTTGGCATAGGAAAGAAGGATGTTGGATAAGGTTATGGAATTTGGTTTTAGACATGCCAATTGCATTTTCTTTAAAGTTTCTTTTTGTGCATTTGCTTGAAAGTTTCTAAATCCTTTTTGAAAAAATCCATTTTGTGCATATCTTGAAATAATTGCATTTCATGAGACCACATTTCTTTGAGGCATTCTGTCAAACAGTTCACGTGCCTTGTCTATGCTTCCACATTTTCCAAACATGTCTAACGTCCCGCATCACCCGCTCTCAAGCATGACTTGAAGTGCTTGTGGGATAGCGGGTATCGATGATATCAAAGGAAGGATGCTAGAAAAGGTTATCGAATTTGGATTTACACCTGCTAATTGCATTTTCTTGAAAGTTTCTAAAGCCTTTTCAAAAAATCCATTTTTGTGCATATCCTGCAATCATTGCATTCCAAGGGATGACATCTCTTTGACCCATTCCATCAAATAGTTCATGTGCCTTATCTATACTTCCACATTTTGCATACATTTTTACCAAAGAATTTCCAACTATAATATCTAACAAAAGTCCCCTTCCATTATGTTATGATGGATGTCTATACCCTATTCCAAAGATCCCATTTTAGCACAGGCAGGGAGGATGCTGGCAAAGGTTGTCAAATTTGGCTTTACACTCGCTAATTGCATTTTCTTGAAACTTTCTAAAGTATTTTCAAAACATCCATCTTGTGCATATCTTGCAATCATTCCATTCCATGAGATGACATATCTTTGAGGTATTCTTCCAAATAGCTCATATGCCTTGTCAATGCTTCCACATTTTGCATACATGTCTACCAGGGTAGTTGAAACTACAACATCTGACAAAATTCCTCTATCCATTACTTTTTGATGGATGTCCATACCTTGTTCCAATGCTCCCATTTTGGTGCAGGCAGGAAGGATGCTGACAAAGGTTGTGGAATTTGGCTTTACACCAGCCAATTGCATTTGCTTAAAAATTTCTAAAGCCTTTTCAAAAAATCCATTTTCTGCATATCTTGCAATCATTCCATTCCATGAGATGACATTTCTTTGAGGCATTCTATCCAATTGTAATATCTGACAAAAATCCCCCTTCCTACTCACTCACATAGTCTTTGGTTGGTCTCTGCGGGAATGCGAGAAGAAAGGTAAGTCCATCACTCTCCTGCACCATGTTTAGGGTTTGCTTATAGGGATGCTGTGCTCACTCAGACTACCTCCCACAATCCTGCAGATAAACTTGAGAGTCCCTACAGTGATGTGGGAAAGGACAATATCAATCTAGATGAAGCCGTGGCTTATGGGGTGGCTCTTCAAGCTGTGACCTTAAACCAGGAAGACATCAACCTTGTTGTTGTGAGCGATGTTACACATTTGAGTCTTGGCATAGGAGTTAAAGGTGGTATTATGAACATCCTTGTGCCTAAAAATACTCCAATTCCTATTTGCATCACAAAATCCTTCACCATGGGTTTTGACTATATCAAAGTAATGTCGATTCGAGTCTACAAAAGAGAAAGAGCATTGACTACTCATAACAATTTCCTCGGTGAATTTGGAGTGAATGGAATTCAAGAGGCCCGAGTTGGAGTGCCATATGTAGAATTTTGCTTCCAAGTTGATGAGGATGGCATTCTAACAATCTCTACGTAGGATAGATGAATAGGGAAAAGCAATCACATTATAATTTGTTACAATGAGCAAAGGCAGAGAGCGAGCAAAGAGGAAGTGGGTACAACAATTGCCAATGCACTGCATTTTCAAGAGGAGGACAAATGGGTCAAAGAAATTTACACTGCCAAATATAAACTGAGGTGCTTCATACACAAAACGTAGAACAAAAATGTATCTCAAGATATCATCAACAATTTAGATGGTGCTCAGGATTGGCGGAAGCAATGTGAAGACTTAAAACAAATGAAACACAAGTTGAAAGAGTTGCAGACCAAGTATCAAAATATGAAGCTTCCATTTTTTAATGTTATTTCAAAATATTTCCATTTACATTTGTGATTTTAACTATTTCAATTGCTTCAATAGGTCAATTTTGAGAAATAAAAGTAGGACAAATATTTACCATTTTTGAGCACTATCTTTGAGTTGCATAATGAGAAAGTTTGTTTGTACATTATCCTTTTTGAGAAAATCTTAGGGCTTCTATTATACTTTACTGTGCATGCATTGATGACTTATCTTCTTCTAGTATTGTTTCTATTTGTTACAGTGGATATTTATGTATCTCATTTGCTTTTGCAACATACTGTACTAGTCTCTTGTTAGCCCATCAGGTGTTGAAGTAGTTGGAGATGGATGATGAATATGTTGGCAATGAGGAGGTGATGCATGAGTTATTTGATGCATTTTCTTGTCTTTTGTGGAAGAGTTATTAGTTAGGCAAAGGGTTTAAGGAAGTCTTAAGACTGTCTTCCTCTTGACAGTAATCACCATGCTACAGTCTAGATTTTTGGACTCTCAAGAAGCTTATAATAGATGCATGTCAAACTATTCAGGGGCCTTTTCCACATTGGTAACCACAAGTATATGCATTCACTGTCATTGGATCTCTAATGATGAGAATTAATACAATAGATCTAAACCTATTCCCTATTTCAGTTTCCAAATTCTAACAATATCCTAATTGCCTTATGGTAACAGTGGCCTAACAAGGTTAAAATAGTAGCTATCAGAGATAAGGACAGTTTATTGCTACAGGTAACAATTCACAGTGGTAGCTTATGAACTAGAGAAAGTTGGGTGCATGAGATAGGATCTCTACAGAGATGACAGTGTGATCTTCAACTAGGATAGTGAGCTTCATGGGACAGTCATGGATTTGTGAAGAAGACATCTATGAATGTATTTGTGCTTCTATGCTCAGTGATACTCAGAAAATCAGTTTCTTGCTCATTCTTTGAGCTATGTATTGTAACCATGAAGGTTTTTTTAGCAAAGAGAAAGCATTGTAACTTATTTTCAGATCTGTATACTATTTGTAAGCATTTTTTATCAATAAAACAAGCTAGTTTTACCTTTTCAAAGTTGTTTCATTGTGCAAGCTTCGAAATATAATACTAAATATATTAATGACTAAATGCAAGCTTCAAAATGACTAAATATGCTACTAATTGACATCAATTAATAATTAAATTGACTAAATATACTACCAATTGATAGAAATTAGTGAACAGTGAATAAATATGATTAAATATATGACCAGTGTTAAATCAGTGAATAAAAATGACTAAATATACTAGCAAATTGATCAAAATGATGATTAAAATTAATGACTAAATACACTACCAATGGATAGAAATCAGTGAATAAAAATGACTAAATAAGTGACCAGTTAACAATAATCAATGACTAAATTAACAACTAAATATATCAGTGAATAAAAAATGACTAAATAAGTGACCAGATTACAACAATCAATGACTAAATATACTACCAAATTGATCAATCAAAACAACCAATAAATGAATAAAAATGGTTTAGTCATCAATTTGGTCACATTGTAAATGACTGGCAATAAACTACTAATGGTCATGTGACCATGATTGGTCATTTATAAGTAGTTTTTAGTAGTTTTTTTAGTAAGATTTTGTTGTTTATGTACTAGTGAATTATCAAAATTAGACAAACTTCTGGATGTAGATGTAACCAATGATCAATAACCATATGCCAAACCGCAGAGCAATATCTTCAACAATGGACCAATTCGGACCAAATTACTAAAACACTGTAACTCGATTTTACCAAATAGATACTTAGCCAAAATTCATAACTTGTCTTCTTTCCCAATCAAATCTTCTTGTATAGTATTTCTTCCATTCATTCTAGATCTGCATTGGTTAGCTTTATGACCAAATTTATTGCATGTATAATAGTAGCCATGGAAGGATTTAACTATCCTATCCTTGCCATAGCCATTTCTCACTTGACTTTTGTACTCATTAGCCCTATGCCCCATATTATAGCATGCATAACACCTACTAGAGTTCTGACTGACTTTACTTCTGCATACAACGACTCTATGACCAAATTTATTGCATGTGAAACATTTACCCTTGAAAGATTGAGCATTCCTTTCATTGTTATAGCCATTTCTTATCTTACTTCTACATTCACTAGCTCTATGACCAACTCTCTTGCATGTAAAGCACTGGCCGAAGAAAGATGGAACATTTTGATTCATTCTAATCCTACATTGAGTATCCGTTTAACCAAACTTATTGCATGAATAACAATGACCATTGAAAGATGGGTACCTTTGAAAATTTGATTGCCTGACTGGTGTTCTTCTAGGTTTATTCCTTTGATTGTGGATATGCTTGTCTTTGTCCTTCTTTTTCTCAACATCCATTTCTTGACCTATTTTAGAACTTTCACCTTTTTCAAATCCAATGCTTTTTTTGTCATCAGGGCTCTCTTCACTAGCAATCATCTCATCAAGTTTTATAGAACTAATCTTGAACTTTTCTTCATAGCGCTTTGCCTTCTCCAGATCTGATTTTAGACTCATAACTTATTGTTCAATCCTTATACATTCTTCAGATTTGCCTTTCATCATTAGGTTCAGATATTCCTTAGCCCTTTCTTTTTCTTCACCCTGCACCTTCATGGATTCATTTGCTAACCTTAATTATTCACTGACCTCCTGGTTTCTCTCTTTGAACTTCTTGACTTGCTCTCTTAATTTTCTAATACATTCAGCTAC
Organism: Cunninghamia lanceolata; assembly: GCA_027924645.1. Classification (NCBI taxonomy): domain Eukaryota; kingdom Viridiplantae; phylum Streptophyta; class Pinopsida; order Cupressales; family Cupressaceae; genus Cunninghamia; species Cunninghamia lanceolata. Next base: position 10,350,846 of record BSBN01000508.1, on the reverse strand, counting down.
TTCTTTAACATTTTCCTTCAGATCTCAATTTTCTTCTTCATTCCTCTCAAGGTCTTCAAGAGCAACTTTGATTTCTTCACTACTGATAGACATACATTCATCTTCTAAAGATCTGACAAACAGAGGAATGTTATTCTTGTGTGCCATCCTAGATCTACCTTAAGTTGTTAGGCTTTCTTCCAAGGAACCAAGGTCTAATACCAATTGTTGAAGGAACAAGACAACTGAGAGGGGGGGTGAATCAGTTGTATCAAAAACCTTAAATTCTTTCATACAAAATCACATTCACATTCACTTACTTTAACCCATTAATCTATTATGAAGATTAAACATGAAGTGCATAATCAAAACTTAAACACATCAACACCATACACACAGGAACACCAAATTTTTATGTGGAAAACCCTATAAGGGAAAAACCACGATGAGTGTTAACTCACAATATAATGTAGTAACACTATTGAATAACAAGAGGCCCACTACCCAGGGCTGACTACCCTTAAGGACTCATTGTCCAAAAGATGCTCATTGCATATAGGTTCACTACTGAAGGCTAGCTCACTGCTGAGGGTTGGCTCACTACCAAGAGGGGTGGCTCACTACCACAAACTTATATAATAGCATCTACAACATGCCCGAGTTTAGTTCCATTGAAGCACAATACATATCACCTTCTCTTCCCTTACAACACTTTCAACTTCACATCTTCGCATCCACCTCATCTACACATGGATTTATTACATTTATTTATACTGATCATCAACGTTGGAACATTCATCAAGGTTGGCAATACAATCTACAACCTTTGGAACAATCTCCAAGGTCGGCAAACATACATAATTAAAATTAGGTACGGACCTAAACAAACTTGCGAATCAAATGAATGAAAGAAGAGTACTTCATGGCTTATCTTGGACCCAAATACATCTTCACATGCTTGAACATCCTTCTACAATCCATGAAACACATCTGCAAAGAGTGTTAGCACCTAAGTCGGCCAAACTTGTGCAAACACCAAGAATACTTAGGCACATGCTTCTGAGAACTCAATCATAGCTTGTGGATCAATAACATGCCTTTAACACAATCTAGAGACATCCACAAACAATATAAAGTCACCTAGGAGCCAAAAACTCCATCTACAATAGATCTCACTTCAAGACAACAAATATCACTTGAAGATAAATTATAGACTGCTCACAACAAACACTGCCAAACTCTGCTAATCAATAACTTGCTTTTCAGAGCATCAAATCACAAATCCTTTGGAATGAAGATAGCTAAGGACCTTATGAACATATGTCCAAAATCGTAAGACCAAAAACCAAACTACAGAGAAATGCAGAGAAAAATACTTTCTCCCTGTCACACTGTAAATGTTGCTAGGCATAGTCTTCAAACTGGTGAATAGAACTTCTACTGTACAATGATCCAGACCACCAAATTCTAGATTTACCATCTTCAAACATTTCTCTAAAACATATCCAAATTTCACACTCTGATCTTCAACACAGAAGAAATGCGGAGCAAAAACTCAGATAATATCTTGTAAGCCAGAATGCATCTTCACAACTTTATCTTCAATATGAACCAAATTTTCTCAAAAGCACTTGGAAACTCATTATCAGGAGCATATTATTATCATCTTCAGCATTTGTACAATGCAATACAAAGAAACTAACTTATCACAATCAAGTAATAAAACAAGAGCACAGTTGACACTAATGACAACGCAAACTTGTTGACATCAATGACAACACTAGTTAGCACATACTTGCAACAGTAATCCTCACCATAGTTTTTCCCTTCTTGGGTTTTCCACATAAAATCTGGTGTTGTCTTGTGTTTGGTGCTGTTATGATTCAGTTTCTATTATTTTCTTTTCATGCTTAATCATCATAACAAGTTTAAAGGTTAATGTGGATCTAAATTTTTGTGAGGGTTTGAAATTTTTTGATACAACTGATTCACCCCCCCTCTTAGTTGTCTTGTGCATTCAACAATTGGTATTAGAGCAAGGTTCCTTAGGATAAATCTTAATAGCTTGAGGTAGATCTGGGATGACACACAAGAAGGATGTTCTCCTATTTGATGGATCTTCAAAAGATGAATGCATGACTATCAATAGTGAAGAACTCAAGGTTGCTCTTGAAGACCTCGAGAAGGACTGAAGAAGAAATCAAAGATCTAAAGGAGAATGTTAAAGAAGCAGATGGATGTATTAGAAAATTAAGAGAGCAAGTCAAGAAGCTCAAAGAAAGAAACAAGGAGGTTAGTAAACAATTAAGGCTAGTAACTGAATCTATGAATGGTTTGAAAGTGCAAGTTGAAGAAAAGGCAAGAATTGAGGAATATCTGAACTTAATGGTGAAAAGCAAATTTGAATAATGTATAAGGCTTGAACAAGAAGTTGTGAATCTAAAATTAAATTTGGAGAAGGAAAAGAATTATGGAGAAAAATTCAAGATAAGTTTTGTAAGGCTTGATGAGATGATTGCAAGTTTGAAAAGTCTCAATGATAAAGAAGGTTTAGGATTTGAAAAAGGTGAAAGTTTAAAATCAGATTAGACTTCAAATTAGAGGAACAATGGCAAGCAGATCCAAAATCAAAAGAATAAAACTAGAAGACCTTCAGTCAGACAACCAAATACTCAAAGGTATCCATCTTTCAATGGTTCTTTTCATTTTTGCAATAAGTATGGACACAAAGCAATAGAATCTAGAAGTAGATGGAATCAAATCATTCCATCCTTCTATGGTCAATGTTTTGCAAGCAACAAGATGGGACATAGAGCTAATGAGTACAAGAGTCAAGTGAGAAATGGTTGTGGCAAGGATATAATAGTTAAATCTTTTAGTGACTACTATTATACATGCAAGAAATTTGGGCATGAAGCTAACCAATGTAAATCTAGAATGAATGGAAGGAATACTAGTTAGAGAAATGTTGTGTGCCACAATTGCAATAGATTTGGACATACCTCTAAGTTCTTCAGAAGAAAAAGCATGAAGATGGAAAATCCAGTAGAGAAGAACAAACCGGTCCAAAAGGTTGATCCAATAGAGACAAAAAGGGAAATAAATAAGATCTGGATAAAGAAGGATGTAATAGAGGTAAAGGATGAGCCTGTACCGGCATCCGATGCAGATGTTCCCTCTAAGAATTAAGATTAGAGCTTTGTCTCAGGGGGATCCTTATTGAAAATCATATCTCCCCTACCAAAGGAATGATGGTGGTACTTGAGCACGAAGATATAAGGTTAAGGATTAGTAACAAAAGTTTAAGTTAGGAAAAAGACTGTGATTGAAAAGAATGAAGGTAGAGTTGTATAGATTAGCTTGGTTGGTAATTTTGCAAGAGGATCTTATCATCCACAAGAAGTCTACTGTGCAAGGAAATTTGATCAGAACACAATTGTTTTTAGTACAGAGCATTTTTTATGTTGATTGAAGGTGGTTGAGGATCTGCAGATGAACTTAGAGGTTAATGAATATTTATGAATCATATGAGTCTTCTTGTGGAGAAGAAGAAGAAACTAAAGAAAAGAAGTATAGGTTGAATAACAAGAAGCTCTAGAAAGCATCCCTAAAACTCCCAAGTATGTACAGAAGCATCACTCTGAAGACCAGCTCATTGGTGATAAAAGCAAAGGTGTATTGACAAGGAGAGCTGCTAAAGAACAGGTAAATCTATGTTTACTTTCTAAAGTTGAACCTAAAATAGTGGTTGAGGCATGCAAGGACGAGTATTGGATCAAGGCTATGGGAGAAGAACTAATGTAGATTGAGAAGAATCAAACTTTTGAACTTGTCCCAAGACCAGAGAACAAAAATGTAATTAGAACTAAGTGGGTATTTGAGAACAAATTGAATGAGAATGGAGAAGTGGTAAGGAACAAGGCAAGACTTGTGTGTAAAGGCTACTCATAAGTGGAAGGAATAGACTATGAGGAAACTTATGCTCTGGTGGCAAGAATGGAGGCCATTATGATGTTTATTGCTTTTGTAGTACATAAAGATTTCAATGTATATCAAATAGATGTGAAGTCAACTTTCTTGAGTTGGAAAAGGAAGTGTACATAGAGCAACCAGAAGGATTTCAATTGTTAGATAAGCTAAATATGGTTTGCAGGTTGAAGAAGACACTATATGGATTGAAGCAAGCCCCAAGAGCTTGGTATGCAAGGCTAGATAGGTATTTATTACAACAAGGATTCAATAAAGGGTTTGTAGATAGAAATTTGTACATCAAAGTAAGTGGAGATCAAATTCTAATTGTGGAAGTGTATGTAGATGATATAATCTTTTGTGGAATTGAAGGTATGTGTAAGAGTTTTGTAGATGAAATGTAGAAAGAGTTTGAAATGTCAATGTGTGGGGAAATGAATTTCTTCCTTGGGTTGCAGATCAATTAGATAGATAAGGGTATTTTCATTTCTTAATCGAAATATGTAAAAGAGTTGTTAAAGAAGTTTGGAATGGAAGATTCTAAACTAGTTTGTACTCCTATGGTTACTGGTTGTATGTTGAACAAGAATGATAAGTCTCCTAAGGCTAATAAGATCAAGTACAAATCAATGATTGGAGGATTACTATATCTGATTGCTACTAGAACAAATATTATGCATGCAGTCTATCTTTTGGCTAGATTTCAAACAAATCCTAGAGAGTCAAATGTTATGGTAGTGAAGAGGATATTCAAATATTTGAAGGGCACTTCTGATCATGGATTGTGGTATCTAAAAGATACCAAATTTACTCAAGTACTTATATAGATGTAGATTGGGCTGGTTGTGTAGATGATCGGAAAAGTACAAGTGACAGTGCATTCTTTCTTGGATGCAGATTAATTTTTTGGCTAAATAAGAAACAAGTTTCAATGTCTTTATCTACTGTAGAGGCATAATATATTGCTGCAGCATCATGTTGCACACAGGTGTTATGGATGAGACAAACCTTGAAGGATATCAAAGTTGCTTATGATGAGCCAATTTCTATTTTATGTGATAATACAAGTGCTATTAACATTTCAAAGAATCTAGTGATGCATTCAAGGACAAAGCATATCTCAATTAGGTATCACTTTCTGAGAGAGAAGGTTGTAGAAAATGAAGTGAAGCTTGAGTATGTGCCTACAAAGGATTAGGTTACTAACATATTCACTAAGGCTCTTCCTAAGGATGCATTTGAGTATCTCTGGGAGAAGTTAGGGGTTATTTCCCCTCCTTCTTTGAACTAGATGTATAAGGAGATGCATCAGTCCAGTAGATTTCAAGATTCATTCTTTTCAAGACTGATGATTGGAGGCTACCTCTCAGGGGGAGAAGGTAGTGGTCATGATGTTTGTTTCAATTAGGGGGAGTAAGAGTTGATACAGCTTGGTGTGCACTCCTAAGGGGGAGTATTCAGAGTAGTGAAAAGAAAAGTCCATATGATCTAATAAGAGTGAAAGCAGAGGTGTATCACCCTTTGCCATTGATGTCAAAGGGGGAGAGAGAGCAATGTGAAAAAGAAATGAATCAGTGATCAGGGAGAGAGAGTAAGATGTGTAAAAGAAAGGGGGTGAATAAGAAAGTAAAGAAGATTGGTGCAGAGTTGTGTCTTGATGGTTTTTCACATTATATGTTGCCATCAATAACAAAGGGGGAGATTGTTGCAAGTGTGTGCTAATCGGTGTTGTCATTGATTTCAACAAGCTTGTATTGTCATTGATGTCAACAAGTTGTTTCAAGAGTATGAGTAGTTTGTGTTGAGCATAGATCAGAGATAAGGTTGTGCAAAGATGAGGATATGAGCTATTGTTGAAGGTGATTTAGTTTCCTTCAAGAGGCATTGAAGATGTTGAGAATATGGTTCTATTGTTTGGTTTCCAAGTTCTTTTGATAAAATTTGATTAATAAAGGAAACAATGTGGTGAAGATGTGTTTTGGCTTAATAGAGTTGTGATTGAGTTTTACTCCACATTTCTTCCTCATTGAAGATCTATTTTTACAATTTGAATACATTATTTAGAGGTGTTCAAAGATGTTATATTCCAGATTTTGTGCTCTGGTTCATTGTGCAGAGAAAGTTGTGTTCACCAATGTGTGGACAATGTTTCTGAGTGGTTTAGAAGTGTCTGGGAGAAACTATTTTGCTCTGCATTTCTCTGCAGATTTGTTTCTAACTTTGCAGATCTAGATTCATGCTTATAAGGTCTATATCTTTCTTCAGTTCAAGTGGTTCATGGTTTGGTGCTCTGCAAGTGCATTTCTTAATTTGTAGTTGATGACATAATATGATATAGCTGGTTAAGTACTCTGATGTGAACTTTCTTTAGGTGAAAGATGTTGCAAAGGAATTTGTTGGTTTTTATGTGCTTGTGGATGTTTCTAGATCATGTTCAAGCTTGGAGCATGGTCCACATGTCATCTTTTGATTTTGAGTAAGAGTGCACTTAAAAGTTCATAGTGTTAACACAAGTTTGGTCGACTTGGTTGTTTACGCTAATTGCGGTTGTGCTTCGTTGATTGGGAAAGCGTGATGTGGTCAACATTCATTCCTTTCCTCTGCGGGAATGTTTTAGTCCAAACCTAATTTGAATTTTATGGGTTAAGATGTGTTTCCGACCTTGGAGAATGTTTTCAAGGTTAATGATGGTATAAATAAGTGTCAAGGATTCATGAGTGAAGAGGTGCATGAGGAATGTGATGTCTGTGATGCAAACTTGATCAATGTAGTGAGAACTTTCATGTGTTAGGCTACTAGATGCAATGAGCAGAAGGTCTCTACTATTTTTCAGTGTTGTTGCAAAGGTGTTGTTTGTGTTGTGGTGAATTTTGAGCTTCATTGGAACTAAACTCCATGCATAGGTTAGATGCAATTAAATCAGTTCATCCCTAGAAGTGAGCCTCTTCTTCTTCTTTTATCTCTTTCTGGACAATGAGTCCTTTGGTAGTGAGCATTTCTTTCTTCTAGGCAGTGACCCTTGGACAGTGAGCCCTCTGGCAGTGAGCCTTTTGTAATTTGGTATTGCTACTACTTTATATTGTGAGCTAATCCTCAACTTGGTTTTTCCCTTCTTGGGTTTTCCACATAAAATCTGGTGTTGTCTTGTGTTTGGTACTGTTATGATTTAGTTTCTATTTTCTTTCATGCATAATCATCATAACAAGTTTAAAGGTTAATGTGGATTTGAATGTTTGTGAGGGTTTGAAATTTTTTGATACAACTGATTCACCCCCCTACTCAGTTGTCTTGTGCATTCAACAACATTAGATAGAGGTAGTCTAAGAATCAAATCAATAGTACATATCCTCACACTCTATGTGGGCACTCCCTTGGGTGGCTGAATGATATGCTTGTATTTTTCCAACATGTGGTTCAACTCTATAGTCTCTTGATGCATGAGCTTCCGGGTGCATGTGCAATCAACATCAACCAAAAACAATTTTAGTTTGTTTATTCCAATTTTGGTATATGGTGGTCATTATTTGGCATATCTCAGCTTTGGGAACAATTCGTGTAAGTGGATTTGCAATAATTGAGTTTCCCCTAGGTTGCAATTTTGACACACAACATGTTGATTTCACAGAAATAATTGTTTTGGGAGATCTTGGAGGTTTGGCAATAAATCCTCTGACAAGCATGTTCTTGAAGGCATTTCATCAAATGTGAAAAAACAATTGAAGTCATATCTTTCACCATTTGGGAGATTATAATGCCAGAAGTTTTATGGAAAGTATAAAATCTTAATATTTTTTAAGGTTGGAGGAAAATCCTTTTGTAGGAGACCTTGGGGTGTCATTCCAAGCATACTCACCAATTTTTGGGTAAAACAGAGAACTTTGAATTTTTTCACCTGTCGACATTCGATTTCATGCATTGTCGTAGTCGTACAAATGAAATTTTTGGCACAACTTCATAAGGTATCATTTGGGATATTTTATTTGATTCTTTGATGCATTTTAAGTGTTGAGTCTAGAAAAAATGGAGAAACTTACAATGTTGTTATCAGTGGAATTTGATAAAATGGAATGATTACATTCAAGAGAAGTCAATGTGAATTAAAAGAAGAATAATATGAAGCACCAATGTGGGAAATGTTCAATGCCTCATTAGAGGAAATTGTAATTTGTTTAAAACTACAAAAAATTTGGATGCCATATATTATGGCTCATTTATTTTATTGTGGCTTCTTTAAAAAATATATAGGGAAGTGTTGAAAATAGAAGATGAAAAGGTGCCAGAAAGGAAAGAGGGAGAGGTAAAAAGAATAAAGGGAAAGAGCTGTAAAAAGAGTGAAGACGAGGAAGTGCCTAATTGGCAAGCAGATGCAAAGGGACGTAGAGAGAAAGGAAGAATTGAAAACATAGAGAGTCCCAACGTGGAAGATAGAAAGAGGTGGGTGGCCTATGTGAGGCACTATTTTTTTATGCAAATATCTATGGGAAAGAAGCACCAATGTGAGGAGGAAGTACTTTCCATTTGGACAGATTTGGAACACCTTGTTTTTATGGAAAATATAACAAAGAGTGGAGGATTATATGAGAAGAGTGGTATATGCACCAAAACAAAAAGATAAGTATGGAAAAGAGATTTTCCTAGAGGAGGAGCTAGGAAGGCCATTCTTTGTAAAGATAGCTACAGAGTTTGCTCTATTAAATTGATGTAGCTTTGTTGTGGTTTTGATACAATAAAATCAAGTATTAGTTTCTTTGCAATTAGTATTTTGTGAGATTGTGTGTATGTAGAGAGTCTCTGCATTAATGAACTAAGGATTTTGTGTTAATTGAGTTGAGAGATTGTGAGTAGATTTTGATATTGAGTTGAAGGCTGCAAGATTGGGTTGCGTAGTAAGGTACCCTGATCTTGTCTGCACCAAGTGGTATCAAAGTAGGTTGATCTTGAGTGTGCACAGTATGCACTAGGACCTGTAGGTGAAGAGTGAATACATTGAAGCCATGAGAGAGATATGTTGGTTGTCCTCCAGTAGAGATAAAGCTAGGTAGAAGGTGTATAGACTTTTTCCACTAAGAGAAAGTGGGTAGAAGAGGTCTTAGAGAGGTGCATCTTCCATAATCTTGTTGGGTAGAGGATAGTTGTGAGAGTTTTATTGCAGGGAGGACTCGTAATTGCAGAGAGCATTGGCTCTAATGTGTTTGTGTGTGCAAATTGAGAGTGTGCCATAATTGTTTGGAAAAATATCTTAGAGACAAGGAGAATGTTTGATGATGAAGAAGATATTTTTGAAGCCACGGAAAGAGAAGCAAGAGCCCATCCAAAGGAGTAGTTTGTTTCAAATTGTTTGCAAGTCAAGTTAGAAATGCTATAAGGTGATAGTGGAAAACAATAGCACTGATAATTTGGTTGTATTGGAAATGGTTGAGAAGTTGAACTTGAGGAGGATGAAGCACCATAGCTTGTGTTGCATTTCTTGGTTGTAAGGAGGTCATCAAATTTGGGTAATTGAACAAAGTATTGTTAATTTTCACATTGGAAGATATAAGGATGAAATTGTATGTGACATAGTACCCATGGATGTATTTCATGTTTTATTGGGTCGACCTTGGCCTTGGGATAGGAAAGCTGTACATAATTGTAGAGAGAACACATATAACATAATCAAGGATGGAAAGGAATATTTTTTAAATCAATTGTAGGATAAAGAAGAAAGAAGTGGCAAAGAAATTATAGCAGTATGCCTTGACGAATGTATGAAAGAAGAGAGAAAGATTGGAGTTGCAATGGTTGAGAAAGAGAAAGAGGAAAATGCTACAGTGGTTGAGAATGCTTTGAAGGATGAAGAGAGGAAAGAAAAGATTGCAACAGATAAGAAGAATGAAAAATAAGATGAGGAAATCCTTGTGCAAAAGGATTAAGAGGAAAAAGAAGAGATTGCAAAAGAGGTTGAAAAGGATGATAAGAAGTGTTGTAGCCCTTTGATAGAAGGGGCATGGAAGGAGAAACATGTGGGAACAACCCATATAGTCCCAAAAGAAAGAAAACTAGAAATGAAAAGAAGCAAGGAGAGAAAAGAATGGAAAAAGAAAGAGTTTCTAGCTATAGCATGTCCTTTTGAAGGTAGGGAAGAGGTAAAACATGAAGTTGTAGTAGAGTTTGATTCATTGAAAGCATGGAAAAATTGAAAAGTTTGGGACAATAATGTAAAGAAGAGGCAATTCATGAAAAATTGAGAAGAGTGGAGGTAAGACTGACTGCATTAGAGATTGCATCAACATGCCATGAGGAAGGCATGGAGAAAGAGAGTGAGAAAGAATGGTGTAGTCACGGTTAGGAGGGTCCACAAAGTGAATAGTCTAGACTATGCAACAAGAGTAAACACAATGGAAACAACTCAATTATATGATGCAAATGCAGATTTAGTCATTCAGTATATCATAGATCCAAAATACAAATAGGCCGGCAACATGTGGGCTTACAATTAGGGCTCACAGGTCTGATTCCTTAGTTACAGTATATGTCCAAGATATAGATTTGAAGCACCTTCACAAAGAATTCAAATTATCTATCTATCTCTATGCGATTAACTACTTTCCTATACATCTATTACATGAATATATATCATCTCTAGAACATAAGATTCCTCCACATCAACCAAGGATGATTACAAACTCTAATGAAAGAGATGTAACATGCATACACGGATAGGTCAGACCTAAACAGATAGGAATCCTCTGCAAGTGAATGGAATATCATATGGATCTCAGGGAAGGTCAGCCATGAACCAAAGTTCCTTGAATGATGTGTCATTCAACTCTGCAAGTTGTGATATGCTCCATAGGTCTTCTCCTTTAGTTAATTATCTGAGACTATTAGGATGCTCTGCTCTAAGAAAATAATCAATCTTTTGATAGTGATATCTTTCTGGCACCTGATCCAAATGATCTAAATTTTGGATATGATGTACATGAAGATGTCTAGATGCTAAGTCTAGCTCCATAAGGTGTGAAATGAAATTGTGGCAGAATGTGGACCAAAATATGGAAATTGCTACTGACTGAATTGACTGTACTGAACTAGAAAATGAAAGAAAACAAATTGAAATGCAAATTTTTTTGGTTGATGCAAGATTGCTCTTGAACTAGGGATGCTCCTACATCAGACATCCGAGGTTGTTGAAAAGTGAGTCCCTCACTTTACTGGGGCTATAGGAAAACCAAGATGGTCCACCTCAGCCAAAAAAATCTAAGATGAATCTTCTTCCAGTCTACCTTTCCATTTTACCAAATATTCCTTGTATTTCTTTCCTTTGGTGTTATGTCCAGTTCTACTATTCAAAATGCCTTCAATATGCTCTGGTGCTTGTTGTGGTAACTACTTCTTCAAGTCTTCTTCAATGTTGTCACTTAACTCTATTTCATAATACTAATATAGGTCTGCAATTTTGAAAATAGGTGATATGCCCAATGTCTCTGATAGCTCCACTTCATATGCATTTCCTAAATCAAACTTTATGAGTATCCTACATGGTCCAAACTTCTTCATATTCAACTTGTTATATGTCCCAACTGGAAATCTTTTTTTCCTCAAGTATACCATCACTTCATCTCCAACTACAAATTAGTTGTGTCTCCTCTTCTCATTTGCTTTCTCCTTATACTTACTATTCATCTCCTCCAAATGCTTCTTAACCTAATTATGCATTGTCTCCATGTGTCCTACAAATTCTTCTGCTTCTGTACTCCTCTTCTCTTCCATACTAATATCTCTCAACTCTGCTACTCCTCTAGGGTTAGTTCCTATCACAATCTCAAATGGTGTTCTTCTGGTACTCCTATTCACTAAATTATTATATGCAAACTCTTCTTGTGATAGAATCAAATCCCAATTTCATGCCTTTTCTCCAACCAAACATCTCAACAAGTTTCCCAAAATCCTATTTACTACCTCTATTTGTCCATCAGTTTATGGATGAAATGCTAAATTGAACTTCAAATCTATCATCATCTTCTTTCAAAGTGTCCTCCATAAGTATCCAAGAAATCTTGTGTCTCTGTCTGAAATTATTCTCTTAGGTAATCCATAGAATCTCACAATCTCCTTCAAAAATAGGTTAGCCACATGCATTGCATCAGTTGTCTTCTTACAAGGTATAAAATGTGCCATCTTTGAAAATTTATCTATCACTACAACTATTGAATCATGTCCTCTCTGTGTCTTTGGCAATCCCATTATGATGTCCATGCTTATGTCTTCCCAAGGTCTCTCTGGTACTGTCAAAGATTTGTACAATCTAGTATTCTGACTACTCCCTTTTGCAACTTGACAAACTCTACAACTCTGCACAAATTTCCTTACATCCTTATATATCTAAGGCCAAAAGTAATTTTCACTTACCAAAGCCACCATCTTATCAATTCCAAAATGTCCTGCCAATCCACCACTATGCTTCTCATTTATCAGATTATCTCTCATTGAACTCCTATGTATGCATAATTGGTTTCCTTTGAACAACATCTCCTCCTAAATGAAATAATCCAACCACTTACTTCTATCTATCACAACAGGTTCCTTACATGCTTTCCAATGTTTTGTAAAATCAAGATCTTCCTCATACATGTTCTTCAATTCCTCAAATCCTAACACTTCAACTCTCATCTCTGTCAACAAATTCCTTCTCCTACTCAATGCATCTGCAACTTTGTTTGATTTTCCACTCCTATGCTTCAATACAAAAGTGTAACTCTACATGAACTTTACTCATATCATATGTCTCTTATTCAACTTCCCTTGACTATTCAGATATTTCAAGGCTTGATGATCTATATACAACACAAACTCCTTAGGCAACAAATAATGTCTCCACTTCTTTAAGGCTTGAATTATGGCATAGAACTCCTGATCATAAACTAAATATCTTCTCCTTGCATCATTCAACTTCTCATTGAAATATGCTACAAGTCTACCTTCTTGACTTAACACTGCTCCTATTGCATTTCCACTTGCATCATAATCTACTTGAAATACCTTATTAAAATTTGGTAATGCCAACACAGTTTGCTCTATCACTTTCTACTCCAACAACTCAAAACTTGTATATGTTCTTGATGTCCACTTAAAATATTTTCTATCACCTCTCATTGTCTCTATCATAGGATTACATATTGATCTGAAATTTCTAATGAACTTCCGGTAGAAACTAGCTAATACATGAAATGATCTGACTTCTCCAATACTCTCAGATGTAGGCCATTCAACAATTACACTAACTTTCTTAGGGTCCATCTTCAATCCTTCCATAGAAATTACAAATCCTAAGTATACGAATTCTTCCTTCATGAAACTACACTTCTTGATGTTTATCAACAATTTCTCTTCTCTCAACCTCTACAATACTTGGCTCAAGTGCCACAAATGTTCTTCTTTTGTCTTACTAAAAATTAGAATATCATCCAAATATACAATAACAAAATTACCCGAGTTTCTTCAGAACTCCATTCATCAATCTCATGAAAGTACTCAGTGCATTGGTCAATCCAAAAGGCATCACTAACCACTCATACAATCCTTAATTTGTCTTAAAAGAAGTCTTCCATTCATCTCTTTCTTTGGTTTTGATCTGATGGTATCCACTCTTCAAGTCTATCTTTGTAAAATATTTTGCTCCACTCAAACAATCCATAATATCATCCATCCTATGTAATGGAAATCTATACTTAATTGTGTTCTTGTTTATTTCTCTAGAGTCTGTACACATTCTCTATTCTCCATCCTTCTTCAATGCTATGACTACAGGTACTACACAAGGACTCAAACTTTCTTTGATCAAACCTTTCCTCAACAATTCATGTATTTGCCTATCCAGTTCTTCATTCTCTGCCAGTGTCATTTTATGTGCTGCTTTGTTAAGCAAACTAGCTCCAGGTATAAGATCCATGTGATGACTAATACTCTTGATTTGTGGCAATCCTTCAGGTACATTATCTGATATGATGTCTTCATACTCTATCAACAACTCAGTTATCTCCTCTGGTTGTGATTATTTAGTCTCTTTCTTCAATGTTTCAGGCTTCTTAGGGATCAAAGAATAACACATTCTCATGTCTCAAACCATCCAACAATTTGCTTCCATCAACCAAACAGATTCTAGTGTTCCCACACACCTCACTCTTAGGATCATCTTCCAAAGGAATCAAAGTAATTCTCTTTCCATTTGATGTTATCATGTATGTATTCTTTCTCCCATCATGTATATCTTTTCTATCATACTACCATGGTCTACCCAACAATATATGACATACATCCATAGGCATAATATCACACAATACTTCATCATGATAAGATCTAATATGAAATTTCACCAAACATTGTTCACTCACCAGTACCTTATGATCATCTTGAATCTGTACTATCTAATATGGCTTAGGGTGTTTCAATCTTTCCAAATTTAGCTTAGTCACCATCTCCTCTGAAACTAGATTATCAAAACTACCACTATCAATTACAACTTTACAACATTTACCTCCTGATTTGCATCTAGTTCTAAACAAATGTTTCCTCTACGGTGGTTCCTCATTTGTCTCTACTTGAAATAGTACTCTCCTCATGACAAGTGATACTCCTTAGGTTTACCAACTAAACTAGGTGATCCAACAGATTCTTCTTCCACATAGGTTACTCTTCCATTGTTCTCTATCTTCTTGCTTGTACCCCCCTTGATTACACTCAAATGCCCTATGTCCTTCACCTCCACACTTAAAACAAGTTGCTCTAAATGTTCTTCTATTAGGTCCTCTTCCATCTCTTCTGTATCCTTCACTTTGGTATGAATTAGGGTTTCCTCTATGGTAGAAAGTTTTGTCATCTCTCAGGTATGAACTACTATCTCTATCCTCCTTGAATGTATTATCTTATTTGTTTTGCTCCACATATGACCTTTCTCCATTGAAAAATGTTCTACCTCTCTGAAATTTACCTCCTCTTCCTCTTTGTCTCTACTCATGTTTTTTGTTCATCTTTTAGGGCAAACTGATATGTTTCTTCCAATATTGTCATCCTCACCAGACTCAGTTCTTCTTGAATGTTCAATCTTAGTCCATTGATTTATCTTGCTACTTTATCCTTGCTTGCTTCACCATGTACTATCCTTATGTTCATCTTATGAAATTCTTCGACGTACTCCTTCACAAATTTCTCCTTTTGTCTCAGGTTTTGCAATCTTTTTAATAGTTCTAATTCATAGTCAGCAGGTATAAACTGATTTGTCAATTTTATCACCATTTTATCCCACTTTGTAATCTTTTCTTTTCCTCTTCTATTCCTATCCAACTAAACTTGTTTCCACCAAATAGCAGCACATCGTTTCAACTTTGTCTTTACAAATTTCACCTTCTCTGGATCTTCAATTTCTTCATACTCAAAGTATTCTACTAGGTCATTTATCTAATCAATCAACTCTTCAAGATTCAAATTACTAGTATAGTTCGATACATCAACTCTAGGTCTTTTCCCAATCTTTGAAATAGCTCACAACATCTTGACTTGATCTGATTCTTCTTCTTCATCTCCTAGGGTTACTTCAGTTCGATCAATGGATTCTAATTCTTCATCATCATCACTTTCAACATTAGGTCGAGGTGTAAATCCTCTTCTCTGATCTTCTTTAACAACATATAAGTGAACTTGCATTATTTTCATCATTTCCATCATCTCATCCATTCTTCTAGCTATAGTACCAACAACAGGTATACTCCTAAATGTCATCTCTTCCTAGGATCAAGTGTAACTACCTCAAATTTAGTGATCAGGCTACAAGGTGACAACTGCCTCACAATCGGCAATCGGTTGACAACACAAGTAGTTTATCTTAGATTTGGAAATCTATTCACAGAAAGATCTTATAGAATTCCTTTGCAAACTTTTCTCACTTCACTCCCAAAGGATTCAAACTTCTCTCTGATACCACTTGGTGTAGTCATGGTTAGGAGGGTCCATAAAGTGAACAGTCCAAACCATGAAGCAAGTATAAACACAATGGAAATAACTCAATTATATGATGCAAATGTAGATTCAGTCATTTAGTATAACATAGATCCAAAATACAAAAAGGTCGGCAACATGCAAGCTTACAATTAGGGCTCATAGGCCTGATTCCTCAGTTACATTTTATGCACAAGATACAACTTTGAAGCACCTTCGCAAAGAATTCAAATTATATATCTCTATGTGATTAAATACTTTCGTATGCATCTATTACATGAATATATATCATCTCCAAAACATAAGATTCCTCTACATTGGCCAAGTATTATTACAAACTCTGATGAAAGAGATGTAACGTGTGTACACGGATAGGTCAGACCTAAACAGATGGGAATCCTCTGCAAGTGAATGGAATAGCATGCAGATCTTACGGGAGGTCATCCACAAACCAAAGCTACTTGAATGATGTTCCATTTATCTCCACAAGTCATGAAATGCTCTGTAGGTCTTCTCCTTTAGCTAATTATCTAAGACTATCAAGATGCTCTGCTCTGAGAAAATAGACAATCTTCTAATAGTGATATCTTTCTGGTACCTGGTCCAAATGATCTAAATTTTGGATATGATGTGCATGAAGATGTATAGATGCTAATTCCATCTCTGCAACATATGAAATGAAACTGCGGCAGAATACAAACCAAAATATAGAAACTCCTATTGACTGAATTGACTGTATTGAACTAGAAAATGAAAGTAAACAAATTGAAATGTAAATTTTTTTGGTTGATGCAAGATTTCTCTTGAACTACGGATGGTCCTACATCAAAGAAGAGGAAATTGCAGCAGAGGTTGCTAAGGATGAAGAAGAAAAAGAAGTAACCAGAGAAGAAATTGCAACAGAGGTTGCTGAGGATGATAATGCAGTTGGTGCAGATGATAAGGTTGCAGTGATAGAGAATAATGTTGTAGCAATTGTGATTCCTTTAGAAGATAGGAAGATGGTGATAATAGTGGATGGTGAAGATGAAAATGTTGCAATGAAGGGTGAAGAAGGAAAAGTTGTAGCAGCAAAGGAGGAAGATGTAATGAATGATTTTTCTACATTTTGCAATGTTGGTTTGCAATTTGATGAAATGGTGAGAGTAGAAGAGAATCAGGATGTAGAAAAAGAAGAGATGAATGCAAGGGAGAAGATGGATATACTCCACATAGATTTGTATGCAAATGCTACAATAGATGGCATGAATGAGACATATTGGGAAGAGGTGATTTTTCATTTTTCTAAAATTTTGGATAACAAAGATGATGTCAATTTACCTTCATTTGCAATGGTGAGAGTTGGAATTGACGAGTATGATGAGGTGAAAATAGAGGAGGATATGGAAATCTTTAATTTCCATAAAGTTGATCATATTGACTTGTGTACAAATGAATGGGCGGCAGAATTTGGGTGGAGGTGGTTGAATCATGGTGGGTTGAATCCCATGAGAGGAGGAAGTGGAATGGAGAGCGGTGAGATTAGGAGTGATGAGTGGAGTAGAATTTGGAGGAGGAGTTCAGGCTATAGTGGATATGAGTCCATAAGAGGAAAGAGGAAGGAAGAGCACACTTGGTGGAGGAGGACAACACGTGTCCCAGATAGAAGCTGAAAGAGGCAAAGGAAGAATGTTTCCAATGAACCTAATTCAGTGATGGAGTTCACTATAGGTTGTTTACAACCTAGAAGGATAGTTCTATTATGAAGTCTCAAACCACGCCAATTTTTCCCTAGCAAAATGAGGACCTAACCCCTTTTGTGCTCTGCTGGTCCTTTTGTTGTTTGCTTAGGAGGTATAGGTAAAATGTCAAATCACTAAGGCCAAATTCCAAGTTACTAATTTTACCCTAAAATTGTCATGGATGAGTAGAGAATGAAATTTTAGCTAGGGTTGCCTTTTAAACTTCTTAAAAATTTGTTAAAATGAGCAAGTTATGCCCACTAGACATTTTGGTCAACTGAACATTATTGGTCAACTCTACAATGTCATTTACAAGATGTTCAGGTCATGTTTGATATTCATATTGGGTTGCAAATCCCTTATTAAAAAGACCCAGACCTGAATCCAAATTCAAACATAAATCATCAATTTCCCAATCGGATCAAATATTAGTGCACTCATGAAGTCTGTGTCCAGATCCTGTTGAAACTATCAAATTTATCCTCATAAGCACAATACATTTCTATCGGATAGGATATTTTGACCTAAAAGGACCAAACATTTGTCATGTCCAGTCCTATCCAAAGATCTTGTCCAATATTTACAAGGGACCTCTCGCGTCTTGATTAACTGTTGACTTTTCGACTGCATATACCCAACCTGACATTTTGACCAGACACTTCCATGTCCAGATCTTCAAAATGTATTGTAAAGATTCACATGTTTAAACATCTGATCAATGCAAGTTTGACCATGACCATGATGATGCCATCAGGATAGGTCATCATGATATCCTTTGCTAGACATTAGTTGAAGTCCTACCGGACATTCCGACAGGATATCCTGATATTTATCCGGTCCTATCCACATTAAACCCACATAATTTAACAAGTTGATTTTTGCCATTGGTTTTCAAATCTTAAATATGAATTACCCAACTATCATGTTTGTCCACTCTTGAAGAGTAATTTCCCACCTACTATATCGTAGTATTGAATACATGAACACTTAGTGAATTTTATGAAGAATAAAAGCATAATTTGATCCATTTGGTAATCACAAAGCATTCAAGTATCCTAAGTGAAATTTCATAGAGTTTAAGAGTGATTAGAAGAGATCTTGAGGTGAATGGAGGCAGAATTATAGAACAAGCTCAAATAATAGAACACACCCAAACATAAATGGACATCCATTGTAACTTTCTATAAAGGCAAATTTCCACTTCTACATGTATGTATATGACAAAAAAACTTACTTTGTTGATTAAAGTAGGGTGATTTTCTTTAACCTAGGGTAAAATAAGATGTGTTCATTTATCACCATAAATCATGTTATTACCTACATGTTTTAATCCATAACTATAATTCGCTACAAGATTTAGTTTTCACTAAGGTAGTAAAAAGATTAACTCTTAACCCTAACCCCACATCAGAAAAGTAACTTTTGTGTGTGTAACATGCAAGACATGATGATGAAAAGACAAAAGCAATGGGATGATGAGTTCAAAAACCCAATGGGTCACACACCTGGAGGAGTCAAGAGCAAGTTTGGATATGCTTCTGATACTCATTATGGAAACATCAATGTAGAAGCATTCAAGGCCAAGATTCACACTCAAGATGCAAATTAAATATTGAAGAATATATTTTCTAGTGGCATGTATAATGCATCCAGATTCCCATATGCATGTATGAACTAGAACTGGTTAACTAGTGCGCTTAGAAATATAATTCTCTTAAATGGTAGGTGGGGCACCATGGCTGAACATATTTTGATTTCTTACCTAAGGGCATAGTAGAGACATTCAATCTCCCAAGGAGCAGGGACATCTTCAAGATTAACTTGAATGCATTGACAATGTAGTATAACTTAAACATTGTTGGGTGCCAAAAGATAATGCATAATTCATGGTTGGACCCAACAACCAGACCTAAAGTAGTGTCAAAAATGACACAAACTTTGTATAAGTTCAACTTCAATGAAGAAGTCCAATACATGATCACCTTGCTGAATAGGATGGTCAAGAAGGAAGATGTTAGCTCCCTGAGTTGTGGATGTTTGGTTTGATCAGATTTGTGAAGGATGTTGGGGGAGTTGTACACTAGGAACAATTGATCAGGGACTCAATACATAGTGGTATGGCTGGCTAGACAAAGAAGAAGAGGAGGTTCTTCATGACCTCATACATTGTCTACTCTTATGCCTACAAGTCATAGTTTGATGGCTTGTACACATTAGGCAAGATAGGGAGCAAAGATGGAGAACAACTAGTGTGGCAACACTACCCTTAGTTGGAGTGAAACTAGTCCATTACTAACTTTCAAAGAGTGAACGACTATTTTCAAATGTGGTTGGTCTAGTTAATGGAAGGAGACTGAGCAAAGAGAATATCTAGGGAGGCCCAGGAGATCATCACAGCCCACAGATCCTAGTTTATCCAGTTTCCCACTTTCACCTACATCAGGATGGAAGGATTTGAGGGTCACCCATTAATGTTACCAAGGTACCCTATGGATAAGATACTGTTCCTAGAGATAACCAGGCAAATTATCCCCTCTTTTGAGGCATATGTCTAGAAGAATGGCCAAGGAATAATCAAATTCCCACTGGACATCGGGTGGTATAGATGTGCAAAGTTTAAGGACTCCAAACTGTTCGAGGCTAAGCTACAAATGTTGAACTCACAACCATTCCCACTCTAGTGGATGTTTGATCCATACCACAGTATGGAAACATAGGTGGACAAGAAGTTGCGACATGTCCCTCATCTAGAGGACTTTTGGGCGTATTGCAACAATGAGGAAGATTATGATATTTTATTTTAGGGTTTAACTGCGTAGTTTTTGAGTCAAACACATGACCCATATTTCATGAGTAGTGGTTCACATGAACCCATCTCTCATGTTAATGAATGGTCCACTTAGCACTCATTGCATCTAGGTGATGCTCACAGGGATGAAGCATCAGGACTTCCTGGGAGGTCACCCATCCTAGTACTACTTCGACTCAAGAGCGCTTAACCATGGAGTTTCCCCCAAGATCAAGCCCACTTTTCTTGATACCCCATTTGCAAAACCTTCAGCAAGTGTTGTGCCTTATAAACCATTCATTATAGAGCCCCTTTAGCTCATCAAATGATTTGACATGCTGCGAAAAATACCTCCTACTTATCAATTGATGAGCTAAAGGGGCTCTATAATGAATGGTTTATAAGGCACAACACTTGCTGAAGATTTTGCAAATGGGGTATCAAGAAAAGTGGGCTTGATCTTGGGGGAAACTCCATGGTTAAGCGCTCTTGAGTCGGAGTAGTACTAGGATGGGTGACCTCCCAGGAAGTCCTGATGCTTCACCCCTGTGAGCATCACCTAGATGCAATGAGTGCTAAGTGGACCATTCATTAACATGAGAGATGGGTTCATGTGAACCACTACTCATGAAAAATGGGTCATGTGTTTGACTAAAAAACTACACAGTTAAACCCTAAAATAAAATCTCATAATTTGACATGTTGCGGAAAATACCTCCTACTTATCAATGAGGAAGATGTCTAGAAGAGAGGATATCAAAGATTAACTTTGAATTAGATGAAAACTCTGGGAATTCCAGAGTTTCCACCATAAGTCAAATCTAATGATGGTCTAACATTAGATCCAAACTATGACAATAAATAGGTATACAAGGAGACCTTGCCTCTCCTAGACTGGATAAAACTTAAGGAGACATTAATTGATGTCATAACCAAGAATGTATTGATTACTACCCAAAGGTGGGTCGATGAACAAGTAAATGAGCTTAAGGCCAAAGGAGTGGACCTCAATATGGAAAGAAGAGGAAGAGAAAAGACCGAACTGATGCAGATTACGATGGCTTCCTTGTAGTCACGAGGAGAGTCATGGAGGCAGCATTGGCCAAACATGGCGCATCCAGTTCTGAACCTCCTTTGACTTTAGCCAGTGTAAGTGTGGCCACGATGCCCTCACCTAAAAGAGAGCAACCTATAGGTGCCATTCCATTATCCTATGTAGTCCCACTAGAGTGCCTAGTTGTGGATATCCTGAAGGGATTAGAAATCCCCATAAAGAAGAGGAGAATTCCTAAACCAACTACACATATGAGGGGGGCCATCCTAAAGGATAATGATGAAGAGGCATGGACATTTGGAGCCACCACTACTATGGAGATGATGTTTGCATCTACATCTTCTCAACCTGAGCAACAATTTCCTCAACCCCTAGCATCTCAAACTTAGAATATCTAAGAGATCATACAGGTGAAGAGGGATATGGATGAAGAAATGAAGAAGGATCAAAGATCCAACAACAAGCAAGGGCTGACGATATGCAATTTCCCTTAAGTTAGGTTATAGACTTGACTAATGATGAAGTCGCTAATGATGTGACAAATGATCTAGTCTCCTCTCTATTCACTCCATAGGCATCACAACTAGATGAATCCCAATCAACACATCTATAGGTGGAAGAGATAAAAGTCTTGGAGATGGAATAAATAAAAGGTCCAGAGGTAGAAGTGATATCTGATACAAAGATTTCAAGACCTCAAAGTGTGTTAGCAGACCAAACATAACAAGTCCAAGAGGTGGGCATGACGACAAAAGAAAAGGTAGGTCCATCACAACAAGTTTAGATAGAAGAAGTAAATGTGGACGCTACTCCTCCTAAAGATAAAGAAGAGACTCATCAGGACATCCCCAAGGAAGGTGATGCACAACAAGGTGAAGAATAGGATGAAAACAAATAAGTGCAGCAGACGTTGACATCTGATGAAGGTTTAAAAGACCAAGGGACTAAAGAGGCACCTCCTAAAAAAGAGAATCATAGGACAACCCAATTGGTTGTACCTATGGTGGAAAAGGATAAAGGAGAAATAAATGCAAGTGAGTACCAAATAACTACTATGGACTTAGGGCATGCCATTGCAGAGCATAAGATAGATGAGCTCAAAGGTAGTGCAGAGGCCATTGTAGCATAGATAAGAAAGAATAAGCTAAAGAAACAAGACCTAAAAGGGTGCATTACCTAGCTAGAGACATTCATAAAGGGGCTATTTACCCCTAGAATATCAAAAACTGATGTCGCAACCAACTTGACGTTGGTGACCTAGGGCCAAGTAATGAAGCAGGATGCAAAGAAGAATCAATCTCAGGTCATGGAGAAGTGGTACCATGAGTTCTTGGAGGAAGGGGAGGAGGTCATCTAAACCACTCTAATGAATTGGGACACCCTGACCTTTATAAAAAATAAGCCTGATGTCCTGAAGGTAGCATGTGCTATAGGTCTAGACCAAATTGATTAGGACATTATGAAGCTGAAGGTTATCTAGGCACTGTCAGATAAGATGTTGATACACCATCACATTATGACCATCCAGACCATTCCACACATGTCATCATGGATGAAAAACTTGAAGTTTGAGGAGGAGATTTTGAGAACTTGTCGGTATAAGGCCATAGACATTAGCAACAAAATCCATGATCTCCTCACTGATGAAATGGAGATTTTGGAGGATATAACTGGCTAGATGATAGAAGAAAAGGAAGTATATGAGGAGCAAGCCTCAACGATGACTTTCAAGGCCAAGTATGGCCTAATTTTTGAGGATTCAGTTGGCCACTTCTCCAAAAAATATATAGATGAGTTCATGGACCTATATATGAAGATGAAAGTATATAAGGAGAAGCTAGATGCCAGAACCAATAAATAGAAAAAATTGATAGATCAAATCCAAATTCAAGAGTACGCCAAGGTAAAGGATCAAGCCTTTGATAGGGACGATATTAAGAAGACAATCACCTCCTATGATACATATAAGGCTATGGATTCTAGTCAAATGTTGATGGAAGAAGATAAGGGATCTGATACAGAGTGATGATGCTCATCATAATGTTAAGTATTTTTGGCATGATTAGATGTCTAGTTGGGATATATTTTGGTGAAGTGCAGCAAAGAAGACATCCAAATGATGATTTAGAGGAGCTGCTAGAAAGTGAATGATGAATAAAGATAAAGTGGTAAAAGGGGTGGATATTATATTCTGATGCAGTGAAGAGAGAATATCCTATTAGGCCAATTGTCATCCACAACTGAGTGCCAACTGGTAATCGTGTGCCTTATTTTCTGACCATTGATGTTGAGAGTGAGATTCTAACTGTTGGATATTATAGCTGATTTTGTATCCTTATCTAATAAAAGGCGTTTGAATCATTATAGATAGGGAGATTGAATTGATGAAAATTGCTAAGCATTAAATTAGCACATTTTGTGACTTTTTGGCTTACCTCATGATTTTCTCTCATATTCAGTGAGATTATTTTATATCTTTTGCATATGAATGGATTGAAGAATGGATTACTACCTCATTCTAGACCATAAGTGATCTTTGGATTGATTTCTAGTAATGACTATTGAATTGTTGCATCCATTGGAGTGCATTTGAACCAATTCTTGCTATTATCAATTGTCCTTTGAAGATTTGCATTTGTTATACTGTTATACATAGCTATGGAACACCTGGTGAAGTACAACTAGATTTTAACTTCAACTCATGAATTGTTAGGATATATGTGTGAAATCACTAGAGAATTTAAATCCTTGGGATTTTTTCCTTCTCAACCTTATCTTTTGTCTTTTATTTTCACAATTGTCATAAATATATGCAAATCATGATAAATCTAGAGGAAATAACTAGTAATATCAATAAAATTGATGATTTAAAGAATATCTTTAAGTGAATTTAGATGAATTGTGTAAAGATAAACTAATTAGAACTATTTCATAAGAACTTATTAAAGTTATGTCCAATTCATAGACAATTTTCTCAAAGCTTATTCATTAATTGACAAATTTTACAAGAATCATGTAAGATATGTGTAGATCGTACAAGATAACAACGAGTTTTTTGGGAAGTTGTCTGGATCAAGAAGATCAAGTGCAGTATGTGTATGTCCCCCAAGTAAAACAACCTACAATGAACCCTGAGTGACTACAAGCGAGGTTAAGACCTAACTAATGGAGCCTTGGGATTATAAATTCATCCTAAATTTATCATTTATTTCAAGAGAGATAGGTTTTGGAAGTAGAATTTCTATATGTGTGTGATAGTGAGTAACATCATCATCAACAAAAGTGGCACTAGAAGGAGGGCCACACTTTATAATTTGTGTTTATTCTCCTTGGAGATCTTCTTGACGCTTTGCATCTTGAACAATTTACATTAAATATCCTTAGTATTATACTATTTGGACAAGACTTTGCAAAGATCCTATCCTAAACTTTAAAGTTCTCACTGATTTCATGAGCTGGCTCATTGACCTATCACAAGGTCTAGATCTAGTGGTCCCTTGACTGAATTTCCTAATGCAAGGCAAAGAACTTGCTTAGTTAGTGCACAAGCAAGGAATCATGTCTGTACTATTTTGGTAGCTTAGATACAAGTCCCGATGGCTTTCTTTAACGTTGAATCTCCCATTAGTTTTACTACATATAATGACATGCCAAAGAATCTAGACAAGTTGTGTCCTAAGTATTATTTCCATGAGGATTATGAAGATCACCTTAGAAATTTTAAGGAATATTTCTTTAGAGCAAGGATTCAGCATGAGGATGTTGTATTCCAGTTATTCACGTACACTCTTAGAGAAGAAGCTTACAGCTGGTACATCAATTTACCACAACAATCAATTACATCTTGGAAACTAATGGAATGAGCTTTCAAAGTTAGATTTAGAGTTCCTATTGATGTAAAAATGATGTATCATCAGTTTGTTGAAATTAAAAGAGCTAAGGGTGAATTCATAACAACCTTCAACGATTGATTTCAAAAGGCCTACTCAAGGTTGACAACTTATAATATCACTAAACCTGCAGTCTTGTTGGGTACTATTCAGCACTAGATCCTTTGACTGTAATGTTCATGAGGAGGATAGATCCTGCCATAGCAAATTTGTCCAATGCTTATGCAAAGGCTGTAAAAGTAAACACTAAGGTGAAGTAGGTAGGATATGGTCCACTACAAAGCATGGGAAATCCTGTGGTTCCCTACCAGATGCAACAGATAAATGGAGCTTTGACAAATCACAATCCCCTGATGAATCCCTTACTAGTGTCGCTGATTAGTGTGTTCCAAACACACGGAAACAATCAACTAGTCTTACATCCCAGACCTACTTTTACTAAGGTCTGACCAAATGGAAATGGTAATTATTTCTTCCTTCTTTCTTAGGACAATGTAGTAGCTCAAGTCCAGGAAGAGAATAAAGATATAAGAGAAATCACTACTTGATTGAAGAGACTGACAACTGAGGTAACACAATTGAGGAATTATAACTTCTATGCTCAGAATAACAACCAAAATCAATAAAATAGGAGTTACAATGTACCTAGACCTCCAAGAGTCTAGAAAACAAGGCCAAATAATGGAAGTGTTCCATCACCTTTGGATAATCTAGTTCCTATAGAGTTGAAATAGACAACCAAAGTCAACATAGCTCAAGTTGTACTAAAAAATTGGTGTATGATACATAACATAAGTGCACATGCTGAATTGGATTGTCCACAATTCATAATTGTTGCAAGTATCTTCTAAGTAGAGGTACATAACACAGAAAGAGAATCAAATGTTCTAGAAGGAAATGAGATTGTTCCTCTTGGATATGAATCAATGATGATGCTTGAGAGCTGCATGTTTCCAGAAGAAATAATGAACACAATTCACTCTTATATATGAAAAGTCAGCTTTAATGCTGGAAGCTTACACTTTCCCTTTCGAAGGTGATAATGAACTAGAACAAGAAGTAGATGAAATCCATACCTTTCAACAATTTCAAAGAGGTCACAACTATAATTTGAGGAACAACAATACCGACCCTCAGGACCTCTGACAAGTTCCATTCCACTGAATAACCTCAACACACCTCCAAATGTGTCATCAAAAAACAATCCTTCACTTCCAAGGGTGAGTCAACAACATACCACCTCATTGTTAGCTACAATTAGAGGTATGTTTGAATTATCTAAATCAGATAAGTTAGTTAGTTACTTAGCTAAAGAGATCAAGAAGATGAATAAGTTTGTCATTATCTAAATTGCTCAAAACATCTGTCATCAAAAGAGCCTTCCTCAAATCCTTAGAAGAACCCACACTAAAGGAAAGTGCTCCTAGTAATGTCTAGACTAAGGAACCTCACAACAAAGACATTCTCCCTAGACCAAAAGATAAAGGTCAAGTGCATACTACTGATGTACAGATCATGGTTTACAAAGAGAAAACAAAGTCCCCTCTATTTCTCCTGACCTTGAGGATTTTTGGTAAGAACATGCATAATTGTCTAGTAGACTCTAGAGCGTTTACTAATGTCATTCCCTTGTTAGTCTATCAAATTTTAGGCCTCTCTCCTACTAAGTCCTTAAAAAAAGTTACTCAACTAGATAAGTCTAAGGCCAATGTCATATGCAAGTTAACGCATATTCACATGTAATTAGCCTCTGATCCTAAAGTCCAAAATTTCATTGATATCTAGGTAGTTGATATACCAGACACATATGGCATGTTACTAAGAAGAGAATGGTCAAAAACATTGAATGGATACATGGAAACATACTTTTCTCACATGTGGTTACCATGGAGTGGAATCCCTAATCAAATCCGCATAGGAGTTGAACCCAAAATGAAACACGTTGATGCAAGAGCATCCCTGGTTCAAGAGCAATCTTACATCAACCAAAAACATTTGCATTTTAGGTTGTTTCTTTTCATTTTCCTATTCAGTCCAGTCAGTTTAGTCAATAGCAATTTCTATATTTTGGTCTGCATTCAACTGCAGTTACATTTTAGATCTTGCAGAGCGAGACTTATCATCTAGATTCATTCACCTACATCATATCCAATTTTTAGAGCATTTGGCTCAAGTACCAGAAAGTTATTGCTATCAGAAGATCAACTGTTTTCTCAGAGAAGAGCATTCTAACAATTTAGACAATCAGCTAAAGAAGAAGACTTGTAGAGCATTTCCTGATTTGCAGAGCCTAATGACATATCATTCAATGATCTATGGTTTGTCTCGAGATTTACACATCATTCCATTCATTTGCATAGGAACTCTATTCAATTAGGTCTGACCTATCCATGTACACATGTTACAACTCTTCATTGGAGTTTGTGATCTTCCTTGGCCGACGTAGAGGAATATTTGGTTCTAGAGATGAGATATATTATTGTAATAGATGCCTAGGAAAGTAGTTATGATCATTACCATAAGTTCATAGTTTTAATTCTTGCAAAGGAGCTTCAAAGATATATCTTGTGTATATTCTGATATTTTGTAATCAAGCTTGTGAGCCCTAATTGCAAACCTGCATGTTGCCTGCCAATTTGTATTTGAATTCTATGATATAATGAATGACTGAATCTGCATTTGCTTCATATCTTTGATTTATTTCCTTTGTGTTTCCTCTATTTGCATGACCTAGATAGTTATCTTTGAGGACCCTCCTAACCATGACTATACCACACATGATCACAGAATATCATCAGAATAATGAAGTGTTTGCTATAGAAGTAGAACTAGGGGTATACCATGTCAAAACTCTAGAGCTTTGAGTGGAAGAGATACTAATGTGTAATAAAAAATGAGACGATATTGTAAGTTAGGTTACACTAGGTACTAACATTCTAATTGAATTTGACTATGATTCATCAGATGAAGAAAACAGTCACCTACATGATTTCAAAAGAAATATCTCCAAAGAAGCACTAAAGTGTGAGTGACATGGAATTCCCCTAAAAGAAATACTAATGGAGGATTGGTGTAGACTACATCATGCTTCACATTCTAAAATCACATGTGCATTATGTCTGATTGCGGTTGACAAGGATGAAGGCACTCATGAAAAGAGTAAAAGTTAAAGTGCAACCAGATGTCATCCAACAACCATGTAATAAGACTCTGCTAGATAAACGAGATATAGAAGTACAACCAGACATTTGTATCAAACCAGATGGTGAATTGGATGAGAGTTTAGGTACAATAAGTACTCCAAATAGAACAAAAGAAGAGCAACTAAGTCAGACCAAACTAGATACGGTTAATAAACATAGTATTTCAAGGCATACCAAAAGGAAGAAAGATTCTGAAAAGGACATGAAAGATGATCGTCCATGGATTTTGAAGTTCGTTGAATCTAAGTCCAAACAAGGAGTTGGAGTTGGGATTGATCTGGTAAGTCTACAGGTATGTCATTCCTAGCAGCATATAGACTGCAATTCCACTGCACAAATAATGTTGCACAGTATGAAGCTTTAATCCATGGATTACTCCTAGCATTAAAGAAGAAAGTAAAGATACTTCATGTGTTTGGAGATTTAGAGCTGATCATTAAATAGGTCTCGAAGCAATACACATGCAATTACAAGAGATTATCAAGCTATAGACATTGGGTATGGGACCTAATCAAAGGTTTCGACACCTTCAATATCACTCATGTCCCAAAACAATTTAATCATCAAGTAGACGCTTTAGCTACAATGTCTAGCACATTAGAGAAAATAGCTATATCAGGACTAAAGAGAATCTCCATGGACTTAGTATCCACTCCTTCTATACTAGATAACATCACTAACTTTTAAGTTTTTGATGATGACAAGCATATCCTAGATTTTATCACCAATTATGATGTTTTTGAAGCTTAAATGATTGATGAGCAATACCGAGAAGATTTGGAGTGGGATCAAGAATCCATCATTAACCTGCAAGACAATAAAATTCCCAAAGGGATGATTAAGCTAGAAATATTGTCTGATCTAGATAAAATGAAAAAAACAAAAAGACATCCCCAAGACGGATGGAGGCAATTATGAGCCCATCAATTTAAATGAAGTTCCAAAGCCTAGGAAGGTCCTGATAGGAAAGGTATGTACTCCAAAGGAAAGAGAAGGTATCACTCAAGCCATAAAGGATTACCTGCATGTGATAGCCTAGTCATATGATGAGCTGAAGACATATGATACATCAATCATCACAAATACCATTCCATTGAAACTTGATGTAAATCCATTCAAGAAAAAATAGATGCCAATCAATGCATTACTGGAACCTTTGATCTTTGAGCAAGTCAATACATTATTGGCCGCATGCATAATCTTCCTTGTTAGGCATTCAACATGGGTCACGAATTTAGTGCCCTCAAGGAAGAAAATAGAGACATCTAGTTATGTGTAGATTTTCAAAATTTGAATAAAGCATCTGAAAAAGATAATTATCCTCTGCCTTCATTGGATGAAGTGCTATAGATGGTAAATGAAGCCCAGATGATGCCATTTTTAGATGGATTTTCTAGATATAACCAAGTCATGGTCAAAAAAATAGATAGATTAAAGATGACTTTCACCACAAAGTGGGGAATTCTTACCTACAAAAGGATGCCATTCAACTTAATTAACACTAGTGTGATGTTTCAATGTGCCATGGATATCACCTTTAGAGGTTTGGTTGGCAAATGTATCATCATCTACATGGATTACCTGATAGGTTTTTTCTAAAAATAGGGAAGATCATGTCACAGAGTTGAAAAAGGTGTTGTAAAGATGTGAACAATATGGCATCTCTCTCAACCTGAAGAAGTGTATCTTCGGGGTCACAATCCAAAAGTTATTAGGACATGTCATATCAGAGAATGGAATATCCATTGATCTTGACCAAGTCAACACTATCATGAAACTCCAATTGCCTAGGAGTAAGAAAGAATTAAAGTCATATTTTGGCAAAATTAACTTCGTCAGGAAGTTCATAACTGGTTTTACTGAGATAGTGAGATCACTTAACGCAATGTTGAAGAAAGATGCTAAGATAGAGTGGAAATCCAAACCTAAGGTTGCACTTGAGGATATCAAGAGGGCCATTGCTAATGCCCCTATCTTGAACAATCCTGATTATACTAGATCATTTTACATCTATTCATTCGCATCTGATCATACCTGTGATGCGGTATTGACATGAAGTGATCCAAAGGAGGAAAAGCCTGTTGCATTCATGAGAAGCCCATTCAAAGATGCAAAGTTGAAGTACTTAGATGTTGAGATAAAAGCTCTAGCATTGGTCAGAGTGGTCAAGAAGTTTAGACATTACCTAGTGAGAAGTCAGGTAATCACAGTAGTGCCTAATTTAGCAATCAAAATGTTGTTGATGCAAAATGAACTAGGAGAGCATAGAGATAAATGGATAAGTATCCTATAGGAGTATGATATGGATATCACTTTGATGAAATTGGTACGGG
Source organism: Cunninghamia lanceolata (assembly GCA_027924645.1). NCBI lineage: Eukaryota > Viridiplantae > Streptophyta > Pinopsida > Cupressales > Cupressaceae > Cunninghamia > Cunninghamia lanceolata. The sequence goes on along the minus strand of BSBN01000508.1, from coordinate 10,319,936 downwards.
GATAAGCCTTGATGCAGATGATTGCAGAGATAGAGCCTAGCTTGATATGTCAGCAATATGAAGTCAATTCCTTCGAACAAGTTGGCTAGTATGTAGATATCACCCATTATTTGATCACAGACAGATGTCCATCACATTTGAAGGCATCACAAAAAAGAGTCTTGAGGTTCAAATCTCAAGGGTACATGATAAAAGGAGTCCTTTTCAAAAAAACTATGAAGGCATATACTTGAGATGCTTAAACCAAGGGGAAGTAGATAAAATCATGCATTAATTACATGATAAATTTGGAACAGCTCATGGGTTACATCTAGCCACTATGCACTGAATCCTAAGAGTTGGATATTACTGGCCAACCATATTCAAAGATACAACACAACATATAAAACATTGCCATACATGTCAAGTTGCAACAAACAAAGAGCGATATGTAGCCCAACTATTACAACCAGTAATGGAAGTGCGTCCATTCGCACAATAGGGACTGGGCTTCATTGGGATGATTAATCCTCTATCATCAGCTAGACATAGGTATGTCCTAACCATTACCAATTATATTACTAGATGGATTGAAGCAATGTGCAACAAGATGTGCACAATTGATGTCATAATCAAGTTCCTAGAAGAGAACATCATCACCAGATTTGGTGTCCCTTATGTCCTGGTATGTGATAATGGCCCTACTTTTGCTTCGTTAAAATTTTCTAATTGGGCATTTGATATGGCATTACTTTAAAACTCTCATCCAATTATTATCCTCAAGGAAATGGTTTAGTCGAATTCACCAATAAGAACTTGTTGGATATCATTAAGAAATTTTTAGAGAAAAATCCCAAGGAATGGAACACATTGCTGAAATATGCTTTATGGGTAGATAGGACAAGAGTGAAGTTAGCTCTAGGAAATTCACCTTATCAGTTAGTTTATAGAATTGATCCTATCCTACCTATAAACTTAAAGATTCCCACTTGGAAATTTTCTCAAGAGTACCTAGGTCTAGAAGATAAAAGGGAAGTAAGGTTACTAGTGCTCCTACACCTAGAGGAAAAGAGAAACAAAGCCATAGATCATTTCGCTAAACATCAGGTTATCGTCAAATGCTGGTTTGACAAATGATCCAAGATCAAGACATTTAGAATATCATATCTCATCTTGTCATGGGATAAGGCTCATGAAAAGAAAGAAGACCATGGGAAATTTGATAAACTATAGACTAGTCTTTTCTAGATCACTGAAATCTTGGGTGACAGTACTTACATAATGAAAACATTAATGGCTGATGATGTTCCATTGCCTGTTAATGGATAGTTCCTAAAACACTACTTTCAAGCCTAGTCATCTAGAGAAGGAGAACTGAAATGCCTATATATGTAAATATCCTTGTATAGTTGCTTTGCTTGTTTTCTCTTGTTTTTTCTTCTTGTTTGTTGAGTCTTTATTTTGGTTAGGTGTAATAAGGAGCAAACTGTAACCTTAGAAAACAATACAATTTCTTGAATTTAGGAAAGATGTCTAAATTCCTACATAAGTTGTAATTTCTATATGCATGTAGCCAGTCCATTTTGTTTCTAGAAATAATATTCACCAATAGTAATATGGATCATCCAAAGAATCACACAAAAAAATACATTTAAAATTCCTTGAATCAATTAGGAGTAGTAGTTGTTTGCATTAAGTGAAAAATCTAAAGGTTTTCCTTTTCTACCACTGTAATTCTCAACCTAATAGCAGGTATCATAACCTTGCAAATGAGATGAAAAGATATATCAAAAGAAAATACAAGAAAACAAAATATTAAAAATCAAAAGAGAAAAGAGATTCATTCTCTAGGTCATCTAAGTAACTCTATCGGGGCTATGGATGTCTGACTAGAAATAGAGTAATATTTGAGAGAATTATAGAGATAACCTTGCCAAGGCTATGGACACTTGATTGGTAGCAAGGCTCTATCTAGGTTTGGTTGAAAAGGTTAAATCAAACTATGTTGTTTAATGCAAATACCCACTAACTCCTGCCATTCAAAAGGAAGGAAATGAATCAATTGCACACACTTGAATTCCTTCTGAAGCCTAGTTATACTGATGAATACAATTCCTTTAACTAAACTAAAATGGTCATGTCTAATGGAAGTCAAAGATTCTATGTCTAAATTTACCCCTCTCTCTTAAATTGTTTGAAATTTAATTGTTTTCTTGGTTGTAAGTTGTGTAGTCTCACAACACACCCCATTTTGCCCTGGAAAAATGAGGACCCAACCCATTTTTTGCTTTGTTGTGTTAGAAATGATAGCAACACTACTTCAATGGAAATATGATTCAAGATAAATTTCAGCAATCTTAAGTGTGCATTAACAATAGAGATTTTAACAAAACATAAAACCCACTATAGAAAAGATGTCAAACATGAACTCAACACAATGACACAGTGTTTATGTGAAAAAATCCCTTGTGGGTAAAAAAATCCACTAGGAAAGAGGCACACATTTGTATTAATCTATAAAAGATCTATACAATACATCAACTACACAACTCTCTCCACAAGTCTTTAATCTGACAACATTTCGGCAGCACCTAAGTATCTAAAATTTGTATTGCAGCAACAAATACATGGAAAATACTTATAGAAATATTTTCCACTCCATTCTAGGCATTCACCTTCTCTCTCCTAAGATTCTCAAACCTGTAAACATTAATTACCATCTTACAAGCATCTTACACTTCTCCAAAAATAGCCATGCAAAGGTTGGGGGCCTAAGACTAAATCTGGCCTCTTACAACATCTTATGATGCATCATAACCATCATAGATTCTACAAAAGAGTATCTTTCCAAGACAGGAACCTTGGGGTAAATATAGCAAATATACAACTAACATATCCATCATATGCGTCATAGAATCTCAGAATCTTATGACAACTTGCAGCTGTCATAGATTCACTTACCAAACATTATGATAGTTTTTAGACATGCCAAAAATAGTACATTCTCCAAGGGAGCACGCCTACCCTCATTTACTTTGAGTTTTTACATTTTCCAATAGTAAAATTCACTCCGTAATTACCTCCGGTTACTTTGAAATTACCCCTACTAGTGAAAACTAGTACATCTCCTCATGGATAATTACAAATTACATTAATAAATGGAATAAATACAATATTGGGATTTACAAGGTTAATGGTACCTTATCCCAACATTCTCCCACTTGACATTATACATTGTAAATCAACCCAAAGGAAATCAAATGAAAAATAATTAGGAACTAGAAACAAGGACCATGGCCTCTCTACACCATACGAACTTCTCTGTGCTCACAGGCTTGGTCAATGAACCTACAACATTCTCTTGATTGTCTATCTTCTCTAGCTCAATCTCTCCATTTACAACCAACTCTCGAACAAAGTGATACTGAACATCAACATGGTTAGTCCGAGCATGGTACATTGGATTCTTGGCCAAATAGATAGCACTCTGTCTATCACAACCAATCTGAATGATCTTGCAATCAAAACCAATACCTGTACACAGTCTTCTCAACCAAACTACCTCATTAGAGACATGAGTAGCATCCATATACTCTACTTTTGTGGTGGACAAAGAAACTATGGGCTACCTCTTACTCATCCAACTCACTGTACTTCCAAATAGAGTAAACACATAGCCATTCATGGACCTTCGACTATCCAAGTCACATGCCCAATCTGCATCAATGAAACCCTGTATGTCCAAAGATTTATTAGCACTATTAGTACTAGAATAAACCAAACAATAATCAGAGTATCTGCAAGGTATTTAAACACCCTCTTCGCATAATTCCAATGCTATCTACTAGGGTTAGACATAAATCTGCTCAAAACTCCCACTACTTGGGCAATATCTGGTCTAGTGCAAACCATTGCATACATCAAACTCCCTATAACACTAGCATATGGCACATTAGACATATCCTCAAGATCATCCTTAGTCTTTGGACACATATCTAAGGAAAGCTTAGTACCAATGGGTAAAGGAACTTTACATGGGTTATAGTCTTGCAAACTAAACCTCTGCAAAATAGTATTCACATACTTACTTTGTGAGAACCAAAGGTTTATGTTAACTTTGTCCCTCCTGATCTCCATTCCCAAAATATACCTTGTAGTACCAAGATCCTTCATCTCAAATGCACTTGAAAGTTGGGCTTTAAGCTCACTAATCATACCCTTAGTATTGCTGAAAAACATGTCATCAACATACAAAGAAATAACCAGTATAGAATCATCAACACAATAAATGTAAACACAATGATACTCCTCACTTCTAACAAAACCCAATTTTAAAACAAATGAGTCAAAATTTTGATACCACATTATGGGGGACTGTTTCAGACCATAAAGAGACCTTTTTAACCTGCAAACCCATTTTTCTTTCCCTTTTACCTCAAAACCTATAGGTTGTTGCATATAAATTTCTTCCTCAAGATCTCCATGTAAGAACGCAGTCTTAACATCCATTTTCTCATTCTCCCAATCATAAGTTGTAGCAATGGATAAGAGAATTCTGATAGAAATCAATTTACCAACAGGAGAGAATATCTCACCAAAATCAACTCCCTCTCTCTGGGAGTAGCCCTTGGTTACCAGTCTAGCCTTCTACTTCTCTAATGAACCGTTTGCTCCAAACTTCTTCTTGAAGACCCACTTACAACCTATGGCCTTTCTTCCTTTGGAAAAACAAACAAGATCACAGGTGTTACAAGAGTCTAAACCCATCTCCTCATGCATGGCTAATTGCCAAGACTCACTATCATCTACAGAAATAGTTGCCCTGTAGGATCTAGGTTCATTGTTAGTACTCAATAAAGCATATACACAATGGAAATCTAGTGGGCTATACCTGTCAACTAGATTCTGGTGTCTTGAGGATCTCCTCAAGGGTGGAGTAAGAGACTCTATTCATTCTTCTGCATGATCATCTGCACCAACTTCTTCTGTCACAACATATTCATCTTCTTCAGAACTACTCGAATCTTCTTCTTCTTCTTCACCCCCCAATCCATCATTCTGTTCTTCTTGAGGTGCATCTTGATGCTCCAAATCAAAGTGCACCTTCTTTACATTTTCTTCTTTTTCTTTTGGCTAGTTAGGTTTAGAAATAGCTCTAAGTTCCCTGAAAATAACATCTCTAGAAAAGATAATCTTGTGGGTTAGTGGATTCCAAAGCTTATAACCTTTGACATTATCACCATATCTAATGAATGTACACTTTTCAGCCTTTGAATCCAACTTAGATTGCTTTTCCTTAGGCACATGAACAAAAGTCTTACAGCCAAAAACCCTTAAATGTGAAATAGAAGGTTTCTTACCTGTCCACACTTCATAAGGTGTCGAATCAAGAGCCTTACAAGGAGATCTATTTATCAAGTAGCAAGCAGTACACATAGCCTCTTCCCAAAAGAATTTATCCAACTGTGCATCACTAAGCATACTTCTATCCCTTTCCATAATTGTTTGATTCATCATTTCTACAACACCATTCTGTTGTGGTGTATATAGAGTTGTCTTTTGTCTGATTATACCTTCATGCTTGCAAACTCATCAAATTCCTTAGAGAAATATTCCCCTCCATTATCAGATCTTAATATTTTTATCGTTAAACCTAATTGGTTCCCTACTAATACTTTGAATTCCTTAAACTTAGTGAAAACTTTAGATTTATGTTTCATAAAATAGATCCATGTAAATTTGGATACATCATCAATGAAGGTGACAAAATAACGATATTTTCCAATAGATTCATTATCCACAGGCCCAAACACATCTATATGAATAATTTCTAATTTCTCTTTTGCTCTATTGCTTCCTAAAGGAAATAATTTTCTATTTTGTTTACCAAACACGCAATGCTCACAGAAATCAAAGTGTTCATCAGAATAAGAGAAACTGTCCAACAATTCTTTATTCTTAATAGTTTTCAATACATTATTACTTGTGATGTAGAGGGATAATCTGCCTTTCAAATCTAATCACAAACACACATAGAACACTATGCAAGAGGGCAACAAAGTAATTTGAAACACATAAAATGGAAGAGAAGTCTATAATATGTATTATATTGAAAATCTGAAAATGAGATACATAAACATTGAGCTCATATGCTCTCATACAACATGGGCTTCAAACATACAAAAATCTACAACTCAACATTCCAACCTCATTCCAGCAACATTTGGATATGCAAACATATCTTCTCCAAAAGCCTCCTTCCCAAAATGAACAAGCCTCAATATGTAGAAATTGCCTGAGAAGAAACCACTATTGGTTTCTCAAAACAACCTCCACAAATCCACAAGAAAACTTGTCACTTCCAACTTGTCATCGCTCCCTCAATTTTTGGGATCTAAAATAGTTTCTAGGTTTCATGCACCTTCTTTCCATATTTCTAGAACATTTTAAATTTTGTAATTTCAATAAGAAATGAGAAAGTTATGCCCATTTTACCGAGGCTAGGTTTCATAATAACGACCCAGACATGCAACAACATGCAAAGCTTCTGGCCCCACCTCTTGGAAATCAATTCCAAGATTCTTGGCAGCCTCACTTATGACAAAATCAGTCAAATCCCACCAAAATTAAATTTACAATTGCACCCAAGGGAAATTACATTTGTTACAAATTAAAATATTATTTCCCAAGCCCATAAACCTTATTGAAAACAAACCAAATTAAAATAATAATATTTTTAGTGATGCAAAATTGCCATTGACCGTGGATGCTCCTGCATCAGACACCCAGGGTAAGAAGTTTGTGAGCATACACTCACAAATATATTCACAAGAAATTTCTATCTCTTTTTTTTCTCTTTTTCTAGCATCTATCTGGAATACTTCCCATACCCCACCAACTCTGCTTTGCACTCCTCTTTCTCAACATGGAATCACTGTAACTTGACCTCCTCCACCAACATGCATCTATACTATCATCTACAACATCACACAAATTTTTCCTTGCATACAAATCAACACTAACAACATCCAACTGTACTATCTCTTCTGCATTCACTAACTGTTCTTCTACACTCACATGCAAATCATCCTTCACAAATTCAAATGAATACAATTTTACCTCTTTCACCTATTCCTCTATTGGTATTGCTACAACATGTATCTGATGCAATCTTTTTATCTTCATACACTCTACTCTCATCTTCATCATAAAAATAAAACATATTATGTATTACCTCTTTCTCTACAACCTTTTCATCACCATTGTCTACTGCTCCATCTTCTTCATGCTCATTCTCTACTACTGTAACCTCATGATCTACAACTACAACCTTCTTCTCATCCTCAACCATGTCTACTTTGTCTTCTTCATTGCTTGATGTCAAAACAATCATAGGTATACTCACCATTTCATTTTTTAGCTCTTCTATTGCTGTTGTCCTTGCTTGTCTCATTCTTCTTGGAATAATCTTTCTAATGGGCCATGTAACCTTCCTCTTCACTGATAAATGTCAAATTTGTAACTACTAAACTATTCTTTCCATATCTTTTTCCATCTCTTCCAGAACTTGCCTCAGTTATCTTATCTCTTTCTCAACCTCTATTTGTCTCATCTTTTCCTCTTTCCTCTTCCTCTCTTTTTCTTCTTGCTTCTTGTTTTGTGAAACCCCAGCCTGCAAGTACCTCTTCAACAAATCCATCTTCTCTTCAAGCAAGTCCCTTTAACCTTGCTTCTTCTTGTCTTTGCCTCACCTAGGTCTCTTCTCATTTCCTCTACCTTGTCTTTTGGCAACCAGGTTTTCTGTTCAACCTGCACAAACAAAAACCCGCAAGCACCAAACTCTCTTTTGCCTAGACTTTCTGAGCTCTGATACGAATTGATGTAGAGGAGGAAACTTCCACATTCAAATCTGATCACAAACACACATAGAACACTATGCAAGAGGGCAAAAAAGTAATTTGAAACACATAAAATGGAAGAGAAATCTACAATATGTATTATATTAAAAATTTGAAAATGAGATATATAAACATTGAGCTCATATGCTCTCATACAACATGGGCTTCAAACATACAAAAAATCTACAACTCAACACTCTAGCTTCATTCCAGCAGCATCTAGATATTCAAACACATCTTCTCCAAAAGCCCCCTTCCCAAAATGAACAAGCCTCAATATGTAGAAATTCCCTAAGAAGAAACCACTATTAGTTTCTCAAAACAACCTCCACAAATCCACAAGAAAACCCGTCACTTCCAACCTGTCATCGCTCCCTCAATTTTTAGGATTTTCTAAAATAGTTTCTGGGTTTCAGTTACTTCTTTCCATTTTTCTAGAACATTTTAAATTTTTTTCAATTTTAATAAGAAATGAGAAAGTTATTCCCATTTTACTGAGATTTGGTTTCATAATAATGACCCAGACATGCAACATGCAAAGATTCTGGCCCCACCTCTTGGAAATCAATTCCAAGATTCTTGGTAGCCCCACTTATGACAAAATCAGTTAAATCCCACCAAAATTACATTTACAATTGCACCCAAGGGAAATTACATTTGTTGCAAATTAAAATATTATTTCCCAATCCCATAAACCTTATTGAAAACAAACCAAATTAAAATAATAATATTTTTAGTGATGCAAGATTGCTATTGACTGTGTACTCTCCTGCATCAACTTGTGTGGCCCAATATATGGTGCCACAACATACAAGTGTTTTTAGAAGCCTTAGAAACATAAGAGGCATTACAAACTGTAGTGGCTTCAAGCTTAAACAAGTTCCTGAATCTCTTCCCTTTCGCTACCACCAAGTTCCCTCTCACTAATCTGTAGCCATGCTTGTCAAATGTCACATGCATTCCCAAATCATTCAACTTTGAAACTAAAATCAGATTTCTATTTAATCCAAGAACATGCAAAACACTAGGGAGGGTTTTAATCCTCCCATCACTAAAACACAACAATACCTTTCCTTTCCCGACAACCGGATATGAAGAGTTATTACCAAGGTAGATATTACCTCCATCATGTTCTTCATATGTGGAGAACCATTCCTTATGTGGGGTCATATGAAATAAGCATCCTGAGTCAACTGACCAGTTTTCATTAGAAACAACATTGCATGCAGAAAGTAAAACATCTTCACCTACATTCAAAGACTTATCTGAAGCACTCTCCCACTGTTTCTTGGGATTCCTGCACTCCTTCACATGTCCCCTTTTACCGCAATTCCAACACTTAACTCTGTTCTTTTTACCAAGAGTTTTAGACTGGCCCTTGGACTTGTCCTTAGCCCCTTTCTAATCTCCTTTAGGTCCTCTTTCCTTAGACCTTCCCCTGACATTGAGAGCATCCCTTGAACTATTTGAACTCTTCTTCCTCAATTCCTATAATAGTAGCACTAAAACAAGAACATCCAACTTCAGATCCACAAGGTTAGTAGTGATAGCAAGGATAACATTCTCCCAAGACTCAGGTAAAGAACAAAGAAGTAAGATATATTTATCTTCCTCACTAACCTCAACATCTATTGAATCAAGCTCACTCAATAACAAATTAAAAGAATTTAAATGCTCTGCAACTGATTCACCTTCTCATATTTTCATAGAAAATATTTTTTTTAAATAAAGTTTATTTACCATACTCTTGGCTTGGTAGATCTCACTCAACTGATTCCACAACTTGTGTGTGGTCTCGGGTAAGTGCAAAATGTTGGGGGGCTAAAAAGTGGCCAAAATTTTTTCAAAAAAAATTAATACATAACGTGAGCATGTTATAACGCACTCACGTTATAACACACTCACGTTATTATTTCTTAATGACAAGCCTAAGGCTCAGCAAAACCAAACTATAACGCGCTCGCATTATAACGCGAGTGTGTTATGACTAATTATATATATATATATATAAAGCATTTATGCTCATTTCATTTCTTTATTTTCCTCTACACCCGCGACCTGCAAACCCTAAGAAGCATGCTCACATTTTTGAAGACTCAATTCAACACCAAATTTTTTTGATTCATCGCCAAAATGTCACCATGACATCAAGAAGGCCAAAGGAGTGAGTTTTATTTGTTTGAATTTGTTTCTAAATAGGTAGGTTTGAGTTGACTTTTGATGTAAATTTCCTTAATTGTTAGGAAATGTTAATGCACCTCCTCCTCCTCAAAATCCACAAAATCTTGAAGAGGAAATACCTGCCAAAGAACAACCCGAACAACAAACTCCTCCATCCATTCCTCGACATGCCCCTAGAACACAAGAAAATCTAATGGGGCAAATTGAAAACAATAAAAAATAAATTGAAGACATAATTGCAAGGTTGAAAGATTCTTCAACTTCAACCTTGCATAGGTCCACGCTTGTTCAATCTCTTGAATCTATGTTATCAAATGTAGATTCAATTAACAAGCAAATATCTAGTTGGTTAGATAAGAGGAGAGAGTTTAGAGAGTATTATGTAGACAAGCTATCATATGAAGATGTGAAAAAGTTACAAATTACAAAATTAGACTTGTGTTTCATTTTCACATACCCACAAACAAATCAACCTCCACCCATTACATGCAAGAGGTTCCTTATCTATTGGTGCAACAACCAAGTGATAAGAGACAATTTTGGGCAGAGGTAGTGGATGGTTTTTGACCATCCTCCATGCAATAATAATGAGGTCTTGCAATACTTTTTGAGGAAACTCTACTGTGAGTTTGTCCTTAATAAAATGCCAAACTATTTTGATATGCGGGACTTCCAGGGTAGAGGTGGTGGGTCAGCACAAGATAGACCTGGGGCACGTGTTGACCCACAACGGCCAGTGAGATGAGTAATCAATAGACCAATCCATGAGCATGTTTCTATCCCTTCCATTATGAAGGAGAGTGTTGAGGTCGATACACTTCAATCCATTAGTGCCTTGACCTAGAGCATCTTAGAGCATGCTAGTCCTGCAGCACATCGTGGGCTGGGAGATAGTACGAGGAGTAGGGTCCCACCCCATGTTTGTTAGACTTACGGGTTAGCCTGTGGTTATGACCCCATGGATAGTCAGGACGTAAGTGCAAAGGCTATATCTGTAGCTGAGCAGATGGTGATGACAGATACCCTCCTAAGTGAGACTTTCAACCTTGATACTCAGGTAAATATTAGCAAGTTTATTGAATTGAATTTATTAAATTTTATTTTTGAAATGCAAGATTAACTAATTTAGTTTGATGATTTTAATGAAATTTTAGGGTCATAGCGTTGATGTAGTTTTTAGTGGTTCTCCACCTGCATATTACACTACATCATCTACTGTCGGGGTATGTAACTAGTAAACAATTATAAATATTATATGTGAATAGCATCGTTAGATGAATGGTATTCTAATATCTGATTTTGGATGTTGAATAGGTTAATATTGGAGATTTCACGATAACACCTGCCAGCTGTGGTGGACTTCAAAGCTTCATGGAGGTAATAAAATAAATAGTTTAATGAATGAATTGTACTTACTAGATTTTTGTATGTGACTTGTGTGATTTATTGTGTGTACTTCCATATTTAGGTGAATGTGTGTGTATGTTAGGAGACATGATTTACATCACTATTATAGTTTTCATAATTGAATAATGTTGTTTTATTTCTAGATGATGCAGGCTGCGGAGAGGGTAAATGCAAGAAGTTGTGTCCACTTAAGGTGAAAGTTTCAGAGTTAGAAAAAAATCTAAAATCGGGTTAACTAAAACGGGATCCTATTTTGCTTTGGGCTCCCGAGCCAAAAGCGGGATCCCATTTTCTAGAAATAGGATCCTGTTTCATAAAAGATTAAAATATTAACCTTTTATGAAATGGGACCCCGTTTCAAAATGGGATCTTATTTCTAGAACGGTATCCCGTTTCATAAAATTTGAATTTCTGATCCACTTTTTGCTATGGGTTTTGGGTTAGAAAAAAGGCTTGGGAACCCGACCCTTGGCTTTGGACCTGGTTTGACCTGCAAGTTGAAGGTCCTATCAATGTTACAACAAAATAGTGACTTTGGGCATATGTCTGAAGGCCTTTTTTACAGAATTTTTTGACAAAATTAAAACCCATTATAGATGAGACAGTGTAGATTCCAAATATGTAATTTTTTTTACAATTGGATTATTTTTTCTATTTTTCAATTAATTTTGTGATGAAATAGGTCCATAAACTTGAATTATCAGGGTTTTTTAGTATTTTAATAACTTTTTATTAAAATATTTTTTTGTAAAAAAAATTGTATGAAAATGTACTTCAAACAATTCTTTTCAATTTGAAATTTTTTTTTTAAAAATGATAAGTCTAGGTCATGTTATGCGTGACGTACACGATGATTTTTTAAAACACCAAAAATGGCCAATAAAAATTAACAAAAAAAAATTTCAATAAAAAATTACAAAAAAATATGAAAAAAGTGCTTCAGTGAGTTACAAATCTTTTCCCAAAAGGATTTAGAAAAATATGATTATTTAGGTCAAAATATAGATGACGTACACGTGCATGGTATAGTAAAAAAAGACTTTTAAACAGTGGTTTTTAGAAACGCTGATTAAAAATTAATTTGTATCATCTGGGTATTAAAAAAAATTACATATTTGGAAACTAGACTCCAAGTACTACATTTCATATTTAGTGACTTTTTTCAAGATTCCACCTTTAAGTGCTTCAAATTTTTAGGTCAAATGTGACAAATCCTAAAAATCAGGGAAAACACTTCCACTTTTTGGCTAATAAGTGGACAAAACTTCTTGCACACACCCGAGACACCTCCCAATGTTCATAGGGCAATGGAGCATGGTGTGACCTCTGTGATTCATAGCTCCATGCCATTGATAGGGGTATAAGGCAGATTAGTAAATTTTAATTTACATTCATTGTTATAGTTGTTTATTTTTGAAAAATTAAAAGATTATTGATTTGAAGTTTAATTTCTATTTGGATGGTTTCTATAGGACATGACATCAACACCGCCTATTCCTACTACTAAGGCAAGTGAGGAGACAGATTATATGGTAGCGGTAAATGATTATTTTGTTAAATGTTTCATTTTTTATAACATATAATTTCTATATATTAATGTCTATACTTTTTATTGTAACAACTAAAGATGTAGGAAGAAGTAAATAGGAGGAGCAGCCCTCGGGTTCATAGTAGACCGCCCACATATGCGTCTCCATCCCCTAGAAGATCAAAGGTTGCCCGTGATCTATTCTCTTCACCAACCCAAGGGGAATGACATATATTTTGTATTGCATATAGTTGACATTGTATGCCTATATGGCATTCTTGTAAGCCTATATGGCTATTTTGTATATATGTTATACTTATATCGACATATATTGATGTATGCCTATATGGATATTTGGTTAATACAAATCTTTTTAATTGACGGTGTCCATATTTGCATTATAAATCCACGTTTAAATGGATATTTGTAGATGGCTACTTCAAATATTTAAAGTCCAATTGTATTACATAGGATGTTTGTTGATCCAATAAGCTAGCTATTGTTATTCAAGTATCACCTAAACCTCAGTTTGGAACTAAAAGATAAATGTTGTATTTAAAATAAAAATGAATCATCATGTTGAATAGAAAATATTCATGTTCTTTATGAGTCGCTCAATTGAAAATATTCAAATGAGTATGCTGATCCATATTCTTTATGAGTTGGTCAATTGAAAATATTTCTTAATTTCTTGTCATTATACCATATTGGGATGCAAAGAGTATGTTTGTTGTTTTGAATAAGATATTCAAAATCATATGCTTATGAGCACCTGATGACCATTGTGGTTATTAAATGTAATTCCTCTTGCATATAAGGTGAGGTTATGAGATTACATTGAGTCTTACGTAATTTTAGTATGCAACATAACATTGGGGCTATAGGCTTCCATAAGTCATCAACAATCAAGGTTCAAGGTTGTCATTGAAGTCAAAGGGTCAAGGTTGTTTGTCATTGATGTCAAGGTTGATGCCATGATGTTGATAAGGTGATACAGTGATTCAAGGTAGGTGATGGTCATGAGGTGCATGATGTTGTGAATATGGTTTTCATGATAAGGTCTCTCAATTCATGTTGATACTGCACAAGACAAACATGGTTCATATGATGCAAGGTTCATGTTCATGGTGGATGTGGTTTTGTTCATGCAAGGTTTTGTTGTGAATATGGTTTTCATGATAAGGTCTATCTTGAAAGGTTGATATGATGCAAGGTTCATATTCATGGTGGATGTGGTTTTGTTCTTGCAATAAGAAGTTAGAGAAGACACAAGATTTCATAATCATAATCTTAATGATAGTTAGGGTTTGCATATTGGGCATTAAACCCTAAAAAGAATCTACTTTTCTTAAGACTTAAAACCCTCAATTGCTTGTCGTGTGTAAAGTGCACTTTTGTTTTAATTTAATATTGACTTATAATCAGAAGTTACTATCACTTAAATCAACCTACTAAAGGGTCTTTAAGTCATTAGTTCACCAACCCTTCAACATAACTGAACCAGCGTCTCTGGTAAACTCTCATAAGCTTGAGCACCATATCATAATCAAAGGTCATATTTAATTGATATGAGGGTGGGAAAAAAGATTGGAAAGTCAGTATTTAAAAGGAATTTGGAATACAAACAGTCATCTCTATGCAGTTAAATTTGATGGGCATGCCTTTATAAAAGGCTAAAAGACAACTTTATGTAGGATATCGTGGTATTTGTAGTGTTTGAAGATTGAAGACTAGTTAGTGTTTGTAGGTCGGATTGTTTTGACAAGTTTGGGTGCAAAACAGGACCATGCCTAGCCTAAACATACCCATCTAGATGCATTGGAATTGTCAGTTTAGTCGCACAAGGAGAAAAACAAAAGTTACACCCCTTTGCAACTTTACACTACCTCCTTTTGACAATTTTTTGGGTAGCAGAAAAATTTTCACCACGAGCAAACGCCTCAGAGATATAAAAAATTGAGAGAGGTTATTGTAGAGGGACCCTACGTGATTGCATTGCCTTAGATAGAGTGTATCTAAGTGACACAGTTTCTGAGTAACAACTCGTCAAGGATTGCTACCTTTTACACTTTAGACTCTTCAAGGATATCGCCGGTACAATGTAGCTCAGACTATTTCAGCATGTTTAGGTGCAAAACAGGACCATGCCTAGCCTAAACATACCCATATAGAAGCGTTGGAACTATCAGTTTGGCCACACGAGGAGAAGAACAAAAGTTACACCCCTTTGCAACTTTACACTACCTCCTTTTGACAATTTTTGGGGCAGCAAAAAACCTTTCACCATGGGCAAATGCCTTAGAGATATAAAAACCGAGAGAGGTTATTATAGAGGTACCCTATATGATTTCTTTTCTTCAGATAGAATGTATCTAAGTGACATAGTTTCCAAATAATAGCTTGTCAAAGATTGCCGCCTTTTTGCACTTTAGACTCTTCAGGGATATCACTGGTACAATGTAGTTCAGACTATTTCAGCATGTTTGGGTGCAAAATAGGACCATGCCTAGCCTAAACATACTCATCCAGATGTTTTAGAATTGTTAGTTTGGCCACACAAGGAGAAGAACAAAAGTCACACCCCTTTGCAACTTTACACTGCCTCCTGACGATTTTTGGGGCAGCAGAAAAGCTTTCACCACGGGCAAATGCCTTAGAGATATAAAAAATTGAGAGAGGTTATTGTAGAGGAACCCTACATGATCTCTTTTCCTTAGACAAAATGTATCTAAGTGACATGGTTTCTAAATAATAGCTCGTCAAAGATTGCTTCCTTTTTGCACTTTAGACACTTCAAGGATATCACCGGTACAATGTAGCTCGGATTGTTTAGGCATGTTTAGGTGCAAAATAGGACCATGCCTAGCCTAAATGTACCCATCCAGATGCATTGAAACTGTCAGTTTTGCCACATGAGGAGAAGAACAAAAGTTACACCCCTTTTCAACTTTCCACTGCCTCCTTCCAAGAATTTTTGGGGCAGCAGAAAACCTTTCACCATGGGCAAACACCTTAGAGATATAAAAAATTGAGAGAGGTTATTGTAGAGGGACTCTACATGATCGCGTTACCTTAGACAGAATGTTTCTAAGTGACAAGGTTTTTGAGTAACATCTTGCCAAAGATTGCTGCCTTTTTGCACTTTGGACTCTTCAAGGATATCGTCAGTACAATGTAGCTCAGACTATTTCAACATGTTTGAGTGAAAAAAAGGACTATGCCTAGCATAAATATACCCATCCAAACACATTAGAATAGTCAGTTTGGTTGCATCAGGAGCAGGATGAAAGTTACACCCCTTTGCAACTTTACATCACCTCTTGACAATTTTTGGGGCAACAAAAAACCTTTCACCATGGACAAACACCTCATAGATATAAAAAACTAAGGTTATTGTAGAGGGACTCTACGTGATCGCATTTCCTTAGACAGAATGTTTTTAAGTGACATAATTTTTAAGTAACATCTCGTCAAAGATTGCTATCTTTTTGCACTTTGGACTCTTCAGAGATATCGTCAGTACAATGTAGCTCAGACTATTTTGTCATGTTTGGGTGAAAAAAAAGACCATGCCTAACGTAAATGTACCCATCTGGACATGTTGGAACAGTTAGTTTAGTCGCATCAAGAGCAGGACAAAAGTTACACCCCTTTGCAACTTTACACTACCACCTTATGACAATTTTTGGGGCAGCATAAAACCTTTCACCAAGGGCAAACACCTTAGAGATATAAAAAACTGAGAGAGGTTATTGTAGAGGAACCCTACATGATCATGTTTCCTCAAATAGAATGTTTCTAAGTGACATAGTTTTTGAGTAACATCTCATCAAAGATTGTTGCATTTTTGCACTTTGGACTCTTCAAGGATATCATCGGTACAATGTAGCTTGGACTGTTTCGACATGTTTGGGTGAAAAAAAGACCATGCCTAGCATAAATGTACCCATCTAGATGTGCTGGAATAGTCAATTTGGTTGCATTAGGAGTAGGATGAAAGTTACACCCCTTTGCAACTTTACACTGCCTCCTTCTGACAATTTTTGGGGCAGCAGAAAACCTTTCACCATGGGAAAATGCCTCAGAGATATAAAAAATTGAGAGAGGTTATTGTAGAGATAGTTTACATGATCACGTTTCCTTAGACATAATGTTTCTAAGTGATCTGATTTTTGAGTAACATCTCATCAAAGATTGCTGCCTTTTTGCACTTTGGACTCTTTAGGGATATCGTCGGTACAATGTAGCTCAGACTGTTTCAACATGTTTGGGTGAAAAAAAGACCATGCCTAGTGTAAATGTACCCATTTAGACACATTGGAATAGTCAATTTGGTTACATCAGGGGTAAGATGAAAGTTACACCCCTTTGCAACTTTACACTGCCTCCTTCTGACAATTTTGGGGCAGCAGAAAACCTTTCACCATGGGTTGAGTAACATCTCGTCAAAGATTGTTGCCTTTTTACACTTTGGACTCTTCAAGGATATTGTCAGTACAATGTAGCTCGGACTATTTCGACATGTTTGGGTGAAAAATAGAACCATGCCTAGCCTAAACGTACCCATCCGGATGCATTGGAACTGTCATTTTGGTCGCATCAGGAGCAAGACACCAAAAATGCAAAAGTTGCTTTGTGAAACTTGACAACATTGACACTTTTTTGCAATAGGACTCAAAGACTCAAACTGACCCCAAATGACTCAAAGTGACTTAAAAATAAATGAAATGGTATTAGAAGACCTTATTACATACAATTGACTCAATCAAAACAAAATTTCATTTTTTGACCCCTCTTGGAGGCATGACACCTAAGTGCCCCTGCACCATTAGAGCAATTGAAGTCAATAAAATTTTTCTATTAAGAAAAAGAGCTTCCCTTAGCTTCAAGAAATATAAATATTCTATACTAACACCAACCACCCGAAGGTGGAAGCTTATGTGGCCTCACCTAAGACCTAAGACACATGTAGTCTAGTAGATGCAAGACACCTAAGACACCTATATTTTATACATTACCTAGATTTTATACATTACCTAGATTTTATACATTATTCTCGTGATCAACTTCATCCATCACTTAGGTCTAACCCCATGAAGCATAACATGATGATGTAAAAATGTGTATATGTGTAAAAATGCAGTAGGAAATAAAAAAAAGACAAACCTTACAAATTAATGTGCATACTTACAACTCAATGTAACATGACTTTACAAAATCAATGTGAATACTTACAAATTAATCCAATGAACCATCCAGGTCTTCTCTACTCTTTATTGTGTTAAGTATTGCTTCATGGTCAGACTCACGCACCTTCCACAAGATTTTGTTCAAAGGTCTACCCCGATACTGTATCAAATGAACATTGGATACCATGATAAGGTTCGAGTAATGAAGAATCTTCTGATGCGTGTCAAAGTCCTAAAACAGCCAAACATTAACACTCTTATGTGGGTACCTTCTAAGCCATGTTCCAGTAATAACCACTGAGCCTGTAGGGTATTTGATGTTTTCTCCATCTGTAACTAGGGCCTCCAATTTCTTTTTGGCATCAACACAACGACATAAGTAATAATCGGTTCCCTCTTCATTATCTTCATCTGTAATAATTGCATATACGTGCCCTACATTGATATGTGTAGCAAATTAGATGAAATTAGTCAACATTACAAAAACACTACAAAGTAAGATGACATTAGGAATTTCAAAAACTATGCAAATAGATATATTACCTGGTTCAACTAGATCTGATATGTGGTCAAAGTCAACTGATGATTCCATCTGCGTTAGTTCCAGTGTCGTTGGGGGTTGATATGTTTCAAGTGGGCTAAGATAACTTAACTACCATTCGTCAACCCACTCCTTTGACTTGCACTCATCCGAAGCTTGAATTGTATAGGAAGAACAACAGCATGACATCTTTCACATATGGATACTCCATGAATCTGCAATTGAGCTTCTGAAAGAGTGCATCTCACTTGATCCTGTTAGTGTAGAACAATCCTCATATGGTGCAATGTTAGTATCATCTATAATCTAAAAAAATCTACGAACTGAAGACTTACCTTCATTACCTGGACCCATAGAAGCATTACACCACTCAACAATCAATTTCGCATCTGTCAACTTTTCATTGTCTTTATACTTTAACTCTTCTTGTGCTATGGCTCTTTTGATACATGCTCCTACACCATCATGCTCCCCCTTTCCAGGCCCGACCTCACAAAAGTTCCACATATGCTGAATACCTATAAAATTATGCCTCCTACTCAGCCAATAGAAATTCCATGATTTCTTGAATTGTGACGCATAGTTATCTGACCATATGATATGCTGACTGAATGATATGCCCCTTCTAGCCAAATCATTGTAGAACACCTGAAAGAAACCTTGCACGAACTCTGTAGAATTTGTACGATCGTCACTAATATAGAAATTATACTCCCTTATGATCTTTCTGTTATCCTTTGTACTATCATTCACATGAATGAATGTGATGTGCACAAATATAGAAACCTGTGTGGAGTTGTAATATTGTGATTGCACCTCACGCTGTGGCTGTAGACTATAGTTCTCTACAAAGTCAACGAATGAAACAATGCTACCAACTGGAAATGTGTCCTTACATAACTTAAATTTCAAGTCCAACCATCGAGCTCTATGGGCATGTCTTGCATACTCATACACTATGCTGTCACGAAATATAGGCATAAACTAATACACTAGAATCTTTTCAATAACCAATTCGTACCTCTTTGCTTCTTTACCATCTTTTGTATTGTATGCCACTATTTTATACTTATCAAACTCTACTAGTTTGTTTCCAACCGCATGTGTTCTTTTCATATGTTCACATATTGGCAAATGTTACAAGCCACCACAACGATGACATGTGCCATCCAAGCATAATTTCTTGTAGAATATTTGACCTTCTTCTCTTTCATATAAAATTCTTGATATGAAGTCTCTTGAAGATGTTGGTGGAGCACGTATGGCACAACCCTGCAAAACATTGTTAGTATGCATATCTAAACATATAGACCTATAAACATCAAAATGGTTAGAAAATTCAATATGTAGTCTACAACAAGTAGTGCGTGTGTGATTTATCTTGACATAGAAAGGTTTTAGCATTTCAAAATATCTTTGATAAATTTTAATTTGAGGATACTTCTCTAGAAATTTACCATAAAACTGTGTTTGAGTCTCATCCAAAAAGTGCTTTGGATGTGGTTCACAGTTTTGACTACTGATTCTCCTTCTTACCACATCCCTTTGATTCAAAGATACCCTTGTGTAATTCTTCCAAAAGTCTTCAATTAGTGATCTTAATGCTTCAACAATTGGTTTATCTTTTCCTGGTAGTCTCCCCGAGAATGCCTATAATTCATTGGCATTAGTGTCCTCAATTCTTTGGCATCTTTCAATGGCTCTTGATAAAGTTTTCCTATTAATTCTCAATTCTTGACTTGTCTTTCTAATGAGACGATCTTTCTTTGTTTGACTACTTACTATAGTCGATGTAATCACACGCAGTGTTGTATTACTATCTTTTGTGCATGAGGTGTTACCCACACTCTCATGCGCACTCATTAGATTCTTGACAATAGATTTTTCACTTGAATCCTCTGATGTTCTCAACCCAAGAATCTTCATGATGGACCTATACTTTATACTTTGCATCATTTCAATGAATAGTTGACATCTTGTAGTCTCATTTAACTTTTCAAAGAACAATTTCTAAATCTTATGAGCATATCTTCTATAAGTGCATTTTGGAATCTTACCTTCCATTAGCTACAAAATATTCTCATCAATATCAATCAAATACTTTGGCTTTCTATGCAAAATTCTAGGTGGTGTTAAGTTAGGTAAATTCATCTCAACATTAGGAATTTCATCAATATTTAAATGAGATGGGCTAGATGGCATACCTTCGATCAAAGATGGAATAGATGACACACCTTGAGGTTGAGGTGGGAATGATGGCATACCTCCTTCATCACATGTGAGTGTTGATGTACTCTCAACTTGAGATGTGGTAGATGGTGTCCCTACATGTTGACTTGCGGTAGAGGACGTGTCTCCAACTATGGTATTCAAATCTCTCATAGCACAAAGTTTTTGCATTCGTTCTCTTTGTGCCACCAATACCATATCTCTTTGTGATGTTTGTGGTTCCTCTTCAGTTGGCATGTCTTCATTTATCATGTCCAATTTCCTCTTCTCACGAAGTTCCCTCATAGCCACTACTTTATTTGCATTCTTAACTTCTATCTCTTCCTGTGTTGGTTTAATTCTTGATCATTTCCTCGGCATGACAGAGAATTTATCTGTAGCATGATAAAGAGACCAATATTAGCTCCTAAGAAATGAATCCATACAAATAACTAAAATATATGTCATTCAACCCTTCATAGTAAATGTACATACAATCATCATGTAAAAGAGTAAATGTCACTCAACCAAAACAGGTACAAAGCATATAAAGCAAATTATTGCAGCCATGAAAAGAGTACATGGGACTTCATGCTTGAAAAGGTTGAGGCAGACCCAATTTGGCATGTTTGTCATTACTAGGGCTACTAGGATTTGGAATTGAGAAGGTGTTTTATTGGTATTAGGGATACTAGGATTTTGGGTGGCTTGTGAAGGAATAGACAACAATTGTTGTGTCATGTGCATGTACAAATCATCATGTATAGGTGCATAAGTAATGTCCTAGCCCAAGATATGTGCATACAAATCATCATTTCATGTGCATACTTGTATGATCTTGGCATCTATTCATTTATATTTTAACTTGTTTATATGACAAGATAATAGTGGGATTGTATTTTTATTATGTTGTAAGGATTTATTCTTATATAGTTTGACATCATGGTATGTTAAGGTCTATTTATTACACATAATTATTAAAGAGCCCAAGTGTAGAAAATATACATGGCATCATGTGAGATTGTAGGTTGCTTTCTTGATTGGGAATGTGTCTATTTTAAACATGTATGATAAAGCATGATAAATTAATTCAAATAGAATTAAGGAAAATGTAAAGAACATGTATGTAAAGACTTGACATACCTAAAAAATGAAGATTCGAATGGAGAGTACCCAATTATGTAGTGTTTTTTTCTTCTTGCATCAAACTCCTCAATAATGAGTTTGTCACCACTTTCTTCCTTTTCAATGTTAAATTGAATAACACTTAAATATAATTACTAACAACAATACTATTAACCAATCTATAATGTTAAATTCCTAAAATTAAATCACAATTAACATTGCAATACTACAAAAATTGAAACTTGAATAGATATATATCAAACTTGGTGTGAAAATTATGTTATTTCCTCCTTCTCAAGTTGGCAAAGTAGAAAAGGTGGTGGAAAGATCATGCAAAGGTGGTAGAATGTGTAAAATGTGCATGTGAACTTCCCAACAGCATGAAAGCACTTCTTTTTTGTTGGAACACGCGCATAATCAACATAAAAATAGAGCATGTGGGCCTAGATCATGGGGGTCAACACTTTTTTACCATTTCTATAGCAAGACAAAATGTGAGTGCATTATAACGTGCTCACATTATAATGCGCTTGCATTTTGTCCTGCTATAGATTGATCCATAAATATTTGTGCCTATCTCACCTTTGATAGCACCTTTATAATATCTCACCTCTAGTTCCATTAGCTCATATTCTATATCTCACTTATCTCTCCCCCTCACCTCTCTATGTCTCTTTGTCACTTCTTGTCTACCTCAACCCCAAACCCTAAACCTTATCCCTAAACCCTAATCCCTCAACCCTCAACCCTAATCCCTCAACCTTCAACTCTAATCCCTCATCCCTAAACCCTAAACGCTATCCCTATTCCTAAACCCTCAATGGGCTTGATACTATACCTTAAACCATAATCCCTTATCCCTAAACCCTCCAACCCTATCCCTAATCCTTATACCCTCGACACTCTAATTTAACCCTAATCCCTCGACCCTCAACCCTATCTCGAAACCCTCAATCGTCGAACTTCAATGTACTCAACCCTCAACATCAAACCCTAATCCCTCAACCCTTAACTCTGATCCCTCGACCCTCAACCCTATCCCTAAACCCTCAACCCTAAAACCTCAACCCTAAAACCTCAACCCTCAACACTCAACATCAAACCTTAATCCCTCAGCCCTTAACTCTAATCCCTTAACCCTAAACTCTATCCCTAAACCCTAAACCCTAAACACTATCCCTATTCCTAAACCCTCAATAGGCTCAATACTATACCTTAAACCCTAATCCCTTATTCCTAAACCCTCCAACTCTATCACTAATCCTTATACCCTCAACACTCTACTTTAACCCTAATCCCTCGACCCTCAACCCTATCCCTAAACCCTCGACCCTCGAACCTTAACCCTCAACATCAAACCCTAATCCCTCAACCCTTAACTCTAATCCCTTGACCTTCAAACCTATCCCTAAACCCTAAACCCTAAAGCCTCAACCCTCAACCCTCAACGTCAAATCCTAATCCCTCAACCCTAATCCCTTAACCATCAACCCTAAACCTTATCCCTAAACCCTAATCCATCAATCCTCAACCCCAATCCCTCAACCCTCAACTCTAATGCCTCATCCCTAAACCCTAAATGCTATCCCTATTCCTAAACCCTCAACGGACTTGATACTATACCTTAAACCCTAATCCCTTATCCCTAAACCCTCCAACCCTATCCCTAATCCTTATACCCTTGACACTCTACTTTAACCCTAATCCCTCAACCCTCAACCCTATCCTAAAACCGTCAACCCTCAAACCTCAATGTACTCAACCCTCAACGTCAAACTCTAATCCCTCAACCCTTAACTCTGATCGCTTGACCCTCAACCTTATCCCTAAAACCGCAACCCTCAACACTCAATGTCAAACCCTAATCCCTCAACCCTTAACTCTAATCCCTCAACCCTAAACCCTATCCCTAAACCCTCAATGGGCTTGATACTATACCTTAAACCCTAATCCCTTATCCCTAAACCCTCCAACCCTATCCCTAATCCTTATACCCTTGACACTCTACTTTAACCCTAATCCCTAGACCCTCAACCCTATCCCCAAACCCTTGACCCTCAAACCTCAACCCTCAACCCTTAACATCAAACCCTAATCCCTCGACCCTCAACCCTATCCCAAAACCCTAAACCCTCAACCCTCAACCCTCAACATTAAATCCTAATCCCTCAACCCTTCACTCTAATCCCTCAACCCTCAACTCTAATCCCTCATCCCTAAACCCTAAATGCTATCCCTATTTCTAACCCCTCAACATGGTTGATACTATACCTGAAACCCTAATCCCTTATCCCTAAACCCTCTAACCCTATCCCTAATCCTTATACCCTTGACACTCTACTTTAACCCTAATCCCTCGACCCTCAACCCTATCCTGAAACCCTCAACCCTCGAACCTCAATGTACTCAACCATCAACGTCAAACCCTAATCCCTCAACCCTTAACTCTAATCCCTCGACCCTCAACCCTATCCCTAAACCCTCAACTCTAAAACCTCAACCCTCAACACTCAATGTCAAACCCTAATCCCTCAACCCTTAACTCTAATCTCTCAACCCTAAACCCTATCCCTAAACCCTCAACACTATACCTTAAACCCTAATCCCTCAACCCTAAACTGTATCCCGAAGCCCTAATCCATCAACCCTCAACCACAATCCCTCATCCCTAAACCTTAAACACTATCTCTATTCCTAAACCCTCAATGGGCTTGATACTATCTCTCAATCCTTAACCCTTAAAACTTGAACCCTAAATCCTATCCCTACACCCTCGACACTCGATACTATATCTTAAACCCTAATCCCTTAACCCTCATCCCTAAAGCCTCAACCCTAAATCCTTAAACCTTCAACCCTAAACCCTATCCTTAATCCCTCTACCCTCGACACTCTACTTTGACCCTAATCCCTTGACCATCAACCCTATCCCTAAACCCTCAACCCCCAACCCTCAACTCTCAACATTAAACCCTAATTCATCAACCCTAAACCCTAATCCCTCAAACCTAAACCCTATCCCTAAACCATCAACCCTCAACGCTATACCTTAAACCCTAATCCCTATCCCTCAACCCTTAACCCTTAAAACTTAAACCCTATCCCTACATGCTCAACACTCGACACTATATCTTAAGCCTTAAACCCTCATCCCTAAAGCCTCAACCCTCAATCCTTAAACCTTCAACCCTAAACCCTATCCCTAATCCCTCTACCCTTGACACTCTAACCCTAACCTTGACATTAAATAGTAATCCGTCAACCCTAAATCCTAATCTATCAACCCTAAACCCTTAACCCTCAATACTATACCTTAAACCCTAATCCTTCAACCCTAAAACCTAATCCGTCAACCCTCAACCCTAAACACTATCAATAAACCCTCAACCCTTGACACTATACCTTAAACCCTAATCCCTCAACCTTAAACCCTAATCCCTCATCCCTAAACCCTAAACGTTATCCCTATTCCTAAACTCTCAACCCTTGACACTGTACCTTAAACCCTAATCCCTTATCCCTAAACCCTAAACCCTATCCCTCAACCCTTAACCCTTAAAACTTAAACCCTAAAACCTATCCATAAACCCTCAATGCTCAACACTATATTTTAAACCCCAATCCCTTAACCCTTAGCCCTCAAGCCTCAACCCTTAATTGTTAAACATTCAACCCTAAACCCTATCCCTAATCCCTCTACCCTCAACACTCTACTTTATCCCTAATCCCTTGACCATCAACCCTATCCCTAAACCCTCAACCCTCAACCCTCAATTCTCAACATAAAACCCTAATCTGTCAACCCTAAACCCTAATCCACCAACCCTAAACCCTAATCCCTCAACCTTAAACCCTATTCCTAAACCCTCAACCCTCAACAATTTTTCTTAAACCCTAATCCATCAACCCTAAATCATAATCCCTCAACCCTAAACCCTCAACCCTCAACACTATTCCTTAAACCCCAATCCCTCAACTCTAAACCCTAATCCCTCAACTCTAAACCATAAACCCTATCCTTAAACACTCAACCCTTAGCAAGTTATACTTTAAACCTTAATCCCTCAACCCTAATCCTGTTGTTATATGGAGCCTAATCAGACTCGGAGGTTATATTTACCCCACTTTTATCGGCGCGGTTTCCCCCCAAATTCCTACGGGGTCAAGGGGCAGCGCCCCTTGCGGGGGTTTGGGGGTTTGCGGGGGTTTTTTATTATTTTATAATGCACCGGGAGTTAATTTTTTCATTGACCGACATAAGAAAACCCTATTTTGTAACCGACAAAAAGCTTGATAAAAAGTGGCTAAGGGTTAGGGTTTTGATATTGTATTGTAGCATTTTGCAGCAGTATTGAGTTGCAGGGATTGCTGATTGTAATCAGTTTGATTTACTGGATAATAATATTGGACTCTCTGTTTGGTGGATGTAGCCCGAGTTTGGGTGAACCACGTTAAAAATTGTCTCTCGCTATTATTATTTTTGTGTATTTCCATTTCTCTGTTTACTGTTTATTTGCATTTAATTGATATCTTCTGCCGGCTAACCCTAACAAATCCCTCATCCCTAAACCCTAAATGCCATCCCTATTCCTAATTCCTCAACCCAAGACACTATACCTTAAACCCTAATCCCTTACCCCTAAACCTTAAACCCTTTCCCTCAACCCTTAACCCTTAAACCTTAAACCCTAAAACATGTCCCTAAACCCTCAACCCAATACCCTCAACAATATACTTAAGCCCTAATACCTCAATCATCAACCCTATACCTTAAACCTAAAGCCTACACCCTCAAACCCTCATCCCTAGACTATATAACCTCACCCTTATATCCTAAACCTCGAATATTGTGCCTCAATGCTATACTTAAATTAAACCTAAACCATACATGCTCTCAACCCAAGTCACCCTATGCCTTATATACCCTCAATCCATATCGTAAACCCTAAACCCTAATCCCTGGGCCTTACACACTTAATCTTATACACTCAACAACCTGAATATTAACCCTCAACTATAACCCTCAACCCTCTACCCTCTACCTATTACTTAAGCCCTAATCCCTCAACCCTCAACCCTCAAAAGTATACAGGCTCAGGTCCTTATATACACTAAACCCAAAACACTTACATACATACAAACATACATACATACAAAGATGCATACATACAAGCATGCATACATGTACATACATACAAGCATGCATACATACCTACAAGAATAGATATAAACATCCATGAAACATATTTATGAAATTTGAACATATCTCATTCAAAGGAAGACATAACGCGAGTGCGTTATAACACGCTTGCATTATGTCAAACTGGAAAAACAGTGGAAACAAAAAAGCAAAAAAGCACAACATAACGCACTCGCACTATGTTGTGCTTTGGGAATCCCAAGCCTTGGGCTTGGGATTTTCTTTCGATTTCCAACCCAAAGGCTTGGAGTGCTTTTTTAACATCCACAAATGTGTTTTTGTAGATTCTTCAAGATTTCACATAATTTTGTTCATGCTAACCCTCAGATTTGCACGTGTTTCAAGGTCAAACAAATTGAACACCTGGGTAATGTTAGGCTTTCTCTTAGCTATTTAACGATGTAATTTTTTTCACATTTTGACAATGTTAAGCCTTTCATCTTTAAATTCTTTTGTTTGTGTGTCTGATTTTGGGCAAAAACCACTATTTGGTCCTTTTTTCATTGTAAATTAACCATTCATTGAAATTTCAAAAAAATTACATATTTAGACACTAGATTGCATTCTACACATATTAAAAAAAAATGATTTTCAATTAGTTTTCAATATTTATAGGGGTAACATGGCCAAAATTCTATTTTTTAGGATGTGTCCACTTTGAAAATTAGTAAAAATTTAAATATTCATCAAAAAATTATCAAAAAAATTAGGCATAAACTACATGTTGTTAGCTAATTTCTCACTGAAGCAATTTAAAATACCAAAAAAAAGTTAACCTTTTGAGAGAGCCACAAAACATGCTATGTTATGTTTTTTGACAGAAACAACACCAATTTCTGTGGCTCCCTCTTTTGAACCCCTTAATCTATACCATTTTCAAAAAAATTAGTAGTTTAGAAAGTAGACTCGGAGCACTACAAACATTGTTTTGGGTGCATCTCCAAATTTTGAGTGTAACTATGCTCAATTTCTCATCCAAGGCCAATATTTCTTGATTTTAGAAAAAAAGTGGCCACTTAAGACCCATTTTTGGCCCCCCATCTTCTTGCACTTACCCTCTCTTCCTTTGTGACATTCAACAGGATAGAATCTGAAAGACACAATCAGATGGTTCCCTGTGCCTTCTTATCTAGTCTATCCCACTCATCTTGAGAGACATCATTAGGTTTCTTCTCTTTTTGAACAACCAAACATTGGTTTCTTTCTTCCAACAAATCTTCCATTTTCAGCTTCCACAATTCATACCCCATTCCATTGAACTTCTCAATCTCCACTCGAGAGGTTGATGCAACAATGGATGTAGCCATAATTTAACAACACAGGATCTGCAAAACAAACACAACCAAATCTCCCACTATAGCTACAGCTTCCACACTACCACCCAAGAGTCAAAGCTAGCTAGGCTCTGATATGAAATGTTAGAAAATAAAGCAGCACTACTTCAATGGAAATTTGATTCAAGATAAATTTTAGCAATCTTAAGTGTGCATTAACATTGGAGATTGTAACAAAACATAAAACCCACTATAGAAAATATGTCAAAAACAAAGAACTCAACACAATGACACAATGTTTATGTGAAGAAAACCCTTGCGGGTAAAAAACTCCACTAGGAAAGAGGCACAAGTTTGTATTAATCTGTAAAAGATCTGTACATTACATCAACTACACAACTCTCTCCACAAGTCTTCAATCTGACAACATTCCAGCAACACCTGAGTACCTAAAATATGTATTGTAGCAACAAATACATGGAAAATACTTATATAAATGTTTTCCACTCCATTCTAGGCATTCACCTTCTCTCTCCTAAGATTCTCCAACTTGTAAACATTAATTACCATCTTACAAGCATCTTATACTTCTCCAAAAATAGCCATGCAAAGGTTGGGGGCCCAAGACTAAATCTGGCCTCTTACAACATCTTATGATGCATCATAACTATCATAGATTCCACAAAAGAGTATCTTTCCAAGATAAGAACCTTGGGCTAAATATAGCAAATATACAACTAACATATCCATCATATGCATCATAGAATCTCATAATCTTATGACAACTTGTAGCTGTCATAGATTCACTTACCAAACATTATGATAGTTGTCATACATGCCAAAAATAGTATATTCTCCAAGAGAGCACACCTACCCTCATTTACTTTAAGTTTTTACATTTGCCAATAGTAAAAGTCACTCCGTAATTACCTCTGGTTACTCTAAAATTACCCCTGCCAGTGAAAACTAGTACATCTCCTCTTGGATAATTACAAATTACATATAATAAATGGAATAAATACAATATTGGGATTTACAAGGTTAATGGCACCTTATCCCAACATGCTAGTCCTTTTTCTATTTTCTTGGGTGGTATAGGTAAAATGTCAAGTTACTAAGGCCAAATTCCAAGTAACTAAGTGAACCCTGAAATGGTTATGGA
Organism: Cunninghamia lanceolata; assembly: GCA_027924645.1. Classification (NCBI taxonomy): domain Eukaryota; kingdom Viridiplantae; phylum Streptophyta; class Pinopsida; order Cupressales; family Cupressaceae; genus Cunninghamia; species Cunninghamia lanceolata. Next base: position 10,290,244 of record BSBN01000508.1, on the reverse strand, counting down.
TGGGTAGAGAATGAAATTTTACCTAGGGTTCCTTTTGAACATCTTGAAAGTTCATTAAAACAAGCAAGTTATGCCCATTGGACATTCTGGTCAACCGAACATTTTCGGTCAACTAGCATGGACATTTGTGAGATGTTCAAGTCATGTCTGGTATCCATATTAGGATGCAAATCCCTTCGAAAAAAGACCTAAACCTAAATCCAAATTCAAACACAACTCATCAATTTCCCAATCAGACCGAATATTAGTGCACTCATGAAGTCCGTGTCTAGATCATGTTGAAACCATAAAATTTATCCTCATAAGAACAAGACATTCCTACCAGACAAGATATTTTGACCTGACAAGACCAAACATTTGTCATGTCTGATCCTATCCAAAGATCCCATCTAAATGTTACAAGGGGCCTCCCACATCCTGATTAATTGTTGACTTTTCAATCGGATATTTCCAACCAGACACTTCCATGTCTAGATCTTTGAGATGTCTTGTAAAGATTCACTTGTTTAAACATCCATTCAACGTAAGTTTGACCACAACCATGATGCCATCATCAGGAAAGGTGATCATGATATCCTTTTCTAGACATTAGCTGAGGTCCTACCAAACATTTCCTATCAGACATTTCGACCGGATATCCTAATATCCATCCGGTCCTATCCACATTAAACCCACATAGAGAAAGTTGATTTTGGCCGTTGGTTTTCAAATTTTAAATACGAATTACCTAGCTATCATGATTCCATACTCCTAAAAAGTAATTGCCCACCTACTATATCGTAGTATTAAATTTTAATAATTCAATCCATTTGACAATCACAAAGCATTCAAGTATCCTAAGTGAAATTGCATAGAGTTTAAGAGCAATTTGTAGAGATGTTGAGGTGAATGGAGGTGGAATTATAGAACAAGCTCAGAGAATGGAATGCACCCAAAGGTAAATGGACATCCATTGCAGCTTTCTACAAAGGTAAATTTCCACTTCTACAGGTATGTCTATGACAAAAAATTACTTTGTAGATTATAGTATGGTGATTTTCTTTAACCTAGGGTAAAATAAGATTTGTTCATTTATCATAGTAAATCCTATTATTACCTACATATTTTAATCCATAACTGCAATTCTCTACAAGATTTAGTTTCACTAAGGCAGTAAAAAGATTAACTCTTAACCCTAACCCCACACAGGAAAAGTAACTTTTGTGTGTGTGCATCATGTAGGGCATGATGATGAAAAGGAAGAAGCAAAGGGACAATGAGTTCAAAAACCCAATGGGTCACACACCTAGAGGATTCTGGAGCAAGTTTTGATATGCTTTTGATACTCATTGTAGAAACATGGATGTAGAAGCATTTAGGGCCAAGATTCACACTCAGGATGAAAATGAAGTACTAAAGAATATAGTTTACAGTGGCATGTATAATGCAATCGGATTCCCATATGCGATGGATGCACTAGAACTGATTATCTAGTGTGCTTGGAAATACTATCTACTTAAATAGTAGGTGGAGCATTAGGGCCAAACATATGCTGATTTCTCACCTAAGGGCATAGCAGAGACATTCAATCTCCCAAGGAGCAGGGACGTCTTCAAGATTGACTTGAATGTGTTGACAACACAATATAAGTCAAAAATTGTTGGGTGCTGAAAGGTAATGCATAATTCATGGTTAGACCGAACAACCAGACCCAAGTAGTGTCAAAAATGGCACAAACTCTGTATAAGTTTGACTTCAACAAAGAAGTCCAATACATGATCACATTAATGAATAGGATGGTTGGGAAGGAAGATGTCAACTCCCTTGCATTGTGGATGTTTAGTTTGATCAAATTTGTTAAGGATGTTAGGGGAGTTGTGTACTAGACACAACTGATTAGTGACTCAATACATCTAGTGGTATGGTTAGCTGGAAGAAGAAGAGGAGGGTCTTCATGACCTCGTATATTGTCTACTCATGCGTCTACAAGTCACAGTTTGATGGCTTGTACACAATAGGTAGGATAGGGAGCAAAGATGGAGAATAGCTAGTGTGGCAACAATACCCTCAGTTGGAGAGGAACTAGTCCATTACTCACTTTAGAAGAGTGAACGACTACTTTCAAATGTGGTTGGTCTGGTTAATGGAAGGAGACCGAGCAAAGAGAATATCTAGGGAGGTCCAGGGGTCATCACAACCCATTGATCCTAGTTTATCTAGTTTCCCACTTTCACCTACATTAGGATGGAAGGATTTGAGGGTCACCCATTAATGCTACCAAGGTACCCTACGTATAAGATACTACTCCTAGAAATAACTAGGCAAATCATCCCCTCATTTGAGACATATGTCTAGAAGAATGGCCAAGGAACAATCAAATTCCCACTAGATTTTAGGTGGTATAGATGTGCATAGCTTAAGGACTCCAAATTGTCTAAGGCTGAGATATAAATGTTGAACATACATCCATTCCCACTCAAGTGGATGTTTAATCCATACCATAGGATGGGAACATTTGTGTACAAGGAGTTGCAACATGTCCCTCATATAGAGGACTTCTGGGCAAATTGCAATGATGAGGAAGATATCTGGAAGAGAGGAAATCAAAGATTAACTTTGAATTAGATGAGAAATCTAGGAATTCCAAAGGTGCCACCACAAGTCAAGTCTGATGAAGGTCTAACATTAGACCCAGACTATGACAATAAACAGGTATACAAGAAGATGTTTCCTCTCCCAGACGGGACAAAACCCTATAAGACATCAATCAATGTCATATCCAAGAATATCCTGGACACTACCCAAAGGTGAGTAGATCAACAGGTAAATGAGCTTAAGGCCAAAGAAGTGGATCTAACCTATGGAAAGAAAAGGAAGAGGAAAGACTAAACTAATGTGATTATGATGACTTCCTTGTAGTAAAGAGGAGAGTCATGGAGGCAACATTGGCCAAAGATGGTACATCCAGTTCTAGACCTCCTTTGACTTTAGCTGGTTTAAATGTGGCCACAGTACCCTCACCTAAAAGAGAGAAACCTATAGGCACCATTCCATTATCCTATGTAGCCCCACTAGAGCGCCCAGCTATGGATAGCCTGAAGAGATTGAAAATCCCCAAACAAAAGAGGAGAATGCCTCAACTAACTACACATATGAGGGGTCCATCCTAAAGGACAAGGATGAAGAGGAAGGGACATCTAGATCTACCACTACTTTGGAGATGATGTTCACGTGTGCATCTTCTCAACCTGAGTAGCAATTATCTCAACCCCTAGCACCTCAAACTTAGAATATCCAAGAGGTCGTATAGGTGAAGAGGGAGATGGAAGAAGAAATGAAGGAAGATCAAGAGATCTAGAAACAAGCAAGGGCCAAGGATATGTAATTTCCCTTAAGTCAGGTTGTAGACCTAACTAATCATCAAGTCACTAAAGATGTGACAAATGATCTAGTCTCCTCTCTGTTCACTCCACAGGCATCACAATCGGATGAATCCCAATCAACATCCAGAAGTGGAAGAGATAAAAGGCCCAAAGGTGGAAGAAATAAAAGGTCCAGAGGTATAAGTGATATCTAACATAGAGATGTTAGGACCTTAAAGTGTACCATTAGATCAAATAGAACAAGTCCAAGGTGTGGGCACATCGACACAAGAAGAGGTAGGTCTATCGCAACAAGTTTAGATAGAAGAAGTAAATGTGGACACTACTCTCCCTAAAGATAAAGAAGAGACTCATAAAGAAATACCTAAGGAGGGTGATGCACAATAGGGTGAAGAGAATCTAATTGAGGATCAAAACAAAGAAGTGAAGTAGACACTGACATCTGATGAAGGTTTAAAAGGCCAAGGGACTAAAGAGGCACCTCCTAAAGAAGAGAATCTGACGCCTCAACCTATGGATGTAGATCCACTAGTTGTAGAGGAAGATAAAGGAACTGAAGCCTTTAATGGTAGACATGGTTCTAAGGTGAATAAGGAAGAGAAATGTATAGAGGAAGAACAGGATAAAGGTGAAACTCTTTACCAACATGAAGTTCCTCAACAATAAGCTCCACAACACAAAGAGGAGGAACAATGCAAAGAGGCTAAGTTGGAAATAGAAGATGTTCATATTAAACAACCTAGTCAAGAAGGACCCACGCCAAATGTCCCAGAATGGCTAGCATCAGAGGTACAAGACCATATAATTCATTTGATTCCATTTGAATTAAATCCATTGTTTTCAGTAGAAGAAATAAAGCCTAGGAGAAAGGCAAGAGTAGTATCTTCTTTTCAAAGGGATGCTATAGGATGTAGGACAACCCAATTGGCTATACCTATGGTGGATAAGGCTAAAGGAGAAATAGAGTTAAGTGAGTACTAGATAACTACCATGGGCTTAGGGCATGCCATTGTGGAGTAAGAGATAGATGAGCTCAAAGGTAGTGCAAAGGCCATTATAGCACAGATAAGAAAGAATAAGCTGAAGAAACAAGACCTAAAAGGGCGCATGTTGCCCAGCTAGAGACATTCATAAAGGGGCTATTTACCACTGGAATATCAATAACTAAGGTCCCAACCAACTTGACATTCACTAGTAGAATTTTGGCAAATAAATGACTATGTGACTAAAACTTTTAGTCACAACTCAAAATGAGTAAATTTTAGCCATTTTTTGTAACACAACTATAAATGACTAAATAAATAGCTAATTTGATCATCATAAGTGACTAATTTGAATGTCAAGTAAAAAACACAACTAAATAATTAGTCACACAAAAAAATTAGACAATATGATATTAAAGTGGGTAATTAAAAAAATATTTCATTTGTGAGAGTAGGAAATATTTCAAAGTTGTAGAGAGGGAAAATTTTTTGATGAAAAATAATTCAAACAAAAGTAACCCCTATATCATCCTAAACTAATCAAGAATTGATAGAGAAGAGTCATGGCTCCTCGCTTTGTAATTCCTGATACTCTCAAAGACTTGGAAGATGTGTCAGATGAAGAAGACTGCCTCTACGCTTAAGATATTGTTGAATTGGACGCACTATCACCTTCAAAAATAGATGAACTTGTCAAGGGTTGGATTCCTATACTTTTTCACTATCTCCAATAATTTTTGAAAAAATTCAAGTTCCGGCAACACCCATTTTGTTGAAAATGAGCAGAGGTAAAATGGTTGATAATTGGTGTTGTATAGTTCAACAATCTGGCGGTTTGCAATAGGAACGATAACACCCATTTTGTTGAAAATGAGTAGAGGTAAAATGGTTGATAATTAGTGTTGTATAGTTCAACAATCTGGTGGTTTAAACTATTGCCTTGGGTGTATAAGTTAGTAACATGCAATAATTTTTTCAAGGTGAAGTAACATGCCATGCAACCATCGAATTAGCTGCCCAAATTCTGCTACCCTTCCCCTATCAAGCCCTTGTAAGTTTTCCAAAATGAAATTTGTCTTCTTCTCTTGAAAAATGAGGGTTGTTGACTAAGCATTCAAATCCATCTTCTTTCCAGCATTTTGAATGCATAAATTTGCTTTGTTGGATGATCTTTGAAAACATATAGATGGTGATAAATAAACTACCATTATTTAATGCTCTTTTTGGTTGCACCATGTAATCATCTTTAGTTTATTAGCCACTGTATAGTGGTTTTCAGTTAGGTTTTGGTTTATATATTGTTCTCTACATTTTCTAGGGGTGGCATTTGACCTAGTTGATAAGGATATGTTTTGTGTGGAGGAGCAGCAACTATTTGATCAAACATACTCTCTTGTTAAGGGATTCCAATTTATCCAACCCTCGGCCAAAGGATACTTTATCAAAAGCCTCAGATCCAATTTTAGCATTGTACTTCTAAATATAACAACTCTTTCCTCTCATTCTACTTCTGACAGTCCATCTCTACAGGATCAGATAAGCTCCTATCAAAATGTGCTTAAAATTTACACTTATATTCTTCAGACAATTATTTTCATTGAACAAGCGCAACCTGAGCAACTTGGTAAGCATATTTTATTTAATATTAAAGAAATTTTGTGTGCTTTATGTGAAGTGAGTGAAATTTTGAGCTTGAGTATTACTATGACTAGCCACTATTGTTAGTGCTTCTTTATCCTGGTCTATTGTTTATACTTGGCTAAGCATAGCTTTCTGGAGATTTACACAAAAACCTGGTAAATACTTATGTTAAATAGAAGATTCCATAGGCTTCTATTATACACACTTTCTAAGCAAAGGTTTATAGAGAGATCCAAAGAAATCCATCAAAATGGACAGATTTCCTAATTTTTCTTGACATGCATAAATTTAGGAAGTTATAATAGGTTCTGTTTTATTGATAGGTTGCCTATTGGCAATTTTAAATTTTGAGCTTTTCTCCATTTCCATCATTTATAAAATAGAGAATAGATTTGGAAATGTTGTTTGGCATGCTTCATTTTGTATAAAAGTAATTTTTTTTCTAAGTTCTACTTGGTTGACCAACTCATCAAATCTATAAATTCTATACATGGACAAGATTACCAAGCATCTAACTATCCACCTATCCAATAGTTAAGTGATCCTTGTAATGGTAATCACCACTATTAATGGATAGATCTATGCAAATATATAGTTTTGATAGTCAAACATCATTAAAGAATCCTTGATAAAGCTTCACCAGTCTTTCCAATTAGCATTTTATCTAAATAATTCCTTAAATAAGTATAAAGTGACAGGGAAAAGTCATACAAAGAAGAATGACTCAAAAGGTAGTAACTTAAGTATGGACTGTCTTATCAAGGACATTGTGAATGATAGTAATATGGATTTGAAAAGTTATTAAAAGGGTACATATGACAATCATATTTCTCACGACTTTGGTAATGATAGATGAGATAAAGAGAGGAGTTGACTATCCATGTGCTCTCTAAGTAAATAATGATGAGATAGTGATCTTGTATCCTATGCAAATCTTCAAAGGTAGTGATCATTGTAACCATCAATAGAAGATAGTAATAGTTGAGAATATCATGCTCATGCCAAAGGAAAATATACAAAGTCAATGAAGATAACAAACTGTGCAATAACCATGAAAATGTGTTGATGCCATCAAGTATGACAATCCATAAAAGCCTATGCATGATCATGAGTGAAGTAGATACGTAGATAGTCCTTAGCCATAGATGATACATCATGATATTCATTGCTTTAAGGACAATCATTTATAAACAGAGTCACTGTCAAATGAAGGAGAAAATAAAAAAGGACATGGTAGAAGATAGTGATGCAATTACTTGAAGGAATACTATGATTGTGATAAAAGCATGAGGATAGGTAGGCTCACAGAGGAAGTGCACAAAAAGTTCAAATGGATAGTTATTTTCACATGGTAATAGTCTATTACATGATAGTCATGTAAGCCTTAGAGATTAGAGATAGATGAGTAGGACAGTCAAAACTATAATGGGTTGTCTACTATGAAATAAGAATTAAAACTTGTCTTAGTAAAATATGTTTGAATTCATGAAGACACATTGAACATCATATCCATTCACATGAAATAACACTGTATTGGTTGCAAGAGTACTGTCACTTTGGTACAAAAGATTGTCATGTTTTATATTTGAAGTGACAATCGTACACACAAACTACATTAAGGGACAAGCTATAGGAAGTGACAAACTACAAGAAGTGACAGTCTTAGGAAATGGGATAGAATTTAATGAGAATGACAACCTTTTCAAGTTTTCACAGTGATAAACATTTTGGAGAGAAAAGAATGCACAGTCGACTTATTGCATGGAAAGTCCATGGCATTAGGGATGGTATCATAGTGTATTAGGAGTTGGCAACTAAAAGCCCTTGAAGCTCTCCTATGCCTCCAAGATATTGTTAACCATTTCAAAGCTTTAACACATATCTTATGAACATGGTAAAGGGCTTTTGGTAGTTTTGGAGTGATGGAGGTTATAATGAGTAGTTGAGAAGATATAGGGGTTAGTTTGGGTGATTGGAGGGCAGTTAGCAAGCATATAGGAGTCTTTTAATAGTTTCTAAAGAAAATTGAAAGGTCAAGTCTAAGTTTCTTAACTCAATCAAGCAAAGGTAGTTTTTATATGCCTATGTAGAGATCAAGCAACCAAGTCAAGCTAAAAAATCATTAATTACCTTTAATTGATGACCTATATTCTCTCCCATGTTGGGATAGATAAATAATATGCCTAGAGACAATTAGAGTTAGTTCTTGCAATTGAACTTCCATCCACTTTTTGGCTCCATTTGTTCTTTTGTGTTTTTACTATCTTTTTCTTATTCAAAAAGTTCAATATTGAAGACATTATGGAGAAGGTGGTAAATCTTCTTGCATACATTGTGATAAAAAATATCTTTGCAGATTTATATTAGGAAAGAGGAAAAAAAAGCTAGCCCGCTGGCTTCTATTTGATAAAAGTGCAAATGATGATCATGAACAAGGTATCTGAACAACAAAGTAGGACTTTAGATGGTTTGAGAAGTTGGTTTCTAGTAAATTGAAAATAGTAAGTCATTGTAAGCTAGATTTTTCTTTTCTTTTTTGTACTGATAACCATAACTATTTCTATGATAGGTTTATCTACATGTTTCTTGGCATCATCATCATTGCTTGCTCAAGAGTTTTCATTGATCCAATTTTCGTAGTGATAACAAATGGCTATTGTTAATGCTTTGTAATCTTGATTTTTATCATGCACTGGATACTTTCTTGATTTACATATAAAACAGTTATCATTAGCATTGCAATCTTGAGAGCATGTACTGCCAAAGCAAGCTCTTTACATATTGTTTATATTGAACACTGAGTTGTGGATTTTTGAGGTTGGTAGATTTGTGGAAGCTCTTTATGTAAGTTATCCTTTCATTCACTAAATATTATGTTTCATGTTCTTAGGGAGACCATAGGAATTTAGGGGTACTTCTATTGAATGGAAGCCATAGTAAGAGTTTCAACCATTTAAATTTATGGTTGAAACTATTTGTCAAGTGTTCAGAAAACATTTCTTTAATTCCCTTTTATATGCTTCTAAACCCAAGCTAGCCTCATTTGAGAGGTCTGTTACATGCCTATCATGCACTCATGTATAGATTGATGATAATCAATGGAATGGAAAAATATAAGACAATTTGATAAGATGGTCAATCCATCTGGTAAAAAAAAGTGTAAATATAGCTTTTGATTGACTTATTTAGTTGATCATTTAGCTTTGTTGTATGATGTGTTGTTGATTGATTATATTTCACATTATTTAAGCATTAAAATCAATACCCAATAACATGATGTCTACAACTAGATACTTTGTCCTTAATTTTACATATTTTCTATATTTTGTTACTCTTTGAATAATACTCAATTATTATATTTTCCATCTTATAGAGGATGTCTGTGAGCACCACACATTGTGGATAGATACACTTCTGTTACAGTAAGTACTCTGATGTCTGCACAAAATAATAACCAAATGCCAATTTAGCATAAAGTAATTAAAATTTTCATTTGAATTCTTGTGCCATCTACAATTTGTTGTAATTTAGAAGTTGATACTATGTGATTTCACTGTCACCTCTTTGGATGATTATGAGTCAACAAATTAAATCAACCTCCCTTTCATTGACTGTTATAACTTTGTTTCTTGTTATACCTTGTCCCTTTCCTTTAGATTTTCCTATGTTTTATGCAGTATATTCCAAGCTCAATTTATGATGATTATCTTTCTAAAGGTTATTTGATTTTGGTTCACTTATCATACAAGGTGCAAGCCTTTACACATGCCACTACCTTTTAGACTTCTTTTCTTCAATTATTAAGACCTCCATGCTACCACTAATACTTTAATTATGACCATTTGTATGATGAACTTTTGATATTGGCATGCATGATCTTTGATCACAATCAACAAGTAATTTTCTAAGAGATCTTAGTAATCATTCATGGAGTTGAATCAAGAAATTAGAATTTTCTCTTTGGTTTTGTTAAGGGCAGCTAATAATTCTCAAACCAAACAACTGCCATCTTACCCATACTACACAAGACAATTAAAACTTGAAGATGTCTTTGCTTGATATGGACTTTGTGGCTACTTTCATTCTACAAAACCATTGTGTATTCCCCTTCTAATTTTACATTCATGATCACTCAAGATTTCTCTTCTGTAGTCTCATTATGCTAGTGTTTTCTTCATATATTGTCCTTTTAATCTCAACTTGTCTTCAAGACTTTTTCAACTCAATCTAACCTATCCTCTTATGTAAAGAGTAGTTCAAAAACATGTTATCAAAAATAGAGATGATTTTAGTCTCATGCCCTCCTGTGAAATATTTTCATGCATGTTTGAGATCTCTACAAGGTGATGAAAAAGGCCTTAGGGTTTGTTAGGGTTTTGAGTATCCTTATTGTTTTGATGGTAATGTTGTCACTAAGTTCTCTCCTTGCCCAAATATAGTCACCTGAGAAACTGCTATGATGCTCTTGATTGTAAATTACTTTGTCCTCCCTACCTTCTCACTACAGGTCTAATTCTTCAACTCTACCAACTCCCCTTCCATGTCATTGTCTTTTCATGCTCTTGCATATATTCTCTTATGAATTTATTCTTATGACTCTGAAATCTATCACTAGGTCTATTATGACTATTAGGTCTTTGAGGGTATACGATTTTCTACTATGAACTCTTAGACTATCATACTTTAAAATAGTTAGTGTAGAATTTTATGTGTTTGATTACAACAAACATCCATCAAAGCCAACTCAAGATGGTGGTTGTAATCCTGATATTAGATTGAGAGGTCATAATATAGAAGGGTATGGTTTGTCATGGAGCCCTTTTAAGCATGGATATCTATTGAGTGGTTCAGATGATGCACAAATATGTTTGTGGGACATTAACTCACTTTCCAAAAATAAAGTACTTGAGGCTCAACAAATATTTAAGGTGAGATAATTTAGTTGTTACCTTTCATAGTAAATTTGGTTTTGAGCGCATTGCTATTAAGTATTTGGATGTAAGATAAGCTTCAAGCTTTTACATTCTCAACATTTACTTTGTGTCAATTAAATTTTATTAGGCCTTTGAAATTTTAATTTATTTTAAATTGCAACTTTTCTCACTATAGATAATGTTGTCTTAGTGAATAATGCTTTGTCAACACCATTTCATGATGTAATTATAGTGCAAGTCCATAATGGTGTAGTTGAAGATTCTTTGTTGTTAAAATGGGGTTTGATTTTTCTTAATTGGGATCATCAAGTGCAACGAGACATGGAGAGAGTAGAGAAATGTTACGGAAGGGCCATTTTGGCAAGCCCTAGAGATGGAGAGATCCTATCACTTTATGCCAAATTCATATGGGAAACCCACAATGATGTTGCTTGAGTAGAAGCTTATTTTGATAGAGTAGTGAAAGCATCCTTTGAAGACTGGTAAGCAGCACCTAACCCTTCTTTATCATTTTCTTCAATAGGATATGTTTCAGAGTGCTTCATTAATTCAAATATTTTGAGAGCATCCTTAAAAAATCCATTTTGCGCATATCATGAAATCATTGCATTCCAAGAGATGACATCTCTTTGAGCCATTCCATTAAACAGTTCACGTGACTTATCTATACTTCCACATTTTGCATACATGTCTACTAGAGCATTTCCAACTATAATATCTAACAAAAATCCCCCTTCCATTATGCTATGATGGATGTCCATACCCTGTTCCAAAGCCCCCATTTTGGCATAGGCAGGGAGGATGCTGGCAAAGGTTGTCAAATTTGGCTTTACACCTGCTAATTGTATTTGCTTGAAAGTTCCTAAAGCCTTTTCAACAAATCCATTTTGTGCATATCCCGCAATCATTGCATTCCATGAGATGACATCTCTTTGAGGCATTCTACCAAATAATTCACATGCCTTATCAATACTTCCACATTTTGCATACATGTCTACCAGGGTAGTTGAAACTACAACATCTGACAAAATTCCTCTATCCATTACTTTTTGATGGATGTCCATACCTTGTTCCAATGCTCCCATTTTGGCGCAGGTAGGAAGGATGCTGGCAAAGGTTGTGGAATTTGGATTTACACCTACCAATTGTATTTTCTTGAAAGTTTGTAAAGCCTTTTCAACAAATCCATTTTGTGCATATCCAGCAATAATTACAGTCTAAGAGATGACATCTCTTTGAGGCATTTTTTCCAACTATAATATCTAAAAAAAATCCCCCTTCCATTATGCTTTGATGGATGCCCATTCCCTATTCCAAAGCTTCTATTTTGGAATAGGTAGGGAGGATGTTGACAAAGGTTGTGTAGTCTATCTTTACACCTACCAATTGCATTTGCTTGAAAGTTTCTAGAGCATTTTCAAAAAATCCAATTTGTGTGTATCCTGCAATCATTGCAATCCATGAGACCACATTTTTTTAATACATTTTATCAAACAATTCATGTGCCTTGTCCATGGTTCCACATTTTGCATACATGTCTACTAGGGTAGTTGAAACTACAACATCTGACAAAATTCCTCTATCCTTCATTCTTTGATGGATGTCGATACCCTATTCCAAAGCTCCCACTTTGGCATAGGCAAGGAGGATATTGGAAAAGGTTGTGGAGTCTAGCTTTACACTTGCCAATTGCATTTGCTTGAAAGTTTCTAAAGTCTTCTCAAAAAGTTTAATTTGTGCATATCCTACAATCATTGTAGTCCATGAGACCACATTTCTTTGAGGCATTTTGTCAAATAGATGACAATTCTCCAAGGATGTTTGCTCATTGACTTAAGTCTCTGTATATTCTCCATTATGCATTGAAAATTCATGGTTTCTAGTTAACTATTTATTGGTGTAACCATTGCCATGTTTCTTGGGACTGTCATCTCTATAGGATAGTTTCCTTATAGATCTGAATGTAATTTAAAAGGTGCCCATAAATATTGACAAGTTTCGTAAGCTTGTTGAGTCAAGGTAGTATATGGTTTTATTTGAGAGATTAGGCCCAAAACATCAAATGGTTCACATCTTGATTATGAGATTGCCCCAAGAACCTGTTAGGACTAATAAAATTTGCCTCCACTACCCACAAACATCTATTATCCCATCAAATATCCTATCATCTAATATGTCACTCAAAAATTTATCCTTCAAATACTCCATTTACCCGCCCTATAATCGTCACCCCACTAGATGTACATTTACCATCATACCCATTTATCAAAGGATTCATTTCGGGAAGACCATGTTATTTCGGTAGGAATCATTGCATGGTCCCTTTGATAGAGTGATGAAATAATACAATGAGGAGGTCATCGAAGATAATGCACCATATTGGAGGGACTTGTCTCAATGTCCCTTCGATAGTCTGAATAAAGCTTCATCAAAGACACTTTGATATGTCAAAAGGAAAGGTTTTGAAGTCTCTTCGATAACCTAGGAATGCCCTGTTCATTTATTGAATCCTGTGACTCAAGAAGAGGAGCTTGAAGTGATCATTTCATACTTTGGGGAGTAATAGTGGCAGATATTATGAATCTGTTTATAGAATTTGAGATCTGAAAACTTCAAAATTAGCTGATATCAAAGTGATTTCATTATGTGAAAGGGAAGAGAGATTTGTAGAGTTAAGAGTAAATTGAAAAATTGATAGGGAGATGCATAGAAAGATGGAATATTACAAGAGGCAGGAGATTACTCACATCACCACAAGAGGTCCTTGGAGCAAGTGTGGTATCACAGTAGAGCCTCCCGCATCACTGCAATAGCCAAGAAGACACGGTGTGGTGTAGCGGTAACATCTTGCATCACCGTAAGATCCAAGAAGACACAGTGAGGTGTAGTAGTAACATCCTGCATTACTGCTAAGGCCAAGCAATAAATGTGAGGTATGGTGGTAAATCAAATACCACGCCATCCCACACACAGTTTACTCTAGCTTTGTGAGGACATGGGAAAGATGTCTCAGAGTTCTTCATACATGTATGCTAGGATATTTTCAACCATATCATCTGATAAAAATTCCTCGTTCATTATGCTTTGAATGATGCCCATACCCTGTTCCAAGATCCCATTTTCATTGAACTTCCGCGCTTGACATGCATGTAAATAAGCTTATTATGAAGAATTGTGCATGTTACAAATGCAAACCTGTGAGCGATGGAAGAGAAGACATTTTCCCTTGGTGAAAGAGCATTCTTGAGAATGTAGGTCTGTAATAATTGAAGATATACATAGTAATCTTCAGGGGAGTTGTGTGTGTTAAACAGAATGTGCAGTGCCTCTTTCAACTGGCCCTCTCTACATAATGCTGTGAGATTGATAATGGTGTCACCCGCATCACCACAAGGCCCAGCAACAAACCTTGCAATGTTACGGTAAAATTAAAAATTCTGTGTTGGTTGTGGTGTCTTTGGGTTTAGCTAATTTTGATGTGGTAGACTACTTTTATCCTAAAGTTGTATCTGTAGACCTTGCTTTTATTCAATTCTAATTGATGTTCAATTTTCTTATTGGACATGATCTCAGGCATTTCAGGAAGTTATATTTGTAGACCTTGCTATGCCTCTAAGCACAGGTGAATCAAATACAGACAAGAAGAAACACAAAAGAGGATTTGCTTTTGTTCATTTTTCTTCACATGGGGTAAGAAAATGGCACAATGCTTGGTTCTTTAACCAATTTTCTAGATTCCAAACATGAGTAACGTTATAGAGGTTGTTAATTAAGAGTGTTATGAAGATTGTCTACCTTATTGTAGGAAATTTCATTTTTTTCTTACATTTTGTAAGACTTGAAAAGACATTGTCTCATGAAAGATCCTACCCAAGAATGTCAAACAAACAGGATGTGCATTTTATTTCAAATTTAGTGATTGTTCTCATGCTTTTTTTATGGTTTTTGTGTATAATATTGATTTGAGAAACTATTTTCCCTTTTGGCTGGGTGGCTATTGACAGCATCTCACATGGACCATGTCTTCAGTACACTCCTGATTACTTGTTCCTCCTCCAGGCAATTTTGCGCTCTAATCCCTAGGTACTATCAATTGATAGAAATATATTTATGATGTTGAATCTGAAGATATTTTGAAGAGAGGTCTTATTTGTTGAGTAAATTTTATAGGGTGTTGTAAACTTTGCAATGATGATGTCTCAAATGGAGGGTGGTTGTCTAGTTGATTACAATGTCATCACCGATCTCTTTCTTCAAGTAATTGCTTTCTAGTTGTTGTAAATTCATATATCTTCTTCCTATTGATAAATAGCTTATGGTTTTTGATATGGAACTCTAAAGTTGAGGTGACTATTAAACTATTGTTCTGAATGTAATTTGTTTTCTTATATGATTATGTCTTGTAGTGCCTATATTGGGTGTAGATTCATGGATCAAGTTGTTTGAATAGTTCAAGTCTTATGAAGGGCTATATTTCTTCTTGGGTGCATATTTGAGCTCCAAGTGATTTGACTTTGGATTGTCATATCTTTTTTTCACTGATATTCATTGATCTATTTGAGGAGGTAATTTTGTAGTAGCTTGGGAACCTTGTACTTGTATGGTAAACTATATTTTCAATGTCATTGACAGTGAGGATCCTAACATTCACTTCAAATACATTGAAGTAGCAGCTAAAACTAGACAAATCAAGGAGGTGGAACATGTAACTAGAGAGTCAAACTTCTATGATGCTGAAAAGACAAAGAAATTTCTTATTGAAGCAAGATTTCCAGATGCTCGTCCACTGATAAATGTTTGTGATCAGTTTGAATTTGTCCACTGTCATGTTCAGTAAAGTTTATTAGTCAAGGTACATGTAGAACATAGTTCTCAGTCCATACTAAGTATTCATGGTGTGAATTCTGCAGAGGAGTCTTTCATAGAACCCTTAGGCTTCATTTTTCAAGTAGTTATTTCATGTTTTGGAGCTATATAAGCAAAAAATAGAACATTGTAACTCCATTTTCTTAGTCAGAACATTGAGAAACACACTTTCTAACACATTTTTCAAAGCAAAGACACATATATTTGTTTTGTATCTACTGTAAGAACACCTTTTCTTAATAAAATTTCAATATTTTGCCTTCTTAATAGCATTATGTGCAAATGAATGATTGATTATGTTTTTCTATGTTTTATGTTTAAACAATTAAATAAACTACCAATTGACTAAATATACTACCAATTGATAGAAATCAGAATAAATATGACTAAAAGTATATGACTAAATATAATACCAGTTGATAGAAATCAGTGAATAAATATACTACCAATTGACAAAAATCAGTGAATAAATATGACTAAATCAATGACTAAAAATATACTACCAAATTGATCAATCAAAAGAACCAAATAAATGATTGGCAATAAACTACTAATGGTCACGTGACCAAGCTCAGTGAATAATATGACTAAATTAATGACTAAATATAGTACCAAATTGATCAATCAAAATGACCAAATAAATGACTAAAATTGGTTTAGTCATAAATTTGGTCGCGTTATAAATGACTGGTAATAAACTTCTAATGGTCACGTGGCCAAGTTTAGTCATTTATAAGTAGTTTTTAGTAGTTTTTTTAATCACATATTGTTGTTTTTGTACTACTGATTGTTGACCCAGGAGAAGGTAATGGAATTGGATGTAAAGAAGCATCAAGCTCAAGTCATGGAGAAGTGGTACCATAAGTTATTGGAGGAAGGGGAGGAGGCCATTTGAATCACTCTATCTAATTGAGACACCCTGAGCTTTATCAAAAATAAAGTTGATGTCCTGAAGGCAGCATGTGCCACAAGTCTAGACCAAATTGAGTAGGACATTACAAAGCTGAAGGCTATCTAGGTACTACCAAATAACATGTTGATACACCATCACATTATGACCATCCAGACCATACCACACATGTCAGAATGGATGAAAGACTTGAAGTTCAAGGAGGAGATTTTGAAAACTTGTTGGAATAAGGCTATAGACATCAACAACAAGATCCATGAGTTCCTCACTAATGAAATAGAGATTCTAGAGGAGATAACTAGCTAGATGATAGATAAAAAGGAAGTATATTCAAAGAAGTCCTTTTTCATTCACATTTTCATAGATGTATTGGGTTTTATTATTCTTAATTGATTAATCCATTTTCCCCTTCACATTTTGGCACCCACCGTGGGGCCCTTGCCCCTTTTCTAATCAAAATCTAATTTTTATTGTAGATAGGTTCCATACAGGTTTTTTACAGAGTCGTTTGGTGCATATACCCTTTGATTCGACGCATTTGAGTCCTGTTACGCCGCATCCATACTCTGGCGCATCCGACCTTTGAAATGATACATTTGCCTCCTAATCCTCCGCATCCATACTACGGTGCATCCGATCACTGAAACGACGCATTTGCCTCCTAATCCGCCACATCCATACTACGATGCATCTGATCACCGAAATGATGCATTTGACTCCTACTTCACCGCATCTATTAATATTGCACATATACCTCTCCACTCGGTGCTTTCACTCTATTTTACAACACATTTACCATTTAATGCATCTGCATCATTTTCTAGTGTATTTATCTTCTATCTTTGTGCATATGTAAAACACCACATGCACTATCTATTTCTGTGCATTCAGACTGTAGTGCAGCTCATCTGATTTATGCTTTCTACTTTTAGGGTTTCTAATTTTGGGTGTTTGAGCTAACGGTCATTTTTGTAGGGTTAGTGGTTGGATTAGATCATTTAGATGCTTTTGCCTAGTTCACTTAGATTAATTAAGGGAAAAGTAACCAAGTGCATCGCATACAACTTCCACATAGCTCATAACTAAGAAGAAAGTAGTTTGACCCATTTGCTATCTTTGCATTATTGATTATTTTCCTAGTCAGATCATTGTTATCTTTACAAACGGGAAAATGAACATTGCTATGTCTTAATCACTTCCAAGTTAACAAATGGGAAAATGAACATTGCTATGTCTTAATCACTTCCAAGTTAACAAACAGGAAAATGAACATTGCTATGTCTTAATCACTTCCAAGTTAACAATCGTGTGAGTGCACAAGTAGAGTAGCCCATTTAGTTTTTCTAATTTTAACTAGGTTGGATTAACCATTGTATTCTGTGCTTGCGAATGACAATAGGCTGATGCTCTCCCCTTAACTAGGTGACCAAAGTGCTAGACTTGTCATTCTATTTGTTAAACCTTTAGGGGGGCCTACCCTTGGATGCATGCCTATCCAAGTGGGAATGACCCTGAGTGGTAACAGGCTAAAGCCAAGCCCTACCAAGCCACTTAAAATAAATTGTGCTTGAGGTGAAAACCTCAAGCAACGAGTGCTGCTGTGTTACACCGATGGCCAACCTCCCCCAAAACCCTCTAAGGCATAACCCTTTGAGGCTGGGAGACTCCATAATGGAGAGTAGTGCCGCCGCATGTGTAACCACTCAAATGGTTGCCCTAACTAAGAACCAATTGTGTAGCAAGCCAAAAACCCCTATTTGTTGATGCAAAGGGTGGAGCCCTTGAATCAGCCTCAATTCAAGTGACTCTTAGTAGAGGTAGCAGGGACAATCCTAAGGTTCGGTGGGGGTACGAGCCTAAGGAAACCCGGATCTAGTATGTGTGAGAAGTGAGTGCCGTGGAGGGGAGTTGGTGCTACCAGATCCTGGAGCTACATGCTTTGAGTGGCACATCGAGAGGATTCAACAAATATTGTCATATCTAGCCTAGGTTGTACTTGTTTTGAGTCAAAATAGTCCAAAAAATACAAAAAAATATAAAAAGATAAAAATCATGGAAAACTTCTATGTTTGTTGTGCTTTTGCCATAATTGAACATCAAAATTATCACAAACACCAAGTTCTTCAAACCAAAAACAAAAAAATCTTGAAAACGTTCCAAAATTCTAAGGAAAACAAAGCAAAAGCCAGAATTGCGCATTTGGCACGACTTGTGGTGCATTTGATTCAACTTCCAATGCATCTGAACTCTGTTGTGGTGCATTTGCCAGTATTGCACATTTGACCTGACTTTTGGCACATTTAACATCTGTTGTGGCGCATTTGAAACTTTGCCAATGTTGTGCATTTGAACTAACTTTTTATGCATTTGACCTGACTTCTAGCACATTTGAATCCTGTTGTGGCACATATACTTCTGTGCATCCAAACTAGAGAGTTAAAAACATACCCTCCAAAAAGCAAAACTTTCAACATTTTTTCAAAACCATTTCAAATCTGAGTAGTTTCCAAAAGATCTAATCAAGACCTTGCAAATCAACCATTTCTCCTTTTTCCGTACCATATCTACTTTTTCATCCACAATCTCACCAAATCTTCCCAAATTCCTACAAGGTTAGAACCAATATTATTCTAGATCACAATCAATACTCAAACAAACCTAGTAAGTGTCCAATATCAAGGGTTACTTATCCTTTCTCTCGGCACTCTACTAGTGGCTTATATAAGACTAGTCAACATCAAGTATTTGGATTTCTAACATCCCTACTTTGACTATCACTATTGTATACCCAACTTGTTTGACACCTCATAGATCTAAGAAGAACCTTGCTAAAAACCTTGTATCATCCTAGCTTCTTGCTCAAGAATCTTTTTTTCACTCCTTCCCATTTCTTTACCACATTGCATGGTCTTAACTAGATTGCAAAAACAAAAACAAATAGAGATGGCCGAGAAAAGTGTTCATGACGGTCACGAAAGTGACGAAGAAATTTCTATGGAAGAGATACTTCAAACACAACATAATCCAAAATTTCAATGCTTATTAGAAAAAGTGCTTGCCCAAGACCCTACAAAATTCTTTTTACATCTGGAAAGTCTAGGAGTCAAGCTCCCTAAGGATTATGACGTAGAGACTCTCAAAGAAACTGAGGGAAGTAGACATGAGGAAGAAACACCTTCGGACAAAAGAAAAACCAACACTGATGCTACAGATGCCCTAAGTCTAATGAACCAAAAATATGAAGCTCTCCAACAACAAATTTCAGACATGAAAATGGGAGCATCGACTAAACATTACATCCTAGAGGATATTTCACCATATCCTTTTGATAGGGCCTTGGTCATGATACCTTTCCCCTCAAAATTTGAGGTACCTAAATTTGATAAATATCAAGGAAAAGGTGACCCAAGGGATCACATCAAAGAATTCAATGTTGCTTGTCTCGAGGTCGCACACAATGACACCTACCTTATGCAACTCTTCCCACGAAGCTTAGGAGGACAAGCCATGGAGTGATTCTCTAGACTGCCACCTAGCATTAAAACATTCAATGAACTGGTAGATAAATTTGTCACCCACTTCTCTTACAATATTGAACACGACACCTCAATATTGGATCTTTGTAATACCAAACAGAAAGGAGGAGAATCTTTCGCTGCCTTCTTACAGAGATGGAGAGAATTGGCAAGCAAGTGCCCACACCAAATGCCAGAGAAACAGATGCTAGAAATGTTTGTCCACAACTTGCAAATAGACCTAAGCTACCAAATCCAAATCCAATGTCCTACGTCTTTCAACAAGGTCATTAAGATGGGCCTCATCATAGAAAAAGCCCTAATCGCGAAAGGTGAAATCAAGCTCTATAAAGACATTCCTAGTACCAACACCAACAATGACAAACCTAGATTCTAGATGAAAAATAAAAACATTGTGAATGACGGGGTAGTAGATGCCAAAAATGCAGCACCTAAGCAACCAATTTTCAACCTATCAACACCTCAAAATAACCCCACGCAAAACAAACTAAGAAATACTGAATCTAGGTTTACCAACTTTCGGCCTAGGAGAAAGTTCACACCTTTGGATGAGTCAATAGAAACTGCTCTATGGAAGGTAATCACCAACAATCTCATAACGCTTCCCTCAGCACGAAAGTATGAACCAAAGGTCAAACCCCATTGGTGGAATGATAACAATTTCTGTGAATACCACCGAAATAGGGGGCACAAGACAAATGATTGTATTGCGCTCAAGTATACAAATCCAAGACTTAATAGAGCAAAACAAAATATCTGTTAACGGACATACCTCTAATAGCGATCATCAGGCATTCAAGGATCCTCTTCCTAACTATGAACATGGAGGACCTTCCAACAGAAACAACAGTGGCTCTAACAACGCAAACTACACAAATGTTGGCTATGACTATGTTGTTAACCATATCTATGAAAGTGATTCACATATCAATGTAATCACTATAAACAAAGATCCAAATTGCAATGTTACTACCCATAGTAATAGAGTCACCCTTAGAGGAGCCTCCGCTCCTCTGACCAACCAATACAGTATCGAGGATCAACTCCAAAAAACAACCACACACATCTCCATCTTGGAACTCCTACATCTATCCCCTTCTCATAGGTCCATACTTGACAAAGCCTTAGCGGAAGCCTCTGTTCCCACAAACCTTGCAGAAGAACAATTCCAAACCATGGTCGGTCATATTACCTCGCCACACTCCCTATCATTCACTAAAAAGGATGATATGTCAATCACTCAACCCCATAATGCCTCCCTTCATATTGAAGCTTTCATACACAAGAACAAGATCAAAAGAGTCCTAATTGATGGAGGGGATAGTTTGAATATCTACACATTGAAGCTAATCCTTGCATTGGGATTTTCAGAGAAGGCTATAGATTCAAAAAGAAAAATCACCATCAAAGCATATGATGAGGAAGTGAGAACATCCAAAGGAATTGTTACCCTGCCAATTAGAGTGGGCCCCATAGTAAAAGATGTAGCTTGTCAAGTCCTAGACATGGAGCTAGCGTACAACATTCTTCTTGGGCGACCATGGATACACGCTCTGAAAGAGGTACCTTCCACATACCATCAATGTATCAAGTTCCCACATGAAGGTCAAGAGATCACCATCCAAGGTGACCCTAACCCCTTTCAATACTACAACTATATTCAACCCAAACTAGAAGTTGTGATCCCCACCAATCGTGCTTCTGCCGCCTCTTCATCTCATGTAGATCCAGCTACACTTGCTTCTTCTTCAGGAGCATCTCAACCTAAACTCCAACTCAAAGATAAGGGCCTGGGTGAGTACACAGTCTCCCAATCCCTCTGTTTGGCAAAATTACCTCTATCCCCTAGATCCTATGGGAGACCCATCCTAAGGACACCCAAAGTAGAGAGAACCACCAAAGGACCATTTGTGAAATGGGAAAGCCTAGAAGATGAAAGTGATGAAAAATATATCCTACAGTGGCTATACAAAGATGAAGGTAGTTCCTCAACACAACATGAACATCCCATTATACAAATGGCACAAAATGGTCAAGGCTTTCAAATGCTACAGAGAATGGGGTATGAAGGACACGGTCCACTTGGTTCAAGAAAGGATGGCATCACTGAACCCATCCAACCTCATACCTTAACAGCCCAAGACACTATAGGGCTAGGGTACACTAGAGCATCAAGGAACACCAGAACTAACAAGAACAAAGGCAAACAACCAGAAGCATCCACTAGCAATCTAGTTGAACAAATTCAGAGAATGCAAATGGGGAGTGAAATTGATTCTAACGAGTATGAATGGGATAGCCTCTCTAAGATGTCTTGTGATGAAAAGGATATTGACGTTGTCCACGAGTACGACCCGCCCATGCCAACGAGAGACAAGGTCCAAGGGCTAGATTGCTAGAGTCTGATCCACATAGCAACGATAGTGAATATCATGAGGAAGGAATGATACCCCCCTTGATGGATCCACTAATAGAGTGTACCATTGCAGACTTTGTCCAGGCCTTTAATAATTCTATCCTAACCATTCACACTATTGAACTAGACCAACCTAATGATCCCTTACCTTTGGTACACCCTAAATTTATCAACTAAGACCTAGAAGGCACCACCCCTGAGCTAGACATCTTTGAAAATGACGAAGCCATCATTGATTATCTTGAGCTTAGAGATCACATACCTGCAGGAGACCACAGAGCTGGCTATGCTATTGAACTCAATGAAAAGGCCTATTTTGGAGAGAGTGCCAAGCCTTTCAGTCATAAAAATATCAAGATAAAAGAACAATCTAACGGTGAAAACCGCTCTGCGGTAGTGTTAGATCATCACAATAGTAAAAATAAAGACATATCCAATGGTGAAAACCTCTCCGAGGCATTGAAGGATGGAAGGCTTGACCCTCTCCCCAATCTTACACATCATGAGAGATCGTCGATCTTGATAGAACTGGTAGAACCAATCAATGTCAGCATAGGAGATGAACCCAGAATGATCCACATGACAAAATCTCTAATAGAACACGAAAAACCAGCATTTATTGATTTCTTCAAGAGAAAACAAATCAACTTCGCATGGACATACGCTGACATGCCAGGGCTAGATCCAAACCTTATCATGCATCATTTATCTTTAGCTCCAGGAGTTAAACCGGTCAAACAAAAACTCAGAAAGATGCATCCACATGTGGCCCTCATGGTAAAGGAAGAGCTAAAGAAATTGCTAGATGTCAGATTTATCAAGCCTATAGATTATCTTGAATGGGTTTCGAATATAGTACCAGTGGCTAAACCAGATGGCAGGGTTAGAATATGCAATGATTTTAGGGACTTGAATAAAGCTTGTCCAAAAGATGACTTTGCCCTGCCCAACATAGACATGATTGTAGATCTCACGGCAGGCCACACTATGCTTTCACTTATGGATGGTTTCTTGGGCTATAACCAGATAAAGATTGCACTTGAAGACCAACACAAAATGGCTTTCACATGTCTTTGGGGCACCTATTGTTGGTGTGTCATGCCATTTGGTCTAAAAAATGTTGGGGCAACATATCAGAGAGCCATGACAATAATCTTCCACGACATGATGCACACCATAATGGAAGACTACGTCGACGACATTCTGGCAAAATCACTTACTAGAGAAGGACACCTGGCAGTTTTAGACAAAATCTTCAACAGGTTGGAATAGTTTAATGTGCAACTCAATCCCAAGAAGTGTGTTTTCAGGGTTACATTAGGTAAATTACTAGGATACATAGTGTTTGCAAATGGTATCGAAGTTGATCTAGCTAAGGTGAAGGCCATTATGGAGATGCCACCTCCTAAGAATCTGACTCAACTAAGATCCCTACAAGGAAAACTGCAGTCTATTAGAAGGTTCATTTCTCAATTGGCAGACAAGTGCCATCCATTCTCTTATCTTCTACACAAGAATGTCCCCTTCAAATGGAACGACTCATGTGAATAGGCATTTCAACAATTAAAGGAATATCTCATGAAACCACTAGTATTGATGCAACCAATTTAGGGCAAGCCTCTGCTATTATATATCTCAGCTACACCAACAGCCCTGGGAGCTCTCCTTACACAATAGAACTATGATGGGAAAGAACGGGCTATCTATTATATCAATCGGACACTTGTGGGGTATGAACTACAATACACGCCCATCGAAAGAGCATGTCTTGCTGTAGTCTTTGCCTCACAAAAATGGAGACATTACATGCTGTCACACTCTATCAAACTGATAGCAAAGATTGATCCACTAAAATACTTTCTCAAAAGGAAGCCTTAACTGGTAGATTATCAAAATGGGTCATGCTTCTCAGTGAGTTTGACATTGAATATGTAGACATAAAAGCGATAAAAGGACAAGTGCTTGCAGATCAACTAGCAGATGTGCCCCTAACAGATGATAGCCCTCTGAGCTTTGAGTTTCCAGACGAATCTATATTCCACATAAATACAGCAACCTGGAAAATGTACTTTGATGGCTCATACAGCCAACATGGATCGGGGGCAGGTGTCTTATTAATCACACCTAACAACGATACAATCCCTAAATCATACAGACTACTATTTCCCTACACTAACAACATGGTAGAGTATGAAGCCCTAGTCATTGGTATCAAGCTAGCAGTGGAATAGAATATTAAAGAGCTTCAAGGATATGGCGATTCATAGCTAGTCATAAATCAAGTAAATGACGACTACCAAATGAAAGATGAGAAATTAATCCCTTATAAAAGAATGGTAGATGACTTCAAAAATTACTTCATCAAGATCTCTTTTGCACAGATACCAAGGATAGAGAACAAAGCTATAGACGCAATGGCAACGATCACATCTCTCTAAGATATTCCAGACAATCAATCACGCTACAAGTTCTTGGTAGAGCTAATATCCTATCCTGCATATGATACCCCGGAATCCCACATCATTTGCCACATTGTTGGAGCATATTCCTCCCTATACAAAAAAATATTTGCCTATCTCAAAGAGAATACCCTCCCACCTGATCTCTCCAGTAACCAAAAGAGAACCTTCATCCGTCAGGTATCCCAGTATGCCCTTGTCGCCAATACCCTACATCACAGAGGTCTCGATGTTACTCTCCTTAGGTGTCTCGATAGTGAGGAACATCAAACCGCCCTGAGCAAAATACACGATGGTATATGTGGGGCTCACTCTAGTGGCCCTACCCTAGCCAAGAAGCTCATCCGCATGGGGTACTACTGGCCAACTATGGAACAAGACTCCTATCATTTTGTGAAAAAGTGCAAGAAATGTCAAATCCAAGGGAACCTGATACATGCACCAACGTAGGAGCTAGAACCATTAATGACTCGTTGGCCTTTCTGTCAGTGGGTACTCGACTTAGTGGGAAAGATTCATCCTCCCTCCTCAAGCGGCCATGAATTCATAATCACTACCACACAGTACTTCATGAAGTGGATTGAAGCTGTGCCCTTAGCCAACATCACAGGCAAGCAGATTGCCTCATTTATCCTGAACTATATCATTTGTCGTTATGGTGTCCCTTCGTCCATCATCACGGATAACAGACGACCCTTCAAAAACCAAGATGTCAGGGAACTATGTGACAAATTCCATATCCATCACTGCTTTTCAACCCCCTATTACCCCCAAGGCAATGGCCAAGATGAGGCATCAAATAAAACCATTCTAAAAATCCTAAAGAAGACTATCAATGATGTTGGCCATGATTGGCATATCTAACTGAATCCCACACTATGGGCCTATTGCACAAGCATCCGCACACCCACAAGTGCAACACCATACTCCCTAGTCTATGGATCTGAAGCTATCTTGCCCATTGAAGTTGAGATCAAATCCTTGCAAGTCTCATTAAAAGGCCTCATATCAGATAAAGAGTACAGAGTGACCAGACTCCAAGAATTAGAGCTGCTTGAAGAGAGAAGGCAACAGGCCTTTAACCACTTGAAAGCATATCAACAACACATGTCCAAAAGCTACAATCACTGAGTAAAGCCTCAGATAGTCCAAGTTGGTGACCTAGTCCTAAGAGAAAATCCTAGAAATCAGCAAGATAGAGAAAAGAAAGGAAAGTTTGAACCTAACTGGCTAGGTCCTTATGTCATCATCACAGCTTATGGATCAGGGGCATATCAATTGGCCACATCTGAAGGTGAATTGTTTGATGATCCTATCAATAGTAGGCACCTCCACAAGTTCTATACCTGAAAACCCCAATGTAAGGGAGTCTTGAAAAAATCCAAAAAAATTGAAAAAGTGATCAAAAGCAAAACAAAAAAATAAAAAAAATAGAAAAATAACAAAAAAATTGTCCTATGGTGAAACCTGGAAAACAGGTGCCTAGGATAGGTACCATGATGAAAACCTGGCAAATAGGCGTCATGTGTACTTTTAGCTTCTTGTGCAAATAAAAGCAAGTGGTGAAAACCTGATAAACAGGTGCTATCTGCAACAAACCACTTCTTCCATCTGTTCTGACTTCATTGTCTCTTGTCTCCATCGTATCGTTCATCTTGAATTAGTCCTTTGAACTGTTGTCGAACTACGTCGCCTTTGAGTTATCATGTAGGCAAGGCCATTCTTAATGTGCCCCCGAGGCTTCGATTCACTTCACTCCTTTCCTCTCCACTGTCCCGTTTGTCCCATATCTAGTCCTTCTGTCAATCTAAGTCCGCACCACTTTGCCATCGCCTAGGTCTTAGGTCCACTAGGGTTTACCCTAAACTACATTGCCTCTGCATCGTCAAGTAGGCAAGGCCATTTAGCAATGAGCCCCTGAGGCACTAGGTCAGTCCTTTAGGACCCATCTCTCCATGTCTGTCTATCATCTCTCCCATAATAAGTCGATCTTTGTCTAAATTGGGGCAACTCCTCAACCTAGTTACGGATTTGGATTCTTGAATGCCAATGTTCTAAGAGGATGCTAATAAAGGATTGTGATACCTTTCACTAGATAAACAAGTGCAACAAAGCAGGCTACCCAACAACAAAGTTCTTGGCTCAAAACATCAACCTGTCCAAAAACAAAGCAGAGTACCATACCAAAAACACTAAAACTGATCCTATATCAATTATGGCAAAAGACACATCTAATGCAAGAGTGTTTTGTCAACAGGTTAATTTACAAGGTCTTGAATTTTTGTTATTATGTCTTCCTATGCTACTCAAGGATGCCAAAAGCTAGAGATGCTATGATGGGGGCATAATTTTTCTTTGTCTGCTGCTTGTGGATTAAACTTTAGTAATGTGACAACTTCTGTCTAACGACGTGATCAACAAAAGATCATCGAGGACTCTGAGGTCTAAACATGAAAAGGGGCAATCCTTGTCTGTTAAAACACAAGAAGTACTTAGGTCATCTAGATTCAAGTTTGACTAGATGCTTGTATCAACTTGCTATATCAAAATCCATGTAAGGAATGCTCAGGTCATCTCGGTTTAATTATACCTCGATGCTTGTACTTCCTTCCAACATTTCAAAAAGTGAAAAATACCAAAAAAGAGCCCAATGATGAAAGCAAAGTACTTACAATATCAAGATGACACGTATCCATATCCATATCCATAACATATCCAATTGCATTTCATATCCATATCCATATCCCATGCAATAAAGATTCCATGCAGAATATCAATGTTTGCAAAAGCTTGTGATTTCTTCTATCGATCAAATTTCTATCTGTCTTCATATCTCTCGTCAATAGTTCTAGCTGTCAACCTGGGTAGTGATCCAAATGCAAGTCTATCCTTAATCCATACCAATCAAGTCAAGTCAATCTTGTTAAATGATCCAATTGCAATCAGTGGTCTTGATCCTAATCTTGTCGTAAACCATATCAATCAGTCATAACTATCCTTCATGTTGCTCTAGGGATATATCGTTCCCTGCCATGAAAACACTGTCGTATATTGTTATCATATCAAATGTCTTAGATAGGATGTTGCATTGTCGAAACCAGACCCAGAGTCTTATACGACATGTTTCATTCTTGAAGCCAGACATCATCGATCTATATTATTGGTTTATCGCTTGACCAGGGCAATACCTTGCCTATTCTTGTATCATTTGTGCATGCTGGCTTACTTTCTTGTGTGTGTCATCATTTTATCTTTCATCACATATCATTCACCTCTTTCTTCTGCATCCAACCATTTCTTCTCCTGTCAACCTTCGTCATCGTGAGATTGTCCATCTCACGCCTTCTACTGTCTCCCCGTCCAATCTCATGAGGGGGCATCCTGTCATTAAACTTGTACTAGGGGCAAACTGGGGCATGTATTATTGTCAAAAATTCTTAATTCTTTGAAACAACGTGATAAAACACATTGCATCAAAGACGGGCAAAACATATACATCTAAAAATGACATGACTCTACTTAAATAAATATTTTAAATATTTATTTCATCTTCATAGTCCTCTATCAATAAATAAATAAATTTATTTATTTATTTGATTCACTTCTTCCCATTTAATTAAATAAATTTTGTTTCTTTAATTAATTTCATCTACATTAACCTTATTCTTCTAAAATAATTAAATAATTTTAATTATTTAATTAAATCATCCGTTCTTCTAAATTTAAATAAAATGCAAATTTATTTAAATTAAATCTCCACAAAATAAAATATATTTAAATATTTTATTTATTCTTCAAAAATCTTCGAAAAATAAATTAAATAAATTTATTTATTTAATTTGCTTTCTTATCTTCCAAATCTTCTAAAAATGAATTAAATAAATTTATTTATTTAATTTGCTTTCTTTTCTTCCAAATTATCCACAAGTAATTAAATAAATTTATTTATTTAATTATGCTTTCTTATCTTCTAAAAAATCTTCATATCTTCTAAAAATAAATTCTTCTTGTCATACAAAAGTAAAAGCAACTTTGCTCGTAAATTAGAAAAATAAATTCTAATTTAAAGAAAATGAAAACTCGTGCTCATCAAGAAATCTTTTAACTCAACAAAGCTTCTTTTCGAATGACACATGTCTTTCTTCCATTTGTTGCATGTTCCTCAACAACCCTCCTCCGTTGATCTTTCCTCTTCTTCTAAACCATTGATCTTCTTCTACACATCTCTATAAATACAACACTATTCTTCCTCATTTCAAAATCCATAGCTTGAGTGAACTTATGCTGTAGAAATACAAGCGTGCCTTTGGCACTTCATAGCACTTCATATTCATCCTCTCACATTTGTGTTTGAAACTCATCTTCAAACACAAATAAGTATCCTAGCCATTCTACTCTTGTCATCTCCAACAAGCAAGGGAGCACACGCTTTTGAGGGCTTCGCATTTATCAAGATCAAGAGCTGGTAGGCGAACTATGGAAGAAGAAAGGTAAAGGTGTGAGTATCATTTCATTTGTTATTTTATTCTCCTTTTTCCTTCACATTTTCATAGATGTATTGGGTTTTATTACTCCTAATTGGTTAATCCATTTTCCCCTTCACAGTTATCAATTGTCCTTTGAAGATTTGCATTTGTTATACATAGCTATGGAACACCTAGTGAGGTATAACTAGATTTTAACTTGAGTTCATGAATTGTCAAGATATATGTCTGAAATCACTGGAGAACTTAAATCCTTAGGATCTTTTCCTTCTCAACCTTATCTTATGTCTTATTTTCACAATTGTCATAAATAAATGCAAATCATGATAAATCTAAAGGAAATAACTAGTAATATCAATAAATTGATGCTTTAAAAAAGATCTTTAAGTGAATTTAGATGAATTGTGTAAAGATTAGCTAATTAGAACTATTTTAGAAGAACTAATCAAAGTTATGTCCAATTCACAGACAATATGCTCAAAGCTTTTTCATTAATTGATAAATTTTACAAGAATCATGCAAGATATATGCATATTGTATAGGATAACAATGATATTTGTAGGAAATTGTCTAGATCAGGAAGATCAAGTGCAATATGTGTAAGTCCCCCAAGTAAAACAGCCTACAACGAACCCTGAGTGACTACAAGCAAGGTCAAGATCTGACTAACAGAGCCTTGGGATTGTAAATTCATCCTATATTTAGCATATCTTTCAAGAGAGATAGATGTTTGAAATAGAATTTCTATTTGTGTCTGATAGAGAGTAACATCATCATCAACAAGTTCTACTATTAAACTCCATTTTGAGAGCCCATGCTCACAAACTTCTTACTCGGTGTGTGATGCATGAACATCTGAGTGCACATGCAATCAACATCAACCAAAAACAATTTTAGTTTGTTTATTCCAATTTTGGTGTGTGGTGTTAATTATTTGGCATCTCTCACCTTTCGAAGCACTTCATGTAATTAGATTTGTAAGAATTGAGTTTCCACCAGGTTGCAGTTTTGACACACAACATGTTGATTTCATGGAAACATCTGTTTTGGGAGATCCTAGAGGTTTGGTGACAAATCCTCTAACATGCATGTTCTTGAAGGCATTTTTCCAAATGTATAAAAATAATCAAAGTCATATCTTTTACCATTTGGGTGATTTTAATGCTAGAAGTTTATGTTAGAAGTTTTACGGAAAGTGTAAAATCTCAAGATTCTTGAAGGTTGGAGTGAAATCCTTTTGCAAAGGACCTTTGGATGTCATTCTAAGCATATTCACCAATTTTTAGGTCAAACAGAGAGCTTTGATTTTTTTCACCTACCGGCACTCGATTTTGTGCATTGTCATAGTCGCACAAATGAAATTTTTGGCACAAATTCATAAGGTATCATTTGGGATATTTTATTTGATTCTTTGATGCATTTGAGGCTTTGACTCCAGTGAAAATAGAGAAACTTACAATGTTGTTATCAGTGGACTTTGGTAAAATGGAATGATTACATTCAAGGGAGGCCGATGTGAATTAAAAGAAAAATTCAAATAAAAATTATGAAGCACCAATGTGGGAAATGTGATGCGTCATTAGAGGAAACTGTAGTTTGTTTAAAACTATAGAAAATTTGGATGCCATATGTAGACACCTAAAAATGACCATTGTATTATTACCTTGCATATACATCATTCTTCTAAATTCTTCTAATTTGCCTTCATCTAACATTAATTAAATAATTCTTAATTGTTTAATTAATTCCATCATTCCACCACATTTATTCTTCTATTTTCCCATTAGTTGAATAAACCAATTTATTTAATTAATTCAACATATCTTAATTCCTCTCATCCACACAATTAAATAATTTTAATTATTTAATTGGCTAATTATTCTTCCAAAATTAAATTAATTCTTCTAATTTATTTAAGTTGACCTTTCAATATCTTCTAAATAAATAAAATCATTATTTTATTTATTTTCTTCCATCATGCACAACAAATTAAATAAATTTATTTATTTAATTTCTAATTATCCACTCATCTTCTAAATTTATCTTTTTCCTCTAAAAATCTTCCATGCACATAAATTAGATAATTTATTATTTGATTTAATCCTTTGCATGTCAAAAGGCAAATCAAAATTTGAGTTCACTTGGCTTTAAATCTTTATTTTTCTCAATTAATTCATAAAATAGAAAAAACATTCTATTGTTATGAAAATCAGTCATATCTTTAGTCAACAAAGCAGTTAACTCAACAAAACAACTTTTTTGCATGTACACTTATCATGTGCACATTCATTCATGATTCCTCAATTTATCTCATCCATCGATTTCATCTAATTTCCTCCATTGTTGATCGATCTTCTTTGAGAGCTATAAATACACCCATTCACCTCTTCACAGACCCTTCACAATTTTGAACATTTGGCATTGTCCATATCTCCCAACACTTTTGAGCATTTGTTGAAGCAATCACACATCCTTTCATCCATCAAGCTTATCAATGTTATGCTTTTTGTATTTTGAGCGATCCACATTCACAAAATACATCAAGGAATTACATTCAAAGGGTAATAGTTAGTATCTCATGCTTTTATCTTATCTGTGTTACTCCATTGTTGATTTCTTGAAGGCTATAATGGATTTGGGTAAATAATCTTTGTTTTGTTGATGTTCTTAAGTATTCTAGATTTCCCCATACACATTTTGACATGCCCCAGTGGGACCCACTCCTTGAATTTAACACATATTTTCTTGAGAATTTTTTTTAGGCTATAGGTATGGAGTTGTGCTTTCATCTGACAAAGTTGTGCTTTTGGCTGATAGAGTTGCACATCTGGTCTACAAAGTTGCACTTTTGTTGCACATTCGATTTGTAGAGTTGCACTTTTGGTTGACAGTGTTGCTCATCTAGTCTATAGAGTGGCACTTCTAGTTTCTGATGTTTATCTTGTGATTTCGTATTATTGCAAGGTTTTTAGGCACTTGATTTATCTTTGCATGAAAGCTGATGTATTTGCAGACACTTATTCTAATTTGTTTCGCAATCTGATGTATTTGTGAACATATTTTAATTACCTTTTGACCTAATTAATCCATTATTCTACTTTTTTCTTTCTAATTTACGTAGGCCTGATAGAGTGGCACCTCTGAATAATTCCTTGGCTTGTCCAAGACATCCTTATCCACTTTTGAAAAAAAAATTGTACTTTTGACTGTTTCTATTTTCTATTTGCAAGACTGAGACAGTGTTGCACTTTTAGGAAACAAAGTTACACTTTTGCACAGTAGAGTTGCACATCTGCTAAAAATCACAGTGCTTTTGGTAAAATATTTTCACTTTTGGTCAATTCTGTTGCACTTTTGGTTAGTAGTGCATACGCTTTTGGTCAATTTTGTTGCACTTTTGGTTAATACTGAGTCACTTTTGGCCACTGTATTGATGAATTTGGTTCTGATAGTTCTGATTTGATTTTTTCATCTAACAAGTGGTTTTTTGGAATCTAACATCATTTGTATAGCCTCTTATCACTTGTCAAAGAAGCAAGAAAGTGAAGCTACTAATGAGTTTGATGCAGAACACTTGACAAAGATTTGATTTTTCTCACTAATTTAGTAGAACAGTTCAATTTCATTAAGGGAATATACAATTGTTTGCTTTGTCTTGAATGTCTATGTACGTATGCTCCCTTCTCATGTTGAAAGGTGATCTTGGAGATCAAAAGTACTAGATTATTCACTTTTATTACTTTATTTTCTTTATTCCTAGGGACCTGGAAGTCATACGTATTCTCTTCTCTCATGTCGCGAGATGATCTTGAGAATCAAAAGTGCTCAGTATCCTCTATAGAAGGCCTGTTAAGGGATTTCATCACCCTTAAGGATGACCTTAACCATATGTTCTGGCGCGGGATATAAATGTTGTGAGAATCAAAAGACTCATTTCAAAGGAAGGGCCCCTTCTTTCTTAGTAAAAACCTTGAGATCCTCGGTCCACCGAGACTTGGCTTGGTTGTTGCTCAATCAGATGATTGGGACACCCTCATTCATAGAATTGAACACCACCATACCTTGCATATATTTGGGGGCACCCTAGACATGTTGTTAACCTAGATAAGACTCTCAACCATCATATCCTGCGGTACATCACTACAACAGGGGGAGACGAGCTCACACTATTACCTCCATTGTTTGAGTTGGAATACACTTTGGGCAAGACTTTAGTCTCCAAAGTAAGGGGTGTAAGGTGGTACATGACCTTGCATTCCCTACCCATCCAAGTAATGGTAGATGGTATCAAGAGGATGGAAGTTACCATTATCTAATATTGAGGGTTGAAGTCGCACCTGAGTGAGTCCACGAGATATGACACCCTTTCATTGAATAAATATTAGGCTTGTGCAAGAGTGTTTGGCATGTTTTCTTGTGATCTACCAGTATTTACCATTTGTTATTCAAAGTTCCTCTCACACCCAATTCTGAAAGAGTCTATAACCATTATGTCTTATTGTTTGATTCTCTTGCCAAAGAACTCATTCCATCCTACATACAAACAAAGGTCACAAATTTTCTATTTTTAGCTATAGAGTTTCACTTCTAAATAATAATATTATGCTTTTGGTCAGTATAGTTGTGCTTTTGACACATAGAATTGTGCTTCTAGCATACAGAGTTGCGCTTTTGGTTCACAGAGTTACTCTTCTAGCATATAGAGTTGCATTATTGGCAAACAAAGTTGCACTTCTATTTTCTATCTTTTATCCATTGTAATCTATAGAGTTGCACTTTTGGGCTATCTTGCTATTGCTTTTGGATGACCAAGTTACACTTCTAGTCTACAAAATTGCACTTCTGGCAAATAGAGTTGTGCATCTGGGCTATTATACTACTACATCTACACTATCCTACTATCACTTCTGGTAGACAGTCTTGCACTTTTAGTTTTACATAGTTTCCAATTAAATAGTCACCCAGATTTGGAGACCTTTAACATTCAATTGATTTTACATTCAGACCTAAGATCTTCATACCATCTGCAATCATTCCTTCAATCATACAACCATCCTTATTCATCATCATATCATCATTTGGACTTTAGAACTTTATCTCCTTGACACTATAGGGTATTTTCATCATCATCTAGCATACATCTTTGTATGACTTATCTCTTAAACATCAGTTTGTTTACCAAAAAAATCAAGATCACATCTACTAGCTTGTCACTGATTTGAGAAGTTGCCTCTCTTAAATTAGTAGATAGTTAGCATCTATCAAACTAGTGAAATAGCTAGCTTAGGAGAGTGGCTCATCTTGAGTTGGTGAATCTCACTATCACATCTTGTCTCTCCTTGAGTTCATTAGTCTAGCTCTTGGAAGATAATATTAGTCCAAACCTAATCAACATTGATCTAGATTTATGTTTTATCCAAACATCTAAACAACCAATCATCCTAGGGTCCCAACATTGTCATAAAAAATCTAAATAAACCCCATCCATCATCCACCCTCACAAGATTTGAAATTTCATATGCCTCTTACTAGGTCCCAACATAGGAAATCTATGGAAACTAATCAAAGTAATCCTCAACATGACCTCAACACATCCATTGATGCTATACAATTCACCATGGGTATGAATCCTCATGTCGTCCTTCTGAGTGGGTATACATTAGGTCCTTCATCTTGCAATGACTTTGGACACTAATCACATTAAATATCACAAGACCCCACTGAAGAATTACAAGACCTAGATGTCTTAAAAACTATAGATAGGCTCTTAGCATCAAACCCCAATAGATTCTTTCTTCTACTTTCTAAGCAAGGAGCTAAGTTTCCTAGTGACTTTGACACATCCTCTCTTAAGGAAGAAGACCCTATCAACATTGCTATTGCTGCTATGGGAGAATCACATCCTATTTCTATTCAAACCATGTCTACCATAGCACCTACCATACCAACTACACCTACACCCACACATAACATTACTTCATCACCGTTCACCAACCAATTCACCAATCCACTTTACCAACCACCCACATCATTTGGTCACACTTCTTCTAGTATTCCATCATCTATTCCTCTAGTCATTCCATTCATGTCATTTTATGACCCAGCCCAATCAAGTCATCACTTCACATACACCCCAAACATCTCACATATTGATATATCTTACCTCACAACCCCAATCTTCCAATCCTCATATCCCATACATCAATCCACCACATACATCACAACCCCCATCTTCCAATCCTCACATCTCAAACACCAATCCACCACATACATCACAAACCCAAATGTCTAATACTTACACATTACCCAACAATCCACCACAAGTTTTCCAACCACCATCATCTAATTATTAGGGTCTTCCTCCAAATCAACATCCCACATCAGATAGATCAAAAACTCTTGCATATGAAAAACAAATTGTAGATCTTAGCTTAGGACATACCAAGAAAACATTCTCCTTAGAAGAAGTTTGTCCTTATCTTTTTGATTAGTCACTTCCTATGATACCTTTTTCCTCCTAATTTTGAAATGCCAAAATTTGATAAGTACAAAGGAAAAGGTGATCCTAAATAACATCTTAGGGAATTCTAGATTGCTTGTCTAGAGGTAGTCCACAATGATACATATCTTCTAGGCCTCTTTCCTCATAGTCTTGGAGGGCAAGCTATAGAATAGTTTTCTCATTTACCCCTAGGTATTAAGACCTTTAATAAGTTGGCTGAGAATTTCGTAACTTATTTTTCATTCAACATCGTACATGAGATTTCCATGACCAACCTATGTAACAACAAACAAAGAAACAAGGAAACCTTTATATCATTCTTACAATGATAGAGAAACATGGCTAGTAAATTTCTATGGCCTATTCCTAAGAAACAATTGGTGAGCATATCTGTTGAAAATTTGAATCTTGAACTAGGATTTCACCTACAAGTCCAATGTGCCAATTCTTTTGATGAGATTATCTCTAAGGGAACAAACATAGTACAAAAGGACTAGTCAACATCTTCAAAGAAACCAAGGATAATCCTCAACAATCAAATGAAAAACCTCATTTCTGGTCTAGGAATAAAAATGTTTTCAATGATGGTGTTGTGGATGCTAAACACATTCAAAATGTCTAAGTACATGTTAATCTTCAACTAGCTAAAAATGTCACATCTACTCCCAGAGAGCAACCCAGACAAGACTCAATTCCTAGACACAAATTCACTACACTGGGAGAACCTATCGAATATGTCTTACGAAAACTTGTCCAAACTAGTCTCATCACACTAACTAAAGCATGTCAATATGATGAACCTCAATTCAAACCCTCTTGGTATAAAGACAATGAATACTATAAATACCATAGAGTCAAAGGATGTAAAAATCCTTAATGCATGAAATAAAAAAACTGCATACAAAATCTTATTGATAGAGGAAAAGTAATTGTAGAAGACCCTCGTAAAAAAACTTTAAACAATGATCTCAATATCTACAAGGATCCATTCCCACCTCATAGTAAAGGAAATACTTCTAACAAAGGTAAAAGTGTCTACCAGGTGTCAAGTTCCTATGATTTTTTTATAATTCATATAGAGGAGAGTCACGTCTCTACTTTCTCTATTAAGAGAATAGCCCCTAATTGTACGATTGCAACTCATCATGGTCATGTTACCCTTCGTGGGGCTGTATCAAATACCCATCCAAATTCTGAGTACAACATCTTAGACCATCTAGGGAAAACACAAGCTTAGATATCCATCCTAGATCTTCTTTGAGCATCACCTACACATAAAGCCAATATACTTGAGAAAGCCCTTCAAGAGTCGTTTGTTCCCAATAAAATTGATGTTTCTCAATTCCAAGCCATGATAGGGCATATTGCTTCACCTTATCACTTGATTTTCATTGAAAAAGACCTTCCATCAAAAAATCCCTACCATAATGACACTCTACACATAGAAGTCTATATCCATCTACACAAAGTCAAACACATTCTTATAGATGGTGGTCCTGACTTAAACATTTATTCTCTAAAATTTTTGAAACAATTGGGATACTCTGAGGATGTTATTGATTCAGAAAAAAGTATAACCATCAAAGCATATGATGATGTAGAACAAGAGTCATAATGTGTTATCCATCTACCCATCCAGGTTGGTCCTGCAGTAATAGAGACTCATTGTCAAGTACTAGACCTTGGTCTTACTTACAACATCATTTTAGGGTGCCCATGGATACATACCATGCAGGATGTGCCATCCACATACCATCAATGCCTCAGATTTCCTTTCAATGGTACATAAATTATTATCCTCGGGGACCCCAATCCTTTTGAATTTTGCCGAGCCATGCAAGGTCGATACCAGAATTCCAATTGAATCGCTAACAACATTGCAACTCAACCATCATCCTCATATCTTGATACCTCCATGTTAACCAAAGACACCTCTAATACACCTTTTCCTGATATCAAGGTCTAGTACAAAGACAAGGTCCAGTTACATTACTAGTTGAGCAATATAGCAGAGGTCTATGTTGAACACACTGAGATGCTAAGAAGGGGGGTGAATTAGCATATACAAAAACTTAACTACTCTATTTGCAAAACAAATCAAATTACTTAGAGAGAATAAAGTAAAACATGCACCACATTAATCAACACATTGACACTAGAATTTTTATGTGGAAAACCCAAAAATGGGAAAAACCATGGTGAGTGTTAGCTCACAATATAATGCTCACTACTTATAAAAGTTTACAACATTGTTTTTTTTGGA
Source organism: Cunninghamia lanceolata (assembly GCA_027924645.1). NCBI lineage: Eukaryota > Viridiplantae > Streptophyta > Pinopsida > Cupressales > Cupressaceae > Cunninghamia > Cunninghamia lanceolata. Next base: position 10,251,888 of record BSBN01000508.1, on the reverse strand, counting down.
ATTAGGGCAGATAAATGAGAGGGGGGGAGGTGAATCAGTTGTCTCAAAACTTTAACACTTGCTGCAATTAATTCTTCTCTGCCACTTATTTACAGATCATTATTATAACCATGAAAGCAAGAATCAATAACACATGAGTAGAAACACAAATAACACACTTGACACCAAGATTTTTAATGTGGAAACCTGGTTAAGGGAAAACCATGGTGGAGGTTAGTCCACAAAAATTAGTACCCTGTTAAAAGTATTACACATGGGGAAGGCACATACCTTCGGGCTCACTGCCCAGAGCTCATTGTTCAAAGAGGCTCACTACCTATAGAAATGATTATAAGAAGATTATAGATTGTTTGAACTAATGAATAACATCTACCAATACAAGAATTCAGTTTTGGTTAAGTACAAAATACTGATCTTACACACTTCATCCTTGCTCTGCCCTGTTTACTATTCTGCCATGATTCAGTCCTCAAATCTCTTCTCCTTTGCACTTCTTTTTGCCTTTTTCACACTTAATCCATCACCACATCACAATCACACCCCAAAACACTAGAATCCATCAACTATAGATATCTGCATCAAGAAATTCAATCAATTGTAGTCAGCTTCAATAAAACTTAGAACATTTATTAAGCACTCTTCTTTGTCAGCTAAATCTATGCACAAATATCAACACGGACCAAAAAATTGTGTTCCTAGATCATTAGTCATTTCGGCCAATATCACTAATTATCACTAATTTCTTATCCAACAACTTTTCTGCATCTGGACCAAGATCAAATACTAGGCCGCTTTGTTCTTCTAACTGTGCTGACTAACTAGAACCCGATACTCAAATCCTTATAACTTTTGAATCCTTTATCACCGGAGGCTAAATCTCTATATTTAGATAGTCTTGACAATCCTTATCACTAACTTAGATCTACAACACACTTTGAATTATCACTAGAGAGATTTAGACCAAGATATTAGACCCTATCACATGTTCTGTTTATGACTACCCGGACTTAGCCAAATGTTCAGTCTGACTTCTAGTATGAATAAATTCTGCAATGTGGATGTGTAAGGTAGACTTAGTTACCATCAATTACAATACCTTTCATGTGTAGTAGTGTCTCTTTCCAACAATCTCCCCCTTTGTCATTGATGGAAACACTTAGTGAAAAAAGACTAAGTGTCGGAACAACTCCCCCTTTCTATGTACACTTGTGCTTTTCACTATTCTCCAAAGCTCCCCCTTTGTTGGATTCCTCATTTTTCACTGCTCTTCACTCCCCCTTTGACATCAATGGCAAAGGGTGGGATCTACAAATCAAAATTTACACAAAAATTCTATATACTAGGCTGCATATGTACAAACAATCCTTAAATCCTATTTACATATATTTGAGTACATCTCCAAAAATATTCTTCAATTATACTAGCTCACTATCCCAACTCTTCTTTATAGTATTCAAAATTGAGATGTGACCACTGAAGAGAAATGCTTGTGACTCTACCGTCTACAGATCAATGGGATCACTTGACTAAGCTGCATCTTGGGCTTCAATCAGAGCATTGAACATTGCTTCCATTTTGGGGGAAATTAGTCCCCGGAGCTCACTCATCCTTGCTTCTATGTTTTCCTTTTATTTTGTCATTTTCTTTATATCTTCAATCAAGATAATCAATTGACACTCTTGGCTCATCACTGATACTGTCAGAGGATCAAAAGATTGGGATACACTTGACAGTTTTTCCTTGGACTCCTTTATTTTTATTTCAATGTCCTCTATAGCTTTAGGACAAGACAAACAAAATTTATATACACTCCCTTCTTCTATAAGAGTATTTTGAATACTCTTTACACTGGCATCCAACACCATTCTATCTACTCCAATCAACCCTTTTAGAGCATCAAATATTTTATCATTGAATTCATTTTGGGCCTTGACCTCTGTAGACCTTTCAAGAGATTTAAAGTGAGTACTTACAGAGCTTATCAAGTTCTTTAACTGACCAGAGGGGGATGCTAAAGAGTCCTTTTGGTATGTTGGCATGATTTTCTCCAAAATTCTTGATGCCAGACCAAGTAGTTCACTGTCTTCTATGTGAGACTTCAAAATATCTTCTATGGCCTTATCTTGAGCAATAGAAGCCAACTTTATCTTTTGCATAGGAGATAAGGTATCAAAATTTATTGGACCTTGAATTATGTCCTGATCTTCTTCAATTTGTTTGTCTCTTTCCAAATTTTCCTTTACTGCTTTTGTAGTGTCGCTTGCCCAAAATGATGGTGTATCTATCTGATCCTTTCCGGTACTGTCAATTGAACTATCCTACTTGGGCTCTTCATCAACCTTTGCAATCTCTTCTTCATTTTCATTTATGTCCTTGGCCTTTTCTACTTCTTAGTCCTCAGCTTCTTTTGTTTCATGCTCTTTACTCTTCAATGAATCATCTTTAGTTTGAGCATTTGTTTCAACATTCTTCTCTGTATCTTCTTTGCCGGATTGATCCAGAGGAATTTGAGTACCTCCTGCATCATCAATTTATTTGTCATCTTTTCATCTTCTTGGTTTATTTCTTCCTCTTCTAGAATAGAGGAGTCATCTATCTCAGTTTGTTGTTCATCTCTTTGTTGCTTTTCATCATTCAAAATTGATGCATCCTCAGTATCCATCGGTTCTTCTGTAACCACATAGAACTTGTTTTTGTCCAGTGCTTTCTTTTGAATTTGTTTTGTTTCTTTAACAACTTCATCAATATCTCCAATCATCATCTTGTTCATCCTTATTTTGCTTCTAGAATTGTTCTTGACCTCTTTAAAAAATTTATCTGCTTCTTTGTTGGAGATTACTAGACACAAGGTAGATAACACATGTTCCCTCAACTCCAAATCTTTAGTTTTAGTAGCCTTTTTCCTCATTTCCAAAATGTTACACAGACTCTTAGGAATTTAAGATAAAATTTCCACAAGGGCTCTATTGAATGTATTCAAGTATTTTACAGTGGCATCCTCCAGAATTTTCTTGTTTGCATCATCAAAAGTGTCATAGTATTTTGCTATGGGTCTTAGATTCCCATGAATTGTCACAACATTCACAATTTCTTCTATAGATAAAGTGGATTTTCTAGCTTGGGTTTCAGTCTTTTGTCTTTTACTTACCTTCATACTTCTGGAAGGCTTAACTTTTGTAGCCTTTGAATCTTCTGCTTTCTAGGCCGGCTAGTGGAGACTTCTGGTGCAATTCCTTGTTTCTTATCCTGCATCTCCTTCTCAACTTTTTCTATCCTTTCTCCATTCTATTTCACAACTTCCTTGGATATGCCAATACTTTTGGTATAGATTTCTACTTGCTTTTGAGCTTTCCTCTTGATTTCAAGTTTTCTGAGTTCAACATGTAGTTTCAAGCTAAGCTTTTTATGTCTCAAATCTTTCCACAGAATCATCCTTGGGTTTGCTCAAGAGATGTTGAGCATATATATCCAAAATTTTCTCATCTACCTCATACCCCATGGGCATGATCCAAATAGTTCTAGGTTCTACTGCTTCCATTAAGCACTAATTAGTATCCACCATGAAGCAAATCTCATTCTGGTATTTCTCAACAATCGATTTAGGAATTCTTTCCTTACAATGCATCATATTCTAAAAATTCTTGAAGTAACCCCAAATTGTAGTTTTCTATTCTTTAGAGCTCTCTTATCTGTATAGAAATAGGTTTATCATTTGTCCAACATATTCTCTTCTTGCCGGGTAACTCATTCATGAAGTAGAAGAATAAACACAAGACCAGTGTACCATATTTGAAGGTGTTCTTCTTATCCTTCTTAACTTTATTCAAATTTTCCATTAGTTGATTTTACAGCAACTCACATAAGTCATAATCAACATTCTCTTTTATCATTTGATATGTAGCATATATGGTCATCCTGGAAACAAAGTTCTCCTTGCTGGAGTGATAAATCTTGTATCCAATCACCATTGAAGCAAATTTGACATCCAGATCAATAATGTCATTGATAGTAATTGCCCTTTTGTCAAACTTTGAACCGGTAGCATCAGTCACAGTTTGATTCTTTACAGCCTTCAACATTGGCAATCCACTAGATGAATTTAATCCTATCACAACCTTGATGGTGTTGGTTAATAGATTTGTCATTTGAATTTTATACTCTTTGCCCACACTAATGACAATCCTTCTGATAGTTGAGTCACTTGCAATGCTAGTTGCAAGTGCCCTCTACTTGTTTTACAAGGCGCAGCTACCTTTAAATAATTTGCAATGAATTGAAATACTAGGTATGCTTTTGACTGAAAAGCAGAAAAGGTAAACTACCATCTAGCCCTAACCATGAAATAGATGTGAAAAGTTTGATTTAAAATAAGACGAATACAAAACAGATGATGCAAAGTTTGCCTATTCTACACTCACAATGAGGAACCAGAAAGGAAGGAGTAGCAAAATTATTTTCAACAGATGAATTAATCTAAATTCAAAGATTTAAAATAAACATCAACACAATTTAATATAATAGAAATTGTAGGGAAACAAGTTGCATGACTCAAAGGACATTTGCATTCTAAAGAAAATATAAGTGAATTCATAGATTCAAAAATATATATTCTTTTCATTCCCAATACAAAATAAGTTCACAGACCCCCTTCTGTACGACAAAAAGTGACTTGAAAACAAAGATTTTTTGCCTTCTTTCTTCCATTTCTCCCCCCTTCTCCTTTTTTTTGTATACACATAATACATACATACATACATATATATATCGAATGAAACTATTTCTTTCTAAAAACGTTAACTTACAGGAAAGACCGTTATCGAAACTGAACTAAAATAGTTTCATCACCAAAATTGGCATTACTTTTATCAAGAAAGACTTCATACTCTCAGTGGAGGGGCTCTATTTCTTTCTATTTGAATCTCAATGAAAAGGTTGTGTAGTTTGGCACGTTCTTCTTCTTCTCCCAGAACATAAATAACTTGGTGGTATTCAACATAACTAGTCTTCTCCTTCCATGCCACTGTACACAACTAAGAGATAATGTCAATTTGTTCTTCTTTAGGCCAATTCAAATCAGGTTACAAGACTAGTAATGGTTCATCATCCCACACTCCATCAATCATAGGGAGCACCTTCTTTGAATGTTTGAATAGGTTGGACTTACCAGTGTAACCACCTACTTTATAGAAGAGAATGAAATCTCTTCATGCGACCACCTCAGCAAACTCAATTTGTTATGCTTGTTATAAATGGTAACTTTAAAGCAATTGTGCATGTATTTCTCAAAAGAAGAGATTCATGATTGAGTTGTGTATCCTAGAATCCTTGAAAGGATGTCTCTGACATATGGCACAAACCATTAAATGAATAGGTGGTGCTTTAAAAGCTAAGAAATTTATCATAAAATTGCAGGGTCACAAAGAAGTGAAAACATAGAACTTCATGTTGCAAGTTAGGAAAAAATAGGAACCTCCAACGTATGAGCCGCCACCAGTGATTTCTATCTTGTATGTAAGGCCAAACTTGAAGTCTTCAGAAAGAGTCAGGAAGTCGCACTTACTGAGAACCTTAGAACCTTGAAGTCAGAAGTTCTGAAGTTCCAATAACCCCTAACTTCCTGACTTAAGAACTAGTCAGGCATTTTAAGAGTTTCTGAACTAATGAAACTACCGATAACAAAAGAAAATACTTCAGAGTTCTATAAGACTGTGAGATGAGATTCAAAATAGGTAAAATTTAAATTTTTTTCAAGTGTCAAATTTTAGGGTAATAGATGGCGTCGTTGGTGATCTTGAAAGGTTTCATTAGCCATATAAACTCATCATGCATTTAGCTGAATACATACTGGACCCACTCATCTTTATCAAAGGATGGAAACCCTATAATCTAAATGAAATGTTCATCATGCAGTGCCTTATATTTAGGTTTAAGATTGTGAATTTCATCCCTTAGATGATTCTTGAACAAATCTACAAACCTTGAATCCCTAAATTCATCTATGCCCACATGAATATAGACCATAATATCCTCAACATGCAACACACCATACGGAACACTTGAAAATGCACCTAACGAGTCAACTTCTACTCATTTGTGTGGATGCTTCTTGAATTTGGGTGGGGGCCTTTTATAAATATCAACAACCAATAGTGTAGCCATTGCAAAAGATTACAAATTCAAAGCTTTGTAGAAGAATACCTTTTTTCTTTTACAAAGTTAGGGTTAGCTGATGAATTCACTGGTCGCACTTCAAATCCTTGAAATCTTAGCTTAGGTTCTCTTCTGCTTGCTCTTTTTGAATGCAAAGTGATCAAAATGATCAAAGAATGACCTTTTAAGCTCCGCAAAACCTAATTCATCATTGTAAAAAATGCTCTACCCTAATACATCTAGTTACACTATTTCTGCATGTAGTCAATCTTCAATTGCTCCGCAATCAATCACATTTGCTTATTTTCTTCTAGAATTTGCTTCAACAAGTCTACAATAGGCTTTTCTAACTTCAATTATCATGCCAAATTCAGGCACCCACTTATTGGTTGGGGGAATTTGTTTTTCTATGTAGCTCCCCCTAAGCTAAAGCTCCTAATTCAATTCCTAGAGGAATTACTAGCACCAGATTCTGGTGCGGACCCATCATCATTGTTCATTGCACCTTTTTTCACCCATGTCTTGTTCATTTCATTCTAGACCTTATTTACATCAACTTGGCTCTTACCTGTGTCTTGTCTCTACTGATCCAGTTTTCTATTTACTGGACCTCTCCTTTCATTATTCCTACTTCTGTAGAATCTTGCAATATGGCTGAATCGGTTACAGTTGAAGCATACAACATTTCTTTGTCCATTTGATTGATTTCCTCTTGATCTATACTGATTAGCCATATGTCCAAATCTATTGTATGCAAAACATTTTCCATTGAAAGAATTGACATTTCCGCTATTGTTAGAGTTATTCATTATCATATTTCTGCATTGTTTGGATCTATGACCATACCTCTTACACTTGAAGCATTGATCTGAGAAGGATGGACCACTTTGATTTACTCTACTTCTGCATTGAGTAGCTCTATGACCAAATTTATTGCAATTGAAACAATTTCCATTGAAAGATGGATATCTTTGAATATTAGGTTGTCTTATCAGAGGTCTTCTAGGTTTGTTTCTCCCATCCCTTGATTGAGAATTTCTTTGTCTGGATCCGGAGCTTTCACCTTTCTCATACCCAAGACCATGCTTATCATCAGCCTTCTTTTGACTCTCAAGAAGCACTTCAAGTTTAGTTGACCTAATCTTGAACTTCTCCTTGTATTCATTTGCAATTTCTAGGTCATGTCTAAGAGTGACAATTTACCTTTCAAGTGCCTTCTCATTATATTTGTATTTTTGTAGATTAGATTTTAGGTGGTCAATTGTTCTGTCCATGTTGCAGCATTCTTCTATTCTTTCCTTTAGGGTTTGGTTCAGGTCTTCTTCAGTCTTCTTCCTTCACCCAATTTCTTTGGTTAGCCTCATCACCCAAGATTCCATCTCATGTTTTACAACAGAAACTTCTTTTGTCAGCTTCTCACATTCCTTTGTCTTTTCTTCCAAAGCATCATTCATACCATTTTCTTTAGTAAGATTAGCTAGTTGATGACGTAGCTCCTTCCTTTTCTCTATTGATTTCTTTAGCTTTTCTTTCAGCAAGTTAATGCAATCATCAGCATCCTTAAGGTTCACTTTTAGGTCATCTACTTCTACTTTGGACTAGTCAAGATCTTCTAAAGCCAATTAAAGTTGTTCTCTGAGTGAACCCATTGAAACTTCTTCCCAGATCTTCCTCAAGTTGTTAAGCTTCTTCTAAGGAACCTTGCTCTTATACCAATTGTTGGAATTAGGGCAAACAACTGAGAGGGGGGGTGAATTAGTTGTCTCAAAACTTTAACACTTGCTGCAATTAATTCTTCTCTACCACATATTTACAGATCATTATTATAACCATGAAAGCAAGAATCAATAACACATGAACAAAAACACAAATAAAACACTCGACACCAAGATTTTTAATGTGGAAACCTAGTTAAGGGAAAACCACGGTGGAGGTTAGTCCACAAAAATTAATGCCCTGTTAAAAGTATTACAAATGGGGAAGGCACATGCCTTCGAGCTCACTGCCCAGAGCTCACTACTCAAAGAGGATCACTACCTATAAAAATGATTATAAGAAGATTACAGAGTGTTTGAACTAATGAATAACATCTACCAATGCAAGAATTTAGTTCCAATTAAGTACAAAATACTAATCTTACACACTTCATCCTGCTCTACCCTATTTACTATTCTGCCATGATTCGGTCCTTAGATCTCTTCTCCTTCGTACTTCTTTTTTCCTTTTTTACAATTACTCCATCACCACATCACAATCACACCCTAAAACACTTGAATCCATTAGCTATATATATCCATATCAAGAAATTCAATCAACTGTAGTCAGCTTCAATAAAATTTAGAACATTTATTAAGCACTCTGCTCTGTCAGATGAATCTATGCACAAATATCAACATGGAGCAAAAAATTGTGTTCCCAGATCATCAGTCATGTTGGCCAATATCACTAATTATCACTAATTTCTTATCCAACAACTTTTTTGCATCTAGACCAAGATCAAATACTAGGTTGCCTTGTTCTTCTTCTGACTATGCTGACTAACTGGAACATGATACTCAAATCCTTATAACTTTTGAATCCTTTATCATCGGAGGCTAAATCTCTAGATTTAGATAGTCCTAACAATCCTTATCACTCCCTCAAATCCATAGCACACTATGAATTACCATCGGAGAGATCTAGACCAAGATACTGGACCCTATCACATGCTCTATTTCTGACTACCTGGACTTAGCCAAATCTTCACTCTGACTTCCAGAATGAACAAATTATGCAATGCAGATGTGAAAGGTAGACTTAGTTGCCATCAATGACAACACCTATCATGCATAGCAGTGTCTCTTGCCAATAGTTTTAGGGCTATAACCCAAGGAAGCTACAACTCCCTGTTAACTTTGTTTTAGGGCTACAACCCAAGGAAGATACTACTCCCTAAAGAAAGCTCACTGCAACAAAGAATTATAATGATAAATAAAACTATGAACTACTATGGAAGAAGAATCTGACTTATGTTGATGTTGAAGTCCTCTTTTCTACAAAATTACTCCATCATATTGACTTCACACATATTGCTCATTCTACTCTATATCATTCACATTCACTTCACTATCCCACAAATGAATTTGTTCTTCTATATATATCCTCTACAACCACTTAAAACCTTAATTAGGTCGGCACCAAAAAGACCTTAATATGAAATGTGTGATTTTGTATGGGTTGGCTTGGAACAAATGCATTTGAGTTGTGGATCACTTCACCCATCATAAAAAGGTTGATTGCACCATAACATATCCTTCAACATCAAAACTACTGATTAGGATCCTCTGCACATGAGGGAAGCCAAGATGTCAGCCTAACTAACACTACCACTGCTGACTGTGCATCTTCACATCACCAGGGAGAAGCCAAAATTATGTGGAATAAGATTTCAATCATATATCTTCTCAACACTATCTATGCACCATTCACCTAAACTATTTGATCATTCTATGCATTTGCAAGACATGAAACATGTTGGGCTAATGAAAACAGGGCATTCTAGACTAACAATGACACATCAAGACTTAGAATATTGCGTTGCGGACTACCAAGTCAACTGAAATAGTCATGAATGAACTTGTGTAATATTGTGAACATATTCTTAGATCCACACAATCATATCTATCATTTCTAGAGGAATGTGAAGACATTTGACTTAGCTGCACAATGATAAATGTTCATGTATACACATAACTCAAGGTGACTTAAACACCTTGTGTGGTATAGGAAATAAGGGAGAATTGCATGCAGTTCAAACCTGAGTTACTATGAAGTATGTAGAATCACTATATACACTCATATGTCTGGTCTATACCTTCTCTATCTTCCACAAGTGCTCAAACTTCTGTATCTAAAACTATCTATGTTACTTCTATCACTTGAAATCTGACCTTATAGACCATAAGAACACCTGATACTATGAGGAAGCATGTATCACACATATCTAAACATATTCCCAAAACCACATGGGCACAACTTCTCTTCTAGAGGAATGTGGAGTATGTCAATAGGTCTTCACCATTGATTTACACTGTCAAGTCACATTCCAGAACACAACCACTTATAACTTTCTTTGTTGAAGGTGTAATGAGCTAAAATCTTGGATATAGTATGTTAATATCTAGATAAACTTATCTTCTGAACTACAAGACTAAATCTTACATTACGGAGGAATGCAGACCAAAATACTGTAACTCTGCCTTAGGATATATACTATGAAAGCCTTAACCAAACTTCTACAATTTTTCTCTAAGTGTGGTACTCCAAACTGATAAGATATCATTGTAGATATATAGATAAAATGTTAAAATAGGTTTACCTTCCTCTGCATCACATTTAGACATCATGCTAATCATCATTCTTTGTCATCCTATAAATTTGATTGATATTATTGCATATTGACTATCTCTAGAATGTGTACTATGACAACCAATCTTACTTGCACATACTTTTGACATCAATGACAACTAATCTTATCAAGATGACAACAATACCCCACTTTGTCATTGATGGCAGAACCAAAATAATGTGCAAACACTCCCCTTTTGACATTAAGGAGAAAGGGCCTAACATCTAATAACATCTAAAAATTGTATCAATTCTACCTTACAATATGATTTTTTACAAAAAAACTCCCCCTAAGATGAAAATCCCTCAAAAATAGATGTTATGTACATAGTATGACACTACTATCCTCCGCAAGTCTATATACATCCACAATTTATTACTCTTGCAATTCATTTAGAAGGTAGAATGACTTTGTATATTACCTTGAGTTGTGTTAGAGTGATGCAGGAGCATCCCTGGTTCAAGAGAAATCTTGCATCAACCAAAAACATTTGCATTTCAATTTATTTGCAATTTAGTTGGTTTCTTTTCATTTTCCAGTCCAGTCAAAAGCAGTTTCTATATTTTGGTCCACATTCTGCCACAATTGCATTTCAGACCTTGCAAAGATGGACTTAATATCTACATTCATTCATCTACATCATATCTAGAATTTAGAGATCCGTACATCATTACCAGAAAGATATCGCTATCAAAAGATCAACTATTTTCTCAGAGCAAAGCATCCTGATAATCACAGACAACTAGCTAAAGGAGAAACCTAGGGAAACATTTTCTGATCCTTTAAACCTAATGATACATCATTCAATGATATTTGGTTCATGGTTGACCTTCCCCAAAGATCCGCACATTATTCTATTCATTTGAGGAAGTGTTCTATGCATTTAGGTCTGACCTATTCGTGTTCGCATGTTACAACTCTTCATTGGAGTTTGTGACCTTCATTGGCCGACGTAGAAGAATCTATTGTTCTAGAGATGATATATATTGATGTAATAGATCCCTAATAAAGTAGTAGTTCACATAGTAATAACTGATAGTTTGGATTTTGTGCAAAGGAGCTTCAAAGCTATATCTTGTGCATATTTTGATATTTTGAGATCAGGCCTTTGAGCCCTACTTGTAAGCCCACGTGTTGCCAGCCAGATTGTATTTGAATTCTAAGATATACTGAATGACTGAATCTATATTCTCTTTATATCTTTGAGTTGTTTTTGTTGTGTTTACTCTTGTTGCACAATCTGAATAGTTCATTCTGTGAACCCTCCTATCGTGACTGCACCAAGTGGTATCAAAGCAAAAGTTTGAATCTTTGGGAGCAGATTGAGAAAAGTCAGTGAGGGAATTCTGTAAGATCTTTCTATGGATAGATCACCGAATTGAGGTAGGTTACTTGTGTCATAACTGATCACCGATTAAGAGGTAGTTGTCACCTTGTAGCCTGATCACTAAACTTGAGGCAGTTTGTACTTGATCCTAGGAAGAATGCCACCAAGGAGAGTTACTGCTATTGGAACAATGGCTGGTAGAATGGATGAGATGATGGAGATGATGAAAATAATTTGAATTAGATTAGATGTGTTGAAGAAGATAGGTGAAGAGGATTTACACAAAGACCTAATGTTGAAAGCGATGATGAAGAAGAATTTTAATTTGTTGAACAAACTGGTGAAACCTTAAGAGGTGATGAAGAAGAAGAATCAGATCAAGTAAAGATACTAAGAGCTATTTCAAAGATTGGAAAGAGACCTAGAGTTGATGTACCAAATTATACTGGTAATTTGAAGCCTAAAGAATTGATTTACTGGATAAATGACATGGAAGAATATTTGGAATATGAGGAAAATTGAAGATCCGGAGAAGGTGAAATTTGCAAAGATGAAGTTGAAAGGACATGCTTCTATATGGTGGAAAGAAGTTTAGTTGGAAAGGAATAGAAGAGGAAAAGAAAAGATTATAAAATGGGATAGGATGGTGACAAAATTGAAGAATCAGTTCATACCTATTGACTATGAGTTGGAACTGTTGAAAAGATTCCAAAACCTGAGACAAAAGGAGAAATTTGTGAAGGAGTACACTAAAGAATTTCATAAGATGATCATAAAGATAGGACATAGTGAAGAAAACAAGGAGAAAGTGGCTAGATACATCAATGGACTGAGATTGAATATTTAAGAAGAACTAAGCTTGGTAAGGATGACATCTTTGGAAGAAGCATATCAGTTTGCCTTGAAAGTTGAAGAGAAGCTAAATAAGAGGCATGATCAGAGATAGAGAGGTAAAGGAGGTAAATTTTAGAGAAGTAAAACATTTTCTAGAGGAGACAGATCACATCTGGAGTAGAACAAGTTTGACATCCCATTTAAGAAGGATGATAGAGATAACAATGCTTACTAGAGAGATGACATAAATTTTTACTAGAGAGGAAACCCTAGTGCATACCAAAATGAAGGATACATAAGAGAAGGAAGAGGATTTGATAAGAGATTATTCAAAGGTACTTGTTTCAAGTGTGGAGGTGAAGGACATAGAGCATTTGAATGTAATCAAGGAAGTACAAGTAAGAGGACAAAAAATAGTGGAAGAACAACATATGTGGGCCAAGAACCTGTTGGATCACCCAGTTCAGTTGGCAAACCTAAGAAAGGAGAATCACTTGTGATGAGGAGAGCACTATTTCAAATAGAGACAAATGATGAACCACCGTAGAGGAAGAGTCTGTTCAGAACTAGATGCAAATCAGGAGGTACATGTTGTAAAGTTGTAATTGATCATGGTAGTTTAAATAACCTAGTTTTAGAGGAGATGGTGACTAAGATGAAGTTGGAAAGATTGAAACACCCTAAGCCCTATCAAATAGCATGGATTCAGGATGATCATAAGGTACTGGTGAGTAAACAATGTTTGGTGAAATTTCATATTGGGTTTTATCATGATGAAGTCTTGTGTGATATTATGCCTATGGATGTATGTCATATCTTGTTGGGTAGACCTTGGTAGTATGATAGAAAAACTATACATGATGGGAGAAAGAATACATACACTATAATAGAAAATGGAAAGAGAATTACTTTGATTCCTTTGGAGGATGATCCTAAGAGTGAAGTATGTGGAAATGCTAGAATCTATTTGGTAGATGGAAGAAAATTTTTGGATGGTTTGAGACATGAGAATATGTGTTATGCCTTGATTCCTAAGAAACCTGAAACATTGAAGGAAGAGACTAAAGAATCACAACCAGAGGAGATAAGAGAATTTTTGACAGAATATGAAGACATCATATTAGATAATGCACCTGACGGATTGCCACCTATAAGAAGTATTGGTCATCACATAGATCTTATGTCGGGAGCAAGTTTTCCTAACAAAGTAGCACATAGAATGACATCGACAAAGAATGATGAATTGAATAGATAGATACAAGAGTTGTTGAGGAAAGGTTTGATCAGAGAAAGTTTGAGTCCTTGTGCAGTACCTGTAGTGCTTGCACCTAAGAAGGATGGAGAATGGAGAATGTGTATTGACTCTAGAGATATAAACAAGATCATAGTTAAGTATAGATTTCCTTTACCTAGGATGGATGATATTATGGATTGTTTGAGTGGAGCAAGATATTTGACAAAGATAGACTTGAAGAGTGGATACCATCAAATCAGAATCAGAGAAGGTGATGAATAGAACACTACTTTTAAGACAATTGAAGGATTGTATGAGTGGTCAGTGATGCCCTTTGGATTGACAAATGTACCGAGTACTTTAATGAGATTGATAAATGAAGTCTTAAATAAATTCTTGGGCAAGTTTGTTATTGTATACTTGGATGACATTCTAATTTTTAGTAAGACAAAGGAGGAACATTTGTGGCATATTAGACAAGTTTTGAAGAGACTGAGAGAAGATAAATTGTTGATAAACATCAAGAAGTGTAGTTTCATGAAAGAAGAGTTGGTATATTTGGGATTTGTGATTTCTATGGAAGGATTGAAGATGGACCCTGAGAAAGTGAAAGCAATTGGTGAATGACCTACACTAGAGAGAATTGGAGGTTAGATCATTTCATAGATTGGCTAGTTTCTACCAGAAGTTCATCAGAAATTTTAGTTCAGTTTGTAACCCTATGAGATAGACAATGAGAGGTGATAGAAAGTATTTTAAGTGGACATCTAGAGCAGATAAAAGTTTTGAGTTGCTGAAGTAGAATGTGATAAAGCAACCTATTTTGACATTACTAGATTTCAATGATAGATAGGAGTAAGCGGTTGGACTATTTCATTCAAAAAGATATGTTGTTCAAAGGAAATCAGTTGTGCATACCTAGAAGTTCAATGAGGGATAATGGTGGATTGGCAGGACATTTTGGCATTGATAAGATAGTAGATTTGGTGAGTGAAAACTACTTTTGGCCTCAGATACATAAGGATGTTCAAATATTTTTGTAGAGTTGTAGAGTTTGTTAAGTTGCAAAAGGGACTAGTCAGAATACTAGATTATATAAACCTTTAATAGTATCAGAGAGACCTTGGGAAGACATAAGCATGGATTTTGTAATGGGATTGCCTAAGACACAGAGAGGACATGATTCAATATTTGTAGTGGTTGACAGATTTTTAAAGATGGCTCATTTCATACCTTGTATGGAGACAACTGATGTAGTGCATGTAGCTGACCTATTTTTCAAGGAGGTTGTGAGATTGCATGGATTACCTAAGAGTATAGTTTCAGACAGAGATACAAAGTTTGTTGGATACTTTTGGAAGACACTTTGGAAGAAGATGAAGATAGATTTGAAGTTTAGTTCAACTTTTCATCCATAGACTAATGGATAGATAGAGGTAGTGAATAGGAGTTTGGGAAACTTGTTGAGATGTTTGGTTAGAGAGAAAGATGAAAGTTGGGATTTGATTCTACCACAAGCAGAGTTTACATACAATAATTCAGTAAATAGGAGTACTAGAAGAACACCTTTTGAGATTGTGACTGGAGTGAATCCTAGAGGAGTAGCATAATTAAGAGATATCAGCATGGAAGAAAAGAGAAGTGCAGAAGTAGAAGCATTTGTAGATCATATGAAGATAGTGCATAATCAGGTGAAACAACATTTGGAGGACATGAACAGTAAGTATCAGGAAAAGGTGGATGAGAAGAGAAGACCTAAGGAATTTGAATTTGGAGATGAAGTGATGGTGTACTTTCAAAAAGAAAGATTTCTAGTTGGGACATATAACAAGTTGAGGATGGAGAAGTTTGGACCTTTTAAGATACTTAGAAAATTTGATTCAGGAAATGCATATGAAGTAGAGTTACCGAAGACCTTGGGTATATCACCTATTTTCAACATTGTAGACCTTTATCAGTATTATGAAGCAGAGCTCAGTGACAGCATGGAAGAAGACTTGAAGAAGAAATTACCACAACAAGCACCGGAGTAGATTGAAGATATTTTGGACAGTAGAGTTAGACGCAACACTAGAGGAAGACAATACAAAGAATATCTTTTGAAGTGGAAAGGTAGACTAGAAGAAGATTCATCATGGATTTCTTAGGCTGAGGTGGATCATCTTGGTTCTCCCCTAGCCCCAACAAAGTGAGGGACTCACTTTTTCAATAACCTTGGATGTCTGATACAAAAGCATCCCTAGTTCAAGAGAAATCTTGCATCAACCAAAAACATTTGCATTTCAGTATATTTACAGTTCAATTTGTTTCTTTTCATTTTCTAGTTCAGTTCAGGCAGTTCAGTCAGAAGCAGTTTCTATATTTTGGTCCACATTCTACCACAGTTGCATTTTAGACCTTGCAGAGCTGGACTTAGCATCTACATTCATTCATCTACATCATATCTAGAATTCATAAATCTACACATCATTACTAGAAATATATCGCTATTAGAAGATTGATTATTTTCTCAGAGAAGAGCATCCTGATAATCACAGACAACCGGCTGAAGGAGAAACCTACAGAAGCATTTTCCAATCTTTTAAGCCTAATGACACATCATTCAATAATCTTTGGTTCATGTTCAACCTTCCCTAAAGATCTGCATGTTATTCTATTCATTTAAGGAAGTGTTCTATGCATTTAGGTCTGACCTTCGTACATTACAGCTCTTCATTGGAGTTTGTGACCTTCATTGGCTGATGCGGAGGAATCTATTATTTCAGAGATGATATATATTGATGTAATAGATCCCTAGGAAAGTAGTAGTTATCATAGTAATAGCTAATAGTTTGGATTTTGTGTGAAGGAGCTTCAAAGCTATATCTTGTGCATATTCTGATATTTTGAGATTAGGCCTTTGAGCCCTAATTGTAAGCCTGTATGTTGCTGACTAGATTGTATTTTAGTTCTAAGATATACTGAATGACTAAATCTACATTCTCTTTATATCTTTGAGTTGTTTTCACTGTGTTTACTCTTGTTACATAGTCTAGACAGTTCATTATGTGAACCCTCCTACAGTGACTACACCATAGAGTAGATGCCCAATTTTCTTTCTCTGAGGTAAGGATGTGATTTTGGCATTAAAATTGTACATATAAGTCCTCAGCCTCATTTATACTACTAGATGTCTTCATCTTTTGCTCAATCTTTTCAAGTTCACCTAGCAACCCTGATAATGAAGCAAGTCTCAAATTTACTACTTCTCTTAGCTGATCAAACTACTTCTTTATATGCTCTCTTTGGTCTTGTAGTTATGACATCTATGCATGAATATTTTCAATTTGTGCTCTGGTTGCTCTATCCTTGTTCTTTGACAAGTCATATATTTTGGCAATTTTGGTGATCTGTGACTCAATGGAGTCGACCTAAGTTTTGATGTTCTTAGTGGCATTTGACCATTTCAAACAGAAAAGATACAGTATAGTTGCTACATCAATGCATTCCTTAAACTTCTTCAAATTTTCTTTAATTTTATTATGTGCATTGGCACATTTGTCAGTCATCTCCACCAACCTTTTGTCATTCATATTTCTAAATGCCTCTTGTTCTACTTTTTGCTAAACATAGGAAGAATGACCCTTAAAATAATCCATTAATATCTTTATCTTTTACTCCAAAGGCATAGAAGAATCAATGGTTACCTCTAGTAACCCTTCTTGAATCACCTTCACAGCATCCTCAACCAAACTAGTTTTATTTAGGTTTTCTTGCAAGAACTCCTTTCTTGTAGAGGCATGCAGGATGTCTCCAAATTGTAGTTTGTGAAGGGGTGAAATATTTTCCAAATCAACTCACCCTTCAAGAGTGGAAATTTGTAGGAGGTGTGGTGTAACCACTAGTTGAAACTGCATTTGCAAATCTAATAGGTCTTTGAAAGAGTCTAACCCTGAAGAACTTTGGCATATCTCTCTAGAGGTGTCCTTAGCATCCTCATCTTGCTCCTCCTCTATTTCATCTTGATCCTTTTCATCTAGTTTCTCCTCACTCTTCTCTAATTCATCTTGAATTTTCTCTTCTTGTTCTTCCTCAGGATTATCTTCTTTCCTTTGTTCATCCTTCCCTGTATCTTCTGGAGGAGGAATGTCATGTTCTGCACTAGAGCTAGTATTTTCTGGAGGAGGTTCATTTACTTCAACCTGATCTTCTGAACTCTATGCATCTGTGGTTCCCAAAGGGGGTGAACCCATATTACTTTGATCTTTAGTATTTTGTGCTTTAGTATTCTCTGGAGGAGTAGTCTCCTCATTTTGCTGATAATTCTTCACAGTCTTATCACCATCAGTTGCATTGCCTTCAAAGGAACACAAATCTATATCTTGAATGGGAACGTTAGGTATATTAGTTACTTCAGCATTCTTTATCTCTTCAAGAATTTTTGTTGTTTTCTCTATTGTATCTTTTTTCAGCCTCTATTTCTTCCTTGTCTCTTCTCATCAGAATATTTATTCTCCTTTTTGTTTTGAATTCTTTTTCTTATTTTTGAGAAACTTTAACTTTATCTTCATCAGAGACAGAAGGATCAACCTTTTCAACTGCTTGTTTCCTCATCTCAGCTTCTTTTGTCATGGCTTCATTCCTCTTATCTATAAGTATGTTTGAAAGACTTATAGGAAGTTGATCAATGATCTCAACTAGGGCTATATTGAAGCCCATCATGTACATAACTATGGCCTTCTCAATTGTGGCTTTGTCAGCAGGTGGCATTTCATCATAGAGATCTACAACTCCTTTCAATGCACCATGCTTTGCAATTGTATTTATAGTAGTCTCAAGTTGTAAAGGCACATGTTTAGATACCTTTGAAGGAGTCTTGTTTGATTTCTTTGTCCCATCTTTTCCTTTAGATGTTCCTTCCTCCTCTCCTTGCCTTGTTCTTTTTTTCAATATAAATTCTTTCTTCTATTCCTCTTCATCTTCTTCATCATCCTCAACATTCACTAGATTCATTTTTCCTCTTTTTTCTTGTACCTTAGGTCTATGGTTCTTTGTTTCTATAGTCTTGGTTTGTACCGAGACTTCAGTGACAATTCGTTTCCTGTTGGGAGGTGTAGGACCAAGTTTGGAGGATTTTGAAGGGATATTAGTAGCAGAGGTAGACCTACTAATCCTTTTAGGTGCTTGTGTACTAGAAGAGGTCTAGGCTTCAGGAATGTTAAGTTTTTCTTCCAAATCTGACTTCATCTTTTCTGCTTTAGATTTTACCTTCTCTGCTTTTTCTTCTACCTCCTTTCTGATTGTTTTATTAGTGAATTCTTCTTATGTTCCAAATATTTTAGCAATAGGATCCTTAGGCTTGCTAAGCAACATATCAGCATAAACAATCAAATCATGTTTAGATACTTCATATGGCAGGGTGGTTATCCAAAAGGCCCTTGGCACTATTGCTTCCATGTAGCAATTATCCTTATCCACCATAAATGTAATATCATTCTTGTATTTTTCAACAACCTTTTTTGGTATCCTTTCTCTTGCTTGCATATAATTTTGAAAGGTTTTGAAGAATCCCCAAAACAATGTGTCACAATGTTTATGATTAGGAAAGCTATATATATAGTCCTTAATTTGGTGTGTAATAGGGGTATCACTTTTCCAGACCATACCATTCATAGCAGGCAATTCTCCCAAGAAATAGAACATAAGACAAATGATTAAGGAACCATACTAGAATTTGTATCTTGACTCCTTTATTCTCTTCAAATTGTCTGACAACTACTGCCACAAGAGCTCATGGATGTCTTAGTCCTTCCCTTCTTTCACCATCTGATAGGCAGTGTAAATGGCGGTGCCAGTTGCAACCCTCTCTTTGTTTGTGTAGTATAATTTGTAAGAAATGCCCGTAGTGGCATATCAAACCCCTAGATCTTCGATGTCACCCACAGTTAAGGTCCTTTTATCAAATTTTGCTCTGGTAAGTCTCATCACCTCCTTATTTTTCACAACTTTCAATATAGGTACTGGTCTGAAGGAGCACAATCTGATCACAACCCTGATGGCTTCCTTAGTGATCATAAGAGGTTGTTCAAGACAAAAGAAGTCCTCATGAATCTGACTTAAGGAAATCTTGACCCAGTCTCCCTCATACCGAAAGTTAGGGAAACCATTCCAAATATCTAATCATTTTGCTTCAACATTTGCAAACTCTAGCTTCAATTGAAAATCATCACCTAGAAAATGATCATTCTTGAATTGTTCTAATTTTATATGGTCATACTCATCAAGATGTATATGGATGTATATCCAGACATCCTCTGTGTGTAGCACATTGATAGGAATGCAGGAAAATGCTCCATCCTTGTCAGTCTCAGTGGATTTAAATGAATGTTTCTTGAATTTAGGTCTTGTCTTCTCCACAACATCCATCACTACAGGTGTTGCCATGATGATTCTTTTAGAAAACTAGGGTTTAACCAACAAATATAAATACTTGGGAAAGTTACTGTTAGGGTTTGTACACAAGCTCTGCTGAAAATATCCTTCTCTCCTTTTCTCTTTCACACACTTGCTTTTGTTCAAATGAGATC
Organism: Cunninghamia lanceolata; assembly: GCA_027924645.1. Lineage (NCBI taxonomy): Eukaryota > Viridiplantae > Streptophyta > Pinopsida > Cupressales > Cupressaceae > Cunninghamia > Cunninghamia lanceolata. Next base: position 10,231,390 of record BSBN01000508.1, on the reverse strand, counting down.
AGTTTGATCAAAAATTGACTAAATAAGCTTCTCACCAACCTTGGCTGCTCCGCATTGATTGCAGTCTCTATTCTAAACCTAATATGCTTTTTTCTAAATAGAGATCAATGATTACTCAGTAATCCTCCACTAGGAGTCCATTTGCTTCAGAAATTTGATCAAACATCATGATATCACTAGACAGACATATCCATATCATCTTTGGCCATTATGCTAAGGAATTCAACATCTTATGCATTCAGGAGTTTGGAAATGTTTGTAGTTGTAACTCTCCCTGAACCAATACTTCCTCCTTTTAGTTTCTGAAGGATCCATCTATACTAGGAAGAGGTGCATATTCTTCCATTACTTCATTTTCTTCTTTCTTCCTCCATGTCTTGTTCATTTCCTTCTTTTGTTGAGCAATATCCACTTTCTTTTGAGGAATAGGTCTTGTAGAATTTCCCTTGCAAAACCTTGCAATGTGTCCTTTATTGCAATTGTAGTGAGTGATATTGGTTTGCGGAGCATAGTCACCTTTTCTCACATTAGATCTACAATTAGTAGCCTTATGAACATAATTGTTTCATGTGTGGCAGTAGCTATAAAAGAATTGAGGAGTCCTGACATTATTTTTACTCATGAAACCAGTCCTCATTGCTTTGCTTCTGTAATCATTAGCCTTATGACCAAATTTGTTGCAATCACAACACTAACTATGAGATGAATGAGAGTTCACAAAATTGTAGGTCTTGGAGACCTAAATGAATTCTTATTCATATTTCATCTACATTCAACTACCTTGTGACCAAACTTATTACAAGTATATAAATTACCATTAAAAGATTGAGAGTACCCAACAAGAGAATTTTGTTTAGGAGTAGGCTTTTTGAAATTCTTCTTCTTATTCTTCCTTTATCTCTAGACAAGAGTGAATTCATCTTATTTCACATGTCCAAAGGCATTATTCTTAGGGTCTTCAGTGCAAGCATCTTCCTTCTTTGTTTCATACTTTCCTTCTAATTTGAAGTTGTCATATAGGTTTGCAGATGCACTAATTATAGGATTTTTCCCTTTTTCAAAACCTAGACCAGATTTTTCTTTTGATGGTTTTTGAGAGTTAATTATTTCATCAAGAATTTTAGATCATCCTTTTAGTTTTAACCCTTTGTCAATCTATTATTTTGTGTTTTCCAGTTCTTTTCTCAGAGTGACAACTTCTTCCTCAAGTTTTGAACATTCAACAACTTTCTCATTGAGCTTGATGTTTAAGAAGTCTTCAATCCTCTTGCCTCCTTAAACCATGACTTTAAAACTAGGGATCATATCTTCTAACTCTTTGAGTTTAGTGTCACCTCCTTTATCTCCTTCTATATGAGCTTTCAGTTTTTCAATTTCTTCTTTTGATTCTTTAGCTCATGTCTTCAATTTTATAATTGTATCCTTTGATTTTTCAAGCATGTCCTCATATTCTTGGTTTAGTTCTCTAGCTTCATCCAGATCTTTAAGTGTTGACTAGAGTTATCCTTCAAGGTCTACCTCATCCATATTTAAGTCCCATCCTTTAGGTTCCATTGCTTCAAGATTTGGTTCTAGAATAAATACATCATTATACATAGCTTCAAATTCCATATGTTCAAGTGTACGATCTACCTTAGTTGTCAAGCTTCTCAAAGACACTTGGCTCTAATACCAATTGTTGAACACACTGAGATGCTTAGAGGGGAGTGAATCAACATATAAAAAACTTAACTACTTTATTTGTAGAACAAATCAAATTACTTAGAGAGTAGAAAGTAAAACATGCACCACATTAATCAACACATTGACACCAGGATTTTTACGTGGAAACCCCAAAAATGGGAAAAACCATGGTGAGTGTTAGCTTACAATATAATGCTCACTGCTTATAAACATTTACATTGTTTTAGGGATACAAACCAAGGAATCTACAACTCCCTGTTGACTTTTTTTTAGGGCAACAACCCAAGGAAGCTACTACTCTCTAAAGAAAGCTCATTGCTATAAAGAATTATAATGATAAACAAAACTATGAATTGCTATGGAAGAAGCATCTAACTTATGTTGATGTTGCAGCCCTCTTTTCTACACAATTACTTTATCATACTAACTTCACACACTCCATACTACTCATTCTTCTCTATATCATTCATATTAACTTCACTATCCCATAAATGAATTTGTTCTTCTATATATATCCTATGTAACCACTTAAAACCCTAATTAGGTTGGCACCAGAAAGACCTTAAGATGAAATGTGTGATTCTGTATGGGTCGTCTTGGAACAAACACATTTGAATTTTAGATCACTTCACCCATCATGAAAAGGTTAATTGCATCATAACACATCCTTCAACATCAAAACCACTAATCAGGATCCTCCACACATGAGGTAAACCAAGCTATTGGCTCATCCAACACTACCACTGCTAACTGTGCATCTTCACATCACCAGGAAGAAGCCAAAAGCATTATGCAGACCAAGATTTAAATCATGCATCTTCTCAACACTATCCATACACCATTCACCTAAAGTATCTGATCATTCTATGCATCTGCAAGACATGAAACATGTTGGGCTGATGAAAATGGGGCATTCTATATTCACAGTGACACATCAAGACTTAGAATATTGCATTGCGGACTACCAAGTCAATTGAAATAGTCATGAATGAACTTGTGCAACATTGTGAACATATTCTTAGATCTACACAATCATATCTATCATTTCTTAGGGAATGAAGAGACATTTGACTTAGCTTCACAATGATCAGTGTTCATGTATACACATAACTCAAGGTCACTTGAACACCTTGTGCAGTATAGGAAATATAGGAGAGTTGCATGCGGTTCAAACCTGAGTTACTATGAAGTATGTAGAGTCACCGTATACACTCGTATGGCTGTTCTATACCTTCTCTATCTTCCACAAGTGCTCAAACATGTGTTCTTATAGAGTACTTCTACATCCAGAACTATCTGTGTTACTTCTATCACTTGAAATCTAACCTTGCAGGCCATAAGAACACCTGATACTATGAGGAAGCATGCATTACACATCTCTAAACATATTCCCAAAACCTCATGGGCACAACTTCTCTTACGGAGGAATACAGAGCATTCCAATAGGTTTTCACCATTGCTTTACATTGTCAATTCATAGTCTGACACACAACCACTTATAACTTTCTCTGCTGAAGGTGTAATGAGTTGAAATCTTGGATATAGTATTCTAATATCTAGATAAAATTATCTTCTGAACCACAAGACTAAATCTTGCACTGTGGAGGAATGCGGACCAAAATATTGTAACTCTTCCTTAGGATATACACTGTGAAAGCCTTAACCAAACTTCTAGAATTTTTATATAAGTGTGGTACTCTAAACTAATAGGATATCATTGTAGATATATAAAAAACATGTTAAAATAGGTTTACCTTCCTCTACATCACATTTAGACATCAGGCTAATCATCATTCTTTCTCATCCTATAATGTTGACTAATATTATTGCATATTGACTATCTTTGGAATGTGTACTATGACAACAATCTTACTTGCACATACTTTTGACATCAATGACAACTAATCTTATCAAGATGCCAACAGTCTCCATATTATTAAGAACATGGGTTACAAAGGCCAAGGTGGTGTTGGATTACATGGACAAGGAAATATAGAACCCATATTTGTGACAAAGAAAAATAATAAACATGGTTTAGGACATGGAAAGGAGGTACCACGATCTTTGGACATTGAGTTTCTTCTTGACAAAGTAGCAAAAGATTTTCCCATAGTCACAATTTCTAATGAGGATACCATTGAACCTCACTAACTTATTTAAAAAAACTTCCATATTCATGCTATCCTCCATATCCCTCACATCCACAATGAAAACCTAGAACCTTTCACTTGTATACCCTAACCTTATTGATTGGGATCAACAAGAGTCTCCTATTCTTGATATCTTTCACAATGATGAGGCCATCATAGAATTCATGGGACTACCAGACGGTATTCCACTTGGTGACCACAAAGCAGGATTTATTATGGACCTTGATCATGCAACATACTTTGGTGAGAAGGTCAAATCCTCCAATCACAAAAGTAAAAATAAAAATGTTAGATCCCCTAGTGAAAACCACATTGTGGTGCCATTGGATCCTAAAATAGTAAAAAATAACAATGTATCCAATGGTGAAAACCTCTTTGAGGTGCCCGAGGATGGAGGATTTGACCTTCCCTTGACTTCAACATATGAATAAAAATCTCCCTTTTTGTTTGAGAAATAATAGGAAATAAATTTAGGAACTACATAGAATCCAAAGATCACTTTCCTATTAGTGTCTCTTTCAAAGCAAGAGATAAAGGATTTTACAGCTTTCTTCATGAAAAGGACAGTTAACTTTACTTGGTCATATACAGACATGCCTAGGTTGGATCATTCATTAGTGGTCCATCACTTAGCAGTATTCCCTATGTAACATCAGAAAATGTCCCCTTGGGGGCTTTTCCCTCATAAGGTTTAGCTCCCAGGTCTTTAGCATGCATTTAGGACATCTTAGTTCATATTTTGACATCCCGATAGAATGACACCTAGGTTCCATGGCAAATTTGACCTAGGTGGACCCCTTGAGCTATACCCTACCCAAAATAGGGGGGAAGACTTGGGAACCCACACCCTAGTCCTGCCCTATTTTAGGGTAGCCCTAATTTCCAGGTGTTGGTTTATGACTGTTATTTGGTCCTTTTGCTGACATGATAAGTTTTGATTTTTTGAAATATTGGTGGGAGTGCTTGTAGCTGCATATAAAAACATGTTTAGGCATTCATTTGTAAACTAGATTTCAATTAGATGACAATTGTGATGTTCAAGTGTTCTCAAGGTGATTCAAGGCTTTCATTGTGTTGCAAGAGCAGACTTGTGTGTTTTATGTGTTGATATTTGCAGATTTGAGCATCAATTTCCTCATGGAATGAAGAGCATCTTCCTCCCATGAGAGATTCACTACAAGGTAACATTATATTATGATTTCATCATTGATTCCTTTGGTTTTTGCCTCTGCCTCACAAGGGTATGCAATCCTTATCTGACAATGGTGTTCGAAGACTTAAGTGTCCTCCAGGGCTTGATTAAGGCAAGCTTCTAAACACCACAACCCCCAAACCAAATCTTGTGATTGAAGGTTATAGGTGTCACATTTGAGAAAAGTGAAGTTACAGGAAGGAATGGTAGGCATCAAGGATTCAAGATTTGAAGAAAAGCAGGACACGAGCACACTTCCAAGACTTGGGCACTCACTCTAGTGTCCTCCACATCTGAGTTTCAGGAAACATAAGTTACATGGATGATCAATGTCGGAAGGAGGTCCAGATTCTGCAAAGAAACTGGTACCTTGGACTTGGGCACCCTCTCCAGTGTCCCTAACTATTCTACTTCGAAACCTTGAAAGTAGGTACTCTATGATTTGGTATTTTACTCATGTCTGCAAGAGCTTTTTCTGTTATTCATCAATTTGTTGTCGTATTTGCATAATTAGGGTTTTGATGGTCAATTGGGCATAAGAGAAGGAAAATTGATAATTAAATTTCCTAATCTAAGTTTCCCTACATTTTCAAGTGACCTAGGGTATGATAGTTCTTGCCACTCAACCCTAGATCCTTGAATGTATAGTGGAGAGGCAGATTTAAACATCTAAGATCTAAAACATTAATAAATCTAATTTTCCCCTAAACATTTTGGTGAACCCATGTTTTTGGACTTAAATTGAAACTTTTTGAGTGTGTGTCTTCAGATTTGGATTGATTTCATTCATTCATATAGTCATTCATTTTATTGCAATGAGAAAAATTCAAAAAAATTGAAAAATTGGAAAAATTCAAAAAAATTGCATTGTTTGGCTTACTCAATTGCATCAATTCTTCCTAAATTTTCCTAATTCATGATTTTTAATCAGATATGATATAAACTACATAAAAATCCAAAAATTCAGAAATTTGCATTGTATTTTCATTATTAATTTGCTAGGTTTTTGTAGAAATTTTGACAATTTTAACCTAGTAATTCCAAAATCTAGGGTTAGTAGGAAAAATCTTTTTCTCAGATTTTTCTACTGATTTTAGAGGCTCATTCAAATTAACATTTTTCTTTAGTCTTGAATTTTAGTGTGAATTTGCATTTAGATTTAAAATATTTGCATTTTTGCATAGAAAATTTCAACAAAAACTAGGAATTTTGATGCATTTTCATTAAATTTGCATGGGCATTTTGCATGTTCAATCTTGAAAATAATTCTCAGATCTGAGAGTATTAAATTTCTATCATAAATAAGAGTTTAAAACATTCTCATAGCATTTTGTCCAAAGATCTCAAACCTAGGGCTTCAAAAACAAAGATTTTCACTAAATTTGGCCTTATCGACTCTATAAATTTGCACCATAGGCATGTTGTGAAAAACATTTTTTCATTAATGTGCTATTATCAAGATAATAATTTTCTTCCCCTACTAAAAATATTCACAACACCCTTTTAGCAGGCTCTTGTATTGAAAATTCGGTCAAAAACTACACATTTTGGCTATTTTTGCCCTAGGGTTTGACCTAGTTTGCACTCCAAGCATGTTGTGACAAATTTTATGGATTTATGTGACTGATATAATTGATATTATTTTATGTACCTCCTAAAATTCCTTACAACACCCCTTTTACTAGGTATTGGAGTTGAAAAACCATGAAAAATAGTCTATTTTTGCTATATTTTCACTAGGGTTTTACCTTAAGTGGCACTAAAAGCATGTTTTGTTGGATATTTTGGCACTAATTGGATGATATTACTGATATTATTTTCTTTCCATCATAATTTTCCTCGCAACACCCTTTGTTATGCCCTTTTGCATTGAATTTTGGTGAAAAAAGTGCCTATTTTGACATATTTTCACTATATTTTGACTTAGCATTAACTGGAAATCGCATCAAGTGTGTATTGAGAAAGATAATTTTTCTATTTTGGACTGATATCAGATATATAAATTTCTTCCCCTAATCAAAATCCTTACAACATCCTTTGTTTCATTCATTTGCATTGAAAAAGTACAAAAACCAAGCATTTAAGGTCATTCTTGCATGTAGTTTTGCACTTGTCTTTGACATACTTTTGGAGAAACTTTTGGATCTGATATTGCATTGATTTGAAATCATATACCATGGCTACTTATTTGGAAGAATTGTTTTCATACATCATAGACATTGAGCATTTCTCTAAATTCACTGATAAACATCCTGAAGTTCTGGAACAAATAGCATACATTCATGATGTTGATCTATCTATGTGCTCCACATATGAAATCCTTTGTCATATAGGTGACTTTGATAGCTTCACAACTCTCATGGGAATATACCCTTAAATATTGGATGATCTCACTAAATTCTTGATCAACAATATATATACTAGTGACGATCTTAAAATGTTAGATGAAGCCTTGGATGACTTTATGGGAAATTCTACTATGGCACCTATTGATAAAACATGTGATGATAACTTTGGTTTGCCTCATGATCCCTCTCCCAAGGTTTTTCCTCCTCATGAGGACACTTTGATGCAAGAGGATGATTTCATTGGCACATCTCTTAACATCATACCACCTAATCTTCATTCTAATGCTCACTCTGGGCAAGATGAAACATTAGCAAATGAAGAGCCATCACCACTTTGCCATTCCGATGCTCTCCCTGGCCAAGAGGAAGCATTAGTGAATGAATAAGCCCCTTCAACAAAGACCATTCCATGGGTAGGCAATGAGCTTTCATCTAACAACAATAAAAACTCTATTACAATGCATGAAACCTCTATGGATCATCCTACCAATCTTTCTCCTTTAGTTGATTGTTCATACACCTTGGATATCACTAAGGAAGAGAAGACCTTTAATGTCCCTCCTTTTATTGAATATTCAAGTCATTTGGACATCACTAAGGATGTAGCACTATTGGATGAGGAGAAGTCTCTCACATTGAATCCCTCAAGGATTGATGTTGAGATCACTCAAAATAATTTTCTTCTCCCACCACCTAAGAGGATAGAAAATATGTGTACTAATGAACTTCAACAAGAAAACATTCCACATAACATTGAGTCAAACCAAGAAGCATTTAAGAATGAACAAAAGAATAATTACAATGACTTGGCAATGGTACCTTATGTTTGCAATTGGAAAGAAAATGATTTAATTGTTGATGACTTCTAGCCTGAAGATCCTACAGGTAAGTATCTCTAACCCTTTATCTCTCTCATGATGTGCTTCCCCTGTGATGTGCTATGTGTTGTTTAGGCCTCCTGGGATGACATTAGATTCTCTTGTAAGGTTTGGGATACCAGAAAATTGCCTCTGTTGTGACCTTCTTCTATTTGTATCATCATTCTTCTATATTGCCTCTCTCTTTGATTTCATCGTTGTGTGTTGTGTCTTGTGGACATAGCATCATGGTTGATGACATGGGGGCACCCTCCTACGTGACTATCCATAAGACACTTGTTTCTCCTCCCTTATTTATTGTTTCCCTTCCTCTAGTGTTTCTACCTAGTAGGTGGATGATGACAAACATTTATACTGATGCAGACCTAGTGTCCCTTTTGAGAGCAATCAAAAAATGGACTTAGTTCCTAATATGACAATGGGGTTGTATATCTTATCCAACACTTGGCTAGTGGAAGCACTCATGCTTTCTGCGTAGTGAATTTGATGATGTTTCTGTCACATTTACAAACCTTAAGAATACTGTTTCTCTATTTACCTTTGTTTGTCTTTGAATCTGGCCTTGGTGGTACTCGATTTGGAGAGCTTCGTGCTATAGCCCTATGGTTATCCTCAAACTCTAGATTCATTGTATAACCTTGGCTCTTTGTGTGGTTAATCATATGCATTGATGTTGTTGTTTCTCATGATGTTGTAGACACTAACATGTTTCTTACAGGGATGTGTTTGTGGGAACATTTGGTGATCGTAAAGTACATGTCACCTCTAGGAGGCATGGGCTTTATGAAAGTCGGTGTTCCCTTGTGTGTTTTCTTCCTACCTTAATGTGCTTGATATTGATAACTGATATCAACAACCTTAAGGTGGGGGCATATATAAGGTAAGTTATCTGTTATAGATGTTAGCAATGTGTTTGACCCTAGATGCAAAGACTTGTGCCCTAGAGTAGTGCATCATGCATCCTAAGTTTGTTTGCAATCAATCAATCAATCATGTAAGCCCTCTACAGAGGTGGGATATCAAGCATATCCTTTTTCTTAAGCCCTTTGTGGAGGTGGGGATGGCATATTTCTCAGAGAAGATTACATCATCTTGTCAATTTTAAAAGTCCTCTGCAAAGGCGGGGAGCGGTTTTATGATTAACTCAACCTGTAGACACCCAAATTTGTCCCAACTTTGTTCATGTCTAGCAACACCTTGTCAAAAACATCACTTAAACATCATATAGCATTTTGTCCTAAATCCCACTCTTAACCCCACTTATTCCATTAGCCAATTAATTAAATAAATTTTATTTATTTAATTAAAATCTCATTCAATCCCATCCTTATCCTACTTAGCCAATTAATTAAATAAATTTATTTAATTAATTAATATCCAACTCATATCCCAACTAATTCAAATATTTTATTTGAATTAAGTTCTCATTATAAGCCGACTTTCCAATTAATTAAATAAATTTTATTTATTTAATTAATTTATCTTATCATTTAGCCGATATGTGTGCCTCTTTCATTTAAAAAGGTAAGTGGTACTACAGCCTTTTATTTATTATCTTTCACATGAGCCCTATTCTCCTTGACACTTGTCAAATGACTACAACTCCCTTGAAGAGTGGGATAACCGAATCAATCCTAGCCGTCCACATCAATCAATTAGCTTTTTAATCTCAACCATCCATTGAAACCAAGCCTTTCCTATAAATCAAACCCCTCACAAGCCATTAGCATGCATTGAGCCTCAAGTACCCTTATCCTGCCAAATCTTCTAGCATGCATGGAGCTTCAAGTAACATTATTCTATTGAAATATCATTAGAGCATTTGCATCCTTCATCTATCATTCATTCTAGCATCTTCATCTTAATGTTATGCTGCAGAAGTGAGCACCCAACATTCTTCCAACAATAATCCTTCAAAATCTTGCATGCTCATGCGAGGTGGAGAAGAGCAATAGAGATAAATCAAGCATAGCGTGGAGATCGGTTTGCATTTACATTTCTTATTTTGATTTTCATGTTGTCTTGTGCTTCATTGTGCATTGCTAGGGTTTTATCATTGTTGATTCTTCATTTATCCTATTTGCAATTTTACCCTAACTACATTTGGCACGCCCGGTGGGACTCACGTCCTTGATTAACCTCTCTTGTTTGAGTTGTTTTTATGAAGTTTAGATCTCTTGGAGCGTCAATCTTTCATTTTTGCAAGCTTTTGTAGCAAAAATTTGCATTTTTCTAACCCTAGTTTGTAAATATTTGGCTACAAATGTATGTATATGATCTCTTAGCCCAAATCTAACCTCACCATTGCGTCTGGGATGCCATTTCCATAAACTTTGAGTACAAATTTGCCTAAATTTGATGAAAAATGGAGCGTTTGGTGAAGAAAACAACAACCGGACTGCAACAATGTGCTTCTGGTAATTCAGGTCGCTTATGATCAAACAGCAGTCGCCTAGGCTAAATCAGCTTGCCTTTGGGCAAACAACAGTAGCTTATGGTCAAATCTAGCTCGCTTTTAAGCAAACAGTGCTCGCTTTTGAACAAAAAGAGACCGCATATGGTAAAATTGGTCGCTTATGGTTAACATTTGCATTCTGTCTCCTGAAACTCTCCAGGTTGCTTTTGGGCTATTATGCATCGCTTTTGGACTGTTGTTGGTTGCATATAAGCTATTACTTGTCACTTCCATCCATTTTTGCATCGCTTATGAGCAAAAATCCACCACTTTCTGCATATCCGCGTCGCTTTTACACCAGGATCGACCGCATCTATCATTTTCTGGGTCGCCTTTACACCAACAGTGATCACCTCTGGTATGATTTGAATCACTTTTATATTAACAGAGCTCGCGTGTGATCTAAATACTGTTAGCGGCTGCTTTAAAACTGTGTTTGTTGCTTATGGCCTAACAGTGATCACTTAGGTTTTCTTCGCAACGCTTTTAAACTAATAGTGATCGCTTCTGCATCTATTTGGATCGCTTTTGAACTAACAGTGGTCGCTTAAACCTGATGCGGATGGCTTTTGATTGAATAGTGGTCGCTTTTGAACTAATAGGGATCACTTATGAACTGACAGTGATCGCCTGTGCAGGATAGGGTTTTGACTGTGTTTTGCAGATACAGATTGCTTAGAGGCTACAATTGATCGCTTCGGATTTATTGACATCGCTTATAAGCTTACAGTCACCGCATTGGTTATTTTTCAAATCGCATATGATATGTAGGATCTCGCCTGTTGCAAGATACAGATCGCATATGTTCAACAGTGAATCGCATCTGCCAACTGTAACTTGCTTTTGGTAGCTGTCATTGTGCATCTTGGTATTTCTATCATAACTTTCACATACGGAGGTGAAATTGCACAAATAAGGACTTGTTGGAAAGCTGGGAGGATGACCTTCACAACTGTACTACTTTTATCAGGTGACTATACTATTTTTTAGGCTTTTTTATCAGTCAAAGTTTAGGTTCATTGCAAACTTCATTTGAGCATAACTTGAGCAATGTTGATCGTTTTTCAACGAAACTTTTTTTCAAATTGCTTAGAATCTTCTGAATTTTCTGTTTATGTAATTTATTCTCTTGTATTAGATCATTTTAATCAGAATTTTCAGATTTCATCTTTTCCATGTAATCTCTTCTTTGCAAGTTTACTTGTTTCTTTTTGGAATTGGTGACTTGTAGAGGCATCTAAGGAGCTGGAGCAGCATTGGCATCAACATCTAAAGCAAATTGAAAAGCAATTGTATCAGGTGCACTCATTCTAATCTTTCATCTCTTAGTCTTGATTGATCACACATTTGGACTTTGGGATTAAAACAAACATTGTTTGCTATCACACCATTGAAAAATTGGGCTAAAACAAACCATTGTCTTTCATCACATTTGGATTTGGACTTTAAAACAAACAAGTGCTTGCCTTGTCTTCCACACATTGAACTTCTAAGGTTAATGAACCCCATGCAAGTGCGACCAAGTAATTGTGTATGCTCTCTCCTCGCATCCCAACACGAACTTGGAGATCAAAAACATTTACTTGTGTTGCTTTTGTTAAACCTTAGAGAGGCCTGCCTTGGTATCCACCCCAAGGGAACGACCTCAAGCGGTACTTTCATCCGGTCCGCTATAAAAATTAGAGGATAAGGCGAAAGCCAAGTCTAACCGGTATTAGCGCTCATTATATAGTGCTAACTCGAAAGGAGGTGTACCTTTGTGTTTATTAAAACTCCTAGTAGGGTTAGTTAAAGTCTTAAGTGGCTTGCTGGATGCTTGTGGGGTGCCGGTCCCCTGGATTTTCACTAGAACCTCCTTGTGATAGTGGCCTTGCCTTGACTAGGACTTGTTGAATTGTCTTCACGTGCTTGCTTAACCAACATCACATTATTCCAAACTAATAACTTGCTTATGTGTCTTGCGTGAGTGATTCATGTGTGTATATGCATAATCATTTGTTTGAATATTGCCACATCAAGCTCTAAACACCCAAACACATAAAGACAAGTCATCCTACACATTCTTCCAATAACATTCAAACCCAATCACTTTCATCCCAAACATAGCCAAGTCATCCAAACAAGCCACATCATCATCCAAATCCCTAAACAAGCACTTGCTAAAAGGACTTAAGATAAACACTTGGTGACAACATGTCTACACTAGAGGACCCAACAATCAAATTCCAAAGATTCCTCCAAAATCTTTATCAAGGATCACAACCCCTAAACCAAGACGCCATTGAAATATTACAATTCTTCATCCAAAAAGCTCAACCCCACATAAGCCAATCACCTCATCTGCAAAACCTCGTAACCCAAGTTCAACACCTTTTAGCCACTAGTCAAGCTCAACAAGTACAACAATCCTTAGCCATTCCATACCAACCTAATCCACCTCATAGCCACATGTCATATCCATCCACCTCCTATCAACTTAATCCACCTATCCACCAAGTCAATATCACATCAACATATGAACATCCACCTCAAGCTTATCCAATCCCTCATGCTGACATTCTGATGCACTACCAAGCCCATCCAAAAAGTAATCAAGTGATATCACAAGAACAACATGCAAGTCCCAATGGTCCTTTGTACATAAATCAAGCAAGTCCAAGTACACATTTTCAACAAGACCATCAAGCACCATTGATAGACCTAAGTCCACCTTTCCAACAAGAACAATATCCAAATCCTAATGGTCCCTTGTACATAAATCAAATGAGTCCAAGTTATCCTATGCAAGATCTAATAACCTTTGACAAGGGAGACACCAATCTAGAGTGGCCACCATCATGCAATCCCATGCCAACACATGAGCCAACAAGTCCTATCCCAACACCATCATGTGATCCCATTCCTAGTCCATTAATCCATCAACCTTCCAAACCACCAAGCCCTTCATTACCTTCATCACCATGTCATTCTAATCCTTCACCTAAGGATGCGGCTGAGAGAGTTTTACAAAGGATGCTTGAAGCAAAACTCATTGAACTTCCTGAAGTCAAACCATGTGAAGAAAGTCCATATGATGAACATGATTATTGTGCATACCATAGGACCAAAGGCCATAATACAAATAAATGCCCAATATTTGTTCCAATTGTTTACAAGGTGTACCTACCTATAATGGGAAAACATGCCACATCATCCCAATCCTATGTATCACCCCCCTTTTATCCTAATCCACCCAATCCAATTAGCCCTCAGCCTAATCCTAGTCCTAAGCCTGCAACATCATCCGCTATTATTGCTCATCCATTATATTTCCCATCCACTCATACCCTTGCGAAGGATGTGATCCATTGGCTACTAGCTAGGAATAAACTATCTCCATGTCAAACACCCATTCATGAGCCTACTAAAGATCTTCCAAAGGTCATGTCCAATCATATAATCCCATCATGTGGTCCACCTATCCTTGAGCCTATCCAAGAGCCTTCCATTAACATACCTAGCCCTTCAAGCCCATCATGTGACCTACAAGACATCAAGCCTGTTCAAGAGTCTCTTATTGTGAATCCAAGTCAAGAGTCATCATGTTCTCATGTTGTTGACCAAGAGTCATCTACCTCCATTCAAACAACCCAAGAGGTATGTCAAAGGTTTAATCCTAAACATGTGGAAACATTAAGCCCTAGTCCAACTCAAGATCAAAACACTTTCATTCAACCTATCCATAACATGTACCTTCTCTATGATCAAGATGATACCTATGAAGAAGCTATCCATGAGCACCTTGATCCTATCCATAATCCTATATCTATCCATGAGCAAGATATCCAAATTGCTCCTAGTCATCTACCATCTAGCCCTATTCATAATGAGCAAACATCCACTTGTCATAATGAGACATGTGCCTCTCAAGAACACATAAGCATAGAAGATCAAACAACTAGCTTGGATCTTAGCGAACATAATCAAGATCCTAATGATCATCCTTCCACATCCACCATCGATTCCACTTCAAATCCACCATCATGTCCACTTGGTCTTACCAGCTTCCTCCATGAATGTTCTTCCTTAGGACAACAAAGACCTTTATCTACTTCATCTTCTCCATCCAATAAAGAGTTCAAGTCTAATGTTCAAAGCACACCAAGTCCTTTAGTCAATCGCATACTCCAAAACATGAACTACCAAGGCAAAGGTCTAGGCCTTCCCAAACAAGTTATTTTGGAGCCAAACCATGTCAAAGTTCCTCCATGCTCATATGACTTTGGATACACACCCCAAGGTAAACAAGGCCAAGATGTTGGTAATCCCTTCATGCATCCTAAACCTACCACTTTCCATCGCAAACCTTATCATATACCCAAGACATATGTAGCCATTCCATCTCCATCATCCTATAAATGTCAAAAGCATGTGACCATACACCTTCCACCATCCACTTTGCCTCCACTTTTACCAACTCCAAATATCCCTCCATCCACCTTGCCACCGCTGCTTCCAACACCTAACATACCTATTGTTCATAAGTATCCTTGCATCCCTAATCATGGCCAACAAAAGCACACATCGTTTAAGCATAAAGCTTCCAATCATTCCATCCACTCCATCCATCCCATGGGATTCCAAAATAAACATTTGGATACCTTTATCTATAAAGCCAAAAATCCAACTAAAACTCCTAAGGACCCTCATGCCTTAGGGAATCAATGTGAAAAGCCTCTAAATCATCCATATTCTAAGCAAAGTACATTCACAAAGCTATCCAAGCCCATACATCCAAAAGCAAAGCCTAAAAGCAAAATGGTTTGGGTTCCTAAACAAATAGCTAGAAAGTCAAATGAGGCATCCTCATCCACATCTCAAGAATCCCAACCACCTATCTCCATCCAAGAGCCTATTTCCATCCAAAACTTCCATTCCCTTCAAAAATCCCACAAGCAAAACAAAAGCACTAAACATACTAAATCTATGTGGGTTCCTAAATCACTTCATCAACCATTTCTTAAGCAAACATCTCCATTGCTTCCTACACCACCATCCCATCAAAAGCTTCAATGTTTATCACGGTGTGTGCAGCCATTGGTCATGATTCCCTTCCATTCCAAAACATTCACACATGCCTACATCTCCCCATCTTCTATCCATTATCCTACATATCTCCCCCATGCTAACCCTATGGTCCATGCTTTGGCATAAACTTTTCATCCATATTCATTCCATAAGCCTATATAAATCCACACCATAAGCTACTAGCCTACCCTACCATAATTCTACATCATAATCCATTATCTACCTAATCCGTCTCCCATCCATGCAATCCCTTATCAACATCTATGAGCATAATGACATGGTCCATGCGATGACATCCATCTCTAATGGGACACTATCACCTCACATAGCACTAGCCACTTGAGTCCCTCCTATCCATTACCATGGTGAAAACCTGGCAAATAGGTGCCATGTGTAATTGTCATGCTATCCCATCAAAGCAAAAAGAAGAAAAAATAAAAATCAAAAAAGTAAAGATAAATCCCTTCGTCCAACAGTGAAAACCTAGTAAACAGGCACCTTGGATAAGTACCATGATGAAAACCTAGCAAATAGGCATCATGTGTAGGTTGATCTTCTATGTCACTTACACTTGGGGGCACATTGTTTTATCCAACCTATCCACATCCAAACTATCGATCCCATTATATCATTTTCCATCCTATCATGTCATACCATTACCATACCATCCTACCATCCTTAGCCATTACATAAGCATGCCTATCCTATTGAACCCATTTATCCATCCTTCTGCCTTTTGATTTTGATGAAGACATAGGGGCAAAATGTTGAAACATGTTTGGATATTTCTTGACATACCTTCTTTCCAAACCAAGTCCTATCCATTGACCATTTATCCATCCCATTCAAACCAATCTATCATGTCATCCTTTGGTCATGAACTTTTTCATGTAAAAATCCTAAGCATTACCACCTAGAATGGGGGCATGTTGTTCCTATGTGACCTAGCCTTTGGAGATCACATCCTAGCTCCCTTATGAATGCATCCACTATGGTGTATCCTTATCACGAGCTTTCCATCTTATAGCTTATCCCCATCCATTTATCATGAGCTTTCCACTATAGCCTACCCATCGGTTTGTCATGAGGCATGCATCCATCCCTTATATGGCTTATCCCTTTATCCACCCATATATCATAAGCCTTCCATCCCATTTACTATCACCCATCCTTTTCTCCATCCTTTTATCCATCCCTTGCACCTAGACTTGGTTTTCTCCCTTGTTGTTGGTATCAAGCTCAAGGCTACCTAAATTGTAAATCCATTGATGTTCCAAGACATTCAAAAACACAAAAAAATCAAAATATCCCAAAAAATATAAAAAAAATCAAAATATTCCAAAAACACAAAAAATCAATATCTAATGAAAAAATCCAAGCAATAAAACCAATCACATCATCCAAATCAATCCACTCCATAAACATTCAATCAAACTCAAATCATCATCATCAATTCTTCTTATCAATAACATTGATTCATCCATTTCAATCAATCACTTCTTCCAATCATATCAATCAAATCAATCTAAGCAATGATCTTAAATCCAAGTCACACTAATCGATATCAAGCAAGCTAATCAATCAAGGAACATTATCCAATCAAATCAACAAGTTTTTGA
The DNA here is from genome assembly GCA_027924645.1 of Cunninghamia lanceolata. Lineage (NCBI taxonomy): Eukaryota > Viridiplantae > Streptophyta > Pinopsida > Cupressales > Cupressaceae > Cunninghamia > Cunninghamia lanceolata. The sequence continues at coordinate 10,213,998 of BSBN01000508.1, read as the reverse complement.
TCCTAATCTTGTCATGAGCCAAATCAATCATCATCAATCATCATCAATGGGATATAGCGTTCCCACATCCTTGTGTTGATCTAGGGATATAGCTTTCCCCGCAATGACAACACTATCATCATCAAACAAACAATCAATCATTGGTTTATGACTTGACAAGGGCAATACCTTGTTTGTTTTACATCCTTTGAGCATACTGAGAACACTTGCTTATGCTTAGATTGAGTGGACACTCTAATCATCACACCATCACCATCATCATTCAAAACAATCAACCCAGCAATAGAAAACTTCAAAATCAAGTCAAGCACATCAAGCCAATCATCAAAACAAATCCTATCAATCATCAGTATCAACACCAAAGAAAATCAACTCAAGCGCATCAAGCCAACCATCAAAATAAATCCAACTACTCCAACAAATCAAAAGCAGCTCAATCCACCACATATCATCCCATCATCCACATTTCATCAAACCAAATCAATCTAATCATCCATTCCTCAAATCAACTCAATCCAACGAATCAAAAAAATGATCCAAATGCAAGCCCGTCATTAATCTATACCAATCAAGTTAATCGATCAAGCCAAGTTATCCAAATGCAATCCATGGTCTTGATCCTAGCCTTGTTGTAAGCCAAATCACTTAGCCAATTAGCCAACCAACTCAGCAAACAACCTTGTGTTGATCTAGGGATATAGCTTTCCCCGCAATGACAACACTCTCAACTATCATCATCAAACAATTAATCATTGGTTTACAGCTTGACAGGGGCAATACCTTGTTTGTTTTTGTATCATTTGTGCATGCTTGCTTGCTTGCTTGTGTGTGCTATCATTTTATCTTGCATTTGCATCATATCAGTATCATTTCCAGCTAATATTCATATCTTGTGTATGTTGGAATAGCTTTTTGCACTATCCTTTGCATCTAAGGTCATATCATACCTTTTGTGCATTAGGACTTCAATGCTCTAAGTTTTCTTCCTCATACGTTAGACAAGGTTGTATTACGCTAGGGCAAAAGACACCTCGTCACCTTGGTCCTTCTACCTTGGTGCATAACGTCTAATTCTATATCAAACATTATGGTTGCTCACTTTCATTGCAGCATAACGCATCATTCATTTCTTCTATCCATTCCCTTAGCTATCTTTCTTAGCCAAACTAATTCTTTTCGAGAGCCTACCCGTGTTTGTCCAACCCGCATATCCTCTCGAGGGGGCATCATCATCCTATCTTTCCATCATCATTATATCCTTACATCATCATCATCATTTTCCTTTATCCATACCTTAACTTCTTTGAAATGATGTTACTCGATACAAAGCTCATCATCTCGAACATCATCTCAAAGAGGGGCAAAATGTAGACACCCAAATTTGTCCCAACTTTGTTCATGTCTAGCAACACCTTGTCAAAAACATCACTTAAACATCATGTAGCATTTTGTCCTAAATCCCACTCTTAACCCCACTTATTCCATTAGCCAATTAATTAAATAAATTTTATTTATTTAATTAAAATCTCATTCAATCCCATCCTTATCCTACTTAGCCAATTAATTAAATAAATTTATTTATTTAATTAATATCCAACTCATATCCCAACTAATTCAAATATTTTATTTGAATTAAGTTCTCATTATAAGCCGACTTTCCAATTAATTAAATAAATTTTATTTATTTAATTAATTTATCTTATCATTTAGCCGATATGTGTGCCTCTTTCATTTAAAAAGGTAAGTGGTACTACAGCCTTTTATTTATTATCTTTCACATGAGCCCTATTCTCCTTGACACTTGTCAAATGACTACAACTCCCTTGAAGAGTGGGATAACCGAATCAATCCTAGCCGTCCACATCAATCAATTAGCTTTTTAATCTCAACCATCCATTGAAACCAAGCCTTTCCTATAAATCAAACCCCTCACAAGCCATTAGCATGCATTGAGCCTCAAGTACCCTTATCCTGCCAAATCTTCTAGCATGCATGGAGCTTCAAGTAACATTATTCTATTGAAATATCATTAGATATTATCATCAACCTATCCTTTCTATCATCTTAAGTGTGTTTTCAATGATTGTTGTGGTGAAGCCCAATTGTCAGTGTGTGCCTATAATGTGCCTAAGATGGTGTTGGACCTAGAAATAGATACACTCCATCACTTTTCTGTCATTTTTTCTTTGTGTCTTCAAGTGTGTGTTTTGGCGTGCTTGTTTTGTGTGGCATGTTTGTTGCCCCATATGCAGAGACTAGCGCCCTCAAGTAGTGCTTCCTGCATTTTGGGAGGTTTTGTGTGTCTTACATGTGTGTTGCCCCATATATACAGAGACCTGTGCCCTAAGGTAGTGCATCCTGTATTATGGCAGGTTTGTTTACTTTCTAGTACTTTCATTTGCATTTCATATATATGAGAAAAAGAAAAGAAAAGATATCATTTCTGTCTTCCATGCATTAATGTGTCTTCTATGTATTAACTATTTTCTCTGTGTTCTACGTGATTGTAACTATCTTCTCTATGTTTTACGTGCCTATTACTGTCTTCTATGTGATTGGCGTGTCTTCTCCATGCTTGATGTGTTTGTTGTGTTTGTGACCTTACTTTAATACATGTATTGGCCTCGCATTTATACATACATTAAAGTGGGGGCTAAATGTAACATCAGAAAATGTCCCCTTGGGGGCTTTTCCCTCATAAGGTTTAGCTCCCGGGTCTTTAGCATGCAGTTAGGACATCTTAGTTCATATTTTGACATCCCGATGGAATGAGACCTAGGTTCCATGGCAAATTGGACCCAAGTGGACCCCTTGAGCTGTACCCTACCCAAAATAGGGGGAGGACTTGGGCACCCATGCCCTAGTCCTATCCTATTTTGGGGCAGCTCTAATTTCTAGGTGTCAATTTATGACCGTTATTTGGTTCTTTTATCGACATGGTAAGTTTTAATTTTTTGAAATCTTGGCGGGAGTGCTTATAGTTGCATATATAAAGGAAGTTTATTCATTTGTAAACTAGATTTCAATTAGATGGCAATTGTGATGTTCAAGTGTTCTCAAGGTGATTCAAGGCTTTCATTCTATTGTAAGAGCAAACTTTTGTGTTTTGTGTGTTGATATTTGCATATTTAAGCATCAATTTCCTCATGGAATGAAGATCATCTTCCTCCCATGAGAGATTCACTACAAGGTGACATTATATTGTGATTTCATCATTGATTCCTTTGGTTTTTGCCTCTTCCTCACAAGGGTATGCACTCCTTATTTGACAACGGTGTTAAGAGATTTAAGTGTCCTCTGGGGCTTGACTGAGGCAAGCCTCTAAACACCACAACCCCCAAACCAAATATTGTGATTGGAAGTTACAGGTGTCGCATTTGGGAAAAGTGAAGTTGCAAGAAGGAAGATTATGTTGATGATCTATTGGGAAAATTAGCTACTAGAGATGGTCATCTATAGGTTCTAGCATATATTTTTGATAGGTTAGAACAATATTAGGTTAGACTCAACCCCAAGAAATGTGTCTTTAGTGTTACATCAGGGAAATTGTTAGGGTACATAGGGTCTCATAGAGGAATTAAAGTAGATCTTGCCAAAGTCAAGGCTATAGTTGAGATGGCTCCACCTTCTAATATGAAACAACTAGGAACCCTCTAAGGAAAACTACAGTCTATCAGGTGTTTCATATCACAACTTCCTAACAAATGTCAACCTTTTTTGCACTTAGAAAAGATGTAGCATTTAGATGGGATAGTAAGTGTCGACAAGCATTTGATCAATTGAAAGAATATCTTGCTACACCTCCAGTGTTGGTACCACCAGTTTTTAGGAGACCTTTATTATTATACAAAAGATTCTAAATATCGAGAGAAGTCAGCTCTCCTAGTGGAAGATTCTATAGAGATAAAACTTGGCACAGAGAAAAATCCAAAGACCACATTCCTAACAGCATCATTATCAGAAATAGAGTACATGAACCTTAACACATTCTTCTTATAGAGAACCATCAACTTTGCATGGACCTATGCTGATATGCTAGGGTTAGACCCTAAGCTAGTTGTTCATTATCTCACAGTTGATCCGAAAGTTAAACCAGTCAAGCAAAAGCTGAGGAAAATGCACCCACAAATAGCTCTCTTGGTAAAAGTGGAAATACAGAAGTTGCTAGATGCAAAGTTCATATGACCTATTGACTATTTAGACTAGGTATCAAACATTGTACCTGTGTCTAAACCCAATGAGCACATCCGCATGTGCAATGATTTTAGAGATCTTAATAAAGCATTTCCCAAAGATGACTTTCCACTACCAAACATTGATATCATAGTAGAATTGACAATAGGTCATGAAATGCTTTCTCTCATGAATGGATTCTCTGGCTACAATCAGATAAGGATAGCAAAAGAAGATCGACATAAAACAACCTTTACTTGTCCTTGGGGAAATTATTGTTGGTGTGTCATGTCGTTTGGTCTAAAGAATGCAAGAGCAACTTATCAAAGAGCAATGATAGTAATATTCCACAACCTCTTTCGTCACACCATGGAGGACTATGTGGATGACATACTAGCTAAATCTTCTAGGGTAGATCACATACAGGTTCTAGGATAGATCTTTGGCAAGCTCGAGAAATATCAAGTACGCCTCAATCCAAAGAAGTGTGTCTTTGGTTTGATATCAGGAAAGCTATTGGGATACATTGTATCTCACAGAGGTATTGAAGTAGACCCCACAAAAGTAAAGGCTATAGTGGAGATGCCTCCACCAAAGAACCTCAAAGCATTAAGGAGCCTTCAGGGAAGGTTGCAATCCATTAGGTGTTTCATCTCATAGCTAGCAGATAAATGTCAACCATTTCAACACTTGCTTCGAAAGGATGTCTCATTTCGATGGGAGGATAAGTGTCAAGCAGGATTTTATTAGCTCAAAGAGTATCTAGCTACATCTCCTGTATTGGTTCCACCAGTTGCTGATAAACCTTTGATATTATACATCTCAACTACAACTTCGGCCCTAGGGGCCTTGCTAGCACAAAATGATGAAATAGGAAAAGAGCATGCAATCTATTATATCAATAGAACCTTGGTGGGATATGAACTCAATTATTCACCAATGGAAAGAGCTTGTTTAGTAGTAGTGTTCGCTTCCCAAAAGTTGTGGCATTACATGTTGAACCAACACACAAATCTTATAGCCAAAATTGACCCCTTTAAGTATCTACTTGCAAAAGCAGCTCTTATAGACAGACTAGCTAAATGGGTCATGATCCTTAGTGAGTTTGACATTGAGTATGTGGATCGTAAAGCAATCAAAGGACAAGCCCTAGAAGATCAACTAGCAGAAGTGCCCATGACAGATACACACCCTATGGTAGCAGACGTTCCAGATGAGCATCTCTTCACTCTTTCCAACTCCATAATGTGGAAGTTGTATTTTGATGGTTCCTACACACAACATGGATCAGGGGTCAGCATCTTATTCATCACACCTCAAAATGACTATATTCCTAAGTCATATTGGCTTGCCTTCCCTTGCACCAACAACATTACTGAGTATGAAGCACTCCTCATAGGTCTCAATATAGCATTTCAATGGGACATCACAGAATTACAAGTATATGGAGACTCACAACTAGTCATTTGCCAAGTCACAGATGAGTACCAAACAAAAGATGAAAAGTTGGTCCCCTACAAGCAACTAGTGGATGCATACAAACCTCACTTCTCTAGCATCACATTTGAGAAAATTCCAAGAGAGAATAACAAGGCTGTAGATTCTATGGCTTCTGTAGGGTCACTGATTGACATGCCTGCTAATACACAGAAATGTGTATTCTTGATCGAGCAATTGTTGATACCAGCTGTCGATGTTTCCGTTACCGAAATCATCTACAAACTTGTTGTTCCCAATTCCCCATGGTATGAAGACATCTATGAATACCTCAAAAATAGTACCTTTCCCCCTAACCTATCATCCACCCAACACAAAACCTTTATCCATCGATCCTCCCGTTACACCATTCTAGGGGATACACTATATCGCCGGAGTCTCGATGGTATCCTCTTACGATGTCTTAATGCAGAAGAAGCTGAAGCTACCTTATGAGACATACATGAAGGTGTCTATGGCGCACATTCTACAGGTCCTAATCTCGCTAAGAAGATACTGAGAACAGGTTACTAGTGGCCTACAATAGAGCAATATGCTGCACAGTTTGCTAAGAAATGTCTACAATGCCAGCAGCATAGAGATTTGATTCATGCACCAGCTCACACACTACAACCTGTGACTACTCCATGGCCTTTTTCTCAATGGGGTCTCGACCTCGTAGGACAAATCCACCCTTCCTCATCTAATGGCCACAAGTTCATCATTACTGCCACTGAGTATTTCATGAAGTGGGTTGAAGCCATTCCCATAACCTATATCACTGGTAAGCAAATAGTCAAGTTTATCCTTAACTACCTCATATGCCGGTATGGTATTCCCTAAGCCATTGTCACTAATAATGGGAGACCATTCAAGAATCAAGATGTCCGTGCCTTATGCACACAATACAATATCCAACATCACTTTTCAACTCCCTACTATCTGCAGAGTAACGGCCAACCTGAGGCTTCTAATAAAACCATTCTCAAAATCCTCAAGAAAATGGTCAATGAAGCTGGTTGTGATTGGCACTTGCAACTCAATCCTACCCTATGGGCCTACCGCACTAGTATCAGAACACCAACTAGTGCCACACCCTATGCCTTGGTCTATGGCTCTGAAGCTATCCTACCTAGATCCCATCCCTCAGAGTATCCATGTAGGACCTGATCGATGGAGAGGAGTATCACACTTCTAGATTAGCTAAGCTTGAACTACTAGATGAGAGGTGCCTTGCCGCACTTAATCATCTCCATGTCTATCAAAACCACCTCCGGCGTAATTACAACAAAAAGATCAAGGAAAAATGGTTTCAAGTTGGTGATCTTGTACTCAAAGAGAATCAGAGAAATCAAGCAAACCGAGAAAAGAAGGGCAAGTTTGAGCCTAACTGGTTAGGTCCCTTTATTGTCACAACATCATATGGATCAGGAGCATATACTTTAGCTACACCTTACGACATTCCTCTAGATGAGCCACTTAACAGTGTCCATCTCAAGAAGTTCTATGCTTGATCCTCAGAGTATTCCAAAAAAAAAAACAACAAAAACAAAAACAAAAAAAAATCCAAACAAATAATCCATCCTATGGTGAAAACCTAGTAAACAGGCGCCTTGGATAAGTACCATAGTGAAAACCTGGCAAACAGGCACTATGTGTAGAGTCAGCATCCATCATCTATCGAGTTCTGTCCACTCCATGTCTAGTTCACAAGCAACTTTCATCCATCCATCCATAATAAAGCCATTGACCTTGTTTGCATTTCCATCTCCCTATCTAATATAGCTTGGAAATTTGTCAATGTCCATCATCATCATCCCACGTCTTGGCATGTGTCAATAGTTTGCACTGTCTTGTCCTAGGTCAAAGCTTTCTATGTCTTCTTTGTCAGTCACCCATGCAAATTCCTCTACTGGAATGGGGGCAACTCTTTCCTTAACCTAAGTCTAGGAGGAGTTCCTTGTTCGTGGTTTGCCGAGCACTTCAATCTCTCTCCTTTCTGCAAATAACACCCTTTAACGGACACATTGCTCCTACAATAAGGATGTTATATTCTCAACACTTTTCCTACATCATCACACCAACCAAAACTACATATCATCTCATTTCAATCTTAAGGTACCTTGATCCCATGGATATGGGTATGTAGGCAGTCTGGAATATGAAGGAAGTTTCCAGTACTCAGGTACATAAGATCCCCTCCTCTCCACCTTGATTCACATCATCACTCTATCCAGAACTACATAATATCAATTTTTCATCTTTCCTCATTACGTACCTTGATCCCGTGGATACAGGGTATGTAGTCAGTCTGGAATATGAAGGATGTATCTAGTACTCAGGCACATATGATTCATCATTCTCCACCCATTTCAATCCATTAAACACTGTCATCTTTCTAGTCTTCCATTTATCAAAATCCATTCGCCTCAACTTGACTAACTCAAGCAGCAAGCTAGTGCATCCTTTCAAAGCAAAAGTGCTTAGAAAACCTGAAGCAAAGCAACTTCCTTCCAGAGTCATCTATTGTCCTGCATACCGATTACCAACATCAGCTAAGTACTGCTTAACCAAAGCCCTAGATCAATAAGCTTGTCTTCTGCATAGTGTTCCATTGTCGAGACCAACACATGTGTCTCCTACGACTTGTGGCATTTCCCATAGCAAGACATTGTCTTTTTAGGTTGATAGCCCCCTTTAACGGACACAAATTTCCTACAATAAGACTGTTATCTTTCCTATCCAATCTATCTTGAGCAACCTCTTTGGCAAGAGAATATGTTGGCTGTATGTTTACTTTGTAAGTCAGTCAATTTACTTTATGGTTTATCTTTTTGTTCCTTTTCTATTACCTATTCAAGGCTACCTTGATTTATCTATAATCTTGGTATGTTGCGATACAGTATGGATTGGGGGCATAGTCATTGCTTTTGTATGCTGTGTTTGAGGAATGATCTTTAGCATCTTTCTTAACATCATATTTATCTTGTGTGTGTTACAACCTAGCATCTTACATATTAATACTCTTCTTGCATTTACATGTCTTGAAGTTTATTTTATGTTCAAGACTATGGCTCATTCACATGTACCAACAAGTTCATATTATGTCTAAGGGATCTAAGTTCAAACCGTTTTCTTGCAGAGTCAATGTCCATGCACTCGGATATTACTGCACCTTGGTCTGTTATACCTTGGTGGCAAACTATCCACGTGCTATATCAAAAATACAGATTTCTCTTTATATACAATTGTGAAACCAATGCAACAAGCTCATTCATTCATTCTCGCAAACTTTATATCATCTTCATTTGATCGATCAAACAGTCTGTCTTCCATCTCCTCCTTTTCTCTCTCTAGTGCATATCTACAAAAACCACATGTTAGATATCACTAGTCATAGCATCATACATCCCTATCATCATACATCTATAAGCATATTGACATCTAGAAGCATCATATAAGCAATATATATCATCACATAAATCCATGATCATACATACATGTCATTACATCCATAACATCAAGCACGACATAGATAAAAGCATGAACATCAATGAGCAGAATAGATCATCATATACATCATGTGTAGGTCATCATAATACAAAATGTCTGTGTCTACATCAATAGTCCATATATACATCAATATAGTACATCAAGGCTATCAAGAGCCCGCAGTATATACATCAGCATGCATGCAAGCATCTGTCCAAAATGATACAAAATGATACAATATACATATATCTACATGCTCTAGTGGGTAGAGCTACCCTCCTGCTATGGTCCCTAGCCTCCACCTCGGTGCAGGTCCCCTTGCTGCTCCTCCCCCTAGTGGCACAAATGGTCCTCTCACTGAGGACAATGACTGCCCTGTCCTGTGGGATCCGGATGCCCCGGATCTGCTCCTGTCTCTGTAACTGGGTGCCTGCTGGGCTGCTGGCACTGCACCTGCGTACAGTCCCCTGTAGTACTTAGCCTCTCTCCCAGCTGACACTAGCTCTCCCTGCACCCAGACAAGCTCACTATATAAGGTCCTCTGTAATTGGGTGCCTGCTGGGCTACTGGCACCGCACCTACGTACAATCCCTTGTAGTACTTAGCCTCTCTCCCAGCTGACACTAGCTCTCCCTGCACTCAGACAAGCTCACTATATAAGGTCCTCTGTAACTGGGTGCCTGCTGGGCTGCTGGCACCGCACCTACGTACAGTCCCCTGTAGTACTTAGCCTCTCTCCCAGCTGACACTAGCTCTCCCTGCACCCAGACAAGCTCACTATATAAGGTCCTCTGATCTACACCCAGTGCACGGCATGCCTCATCTCTCTCCTGCCTCACTCTATGGAGTGTGGCCTCTACTGTTAGCCGTAGCTATACCTCTGCATCTCTCTCCCTCGTCACCTAGGCTAGCTGCCTGTTATCTACTGCTGGTATGGCTGGCAGCTGTATCTGTACCTATATCTGTGCCTGTACCTGGATCTGTAGCTGTGCCTGTGCATGTGCCAAGGCTATCTGTGCTGCTACTGCTACCTGCGTCTACACCTAGGCTAGAGTCTCAGCCTGTCTGGCCTCAGCCCTCACTGCATCCCTATCCCTCCTTAATCGTACCATCCGGAGCTCTAGTCAAGTCCTTCGGGCTATCTCCTCCTGTAGTAACTACTCAGCCCTCTCCAAATCAGTCTCTATGGCTGGCTCCCCCTCCACCATCTCTACGTCTGCCTGCTAGTTGCTGGCCTCTCCAACTGCATGCTACCTGGCCGCTCTAGCCTGTCACCTCATCCTGGCCTCTACACTTGGGACTAGTACCTCCCCCACTGTCCCTGCCACACCTGGTGTAGTCAACCGCACTAGCCTATGTGTCTGCCAGTATCTGTCGTACTCTGGCAGTGTCCTTGGATCTGCCAGTCCTGTATCCCAATCCCATCTCACAGGGACAAGTCCTCATACCTCTGCTAAAGCTGTTGCCACTAGAATCTCTGCATCCTAGTCCCCAACCTCCTGCCATGTCCTGGCATGTTTTGCCTCCCCCACTGGTAGCCCCTATGGTAACCTAAACTATCTCAGTACCCGCTCTGACAAGTATCTCTCGATCATGTCTGTTCATCTCCCAAACAGATACCAAGCCTATCTACAGTACATCAACTGCTCATGCTCGTCCTCCCACTCCTCACATAGTAACCATGGCCTCCAAACAAAAAGGTCCATCTTGTCGATTTGTCACCTCCAGTGGCTAATAGATCCCAGCCTCTGATGTGTAATCACTCCCTCATATAGGAGTGCGTATGGCTCTCCCCTATCCCGATGGCACTGTGTCATGGGTCAGATCATTGGGATATGCTCCCATGTCCACACTTGTAGAAGAGTCACCCCTGTTGAGAGACTCCTGCCTCTCCTGTACACATAGTGATGCATATTGTGGTACAACTGTCCCAGGACACAAGGGCCCCATGCATACTAAATGCCATGTGTAAACATCCCAGATAGTATTGTACCCCAGCCAACTGATAGTCCTCTAGATCTCTTGTCTGGGCAGAGGAAGCCACCAATCAAGGAAGATACTATCCACCTGATCCTATCGCAGAGTCTTGGGATGTCTGCCCACCGAATCTCTTCATCGTCTATCTGTAAGTCATCTGTGCAAAATACCTCTACCATGCCTGCCTCTCCCCGCGCCGATTCAAAGTCCACTCTCTCCCCGTCTATCCAAATCCTGAGGATGTGATACACATCCTCCAGTGTCACCGTTGTCTCCCCTGTCAGAAAGTGAAATGAGCCTGTCTCACTGTGAAACCTCTCTACCACTATTGTCACTAGGGCGAGATTTGCCCTAATGTGTGTCAAGTGTGCCACATGCCACAATTTTACGTGCTCTAGGAATGTGTCCTCCTCCCACATCAGTTGTACTACCTCGTGTGCTATAGGGTGGTGTCGCTCTCACGACATCAACGGTGGCATAATCCTCTACAATCAAGCAACCACTTGTTAGTTCTTTATATCATATCCCCTAGTCCTACCAACTTCTACCCTATGATGCAAACCCCTAGGACTCCTCTTTTCATGTTTTACCAAAAGTGCCTGACTGCTTATGCACTAGCATTGAATTGTCTGACCCCACCACACTTTGTTTTGTACAAATGCACCTCACTATGCTGCCAAAAGTGCCTCACTATGCTACCAGGGGTGACCTGATTCCTTCTCTCCCCTCCCAACTATGCTACCCTATTCTACCTAATGCCCTACCCTGTGTAACCATTTGCACTACAGGATCCTACCAATAGCGCTATGGCACTATCCCCAAAAGCCAACCGTGCCTTATTTTTACCAAACACACTCTACTTCCCTACCAGACATGCTGCAGCGCACCAAAAGTGCCTAATGCGACTACCAGTCATGTCGCGCCACCCTATAGTTCTTTTGGCATACTTGAAAACCCTACCTAGACCTAGCCCTAAACCACCCTAAAACACCAAATCCAAATAAGGTTTTCGACCACTTACTACTGTCGGAACTCCTGCTGGCCTCCCATATGCAAAGCCCTATTATCTTGCAAAATCTGAGTAGCTTCAGAAAGAAGGCCCTCCTATCCTGTACCTGAAGCACCCTAATCCAGATTCACCAAGCCTGGATTCACTTCCTGCTGGCTAAGATCATTCAAATCTGTTGAAAGAATCTTCATCCTGCCTTTCCTTCAAAGTCCTCTTTTGACCTCGATTCTTGTTTCGAGCCTTGACAGGAATGAAACCATCAGTCCCATCCACATCACTAGGAATGGGTTCCTTCCCCTTTTCAACTCTAGGGGGATTGCAGGGAGGTTGAGAAGGCTAGGAATCCACTGGCCTAGCCTTAGGGCATCTCCTCTGTAAATGTCCATATTCATGACAAAGACGACATAGAAAAGGAAGAGTCTCATAGTCTAACTGTTGCACCCAAGAGTAAGGACCTGCACACATATCCACTGGCAAGGGTTTACTTAAATCAATCTCAACACAGATATGAGCAAAAGTCATCACCTTTTTAACTTGAGTCTGCTGTGAAGCACCAACTGGTTTTCCTAGCATTGAAGCCAACAAGTGTAAAACATCATCCCGCCAACATTCCACAGGAAACCTTGGAAGCTGAACCCACAGTGTAACCCAGTTTAGAAGCTCTTCAGCAGGATTGAAGCCCGCATGCCAAGGTTTAATAAATAACCCAATCTGATTATGAAAATAGGGGCCTCCTTCAAAGGCCTTGTTGCAATCCGCCAAGCAATTGAATGAAACCATGAAAAAGTTATTTGCTAAAAGCATAACCTCCATTTCTCCCTCTGGCATCCAAGTTTGTTGGGCCCATGATTCAAGAAATTGTAAAGAAACCCGCATCCCCATAAACTTGCACAGCAAAGCATGCTTCGAATAATAATCAATATCTTCTGCAATCATCTCCAGCGGGATAACCAATTTTGGCCTCTCCTCACAATGTTTAAGACATCCATTGATCTTTGTAATCCGAGTACCACTAGACAAACCTGAACCAACCAACCCCGGATCTCGTGAGAACAAGTTATTATTAAAAACCTTTGAAGCATGTGAAGGAGAATTTGCACCAACCACTGCTGAGCAAAAATCCATCTTGGGACTAGCCCCTGAAGACTCCCCGATCGGCATTGAAACTAAACAAGATCCAAGGTGGGCAAGCAGGCCCCCGAGAAAAAAGAACCACCACTAGGGTTTAATAGACCCACCACCCATCACTGCCTTCAAACTATAAATCCAAACCACCTAGGCACAAAAACCTCACCCACGGCCTCCAACCAGGCACAAAACCCCCGCACGCTCAGGGAGAAAGATACACCGATGCAGATGAAAAATTTTTGCACTAATAAAAAACACAACCCCAGACCTCCCCAAAACACATGCACTCCCCACACTTCGCATGGCCAAGAAAAAACCAGAGGATCGGGCTAGGGCATGAAAGCCCTAGCTTGACATGTAGAGCAAAAAATCGACATCCAGAGCTAGTTCCAACACTTCGGTAGATAAGAAATTGAGTTCACTTGGCTTTAAATCTTTATTTTTCTCAATCAATTCATAAAATAGAAAAAACATTTAACTCAACAAAGTAGTTAACTCAACAACACAACTTTTTTTGTATGTACGTTTGTCATGTGCACATTCATTCATGATTCCTCAATTTATCTCATCCATTGATTTCATCTAATTTCCTACTCCGTTGATCGATCTTCTTTGAGATCTATAAATACGTCCATTCACCTCTTCATAAACCCTTCATGATTTTGAGCATTTGACATCCATATCTCCCAGCACTTTTGAGAATTTGTTGAAGCAATCACACATTCTTTCATCCATCAAGCTTATCAAGGTTATGCTTTTAGTATTTTGAACAATCCACATTCACAAAATATACCAAGGAATTATAGTCAATGGGTAATAGTTAGTATTTCATGCTTTTATCTGATCTTCATTACTCCATTGTTGATTTCTTGAAGGTATGATCTAGATTTTGGTAACTAATCTTTATTGTGTTGATGTTCCTAAGTATTCCAGATTTCCCCATACACACCATATATTATGGCTCATTTATTTTAGTGTGGCTTCTTTAAAAAATATATAGGGAAGTGCTGAAAATAGAAGATGAAAAGGCACTAGAAAGGAAAGAGGGAGAGGTAAATAGAATAAAAAGAAAGAGCTACAAAAAATGTGAAGAGGAGGAAGTTCCTGAATGGAAAGTAGATGTAGAGCGGTGTAGAGAGAAAGGCAGAATTGAGAACATAGAGAGTCCCAATGTGGAAGATAGAAAGAGGTGGGAAGCCTGTGTGAGGCACTTTTTTTATGTAGAGATCTATGGGAAAGAAGCGCTAATGTGAGGAGGAAGCACTTGTTGTTTGAGCAGATTTAGAATGCCTTGCTTTTATGGAAAATATAACAGAGAGTGGAGGATTATATGAGAAGAGTGCTAGCTACACCAAAATAGAGAGATAAGTATGGAAAAGAGATTTTCCTGTAGGAGGAGCCATGAAGGCCATTCTTTGTAAAGATAGTTACAGAGCTTGGTCTATTAAATTGATGTAGCTTTGTTGTGATTTTGATGCAATAAAATGAAGTATTGTTTTCTTTGCAATCTATGTTTTGTGAGATTATGCATATGCAGAGAGTCTCTGAATTAATAAACTAAGGATTTTGTGTGAATTGAGTCGAGAGATTTGAGTAGATTTTGAAATTGAGTTGAAGGCTGTAAGATTGGGTTGCCTGGTAAGGCACCCTGATCTTGTCTACACCATCTCTATTTATGTTGTTGGAGGAAAGTTACATGGTATGTTTTTATGCTACAAAGGCATTGCTACATTCAGGTCTCACTATTAAAAGAAAAAATTTCTTAATGGAACTATCTGACTTCTTACATTATTTATTGTTGATGAGTGACAACTTAGGTTCTACCTTTGGCATGTGATATCTTTTATCACCAAAATCTATGACAACATTTCTTGGATTTTCTTCATAGACTACAAGTCAATGGTAAATATATATTTACTTAGGTAAAACATCATATACCTCTTTAATGGAGTGACATTGTAAAGGATTGTATCTTTAAAAGGCTTAATGTTGATTTGACACTATTCAATGACATGTTTCTAAGGTAATACATTAAATCATCCATTCTTTTGAGCACAACATTCTAAATCAAAATGAGTGCTAGGGTTATGAGGTAAGCATTACTTTCCAATCTTGTACTACTTAATTTATTCATTTTGTAATTTCTACTTCTTCTATGGGTGGCATTGAGATCTATTTCCTAGTTTGGATTCCTATCTAGAGGGCTTAGATTGGGGCTTGTTCTAAGACTAAAATCTTTTATCTTTGTCTTGACTTTAGCCTTTGCTTCAAATTTGTAAGAAAATATATAGACTTATCTAATTGAATGTGTTGTCTTAAGCCTAACCTATACTTCAAAACAATCTTTTGATTTAAATCCTAAATACCTCTTTTGGACACCAAATATTGAAAGGAAGCTAGGTGTGCGGAAATCACTTCCTAGACTAATCTAATGAGGAGAGATGAGTGCAAATTCATTTTAATATTTATAGTTACAATAATGTTAACCCAACAACAAAGATATTGTAGAAAATACATACACAAGAATGTAAGATAGAAGAAGAGAGAGACAAGATATACGTGGGGAAAACCCTTACGGGTGAAAAACCCCACACTCCAAAACACAACTCAAATGTATTATCTAAACAAAGAGGTTTACAATATAGTTACAGAGCCAATTCTCTTTCAAGAGTCTTTGACACTCATATTTGGAGACAATCTGGCAGCATAACAGTACATTTCAATCACAATACATCTCCTCTCCAAAGCACCTATTTATATAGAAGATACAAGGCAAAAATGACTCTATCTTGGGATGGGCATCCAACATGGCCTCATGGCCCAAAACCCACACTTATGGACACTTGTCCAACACTGTAAGATGTTCTTGACACTTGTCAAGTCACCCCATCCCAAAGAGGTCACCTATTCCCAAGTTGGGCAATGACAGATACTCTTACGACACTTACAACTGTCATAGAATCTATTATAGCTGTCATATCTTACAGTTGTAAGAGAATCTATCATACACAGGCTATAAATAGCATATTCTCTTACAACATGTCATAACCCTCCTTGGGGTGCCCAAATATGCCTTCTTCCAAGATACCTTGTGACACATGTCTTCACTTGTCATAGAATCTTCCATTTACGACTCTTATGCGTCATAGATTTGTCATAGGAATTTGTCATGACCGTTTTGGTCAATATTCCCTTACACACTATCCAAGATGCCAACACATGGAAAAATATTCCTACCATCAAGTGGGATGCCTATCTCCTCATGTGAGGACAAATTTACAACTTGTCACCTTCCATGTAGGATGACACATCACCGTGCCAACTCCCACAAGATGAAAATAAGGATTTGCATCCTAATTACAATAATAGGCAATGATTAAATAAATACAATGAAATAATACAAGGAATTACAAAAGTTGAGACACCTTAATTCCCAACATTCTCCCACTTGTCAAACACCTTGTAAGAGCCAATGGAAATAATAGGATTTAACTACTATACGCCGAGAGGCCCATAGACTCTGAACACCATCTAAACTTCTCTATGCCCACTAGTTTCATTAATGTATCCACAACATTCTTCAAAGTGTGTACCTTCTCTAAATTCACCTTCCCATCCTCTACCATGTATCACACAAAGTGAAACTGTACATCAATATGCTTTGTTCTGGCATAGAAAGTTAGATTCTTTGCTAGGAAAATCACACTCTGACTATCACAACAAATCGTAATCTATCCTACATCAACACCAATATCTGAACACAATGTCTTAAGCCAAACAGATTCCTTACAAGCATGAGTTGCTGCCATATACTCATCTTCTATCATGGACAAAGCAACCACAGGTTGTCGCTTACTCTTCCAACTAATTGCACCACCAAACATGGTGAACACATAGGCACTAGTGGATCTCCTACTATCAATGTTACCCACCCAATCGGAATCCACAAATCCATGAATACAAATAGAATGCGGAGGTCCTATAGCTTTAGCATGATAGCATATGGAATACTCGGAAGTACCCCTCAAATATTTGAACACTCACTTAATTGTATCCCAATGTACCTATCTAGGATTAGCCATAAATCAACTAAGGACTCCCACTACTTGGGCAATGTTTGGTCTTGTGTAGACCATAGCATACATCAAACTACCAATAACACTAGCATAAGGTACTCTGCTCATGTCCTCCACCTCACTAGGAGATTTTGGACAATCATTAATAGACAACTTTGTCCCCAAAGAAACAGGAACACACAATGGTCTACAATCTTCTATGTTGAACCTATCCAACATAGTCTTCACATACTTACTTTGGCTTAACCAAAGTTTTCAGTTTGCTCTGTCTCTTTTGATTTCCATTCCCAGAATGTACCTGTCTACCCATAGATTTTTCATCTCAAACTGTGCTGACAATTGAGACTTCAAATCAGAAATCATATTCTTACCATTCCCAATTAACAACATATCATCAACATACAATGCAATAATGAGAATGAGATCATTGTCAAACTTATAATACACACAATGATCTAATTTTGATCTTAGAAATCCAACCGACAACACAAAGGCATCAAACTTCAAGTACCACATCCTAGGAGACTGCTTCAAACCATACAAAGACTTTTTCAACTTGCAAATCAAATTTTCTTTACCTTTCTCTATGTAATGCTCTAGTTGTGATATGTAAATCTCTTCCTCCAAATCACCATGAAGGAATGTTGTCTTCACATCCATCTACTCCACCTCTATGTCATAAGCTACTGCAAGAGATAACATGAACCGAATAGATGTCAGCTTTGCAAGGAGAGATGAAATTTCACCATAATCAGTTCCCTCCACTTGTGAATACCCCTTCGCAACTAGTCTGGCCTTGTACTTTTCAACACTGCCATCTGCACTAAATTTCTTCTTGAACACCCATTTGCATCCAATAGGTTTCTATCATTTAGACAAAGGCACTAAGTCCCATGTTTTATTCTTTTCCAAAGAAGCCATCTCATCTTCCATGGCCTCCTTCTAGGAACCTACATCTTTCATGTCCATAGCCTCTATCATAGTTCTAGGCTCATCAGTGTTAGTAAGCAAGGTAAAAGCACAACTAGAATCAAGTAATGAATAACCAAACCTATCAGGTTTCTTCCTTGTTCATGTAGACCTCCTCAATGGCTAAGGTTGAGGTTCTACTTCTTCTTCTAAAATTTTAGAGTTGTTAGAGCTCTCCTCACCATCAAGTCTCACATGGTCTATCAGTTAAGTCTTCTCAAGGGTAGAAGGAATCTAAACCACATCTTCTTTCTTTTCTATCTATTATGGCTGTAAAACAATAGAAGAAGGTGTTAGCTCTCTGAAGATAGCACTTCTTCTATACAACACTTTTTCAACCATAGGATCCTAAAGTTTATATCCTTTCACACCAACTCCATAGCCAATGAAAATACACTTAACAACCTTGTTCTCCAATTTAGACCATTTCTCCCTAGGCACATGTGCATATGCCTCACAACCAAAAACACAAAGATGTATAACTAAAGGCTTCTTACCAGACCACCCCTCCATAGGTGTCTTCCCAACAAGAGCTGATGTAGGAGACCTATTTACCAGGTAGCAAGTAGTGGCTATAGCTTCAGCCCAAAATTTTTATTTGAGGCTTGTTGCACTAAGCATCCTCCTAGCCTTCTCCATTAGTGTCCTGTTCATCCTCTTTGCAACTTCATTTTGCTGCGGGGTGTATGGTGTTGTCTTATGTCTTTCAATCCCTTGCTCTTTATAGAACTTATTGAAATCTACCAAACAAAACTCACCACTGTTATCAGTTCTCAAACACTTAATCTTTTTACTAGTCTAATTTTTAGCAAAGGCTTTAAACTCTTTAAACTGACTAAAGACTTCAGTCTTTCTTTTGATAAAATAAACCCATGTCCTTCTATTGTAATCATCTATAAAAGATACAAAATATACAGATTTGGAAATTGAAGGAACATTAACAGGACCAAACACATCAGAATGAATAAGATCCAATACACCAGAAGACTTGTGAGAACTAGAGTAAAACTGAACACAATTTTGCTTTCCATATACACAATGTTTGCAAAAGTCAAACTTGAGATTACAATCATTTAACCCCTCAATGAGGTTTTTATTTTTCAAAGTTCTAAGACCCTTCTCACCAATGTGGCCATATCTCAAATGCCATAACATAGTCTTTTCAGCATGAAGTTTAACTTCCAAAGCATGTGCACTACCATCAGAATGTGTTACAATAGATTTCTTCACTGCTTGTTCAGATGGTGGGGATGAAGTGACTGCAAGTCAGAAGAACTATTGCACTGTGAAGTACATGTCTCTAGTTAAAACAGAGTACCTCTCCTAGTACCCTTTACAAGCACCATAGATCCTCTAGTCATCTTGCATCCATCCTTCAAAAAGACAACTTGCACACCTGCATCATTCAACATACTTACAGAAAGTAGGTTCCATGCCAATCCTAGGATGTGCATAACCCAATGATCCCCTTCACTCATCCATTAGGGAATCAGATTGAGACTCTTCCATGACCAACAATCTTTAGATGAGAATCATCACCCAGGTACACTCTTCCACTATCAAACTCTTCATACTTCATGAACCAGCTTTGATGAGAGGTCATGTGGAATGATGCACTACAATAAATCAACCACACATCATCAGATGCATGGGTGGCTAGGGCTATGATGAAGGAATCACCATCATCATAAGATTTTTCAGAATCTAAATCTGGGATATTCTTTTTCTTCTTTTTCTTTTCTTCCTTGCATTCCTTTTGGAAAAGCTTAGTTTTTCCACAATTCCAATAGAGAACCTTGGACTTTCTAGCAGATTTGGATCTCCCATGGGACTTGGATCTACCCTTCTCATCTTTCTTGTCCTTTTTTTCCCTTTCTCCTTGGGTCTTCCATGAACCGTAAGAGCCTCTTTGGCTGCCTCAGAAGACTTTCTCCACATCTCTTCAGATAACAATGAAGATACCACTTCATCCATTGTGAAAGTGGATCTAGTGCTTCCAATAGCCATAACAAGATGATCCCATGAGTCTGGCAAAGAACAAAGCAAGGTCATACGACAATCCTCCTCCTCCATCTTCACACCAACTAATGTCAATTGAGCAATTAACATGTTGAAGGCATTCAGGTGATTTGCAACAGATCCTCCATCCTCCATCCTCAAAGAATACAACTTCTTTCTTAGAAAAAGATTGGTCACCAAGTATTTGGCCTGATAAACATCACCCAACTTCTTCCAAAGGTCTTTTTTGCTCTTCTCCTCATGGATATTTAATAGGTCAAAATCCGTTAGACTGAGTCATATGAGACCCTTAGCCTTCTAATTTTTGAAATCCCAATCAGCTTGTGCTATTGCAGTTAGTTTTACACAGGATACTGTTTCCCATAGGTCATGATCAAGAAGTATGTCTTCCATCTTAAGTTTCCATAACTCAAAATTAGTGCCATTGAATTTCTCTACTTCTAATCTTCTGGATGTGCTTGCCATCTCTTTCCTACAACAAGATTACAGAATGCTCTGCCCAAAGCTCCCACTCAACTTAAGATTAGCTCAAAAAACCCTACCCAACAACTAGGACCAAAGGTGATCAAGCTATGATACCAACTGAAAGGAAGCTAGGTGTGCGGAAGTTGCTTCCTACACTAATCTAATGAGGAGAGATGAGTGCAAATTAGTTTTAATCTTTATAGTTACAACAATGTTAACCAAACAATAGAGATATTGCAGCAAACACATACACAAGAATGTAAGATAGAAGAAGAGAGAGACTACGGATGAAAAACCCCACTCCAAAACACAACTCAAATGTATTATCTAAACAAAGAGGTTTACAATATAGTTACAGAGCCAATTCTCTTTCAAGAGTCTTCGACACTCGTATCTAGAGACAATCCGGTAGCATAATAGTACTTGTCAATCACATAATACATCTCCTCTCCAAAGCACCTATTTATTTAGAAGATATAAGGCAAAAATGATTCTATCTTGGGATGGGCATCCAACATGGCCTCATGGCCCAAAACCCACACCTATGGACACTTGTCCAATACTGTAAGATGTTCTTGACACTTGTCACACCCCATCTCAAAGAAGTCACCTATTCCCAAGTTGGGCAATGACAGATACTCATACGACACTTATAACCGTCATAGAATCTATCATAGTTGTCATATCTTATAGTTGTAAGGGAATTTGTCATACATAGGCTATAAATAGCATATTCTCTTACAATGTGTCATAACCCTCCTTGGGGTGCCCAAATATGCCTTCTTCCAAGATTCCTTGTGACACATGTCTTCACCTATCATAGAATCTTCCATTTACGACTCTTACGCATCATAGATTTGTCATAGGAATCTGTCATGGCTGTTTCGGTCAATATTCCCTTACACACTATCCAAGAAGCTGACACATGGCAAAATATTCCTACCACTAAGTGGGATGCCTATCTCCTCATGTGAGGACAAATTTACAACTTGTCACCTTCCATGTAGTATGACACATCACCGTGCCAACTCCCACAAGATGACAATAAGGATTTGCATCCTAATTACAATAATGGGCAACAATTAAATAAATACAATGAAATAATACAAGGAATTACCAAGGTTGAGACACCTTAATTCCCAACAAATATAACAAGTATTTGTGTATTATTGCAATGATTTATCTCATCCCTAACACACTTGAGAAAACTTGATCTACTAGTCATCATTTTTTCCAACTAGATATAAGGTTTCTGCAAGGGCTACTACAAAACCACTCCATGTGACTACAAGTGTATCTCAGTCATCCTCATGTGTTGTGCAATAGTTATTCCACCATTTCTTAGATTGTTAAGGATTTATTTATTCCAACTTCTTATGCATAAGAACTCATGGTAGAATTAGGATTAATGTAATAGTATAACCATTATAAATATCCATTAAATAGGTAGACCCATTTAAATATTTTATGTTCTTAGGATGAGTATATTATATGCCAAGGTGCTTGAGTGACATATATAGTCATTAGTGCATCACAATAAAAAAATTGACCAATACCACTCAACAGATTTTAACTTTTTTGCCACTTTTTTCAATAAGTTCATTATAGATTCTAAATGATAGATGGGAAAATTGATGTTAGAAAAATATGTTTAATTTTATAGTGATGTGAGAGTAAATGGAGAGACAGTGCTATGTAATCTTATATAAAAGAGAATGAAAAAATAAAATGTTAAAAGTATTTTTTGAAAATGACTATATTTAAAATTTTTTTGATTTATATATATATATACCCCTTATATATTATAACTTCTCTCTTTTATATGATATGTGTAGTGGCTCAACATATAGAAACTAGAGTGGAAGTCCAACCTAATTTAGATACTCTAGCAAAGGAGACCCAACCACACACAATTTATGTAAGGGAAGAGGCTCAACCATATATTCTTGATGATTTTAAATCTCATAGATCATTTGATATTGGAGAGGGGATGGAATCACTTTTGTCTAAAAATATGTATATGAATCTAATTAAAGAGGTTATTGAAATTTTATGCTAAACAACTTGGTCAAGTTACTAAGACATCATTTAATAGACCTTCAAAGTAATATTTGAGAAGCATTCTAAACATTATGATACAATTGGTAAAGCCCAACTATTATCAAGTATACTTACTCATGATGAGATGAAAGATCCATTACAATTGTTGGGTATGGATTTCATAGAAATGAGGAAAACATGCCTAGAAAAAGATGTTCAAAATGTCGTAAAAGGTTTGAGTTCCATTGGAAAAATTTCTTAATTTGTTGATAAGAGAATTTCAAGAAAAGTGATGTTGACTTCTATTGTAAGTCTAAAAATGTCAAGAAAGTATCAAATTTCTTCACTTTCAAGTGAAATTGGATTAATTAGAAAGACAATACCAAGAAATTTTCTCCTAATGCAAAGAATAGGAAAGGGGAAAAAAGGAAACTAGTGGCATTTGTTGACAAGACATACAACAAAATGGCTATTAAGAATTTAGGGGAACTAATGTTAATTGGGGATAAATTTTTTTTGGAAAAGCTATGTTCAAGACTAAAGAAGATTCCAAATAGGTGGAGGCAAAAACGACCTCAAGATTTGATAGTAATAAAAATCTTGTTAAGGGTGTGTGTTCAGATCTAGTAGACTGGATGGTACCAAACCTCCTAATTTAGTTGAGATTGAGTTTACTAGTGAGGATTTAAAGGAGGAATTAGAGAAGAATTTTGACTTGGAGGAAGGGGGCTTAAAGAAAATTTGTCAAAAAATTATCTTGCTGAAGAAATGAATTGGGAGGGCAACAATATCTTTGAGGAAATGAATGCCCTGTACACTGAGTCAAAGTCCACTAAGGGTCTATAGTTGCCTACCAGTGAGGAAGGGTAGCCTAATGATTGCTCTCTATGCCAAGCCAATGCCATTAAGTTGATTTCTCTCTAGGAAAGAATGGAGCTCTTGGAAAACAATGGAAACAGAATGATTGAATTTAGCACCAATAGAATACACAAGTCAACCACCACTCTCTCTACTTCATTCTACTGAGAGGAAGTATATGGGAACCAACTCTAATTTAAAAAAGGTGAAGAAGAGAAAATCTAAAGAGGATTGGGGGAATATCTCTACCCCCAAGGTTAGCATGTTGGTTGTTTTTCTATTCTATTGTCTTTTGATTTGCTTCTATATTGTTTTAGTGTAGTTTGTTAACTGTTCATGCCCAATTAGGGCATGTTTTGGTTTTTCCTTCGAGCTACTTTTGCAAGGGTTGGGACCCTATTTTTCGTGCTTATCTAATAAAAAACAAGATATGTGAAAAGGAGAAAGTTTATGGATGAAAATATTGTAAACAAAAATTGGGCATTCATGTGTAGGGCTCCTTGGTCTAATGAGATTCAAGATGGTGTTAGGAAATTGATCTTTAATTTTTGGCATGATCATACTCATCCTTCATCAAATAGTAGAGATGTTCTTAAACACAAGATTGAGCCAAATGATTATGAATTGCATACAAAACATTGGTTATACATAAGATAACATTAGATGTATGTTATATTTTGTGATGCCAATCTTCATATCAAGATTAGAAAAATAATGTTTGAAATGTTAAGGTCATTGTACATGAAGCCAACTAAAGTCTTTGGAACTTGTTTTCATCACCATATTGAATTTTATCTTTAATATATCAAGTGTTTTGAAAGATCATACAAGAAAATTATGGTGTTGAAAATGCACATCCTAAATGGGTAATTGGGTTCATAGCACCCATCTTATGCGGTAAATCTAATGATGATGCAAATGGTCCAATGAAATGCATAGTACTTTGTGAAACATGTGGAAATTTGGCAAAATTGCATTTGAGAAATGAAGACGTTGACATGATGAAGATGGTAAATTGCAAGAAGTACAAGTACATAAAGTATAAAACAAAATTTGGGAAAGAAGCCACAATGTTAAATTACATAGAAGAGGAACTACATGTTGGAATATTTATGGAAGATTTTTATAAATTGATAAAATAATACATACAACATGCATTTTTTTTAAATGGAAAGAAAATGGGTTTAATTTGTTGATACTTTTTCACCTAGAATGATCTTTTCAATAGTCAAATTTGCATAGAATTACTCTTTTACCCATCAAATGGAGATTCAAACACAATATTATTATTCAGAGCAAGTGACTAGCATGGTGCATGTGTGTTATCAAAATGCACAATTGGATTTGGATGGTGTTGAGAGCACATATCTATAATGACTCATTAAGAAAGAATATCACTTTTATATTAGTTTTGATAAAGAGCATGACATACATTTTGTACAACATTGATTTAACAAGTTTTTTCTAAATCTAGAAAGGAGTGTGAAAATTAATAAACTTGTATGGTTAGATGGGTGTGCATCACAATTCAAATCATCAAGAAAACTTTTTGAACTTTGTAGATATGATTGATTTGAAAATATACCTCACATTTGGAGTTTTTTTGAGAGTGGCCATGGAAATGCTAAACATGATGGTACAGGAGCTTGCATCAAGCATGCTCTAAGAAACCATCAAATAAATTATGAGGGAGATCATATAAATGATGCACACAACATCATTAAATGGTGCAAGAATCACTTCATATATGAGGTTGGTATAGCTTCAAGGAGGAACTTGCATCCATATAGAGTGTTTTGGGAGATATCAGGTATGTATTGTTTGAAAAAAAAATGACTTGTTTAATATTTACTTATATTTATTTTATTTGATTGTGATTAAAATTGCAATTTTGATACAATTATAATTGAAATTCATGCTTGATGTATATAAAATTTGTAGGTGTGGATTGAAGAAGTGTGCATTGATGCAAGAGTAGAGAAAAAAAGGTATTTGCATTGTGTCATGAGTACAAAAAGGCAGACATGGGCATTGGGTACTACGGATTACTCTTGCTTTTGTTGTGATTGCATGTTGGAAATTATGAGAATTGAAAGAGCCAACAATGTGGATATGTCAATGAATGGAATATGATGCCAAGTTAGTTGTTAGTGACACATATGGTGAAGATGAAGATGGAATCTTTGAAAACATTCCTTTGATTTCAACTGATCATGACAACATTTTAGGATTGATTAAAAAAGGTGTATATATATATCACAACTTGTAGAAATTTTTAATGAGAATTCTATCATGAAACATAAGGGGATTAATGACCCCCATAAGTAGTTTTTTCCTAAAAGCTACATCATTGAGAATAAACTAGACATTATCTTGGTCCAAGAGGTCAAAATTACTAAGTCCTCCTTTTCTCAAATTGCCAATAAGATCTAGCCCGGTGCTGATTTTTGCATTAGTCTGGCTGAAGGTGCTTCAAGAGGCATACTCACTATGTGGAACCCTAATCAACTCATTAGAAGGAAGGTAAGTTCTTCTAAACATAGTCTAGAGGTTTCCTTTTTTCATATTCATACAAAAGAAGATTGGATGCTTTTCAATGTGTGTGCTCCCAATACCTAAGCTACTAGAAAAGTGCTTTGGGAAAAATTATCCAATAACATCTGTAATCTACCCAATGTCAAGTGGATGCTTACTAGGGACTTCAACACCCCACTTTTTCCCTCTAAAAAGATTGGAGGTTTGGAAGATTTCTTTGATAGCATGGTTGATCTACCTAACTTTCTAGCTAATGTGGGCCTTATGTATGTGGAGCTTGTTTGTAACCTCTTTACTTGGTCATATAAGCATTTTGGTAATAACCTCATTCAAGTCAAACTTGATAAAGTCCTTATATCAAGTTCTTAGGACAGTATTGCTAATTTACACCTTTTAACACTTCCAGTTGATTATGATCATATCACCCTCATGTTGGTAAGAGACATTGTGTGGCTTCATGAGTATTGTCATTGATGGCAACAAAGTCCATCCCACACATCCACAAGACATGGTATGTCTATACTAAAAGTCAGATTGAAGAGTATTTTGGTCCAGTGAGCAAGAACAGAGCATGCAGCAAGGTCTGACAATCAGGTCTGGATCTCTCAGAGGAAGTATCTTAGTAAAGTACAGACTTGGGGAAGTCAAGAGGAGTACCATGACTAATAAATTCTAGAGATTGAGCCTCCAGTGATCAAAGAGTGAAAAGATATGATCACCTAAGTGTTGGGTTCCTGTTTGGCAAAGAAGACTGAGGAAGAAATGACCGACAGAGCATCAGACCTTAATCCAGATGAGATATTGATGGTGATTGAGTTTCTTGAGGTATCATTCATGATTGGCTAACATGATTGATGACTTCTATAACTATCTTGTTGATACGCATCACTTAGCAAGCATGGATTCAGTCGACAGACCAAAGTTTGGAAATATCTTAAGTTTTTTGGATGCTGACTAGAAAGATGATTGAAATCATTGATGCAGACATATATACCAGATTGATTTCAGTATGAAGGTGTGTGTGGTGTGTTGTGTTGTGTAAAGAAAAGTAGAGAGTAGCGTGAAAGCAGCTATACAGGTCTGGTATGTGACAGGACAGCAGCACCAAAGAAGAGGAAGAATGAAGTACAATAGATTAGTGTATTGAGCCTAACCGAAACTAAACCTCAGCATATGTGGATGCTTCTCATCAGTTCAATCACCTGGTTACTTTCTTTATACCTTGTAGATAGTGAGTCTCTTGTAGGCAGTGAGCATCTTATGAGCAGTGTGCTCAAGCAGTGAGCCCTAATTGGCAAGTGCCATTTTCTACTTCTATTCTTTTAACAGAGAATACAATCTTGGGTTAGTCACCCTGTGGTTTTTCCCTTAACAAGGTTTTCCATGTTAAAATCATTGTGTTATGTGTATTGATTTTATTTCTACTTTCATGGTTATGCATGCTTATGTGATTTGATGTTGCATTAGTTGTTAAAGAAGAACATAAAGTTAAAGTAATTAAGATAACTAATTCACCCCCCCTCTTAGTTATCAACAATTGGTATCAGAGCCAAGTTCCTCCTAACAGAGCCTAACAACTTGAGGAAGGTCTGGGATTCTCAATGGATATGTATGGTATGAGGAAACAACTTCAGTCTGCCCTAGATGATCTTGAGCAATCTCACTGAGCTGAAGTCAATAACCTAAGGGAAAGACTCCAACAAGTTGATGATTTCATAAATGAACTTAAAGAAAAACTAAGTATCTCAATGAAGAAAAGAAAGGAATTGTTTCAACAATTAGCAAGTCAAAGTGAAGCCAATGATACTAATGAAGATTTGAATGAGAAAAACAAGTTATGTGAGAAGTTATCAAAAGAGGTAATTATGGTAATACATGAAATGGAATCAGGAGTTATGAAATTCACCCAAGAAATTGAAGAGAAAAGAAAAAGTGAAGATAATCTAAAACAATCTCTCAAGGAGAAGTCAGAAGACTACCACAAAATGGAGAGAATAATCAGGCATCTAGAATCTGATCTTGAAGAAGCTAAAGACAATGAAGAACAACTTGAAAATTAGATAGACACTCTTAAAAGGGATCTTCAAATAGCAAATGAATACAAAGAGAAATTCAAGATAAGCTTTGCTCAACTTGAAGTCCTTCTTGAAAGCCAAAAGAGGGTAGATGACACGCAAGGCTTGGGGTATGAGAACGGGGAAAGCTCTGGATCCGGTCAGAAGAACTCTGGATCAGGAAATCCAAGGAATAGGCCTAGAAGACCTCTGGTAAGGCAACCAAATGCTCAAAGATATCCATCCTTCAATGGATACTGCCACAATTGTAATAACTTTGGTCATAAAGCAAATCAATGGAGAAGAAGAATGAATCAGACTAATTCATCCTTCTCCAGTCAGTGTTTTAACTGCAAAAGGTATGGTCACAAATCTCATGAGTGTAGAAATATGCAAATGAATAATTCATTCAATGGTAGATGCTTTGCATGCAATAGGATGGGACATATGGCTAATCAATGTAGATCGAGAGGATACCAATCAAATATGCAAAGAAATGTTGTTTGCTACAATTGCAATAGATCCGGTCATATTGCTAAATTCTATAGAAGTAAGATTCAAAACAAAAAGGGTCCAGTACATCATAATCAAAACCAAGACAAAGGAAAAGGAAAAGTAAATGCAGATGAAATTCAAAGGGAGATGAACAAGATTTGGGTGAAGAGAAGTACAGAAAATGTTGGGGATGGATCCACACTAGAATCTAGTGCTAATATTCCTTCTGGAAACTAAATAGATGAGCTCTGGCTCAAGGGGAGTCACAAAAGAAAACAAGTTCCCCTAGCCAATCATTTGGTGCCTGAAATTGGCACATGGAAGTGTATATGCCTAAAATGACACAATTCTGTCTAAATAAATAATCTTAATATTTATTCCCTTCTAATTCTTCTATCAATAAATAAATAACAAATTTATTTATTTGATTCATATTCTTCCAACAATTAAATAAAATCTTTTATTTAATTAATTAAATTCTTCCAAACAATTAAATAATTCCCAATTATTTAATCAAATCAAATTCATTCTTCTAAATTTGAAAAAATCAAATCAAATTTATTTAAATCCTTTCAATCTCCAAAAATAAAATACAATCAAATATTTTATTTATTCTTCCAAATCATGCACAACAATTAAATAAATTTATATATTTAATTATCTTTCTTATCTTCTAAATTAAATAATTCCAATTATTTAATTATTTCTTCCAATAATATCTTCTCTAAATTTAAATAAATCAAATATTTATTTAAGTTGCTTTTTCTTCTAAATTGAGTTATCTCTAAATATAATTCAATCTTTTTGCACATGCAATTAAATATTCCTAATATTTAATAAAGCAAAATATCTTCTTATTCTCATGCAAGTCTATTCTTCTTGTTTTGAATCACTTAACTGATTATTATATTCTTTTAATTAATTTATCTCTTCAGTTAACTCATTCTTCTATTCTTGATAACTCCGCTCATGCAAAACAAAGCAAGACACATGTCTTCTTCTTATTCATTGCACATTCCTCATCCGTTCTCAATCGTTGATCTTCTCAAGTCTTCTATACTATTGATCTTATCTCTCCCAAGTCTATAAGTACAACCTCATTCTTCCATTCTATTAATCCAAGCTTTAAGTATTGTTACTCTGCATGAATTATAGCGCGCCTTTGGCACCCACATCATTTCTTCATTGCTTGTGATCATGCTTTTTGTTACTACGCACTATGCACTACCATCGTTGTGAAGCTTCTCTTCATTACGACATTACCACAGCCATTCATAATTGACATTCTTGACAAAGTAAAGAAGTGCACTCTCTGAGGGCCTATTTCATACGTGCAAGGACGATTTTTGATAGGCAACAATGGAAGTTTCGATCTAAGGAAGGTTTGCTTTGGTTTATTCATTGCTTATTTGGTTTGATCTTATTAGTTCACTATTCTATTGAGTTTTGGGTATTTGATATTGTTTATCATTACATATTCATTTGTTTGAGCCAAATTTCCCCTAACATTTTTGGTGCCCACCATGGGGCCTAGCCCCAAATTTAACCAAAAACTAAGTTTTTATGTTTAGAAAGCCGTACACAGGATGAAACAACACATACACTCTTTGTTCTGGCACATCTATCACCTATCATGGCGTACTCATTACTGTAGCACTTATACACTCTGTTATGGCGCTTTTACCATTTTGTGGCACATATGATCAATTATGTGGCACATACGATCAATTCTGTGGCGCATATGATCAATTCTGTGGCGCATTTGATTTTACCATTCTGTAGTGCATATGATCCATTCTATGGTGCATACGATCAATTTTGTGGCGCATATACCCTATTTTGTGGCGCATTTGATTTTGCTAGGTTTTTGAGTTGTTTCTTGACGTTTTTCTTTTTGCCATAACAGGAGCATACGAACTCGTAATCGCACAAATAAACACTCGTTGGAAAGGTAATTTAGTGAACTTCACAATATAGTAGGTTTGATCAAGTGATTTTATCATTTTATTATCTATTTTTACATTCAAAGTTCAGCTATCTTTCTAATCTTAAATCTAGTGTTTTTTTTGCTAACGTTGACATCTTTTGCAGAAATTTTCTTAGCGGTTTTGTAGGCTAGGCACTAGTTTAGATTCATATAGTTGCATTTGCTAGATCACACTTTGATTTCTAAAGTGGGAAAGTAAAATGGATGTTCATGCAAACTCTCACAAAGTCTAACTAGGAAAGTGGTAACTGAATCATTGCTATCTTGCATTGCAGCATTGCTATCTTTTCAAAGTTATTACTATCTAGGTTAAAATTAAACTCATCATTGCTATCTGGGTTAAAATTGAACCACTACTATCTCGATTGACCAACATTTCAAAGTTAACAACTCATGCTACGTTAATTAAAACTGAACTCATCATTTATATCTGGGTTAAAACTGAACCATTGCTATCTCCATTGACCAAAACTTCAAAGTTAACAACTCGTACTATCGTGGATAAAATCAAACTCACCATTTCTATCTTGGTTTAAAATGAACCACTGCTATCTTACTACTCACTTCAAAGTTTTGCACTTGCCCAAGTAGATAGCTCATCTAGTTTTTTTTTATTTTTAACTGGGGGAAAAAGAATCACTGTATAGTTTTGGGAATGATACCAAGCCTATGCTCTCCCCTATCTTGGGTGACTAAAATGTCAAAAGTATCATTTTTGCATGTGTTTTTCCTATAGAGGGGCCTACTCTTGGATATTTCTTATCTAAGTAGGAATGACCCTAAGTGGTAACAGGCTAGATGCCAAGCCCTTCCAAGCCACTATAAATAAATTGTGTTTGGAGTGAAAGCTTCAAACAACGAGTGAAGTTGTGTTACACTAATAGCCAACCTCCCCCAAAACCCTCCAAGGTGCAACCCTTGCAGGCTGGGAGACTTCATAACGGAGAGTAGTGCTGCCACATGTGTAAGCACTCGAATGGTTGCCCTCATTAAACACCTTTTGTTCTAGTGGTCAAAAAACCTTTATAATCCATTTTGAGCCTAGGATTTTATACTTGTTTTTCCTTTTTGTCCAAATAGAGTTGGAAAAATCATAAAAAATAATAAAACCATAAAAAATTCTTTGTGTTTGTTGTGTTTTCTTGCCATAAATTTAGAAAATTAGATTAGAAAAGCATTCTTGCAACCAAAGTACAAAAAACTTGCAAAAAATTTGAAAAAAGCTAGAGCGGCGCATTCGTCCTCTATTCCTACGCATATGTGCCAACTTTCAGTGCATTTGTAGTGACTTTCAATGCTTTTATTAACTATTCCTCCACTTTTGCATTTTACCAGTCCGGTGCATATATCCTGACTTACAGCGCATTTGTCAATTTCTACAACACATCTGTTTTAGTGCATACACGACATTGAGCACTTGCACAATCTTTGAGAGAAAAAATTTAGGTTTTCTAGGTACCCATTTCATTCTCATGTTAGTTTCTATTGAAATGACAAACCAATTAAAAGTAATTTCTCAAGAAATCTAATACCTACAAGATAAATTAGACTTCGATGCCTCACCCCAAGATTGTACAGCAATTTCTCAACAAATCCAAGTCATACAACAAGAAATAGCAATCTTACAAGATGAACATGTCAGTACTAGCTACACCTTG
Organism: Cunninghamia lanceolata; assembly: GCA_027924645.1. Lineage (NCBI taxonomy): Eukaryota > Viridiplantae > Streptophyta > Pinopsida > Cupressales > Cupressaceae > Cunninghamia > Cunninghamia lanceolata. The sequence continues at coordinate 10,181,587 of BSBN01000508.1, read as the reverse complement.
CCCCAAAGTCATACATCTATTTCCTATCTTAATGATTCTCATGACAAGGAAAGCACCACCTCAAGTTTGAAATCATATACCACTCCATCTACTAGTCCTCCTTTGCCACCTGCTAAGATGCATATCCCAAAGCATACCAATCCTACACCAACACCACCATCTAGTTCCTCAAACTCTAAATGGACAACCAAAAAAGAATCAGATGAGTGGTGGGAAAAATGTTTTCCAAATTTATACAACTAAGAAAAGCTACGGAAAAAGCTAAATCCCTTCACTTACCTATCCATACACCTACCAATGATGTGATCCAAGGGCTACTAGCAGAGAGTCAACCACGTCCCCAAATTCTGGTCCTTGACCTTACCAAAAATCCTTCATGTCACCGGAAACCACTGGAGCATATTGAAGAACCTCCTACCATGAACCAAAGTCAAGTTTTGCCATACCTTCATGTTGTTGACCAAAGTCCTACCCAAGAGGCCTCTACCTCCACTTCAATTCAAGAACATCAAGAGTTATGTCAAGAGCACACTTTAGAACATGTGGAAACATCAACCCCTTGTCTAAATCAAGATCAAAGCACTCCCATCTGACCCTTGCATAACCTTTCTCTTTTCGATGATCCTATACCTATACATGGGCAAGAATTCCAATTTCAAACCATTCATAACCTATATCTCTTTTATGATCAAGATACTACCTTTGATGAAGAAGCTATCCATGAGCAACTTGATCCTATACATGAACAAAGGATCTAATTCCAACCTCTCCATAACCTCTATCCTTTCTATGATCAGGATATTATCGTTGATGATGAACCTATACAAGAGCACCTTAATTCCATTATGCTAAATCCTATCTATGATCAAGATCCCATCTATGATCACGAGCCTATCTATGATCAAGCAGACCATGATGATCCTCTTAGCCCACTTTATGCATTCCATGGTCCTGAGCTTATAACCCCATCTAGTCTTATCCAAAATTCAACAACTTCCACTTCCCTTGATGAGACACTTGCCTCCCAAGCAAGCATAGAAGATCAAACCAAAAATAATACTCCACCATCCATTATCAACCATGCTGCAAATCTCCCACCATATATCCTTGGTCTTACTACCTTCATTCATGAGTGTTCCTCCTTAGAACACTAGCCACCATTATCCTCTATCCCACCTTCTTCATCCAATAAGGAACTTGTGTCTAGTGTTCCACCTACACATAATCCTGTTGTCCAATGCATACTCCAACATATGAACTGTCAAGGTAAAGGCTTAGGCCTTCATGAACAAGGTATTTTGGAGCCCATCCATGTCAATGTTCATCCTCATTCATACGGCCTTGGATACATACCCCAAGCTGAACAATCTCAAGATGTTGGTACTTCCTCCACTCCTCCTAAATCCACCACTTTCCATCGTACATCCTTTCATATCCTCAAAACATATGTCACCATTCCACCTCCATCATCCTATAATCGTCAAAAGCATGTGACCATACACCTTCCACCATCTAATCTACCTCCACTACTTCCAACTCCTAATATCCCTCCGTACATTTTACCACCACTTCTTCCAACACCTTATTCATCCATCTATGAATGTTCTAATAATCCAAATCATGACTAGCAGATGCACATGTTGTCTAAGCAAAGAACTTCCACCAACTCTATTTCTACCATCCCAAAGATTTCAATGGCAAACATTTGGATACCTCTACCTATCAAATCAAAAATCCTAAGAGTCCTCATGACCTAGGATACAAAAACCAAGAATCAAAGAAACATCCTTCTCAAGAGTTACATACACCCACACACCTATACACCAAACTAAAAAAGGTGTGGGTCCACATCCAACAAATAATTACCTCTGAAGCTGCACAAAAGCTGCATACACCCAAACCCATACCTTCACAGGTACTATCTAAAAGCAAAATAGTTTGGGTGCCTAAGCAAAAAGCCCTCAAGTTACATGAGGCATCTACCTCTCAAGAATGTCAACCATTCACTTTCTCCCATTCCATCCAAAAGTCTCAAATTCTTCCATCCCACATGATAAGCAAAAATGAGAAAAATACTCAGTCTATGTGGATCCCTACATGCCTAAGTCATTCATCCACAAGCAAAAGTCTCCGTTGCTTCCTACACTACTTTCCCATCACCAGCTTCAATGTTTATCATGGTATGTGCAACCGTTGGTCATGATTCCCTTCCATCCCACAACATTTTCATATACCTCCATCTCCCCTTCCTTCCACTATTATCCTACATATCTTCCTCATCCTATTCCTATGGTCCATGCTTTTACATAAGCCTTCCCTTCATATTTTGCATCATCCTCCACTATTGCACTTTCCTCAATCTGCTATCTACCTTCTCCATCTCACTTTCATGTAGTCCCCTACCAACATCTGTGAGAACACTTGACATGGTCCGTGCGATGACATCTTTCTAGTGGGACTATCGCCTTTCATGGAACCTAGCAATTGAGGCCCTCTTGTCCATTCTACCTATCATATCCAAATGTTCAAAAAAAAATGAAAAAAGTAAAGAAAAATCCCTTTGTCCAATGGTGAAAATCTGGCAAACAGGCGCCTTGGATAAGTACCATGATGAAAACCTGGCAAATAGGCATCATGTGTAAGTTGATCTTCTACGTCACCTACACTTGGGGGCACCTTGTCTCATCAGCCTATCACTCTTCTCCTATCAGTTTCCTTCCGTACCATTTCCTATCCTATCCTACCTATACTATCCATTCTATCCATCCTAATTTTCCCTTCCTCCATTTGTTTGATCTTGATAAAGGTTGGGGGTACAATGTTGAAAAATGTTTTAGATGTCCCTTGACATACCTTATCCCTCCAAACCATGCAAATCCTTCATTACCCTCTCATCCTCCTATCGTCGTAAGCTTTGTCATGAAAAATCCTAAGTACTCTACCTACAATGGGGCACATTATTCTTATGCAACATAGTCCTTGGAGATCACATCCTTGGTTCCTTCTACCTATCCATGGTGTTTCCTTGTCATTAGTATTATCTATTCTGTATACATTCCATATCTGATCCATGTCTGTTCCATATTGTTTTTTATCTGATCCATGTCTATTCCATATCATGTCTTATTTGATCCATATATGTTCCATATCGTGTCTTATCTATTCCATATCTGATCCATATCTGTTCCATATCATATCTTGTTTGATCCATATCTATTCCATATCATGTCTTATCTGATCCATATATGTTCCATATATGATCCATATATATTCCATTTATGATCCATATATGTTCCATATCTGTTCCATATCTGTTCCATATCTAATCCATATCTGATCCATATCTGTTCCATGTCTGATCCATATATGTTCCATGTCATGTCTTATTTGTTCTATATCTGATCCATGTATGTTCCATATCATGTCTCATGCAATCCATATCTTAGGTCCATCAAAGTCCATGAACTACGTTGCCTCTGTGCTGTCACGTAGGCAAGGCCATTATTCTAATGCACCCCTGAGGCCTCCTTATCAATCCCATATCTTGTCATCTGTCTTCTAGTCCACCCATGGTCCAGGTCCATGAACTACGTTGCCTCTGCATCATCACGTAGGCAAGGCCATTATTTTAATGTGCCCCCGAGGCTCCATTATCCCATCCATGCCATGTCTAGTCCTTCTATCTATTTGAGTTCACACGACTTTCTACCACCTAGGTCTTAGGTCCGCTAGGGTTTACCCCAAACTACGTTGCCTCTGCATCGTCACGTAGGCAAGGCCATTTAGCAATGAGCCCCTGAGGCACTAGGTCAGTCCCTTAGGGTCTGTCTCACCAATAAGGATTGTGGAATCTTCTCACCAGGCAAGCAAGTGCAAGCGAAACCCATTCTTTTCAAGAAGAAATTTTGACGCAAGGCATTTTTTTTTACCTGTCCAAGACAAAGCAGAAAAAACACCTAAGGCCTTCTAAATGATTTTACTCAAATTATGGTAAGAAATAAACACATCTAAATGCAAAAAAAATGTATTGTGGATCGAAAACATGGTTAAAACACCGAGTCTTGATTTATGCTATCATGCCTTCCTATGCTACTCGAGGATGCCAAAAGCTAGAGATGCTATGATGGGGGCATGATTATTTTCTTTGTTTGTTGTTTGTTGATTAAACTTTAGTAATGTGAAGCCTTGTCTAAAGACATGATTGGCAAAAGATCAATGAGGACATCCAAGGTCTAACATAAAAGGGGGCAATCCTTGTTTGTTGATATGCAATAAATACTCAGGTCATCTTGGTTCAATTATACCTCGATGCTTGTATTAACTTGCTAAATCAAAATCCATGTAAGCAATACTCAGGTCATCTCAATTTAATTATACCTCGATGCTTGTATTAGCTTGCTAAATCAAAATCCATGTAAGCAATACTCAGGTCATCTCGGTTCAATTATACTTAGATGCTTGTATTAACTTACAACATTCGGAAAAAGTACCAAAAAAAAATTGCCCAATGATGAAATAAGCACTTCAAAATACTTGCACCATCAAGATGTCAAAAATAAGTCCATCCATCATACATCCATTTATACATCCATACATCCATACCCCATACAATAAAAGATCCAAACAATGCAGAGTAACAATACAAATAAAAGCTTGTGATTCCTTCTATCGAGTCATTCTTCTATCAATCAGTATTCTATCTATCATCATATCTTTCATCCTTGTCCAATCAATCTGAGCAGTGATACAAATGCAAGTCCATCCTTAATCCATACCAATCAAGTCAAGTCAATCTTGTACAAATGATCCAATCACAATCAGTGGTCTTGATCCTTGTCTGGTTGTAAACCAACTCAATTAGTTAATCAATCAATTGTCTTATACAGGATGTAACATTGTCAAAATTAGACCAACACATGTGTCTTACATGACATGTTTCATTTCCTAAAACTAGACACTATCCTTCGTGTTCCTCTAGGGATCCATCGTTCCCTGCCATGACAACACACCTACCGTGTTGGTCTAGGGATATATTGTTCCCCGCCATGACAACATTGTCATATATCATTGGTTTGCCACTTGACAGGGGAAATACCTTGTTTGTTCTTGTATCATTTGTGCATACTTGCTTGCTTGCTTGTGTGTGTTATCATTTTATCTTGCATAGCGTATCATTCAGCTCTTTCTTCTAACCTTCTTCTTCGTGAAATTGTCCGTCTCACGCCTTCAGCCTTCTTCTCGTCCAATCTCCCGAGGGGGCATTCTATCGTCATAACCTGTACCAGGGGCAAACTAGGGCATGTATCATTGTCAGACTATCTATTCTTTGAAGCAACATTGTAAACCGCATTGCATCAAAGAGGGGCAAAATGTATACGCCTAAAAATGACACGATTTAGTCTAGATAAATATTCTTAATATTTATTCCCTTCTAATTCTTCTGTCAATAAATAAATAACAAATTTATTTATTTGATTCATATTCTTCCAACAATTAATAAAATCCTTTATTTAATTAATTAAATTCTTCCAAACAATTAAATAATTCCTAATTATTTAATCAAATCAAATTCATTCTTCCAAATTTGAATAAATCAAATCAAATTTATTTAAATCCTTTCAATCTCCAAAAATAAAATACAATCAAATATTTTATTTATTCTTCCAAATCATGCACAACAATTAAATAAATTTATTTATTTAATTAGCTTTCTTATCTTCTAAATTAAATAATTACAATTATTTAATTATTTCTTTCAATAATATCTTTTCTAAATTTAAATAAATCAAATATTTATTTAAGTTACTTTTTCTTCTAAATTGAGTTATCTCTAAATATAATTCAATCTTTTTGCACATGCAATTAAATATACCTAATATTTAATAAAGCAAAATATCTTATTATTCTCATGCAAGTCTATTCTTCTTGTTTTAAATCACTTAACTAATTATTATATTCTTTTAATTGATTTATCTATTCAGTTAACTCATTCTTCTATTCTTGATAACTCCTCTCATGCAAAACAAAGCAAGACACATGTCTTCTTCTTATTCATTGCACATTCCTCATCCGTTCTCAACTGTTGATCTTCTCAAGTCTTCTATGCCATTGATCTTATCTCTCCCAAGTCTATAAGTACAGCCTCATTCTTCCATTCTATTAATCCAAGCTTTAAGTATTGTTACTCTGCAGGAATTATAGCGCGCCTTTGGCACCCACGTCATTCCTTCATTGCTTGTGATCATGCTTTTTGTTACTACGCACTATGCACTACCATCGTTGTGAAGCTTCTCTTCATTACGACATTACCATAGCCATTCATAATGGACATTCTTGACAAAGCAAAGAAGTGCACTCTTTGAGGGCCTATTTCATACATGCAAGGACAATTTTTGATAGGCAACAATGGAAGTTTCGATCTAAAGAAGGTTTGCTTTGGTTTATTCATTGCTTATTTGGTTTGATCTTCTTAGTTCACTATTCTATTGAGTTTTGGGTATTTGATATTGTTTATCATTACATATTCAGTTGCTTGATCCAAATTTCCCTTAATAGGAAGGTTGTGGATTAAAAGGGCCCTCAAAAAAACATCTAAATAACCCTTGGTAAAGATTTGAAAGATCTGCAAGGAGTTTGAAAAGGTTAATCATCCAAGATTATTCTGGTTTGACAGTCATCCAGCAAAAGTAGGACTTTCACAATTAGATCCGGTATAATTCAAAATTGAAATATTTGGATTTGCCATTGATGGAATGATTGGAGAAAGGGAGATACATTGTAATTTATCATTCTAGGTGCATCTCAGTGATCCAGAAAGATCTCTCTCAGAATAAGGAAGACAAGGCAACCGGAATAACTTAGGTTGTGCATTTATTGCAAAATGGAATTAGGGTTTGCGCAGAAATAAGAGGGTTCTTTGATTCATCATTTGCACATTTGCATTTGAGAAGAAGCAAAAAGGATCTCTGCAACTAAATTGTCTCAAACCTCTCAAAGATCAATAGCAGAAGTTGATTCATCCAACAATCTGATCTAGCTCATATCGTGAACCCTAGAAACATAAAAGGTATTTTTCACTCTTAATATCTCTCTCTGAATCTTTGAAAGATGGCTACTCTGAATGTTGTGAAGATCACTGATAGGCTATGCCCTAAATTCAAAAAACATCCCTATAAATCCCTAGAAGTTGATCCCCTAGGCGCATTTTCTAGCATTTCGCATGGAGTTCTGCATGTAGAAGATGTTAGGGTTTACATACACACAAACATTGAAGAATTTGGGGAATCCAAGCTGATAGATATCTACCACAAGGAACTGATAGATGAATCATTTGAACTCAAACCTCAGTACAAGGCCATCTGGGATAAGCATTTTGGACATTACATTCATTTCCCCTATTTTGCTGAAGATGATTGGGTCAGGTATGTCCTGAGCAGAATGCATGACAACTTTATGTGGTTGATGAGGCCATTCAAGATAACCAAGGATGCACTTATGGTGGTAACCGGATTTCACTCATCTGGTAGGTTGCCTGCTCTCAAATCAGTCAAAGATCAAACTATAAGTCAGGCTACTAGATCAAAATTTGACAAGAGAGAAATGACTATAGAAGATAACACTGGTCCGGATATCAAGTTTGCATCTATGATAATTGGCTATAAGATATATCACTCCAGCAGGGAGAATTCTGTATCTGAAACTGCAATCTATGTTGCTTATCAGATGTTAAGGGAGAATGCAGATTATGATCTTTGTGAGCTTCTTTTGAGCCAACTGTTGGAAAACCTACAAAAGATCAAGAAGGACAAGAAGAACTCATTCAAGTATGGTGGGCTAATACTGTGTTTTTTCTTTTACTTTATGAATGAGCTACTCGAATCCAGTGGTTGGGTATGGCAAAATGACAGAGTAGTTGCCATTCAAATCAGAGATTACATGCATGGGCTTGGTGATGCCAAGGCTCAAAATACAGCTCTCTGGGGATACTTCAAGAACTTTCAAAGTATGATGCAAGCTAGAGAAAGAATCCCCCAATCATTGGTTGAGAAATACAAGGATACAGTGTGCTTTATGGTAGACACTGATCAATGCCTAATGGAGGTAGTGGAACTGAGAATAGTATGGATCATGCCAATGGGGTATGAGGTTGATGAGAAAATCCTAGAGCTGCATATCTAACACCTCCTGAGTCAGCCCAAAGACCCTAAGGCAGAAAGGTTTGGAACCTTCCAAGAGCTGAGTGTAAAAGTTCATGTTGAACTAAGACAACTTGAGATCAAGAGAAAAGTGAGAAGGGAAGTAGAAGAACTCGCCAAGAGGCATGGAATATCAAAGGAGGTAGTTGATGCCAACATAGAGAATATGGAAAGGGTAGAGAAAGAAAGGCAAGAAACAGTAAAAGAAAGTGCTTCAGTGCAAGCCCCCTCCCAGACCAAATCCTCCAAAAGCTTTGCACCTGCCACCTCTAAGAGCCAAAAGGTATCAAAACTGGAAGCCCAGACATCCGGAAAGGGAGATAAGAGAACAAAGAAAAAGGAAACAAGGCCCTATACAAGTCAAAAGGATGATGAAGAAACTGAGACTGATGAGAAAGTCAAGAAAATGAAGAAGAAGAAGAAAACATCTGGTGAACCCTCTACCGGTCATAGCAAGGAAGAAGAGGCAGAAGAGTTTGTTGAAAGGCCTACTCTATCCATTGATGATGTAGTCAAGGCAGTTACTATGGATGGGAATCTGCAACCAATGACAGAATTCTATGATGAGTATAATGATGTAGATAAAAGGATATTGGAAGAAGCCACAGTTAAGTACCTAAACATATATAATAAAGCATTCATTGAAATCATTTCTCTAATCCCCAAGAGTTTAAAGAAAGTACTTGAACTCAGAAAAGATAATGCCAAGGAAAAGGATATGGAGATCTGGGAACAAATAGTTATTCAGCTCTATCCCTCCATAACTCCAAGGCAAATGAACATGATCTTCAAAGATTGCAAGGATGAGTTCCAGAGCAAAGAAAGAATGAGTCAACTTATGCTTGGAGAGACTGACAAAGTGGCAAAAGAAACTGAAGACATCCTCCAGAATGCCTTCATGAAATTCAATCTCCCTGTTATAGAGGACTTAGGTGATGAACCTTCTATCATGGATGATGAAGGACTAAGTACATCAAAGGTAGATTCTACAGAGAAAACTGCAGAAGAATCAAAGGAGATAGGTGAGGAGAAAACTAAGGATCTAGATTCCTCTACTCTAGAAGAGGAAGTCCCTGAAGAAGTAAACATCTCTCTTTCAGATCCCCTTGCTGACTCTAGAACTGAAGGAGAAGAAAGAAAAGATGAGAAAAGTTGTCAAGAAGTCAAGGGAAGAGAAAAAGGTCAAACAAAGAAAATCCCAGATGGCATCTCTGAGGCCACAAAAGGGAAGAAAACTTTGTCTCCAGCAAGAGACACTGCAGAAGTAGTCAAAGACTTCCTGACAAAAGAAATGATGGAATTAGATGAACTGGAACTACTTCAAGGACCATTCAATTTTGATTCCCTCTCCCCGATTCAAACAATGAAGATAGGATCCTTTGCTCAAGCAAAGGCAAAAGAAAAACTTCTAAAGTCTCACATGGAAGACTGTGAGCTGATAGAGATTGCATCTAGTGTATTGGAGAAGATCATGCCATCCTTTCAGAAGGATCTTTCAGCCTTCTCATCCGGTAATCTAAAATCTCTTGTTAATTCTGTTAATACACATTTTGACTCTTTAGAGAAAGCAGCAGAAGAAAAAGTCTAGAAAGAGTTTTTAGGTAAGAGATTCTCTGAAGTACAAGGGCTAATAACAAATGATAGGAGAAATATGGATATTGGAATAAAGAGCTTAGAAAATGCACTTAAAGATGGCAGAGAAAAATATAAATTTTGTTTATCCTGGTCTAAAGTGACAAAGGATATTGAGAAGAAAGTGAAAAAACAAGAGGATAAACTATCAAGTTTATCTCAGAATTTTGATCCTCTCACCACATCCATAATAAACCAAGAATTTTAGACTATTGTCATTCTAAATAAACTAAAGAAACTTGAAAAGAAAAGGAAGAATATAATAAGTAGGATGGGTGAACTTAGAGGGATAATTATCCCTAAGTTAGAGGCCATGCATGAGGCCCTAACTGATGCTCAGACTACAGCCTGAACCAGTAATTCGATAGATCTAAAGAGGGCAGAAGCTTTTACATTCCTATTGAGTGATCACATCTCAATTTTAGACAGGATGAAGCAGAGTTGGGCAATATAATTTGTCCAGTTGAAGACAACTTTTGCAGATATACTTCAGTATATGTAAGTATGTTATGTATATATATTTATGCAGCCAAGTATAGATTGTTTTTAGAAATTTTGGTATGCAGATCCTACCCTTTACCATTGATGTCAAAGGGGGAGTGAGGAGTAGTGAAAAATGTGGAATCTAGCTAAGGGGGAGCTCTGGAGAAGTGTACATAAGAACAGAGCATCAGCCAAGGGGGAGTATGCTATAACACTTAGTCATTTTTCACTAAGTGTTGCCATCAATGCCAAAGGGGGAGATTGTTGGAAAGACACATTGGAGACTTCATGAGTGTTGTCATTGATGGCAAAAAAGTCCATCCCACACATCCGCAAGACATGGTATGTCTATACCGGAAGTCAGATTGAAGAGCATTTTGGTCTGGTGAGCAAGAACAGAGCATGCAGTAAGGTCTGACAATCAAGTTTGGATCTCTCAGAGGAAGTATCTCAGTAAAGTGTGGACTTGGGGAAGTCAAGAGGAGTACCATGACTAATAAATTCTAGAGATTGAGCCTCCGGTGATGAAAGAGTGAAAAGATATGAACACCTAAGTGTTGGGTTTCTATTTGGCAGAGAAGACTGAGGAAGAACTGACCGACAGAGCATCAGACTTTAATCCGGATGAGATATTGATGGTGATCAAGTTTCTTGAGGTATCATTCATGATTGGCTAACATGATTGATGACTTCTATAACTATCTTATTGATACGCATCACTTAGCAAGTATGAATTTAGCCGACAGACCAAAGTTTAGAAATATCTTGAGTTTTCCAGATGTCGACTAGAAAGATGATTAAAATCATTGATGTAGACATATATATACCAGATTGATTTCCATATGAAGGTGTGTGTGGTGTGTTATGTTGTGCGAAGAAAAGTAGAGAGTAGCGTGAAAGCAGCTATACAGGTCTGGTATGTGACAGGACAACACCAAAGAAAAGGAAGAATGAAATGCAGTAGATCAGTGTATTGAGCCTAACCAGAACTAAACCTCAGCATATGTGGATGCTTTTCATGAGTTCAATCACCTGGTTACTTTCTTTATACCTTTTAGACAGTGAGTCTCTTGTAGGCAGTGAGCCTCTTGTGAGCAGTGTGCTCAGGCAGTGAGCCCTAATTGGCAAGTGCCATTTTGTACTTCTATTCTTTTAACAGATAATACAATCTTGGGTTAGTCACCCCATGGTTTTTCCCTTAACAGGTTTTTCCATGTCAAAATCATAGTGTTATGTGTATTGATTTTATTTCTATTTTCATGGTTATGCATGCTTATGTGATTTGATGCTGCATTAGTTGTTAAAGAAGAACAAAAAGTTAAAGTAATTAAGATAATTGATTCACCCCCCCTCTCAATTATCAACACCTCCTTCTCAACTAGTCTTCCCAAATGAGTAAAGGGCCTTATCCCTTCAAATATGAGATAATATGGGCATCTCATCCAAATTTTAGGGTTCTTGTTGAAGATTGGTGGAATACTCCTTTTAAAGGCTTAGTCACATTTTATTTAGTTTAGAAGATCAATCATGTAAATGGAAGAGTCAAGGGTTGGAATAGTGATGCAAGACCATCCCTAGTTCAAGAGCAATCTTGCATCAACCAAAAATATTTGTATTTCAGTTTGTTTGCAGTTTAGTTTGTTTCTTTTCAAGTTCAGTTCATGCAGTTCAGGCAGTTTAGTTAGTAGCAGTTCTGTATTTTGGTCCGCATTTTACCATAGTTGCATTTTAGATCTTGTAGAGCTAGACTTAGCATATAGATTCATTCATGCACAACATATCTAAAATTTAGAGCATTTGGGTCAAGTACTAAAAAGTTATTTCTATCAAAAGATCAACTGTTTCTCATAACAGAGTATCCTGACAGTCTTAGACAATTAGCTAAAGGAGAAGACTTGCAGAGCATTCCTTGACTTTTGGGCCTAATGACACATCTCTCAATGTTCTATGGTTTGTGGCCAACCTTTGCTAAGATCCGTACAACCATTCCATGAATTTGCAGAGGTGTTCTACATGATTAGGTCTAACCTATCCATGTACACACGTTACAACTCTTCATTGGAGTTTGTGATCTTCCTTGGCTGATGTGGAGGAATCTTTGGTTCTAGAGATGATATATAATGATGTAATAGATCCCTAGGAGAGTAGTGATTCACATAGTGATAGTTTGATAGTTTGAATTTATGCGAAGGACCTTTAAAGCTATATCTAGTGCATATTCTGATATTCTGTAATCAAGCCTGTGATCCCTACTTATAAGCCTACATGTTACTGGCTGATCTGTATTTGAATTCTATGACATAATGAATGATTGAATCTATATTTGTTCCATATCTTTGAGTTGTTTCCATTGTGTTTACTCTTGTTGCACGGTTTGGACAGTTCACTCTATGAACCCTCCTACCGTGACTGCACCAGGTGGTATTAGAGTGAAAGTTTGAATCTTTGGGAGTGAATTGAGCAAAGTTGGTGAAGGAATTCTCTAAGATCTTGTTGTGGACAGATCGCCAAATTGAGGCAGGTTACTTGTGTCGCAAGAAATTGCTGATTGTGAGGCAGTTGTCACCTTATAGCCCAATCACCAAACTTTAGGCAGTTTGCACTTGATCCTAGGAAGATGCCACCGAGGAGAATCCCTGCTATTGGAATGATGGTTGGTAGAATGGATGAGATGATGGAAATGATGAAAATAATGAGAATTTGATTGGATGCTATTGAGGAAGATAGGCGAAGAGGATTGATACCAAGACCTAATGTTGAAAGTGATGATGAAGAGGAATTTTAATCTGTTGAACAAATTGGCAAAACCCTAGGAGGTGACGAAGAAAAAGAATCAGATCAAGTAAAGATGTTGTGAACTATTTCAAAGATTGGAAAAAGACCTATAGTTGATGTATTGAATTACACTGGCAATTTGAACCCTGAAGAGTTGATTGACTGGATAAATGACATTGAAGAATACTTTGAATATGAAGAAGTTGAAGATCAGGAGAAGGTGAAATTTGCAAAGACAACTAAAAGGACATGTTGGTATATGGTGGAAATAAGTTCAATTAGATAGAAATAGAAGAGGAAAAGAAAATATTACAAAATGGGATAGGATGGTGACAAAATTGAAGAATCGGTTTATACCTACTGACTATGCATTGGAGCTGTTGAAAAGATTGTAGAACCTAAGACAAAAGGAGAAATCTGTGAAGGAGTATACTAAAGAATTTCATAAGATGATCATAAAGATAGGACATAGTGAAGAAAGCAAGGAGAGAGTGGCTAGATCCATCAATGGGCTGAGATTGAACATTCAAGAGGAACTGAGTTTGGTGAGGATGACAACACTGGAAGAAGCATATCAGTTTGCCCTAAAAGTTGAAGAAAAGTTGAATAAGAGACATGATCAGAGACAGAGAGGAAGAGGAGGTAAATTTTAGAGAGGAAGAACATTTTCTAGAGGAGATAGATTATTTGCAGAATAGAACAGACAAGAGAACACATTCAAGAAGGATGACAAAGATAATAATGCTTACCAAAGAGGAAATCCTAGTGCATACCAGAATGAAGGATCCAAAAAAGAAGGAATAGGGCTTGATAAGAAAACATTTAGAGGCACCTATTTCAAGTGTGGAGGTGAAGGACATACAGCATTTGAATGTAATCAAGGGAGTACAAGAAAGAGAATAGAGAATAGTGGAAGAGCAACCTATGTTGAAGAACCTATTGGATCACCTAGTTCAGTTGGTAAACCTGAGAAAGGAGAATCACTAGTGATGAGGAGAGCACTATTTCAAGTAGAGGCAAATGAGGAACCACCGTAGAGGAAAATTTTGTTCAGAACCAGATGCAAATCAGGAGGTAAATGTTGTAATGTTGTTATTGATAGTGGTAGTTCTGATAACCTAGTTTTAGAGGAGATGATGACTAAGTTGAAATTGGAAAGACTAAAACACCCTAAGCCCTATTAGATAGCATGGATTCAGGATGATCATAAGGTACTAGTGAATGAATAGTTTTTGGTGAAGTTTCATATTAGATCATATCATGATGAAGTATTGTGTGATATTATGTCTATGGATGTTTGTCATATCTTGTTGGGTAGACCTTGGCAATATGATAGAAAATATATACATGATGGGAGAAAGAATGCATACACTATAACATCAAATAGAAAGAGAATCACTTTGATTCCTTTGGAAGATGATCCTAAGAGTGAAGTATGTAGAAATACTAGAATCTGTTTAGTAGATGGAAGAAAATTTCTAGATGGTTTGAGACATGAGAATATGTGTTATTCTTTGATTCCTAAGAAGCCTGAAACATTGAATAAGGATACTGAAGAATCACAACCAGAGGAGATGAAAGAGTTGTTGACAGAGTATGAAGACATCATACAGATAATGTACCTGAAGGATTGCCACCTATAAGGAGTATTAGTCATCACATGAATCTTATATCAGGAGCTAGTTTGCCTAACAAAGCAACACACAAAATGACACCAGCAGAGAATGATGAACTGAATAGACAAATACAAGAGTTGTTGAGGAAAGGCTTGATCAGAGAAAGTTTGAGTCCTTGTGCAGTACCTGCAGTGTTAGCACCAAAGAAAGATGGAGAATGGAGAATGTGTATTGACTCTAGAGAAATAAACAAGATGTGAGGACCGCCCTTTTTACTTCTGTTGTTATGACTATTTACATTATTGTTATTGTTACTTTCTATATTTGTGGGATAGCAGTTCGCGAAATTGTCAAACTATTAAACTTTATTATGATTTCGGAAAAACTAATTGGGTGATGTTTGGATAAGTTTACATTTCAGAAAAGTTAATTAGGTGATGTTGGAAAATTGTAATATGATTTCATTTATGTTAATTGGAACTATGTCATGATAATGCATGTTTATAAGTTGCTTCGGCTATGATGATTATATGTGGATACTGATCTTGTAATTTAGTGTGCAGGATTTACTAATCGAACCACAGATTTCGGAGATCATTCCGCACCTTGTTATTGTTATCCCCTGTTAAGCCAATCTGGTTCCACGAGGAACCAAGATCTTTCTGTGTTTGATGTGATGTTATAATGTGGTCTTTCATATGGTCGAGTGGGTTTGGTTACCTTCTTGTAACAATATTTTATGATTTGTGTTGTAAAAAGTTTGAATTTGAATTCTTTATTTTATTTAAATCTTTGAGGCCTTTTTATGTGCTTTACATTAACCATGGGTGTCCTAGATGGGTTAAAGTTGACCCTGGGTTATACTCCATGGGTCCAGGGGCCCATTTGGCATGGGTAACCCTTGAGTAACCTCCATCTAGTCATCTTAACTTCCCCTTGAAGTTAAGTGACGAAAATTGGGGTATGGGGGGGGACATGATGGGATTGTACCAACACCCAACCCATCCCTCTTTAATCCCCAAGGTTAGAGATGACTACAAACCCATCCATTATTGAAGGATTGACTTGAAGTCACCTTCTCCATTAGTGAGATTCCCCCATGTGTAGTGGGGCCATCCATGTGAAGGAGGGAAGAAGAGGCATGGGTCACCTGTCTTTTACTCCTTTAACTCCTTTTATTTCTCCCATGCGTAAGAGAAATGACATGAGGAGAGGGATAAGGAGTACTCTAGGGATGGGTGAGTGACATAAGCCACCAGGACAGAATAGTGGTTTTGGGGGAGAGTGAGGAGGTGACAAGTGTCACCTCCCCATTCCTCTAAACTGAAAAGAAATTGGGTTATTTGTTTCTAATTTTGGGAGGAGAGGGAGTGAGTTGAATTTTGGGGAGAGTTTTATTATTATTGTCAGAGAATAGAAAAGTTAGCTTAGAGGAGAGAAAAGAGAGAGAGGAGTTGTTGGCTAAGGTTGGAAGAGAACTCAGTGGAGCTCTGCATCAGTTTCATTCTAGGAGGGCTTTATAAGGTTGTTTTGGTCTTTACCTTTCTTCCGTATATCTGAATGTGTATGTAAATTGTGTGAAAGATGATTATTTGTTTGTGTTTTAGATGTGTTTTCTATGGGGTTTGTTGTCGGGTTGTTTGACAGAGCTTCTCCCACTTGGGAGAAATGCTCATCAAGTTTGGGGTAGGGGAGGAGAGATCCTCCTCGGGTGCATACCTATTTCCATCTTTTGGGATGTTGAAAGCCTTGAGGGCATGTATCTGTGACTGTATCTTTGACTTTAGAGTCAAATGCAGATTTCTTAAAAGAATTTGTGATCAAACTTGGTTTGAGGCCAAGGGAAATTGTGTTGGTTAAATTATCTGTAAGGGTGACACTCTGGAGTTGAGTGTGTCCACTCTCCTGCCCCTTATGAAACTCACTGTAGTTGAGTTTCCGTGTTGTGTAATTTACCACAGGTGTTTGTGTGCTTTGGGTTTGTTGTTGTCCCTGTTGTGAAGTGGAGTGCTTGAGTTACCCAGGTGTGAGTATGGTCTCCCTAGCTCGGGGGTGACCCTCTTGCGGGTCTACGGAAGGGAGGAGAGCTAGATGAGTGGTGTTTTTCTTCTTTGTTTGTCTTTGATACGCAGGTTTTCTCTGGGAGCTTCTGGTTGGATTTGGAGAAGTTATATTTATGAAGAAACAGTTTATTCTTCTTTGTCATGAGAATTAGATCATGTTCATTTCATAAGAGTTGAAGAGAGAGCACCTCTCTTGATATTGTTGTAATGTATTGTCACCCTGGGAGTGAAGGAAATAACCTCCCTAATCATGTTATTGGAAGTGACTGTTACTTAGTTGTTACATAACTTCTTTTGTAAGTTGGTTGGGAGAAGGAAATCCTTATCTTTCATTTGGTTAAGGGTAGTGAAATAGTTGTTCTTATTGTATTGAGTATGATGTAACTATTTATCTTGAATTTCATATGGAAAGTTTGAAGTTATAAAGAAAGTCTTACTGTATTAAATGTGTTAGTGAAAGGAAGAGATCTTTACTTATTTACAATCAAATCTGAGCTGGTTTGTAATTATAAGGATTGATTGGATTAATTAGTTGAAAGGTCAGTTTTATAAGTTCAATGTTATAATGGAAAAGACAGTTTTAAATGTTTAAGTTTCTCTTCATAAATAATGTTTTCGGTTATTTTGTGAAGTTTAGAGAAAGTCTATTATATATTTACTTGTCCAAAAGTTGAAATGGACATTGATTAATTGCAGAAATAAACTGATTAAAACATCATTTCTTAGGTGTATATATATATATATAGTTGTTATTGCATTTCTTAGATGATCATTTTACAGAAAATAAGAAACAGAATAAATGGTTTAATTTGAGAAAATGAAGTGGTATTATGAAAATAAAATATATATATATATAATTATAATAATTGTTATTTAATTATCATTAAAACAGAAACTGAATATATTATTGAGTTTGAGAAGACGAAATGATACTATGAAACTGAAATATATATAAATATATATATACACTATTTATTATATCTAACATTAAATATTAATAAAGCAAATTAAACTCATGAAAATTCGAAATAGAAATTCGCGGAGCGAAACTTAAGGTCGCTGTGTGTTAAAAAACACAGTCGAAAACATTTTATGGTGGGCGGTGGGGAGTGAATCCCCACCGCAGTGTTTTATTTTATGTCTTGAGGTGTGGGGAGGGGCGGAGCCCCACCCACACCCCACATCGTGGGATGTGGGCATAGCTCCGTCCCTCCCCACATCCCCCTGCCTTTACACCCCGTGGAGCTCAAACTCCGCTGTCACGTTGTCCCCGCCGTGCCCTTTGCACTGCGACCTCCGCGGAGCCTCCAGCTCCGCCACCAGCTATGCTCCCCGCCACCTTAAGCGTGGTCCTCTCTGCTACGGCCGAGCCTGCCTCCGCCCACCTCTGTCCATTGCAGCCTCCACCGCCATGCCTCTTCCTCCCCTGCATACAATATAAACTCCCATCTCAATAATAAGCATTTAGGGTTTAAAACCCTATTTTATGTGTTGAACAAAACAACCAAAGGATTTATGTTATTTTCCATGGTTGGTTTTTATTTTATAAAGTGGAGAACCACTTATTAATAACAACTATGGTATATATATATATATATATATATATATTATATAAAAGACAAAAAAAAAAAAACAAATAGAAGATTAATCTTAGATTAATAGAAGGGTAACTTATTAAGATAACTTAATAATTGCAATATTAGTAATTATAATAAACAACAGTAATTATAACAATAGTAATTTTAAATAGGAGAAATGTAATTGAGTATATGTATGTTTATATATATATACGATCTTATATATATATACATATAAATATATCGTTACATATTTATAATTATTTTTTTTAAAATGAATACAATTTTCAGATAGGCCGTTTTCTCTTAACGTTAATAAGAGAAAATAAAATTATAAGTTAACGAGAGCGAAAAGGGATATACTGTATTACTCCGGAAAGAGTTTCTCGGAAGTTTCAATTACCAATGTAATTCCATAACCGGGAAAATGAAGAGGAAAATTACACGTCACCTTGCTTAAAGGATCACTGGAAATAAACTTAAGAAGCCATCACAGACATTCCATGTGAGGCCATTTTAATCTCAACTATAGTAAACGTCCACATAAGTAAACCTGTAAGAGAGTCAGAAGAAGAAAAAGTAACATTGGAAAACACAGAGGAGAAAATGCGCGGTATTTCCCACATGGGATAAGAGAACTAAGTTGATGGACCCTCCTACCAAAATTTGCTTAGGAACAAGTTTAATTAATACAAACGAAGAGGAGATACTTAGATCGGAGAAGACTAGGAGACCGAGTCCAACGAAGTAGTAAACCAGCCTATGTGACCTGGATCATCCGGAAGTTAGGTTTAATGTCAACAATAGATACAGTGATAACCCTGATTGATGTCCAATATGAAGAAAGGACTGGATAAACATAAAGAAAGCACAGAAAATGAAAGAGAGAGAGACCAAAATATAAACAAACTAAATTATCAGAGAAATAGTTAAGGTAAGCACGATAAAAATACAATCAAAATTAAGACCTAGAGAAAAGGGAAGAGAGAGCAAACAAACCGCCTTGTTGAGAATGCTAAGTCGAAGGAGGAGTATGTTTCAGGAAGCAAGAGAGGAGACAGACAACCGTGCCTTGCTGAAAAATGATTAAATAGGGAGATCATGAGTCAGTTTAGTCGGAACAAGGCGTTGTGGGAAGTTGTTAATCTATCAGTAAACCACGTGCGTAAAATGGTGTTGAGTAATTCCCACTTACGCCGTAAGGCGTTATGCTGTCAAAATTTTGCTGAGATTTAGATTTAGGAACCCTAATATTTTAAACCTAGTAGTGACGTTAACGGCGTCGTAGAGACCCCCTTGTTAGTCTGCTTGCGTCTGGTTGCACGCAATTGTACTTGTACCCCACCGACAACTGTAGTGTTTTCGCCTTGAACGAACACCACTGAGCATGCTTACGCATGCGAGGGGGTTTTTAGGGAAGCGCAAGAAAATTTTTGATGTTTCATGTCATGACCACATGACGAATGTGGCTATGACACGTGTGATGTGTGTTGTGACCATATGGAAAATGTGGGCATGACATTTGGTATCAGAGCCAAGTTTAAACACTGGGCGTATTTGGGCACGTTATTATTCCGCAACTTTGGCTAATTAGTTTCTACCTTGTTTTGTAGGATGCCTCCCTGTGTTCGATGAGCGCGGTCACACCACACAGTGTCGGTCGAGGTGCACACCGATTCCTTAGCTGAGGGACTAGCACCCGTAGTTACAGTAGCACCACCTGCACCACCTGAACCACAAGCACCACTAGTACCACAAGCGACACCAGTATTGGATATAGGTCCACAGATCTTACAGGCACTACAGGCTATGTTAGACAGGTTACCACCAGTGATTCCTGAGCCACGTGTAGAGCCTCATGTTGATCCGCGAGAGGAGCCACGTAGGA
Source organism: Cunninghamia lanceolata (assembly GCA_027924645.1). Taxonomy (NCBI): domain Eukaryota; kingdom Viridiplantae; phylum Streptophyta; class Pinopsida; order Cupressales; family Cupressaceae; genus Cunninghamia; species Cunninghamia lanceolata. The sequence continues at coordinate 10,161,358 of BSBN01000508.1, read as the reverse complement.
AGCCACATGCCGAGTCACATATTGAGCCACGTAAGGAGCCCCGCGTTGATCCACTAGAGGTGCCACGTGTGGAGCCTTTCGTTGAGATTCCCGACACAACAGTAGAGGAGGTAGGGTCAGCTTTCCGTGCACGAAGCAGGAGTCCTCCGAGACCTTTGAGACGAGATGAGAACCAGAGGGCAGAACAGGTTCATCATGGATTGTATGAGGATGGTGTGGAAGAGCCAGTTGTGAGACTTAGAGACAGAGGGGACCCCATCAGAGATCTACTTAGCCTCAACCCACCCACCTTCGCAGGTGCTACAGAGGGAGCTGTGGCCGAGGCTTGGCTGATTAGTTTAGACAGGTGTTTCGCATTGCGACCATATGGAAGCAACACGAAAGCACGAGTGGCAGTCCACCTTCTGAGGGATACCGCAGCTACCTGGTGGCGCACAGAGGAGTGCAAGCGTCGACTTTCCGTAGAGACAATCACATGGGACACCTTCATAGAGCGCTTTAATGCATGATATTTGTTAGAACATTACAGACAGTGCAGGATCGATGAGTTCCATGATTTATAGCAGAGGGGACTCACTGTTACTCAGTATGAGAGCTGATTCATTGAGCTTTCACGTTACGCGGAATACCTCCAGGATGAGAAAATCTTAATACACAAATTTATCAGAGGGCTGAATCACGGGATAGCAGGACCAGTTCGTATGGCAAATCCCCAGACCATGAGCAAGGCTGTTGAAAAGGCCCTTATATCAGAGGAAATTCAGGGACGAGGGCAGAATTCACGCTCGCAGTATCAGGATTGTAATCCCCAACAACAGCAAAACTTTCGAAGTCCTCAAAACACAACACAGAGAGGAGGATACAACTCTTCATCATTACCTCCTAGGCCTCCACAGCAGCAGCAACATCAGCAAAAATCTAAATTTCAACAGAGGGGTCAGGGAGGACAGAATCGTGGATGGCAGCAGCAAGGTACACCCAGAGATCAGAGACAGCAGGGTTCATCAGCAGGACCCGCGAGGTCCCAGCAGTCTTACAGAGGCTCACAGGGGTCTACGGGACGGACTGGGCAACAACAATCGGGCAGAACACAGTCAGGGCAGTTACAGGTTAGAGGACCATGTTATGTGTGTGGTGGGGCAGGGCATCTGGCTAGAGAGTGCCCGCAGGGATTTACAGCAGGGGGACAGCCCCGATCAGGAGGATCTGAGCAGACCGTAGGTGACGTGGGCAGATCCCACCACATGTTTGTAGCGGTTGATAACTGCCAGGCCGATTTCCAGGCTTCCGTCATCGAGGCAGCAGGTACGATTGGAGACTTTCCCATCTCGATCCTTTTTGACTCAGGAGCTATTGACTCCTTTTTGTCTACTACGTTAATGGAGCGTTGCAGGCTGTTGTCTTCTAGGCAAGACATTAGGTGGGAAGTTGAGTTGGCCTCAGGGGCTAGGATGTCAGTAGATACCTTGGTTAAAGACTGTGAGATCACATTGGGATCATTCACCACAACATGTAACCTTAGGATTATGCCGTTAGGATCCTACGGTGTAGTTCTGGGTATGGATTGGCTTGTGGCACATAGAGCCAAGCTTGACTACCGCTAGAGGACGATTAGTTGTTTAGACGATCATGGTTCATCGGTTGAGATAGTGGGCATTCAAAAGCCCACGGCTGTTCGTATGATATCCGCTCAGCAGCTTAAGCGCTGTATGTGGAAGGGATGTCAGATGTTTGCCATCACGGTCAGTGATAGAGCAGAGGATGAACCTGAGGCTACTTTAGATGATCACCCTGTCCTTAGAGAGTTTGTCGATGTATTTCCGCCAGAATTACCAGGTATGCCTCCACACAGAGAAGTGGACTTTCACATCGACTTAGTGCCGGGTGTAGAACCGATATCCCGTGCACCCTATAGGATGACTACACACGAACTCACCGAACTTAAACTGCAGTTAGAGGAATTACTTGAGAAGGGGCACATCCGACCTAGCGTTTCGCCATGGGGCGCACTAGTTATCTTCGTGAAGAAGAAGGATGGGTCTCTTCGTTTATGTATGGACTACAGGCAGTTGAACAAGGTGACGATGAAGAACCGTTATCCTCTGCCTAGGATTGACGACCTTTTTGATCAGATGTAGGGAGCCAGAGTGTTCTCGAAAATCGATCTAAAATATGGGTATCACCAATTGCGCATCATGGAGGCAGATATTCATAAAACAGCTTTTCGAACCAGATATGGCCATTACGAATTCACAGTGGTACCCTTCGGGTTGACGAATGCTCCTGCAGTGTTCATGAATCTCATGAATGGGGTGTTCCGTACTTACCTAGATCGGTTCGTGATCATATTTCTAGATGACATTTTGATTTATTCACGGACTGAGGAGGAGCATGTGGAACACTTGCATCAAGTTTTACAGCAATTACGAGAGTAGCAGCTTTATGGCAACCTGGTGAAGTGTGCCTTCTTCAGGACAGAGGTGCAGTATTTGGGACACATTTTATCAGGCGATGGCATCTCTGTAGATCCATCTAAAATCAGAGCAATTCAGGAGTGGCCGGCACCCACTAACGTGACAGAGGTCAGAAGCTTTATGGGGTTAGCCGGATATTATCGTCGGTTTGTCGAGGGCTTCTCCAGGATAGCACATCCCATTACTTCCCTTCAGCGAAAAGGGAAGGGTTTCATTTGGACCGAGCAATGTGAAAAGGCCTTTGGAGTCCTCAAGGAGCGTCTTACTAGTGCTCCTATTTTAGCGATTCCAGATCCTACAGAGGATTTTGTAGTTTGCATTGATGCATCATTAGAAGGTTTGGGAGCTGTGCTTATGCAGGGTGGTAGAGCGATCGCATACGAATCACGGAAACTAAAGACACATGAGTTAAACTATCCTACTCATGACTTAGAGCTCGCAGCAGTTATTCATACTCTGGTCCGCTGGAGACACTTTCTCCTAGGTCAACGCTTTGAACTCCATTCGGATCATCATAGTTTGCAATATATTTTTACACAGCCAAATTTGAATGCCCGCTAATGGCGTTGGATGGAATTCCTATGCGAATACGACTTTGATGTCCACTACATCAAAGGGAAGGAGAATGTGGTCGTTGATGCTTTGAGTCGAAGGCGCCACGAGATCCTAACCCTGACCTTGAAGGTGGACTTGAAAGATCGCATCTTACAGCATCTACCGGAAGACGAGTGGTTTCTTGAGGTGCAACAGGCAATACTAAATCAGAAGGCCCTTGAGGGCAAATTTACAGGATATACCCTTGAGTCTGATGGTATGCTTCGACATCGGCAGCGCATCTATGTACCCCATGCGGGTAATCTTCGTACAATAATCCTTTCCGAGGCTCATAGAGCACCCTATGCAGCACACCCAGGAGTGAAGAAGATGCATGCTGACTTACGACAGCTTTATCATTGGGCCGGGATGAGGCGTGACATTGCCGAATTTGTTGCTCATTGCCTGAAATGTCAGAGGGTCAAGGCCGAACATCAGCATCCAGCGGGACTATTGTACCCACATGAGATACCTGAATGGAAATGGGACACCATTTCGATGGATTTTATCGTTGGTCTACCTATGTCCTCACGTCGCCATGATGCTATTATGGTGACAGTTGACAAGCTGACCAAAGTGGCACATTTTTCACCAATATGCACAACATACAATGCACCATCAGTGGCAAAGGTGTTTCTTGATCAGATTGTTAGATTTCATGGGGTACCTCGCTGCATTATATCTGATAGAGACTCCGTATTTACTTCATCATTCTGGAAAGCCTTACATCAGGCGTTGGGCACACAGCTCAACTTCAGCTCAGCCTATCATCCGGAGACCGACGAACAAACACAGAGAGTTAACCAGGTGTTAGAAGACATGCTTCGCATGTATGTGATGGACCATCAGTCTAGATGGGAGGAGTACCTATATCTAGTTGAGTTCGCCTGCAATAATGGGCATCATAGCTCGTTGGGTATGCCTCCTTTCCAGGCATTATATGGCAAACCATGCAGAACACCTTTGAGTTGGGATCGGATAGAGGACAGAACGGTCATTGGTCCAGAAATAGTCCAGACTATGGAACAGCAGGTCAGACAGATTAGACAGAGACTTCAGGAAGCTCAGGACAGGCAGAAGAAGTATGCCGATGCTAAGAGGACAGACCAAAGCTTCTCTGTGGGGGAAAGGGTATTTTTGAGAGTGCGACCGCACAAGAGTCCAATCCGTTATGGGAAGGGCTCTAAGCTCGCACCTTGATTTGTAGGACCTTTCGAAATCTTGGAGCGGATAGGACCAGTAGCCTATCGTCTAGCCTTGCCACCTAGCCTGTCACGTATCCACGATGTATTTCATATATCAGTTTACGTCAATATATTTCTGACTTATCTCACGTGTTGGATTGGAGTGCTCTTCAGGTAGAGGCAGACGGACAGCTGGCGCTGGAGCCAATTCGCATATTGGCTTGTCGGACGCTGGCCCTTCGAGGTCGAGAGCTGGACCAGGTTAGAGTCCAATGGGACCTATACGACGAAGTCATTGCAACATGGGAAGATGCAGAGAGACTGAAGACCCTTTATCCTCACCTTTTTGACGACTTCCAAGAGGAAGTACCGTCTTAGGGGGAGAGGATGTGAGGACCGCCCTTTTTACTTCTGTTGTTATGACTATTTAAATTACTGTTATTGTTACTTTCTATATTTGTGGGATAGCAGTTCCCGGAATTGTCAAACTATTAAACTTTATTATGATTTCGGAAAAACTAATTGGGTGATGTTTGGATAAGTTTACATTTCAGAAAAGTTAATTAGGTGATGTTGGAAAATTGTAATATGATTTCATTTATGTTAATTGGAACTATGTCATGATAATGCATGTTTATAAGTTGCTTCAGCTATGATGATTATATGTGGATACTGATCTTGTAATTTAGTGTGCAGGATTTACTAATCGAACCACAGATTTCGGAGATCATTTCACACCTTGTTATTGTTATCCCCTGTTAAGCCAATCTGGTTCCACGAGGAACCAAGATCTTTCTGTGTTTGATGTGATGTTGTAATGTGGTCTTTCGTATGGTCGAGTGGGTTTGGTTACCTTCTTGTAACAATATTTTATGATTTGTGTTGTAAAAAGTTTGAATTTGAATTCTTTATTTTATTTAAATCTTTGAGGCCTTTTCATGTGCTTTACCTTAACCATGGGTGTCCTGGATGGGTTAAAGTTGACCCTGGGTTATACCCCATGGGTCCAGGGGCCCATTTGGCATGGGTAACCCTTGAGTAACCTCCATCTAGTCATCTTAACTTCCCCCTAAAGTTAAGTGACGAAAATTGGGGTATGGGGGGGGGGACATGATGGGATTGTACCAACACCCAACCCATCCCTCTTCAATCCCCAAGGTTAGAGATGACTACAAACCCATCCATTATTGAAGGATTGACTTGAAGTCACCTTCTCCATTAGTGAGATTCCCCCATGTGTAGTGGGGCCATCCATGTGAAGGAGGGAAGAAGAGGCATGGGTCACCCATCTTTTACTCCTTTAACTCCTTTTATTTCTCCCATGCGTAAGAGAAATGACATGAGGAGAGGGATAAGGAGTACTCTAGGGATGGGTGAGTGACATAAGCCACCAGGACAGAATAGTGGTTTTGGGGGAGAGTGAGGAGGTGACAAGTGTCACCTCCCCATTCCTCTAAACTGAAAAGAAATTGGGTCATTTGTTTTCAATTTTGGGAGGAGAGGGAGTGAGTTGAATTTTGGGGAGAGTTTTATTATTATTGTCAGAGAATAGAAAAGTTAGCTTAGAGGAGAGAAAAGAGAGAGAGGAGTTGTTGGCTAAGGTTGGAAGAGAACTCAGTGGAGCTCTGCATCAGTTTCATTCCAGGAGGGCTTTGTAAGGTTGGTTTGGTCTTTACCTTTCTTCCGTATATCTGAATGTGTATGTAAAGTGTGTGAAAGATGATTATTTGTTTGTGTTTTAGATGTGTTTTCTGTGGGGTTTGTTGTCGGGTTGTTTGACAGAGCTTCTCCCACTTGGGAGAAATGCTCATCAAGTTTGGGGTAGGGGAGGAGAGATCCTCCTCAGGTGCATACCTGTTTCCATCTTTTGGGATGTTGAAAGCCTTGAGGGCATGTATCTGTGACTGTATCTTTGACTTTAGAGTCAAATGCAGATTTCTTAAAAGAATTTGTGATCAAACTTGGTTTGAGGCCAAGGGAAATTGTGTTGGTTAAATTATCTGTAAGGGTGACACTCTGGAGTCGAGTGTGTCCACTCTCCTGCCCCTTATGAAACTCACTGTAGTTGAGTTTCCGTGTTGTGTAATTTACCACGGGTGTTTGTGTGCTTTGGGTTTGTTGTTGTCCCTGTTGTGAAGTGGAGTGCTTGAGTTACCCAGGTGTGAGTATGGTCTCCCTAGCTCGGGGGTGACCCTCTTGCAGGTCTACGGAAGGGAGGAGAGCTAGATGAGTGGTGTTATTCTTCTTTATTTGTCTTTGATACGCAGGTTTTCTTTGGGAGCTTCTGGTTGGATTTGGAGAAGTTATATTTATGAAGAAACAGTTTATTCTTCTTTGTCATGAGAATTAGATCATGTTCATTTCATAAGAGTTGAAGAGAGAGCACCTCTCTTGATATTGTTGTAATGTATTGTCACCCTGGGAGTGAAGGAAATAACCTCCCTAATCATGTTATTGGCAGTGACTATTACTTAGTTGTTACATAACTTCTTTTGTAAGTTGGTTGGGAGAAGGAAATCCTTATCTTTCATCTGGTTAAGGGTAGTGAAATAGTTGTTCTTATTGTATTGAGTATGATGTAACTATTTATCTTGAATTTCATATGGAAAGTTTGAAGTTATAAAGAAAGTCTTGCTGTATTAAATGTGTTAGTGAAAGGAAGAGATCTTTACTTATTTACAATCAAATCTGAGCTGGTTTGTAATTATAAGGATTGATTGGATTAATTAGTTGAAAGGTCAGTTATATAAGTTCAATGTTATAATGGAAAAGACAGTTTTAAATGTTTAAGTTTCTCTTCATAAATAATGTTTTCGGTTATTTTGTGAAGTTTAGAGAAAGTCTATTATATATTTACTTCTCCAAAAGTTGAAATGGACATTGATTAATTGCAGAAATAAACTGATTAAAACTTCATTTCTTAGGTGTATATATATATATAGTCGTTATTGCATTTCTTAGATGATCATTTTACAGAATATAAGAAACAGAATAAATGGTTTAATTTGAGAAAATGAAGTGGTATTATGAAAATAAAATATATATATATATAATTATAATAATTGTTATGTAATTATCATTAAAACAGAAACTGAATATATTATTGAGTTTGAGAAGACGAAATGATACTATGAAACTGAAATATATATAAATATATATATATATATATATATATAAATATATATATATACTATTTATTATATCTAACATTAAATATTAATAAAGCAAATTAAACTCATGAAAATTCGAAATAGAAATACGCGGAGCGAAACTTAAGGTCGCTGTGTGTTAAAAAACACAGTCGAAAACATTTTATGGTGGGCGGTGGGGAGTGAATCCCCACCGCAGTGTTTTGTTTTATGTCTTGAGGTGTGGGGAGGGGCGGAGCCCCACCCACACCCCACATCGTGGGATGTGGGCGGAGCTCTGCCCCTCCCCACATCCCCCTGCCTTTACACCCCGCGGAGCTCAAACTCCGCTGTCACGTTGTCCCCGCCACGCCCTTCGCACTGCGACCTCCGCGGAGCTTCCAGCTCCGCCACCAGCTATGCTCCCCGCCACCTTAAGCGTGGTCCTCTCTGCTGCGGGCGAGCCTGCCTCCGCCCACCTCTGTCCATTGCAGCCTCCGCCGCCATGCCTCTTCCTCCCCTGCATACAATATAAACTCCCATCTCAATAATAAGCATTTAGGGTTTAAAACCCTATTTTATGTGTTGAACAAAACAACCAAAGGATTTATATTATTTTCCATGGTTGGTTTTTATTTTATAAAGTGGAGAACCACTTATTAATAACAACTATGGTATATATATATATATATATATATTATATAAAAGACCAAAAAAAAAAAACAAATAGAAGATTAATCTTAGATTAATAGAAGGGTAACTTATTAAGATAACTTAATAATTGCAATATTAGTAATTATAATAAACAACAGTAATTATAACAACAGTAATTTTAAATAGGATAAATGTAATTGAGTATATGTATGTTTATATATATATACGATCTTATATATATATATACATATAAATATATCGTTACATATTTATAATTGTTTTTTTAAAATGAATACGATTTTCAGAGAGGCCGTTTTCTCTTAACGTTAATAAGAGAAAATAAAATTATAAGTTAACGAGAGCGAAAAGGGATATACTGTATTACTCCGGAAAGAGTTTCTCGGAAGTTTCAATTACCAACTTAATTCCATAACCGGGAAAATGAAGAGGAAAATTACACGTCACCTTGCTTAAAGGATCACTGGAAATAAACTTAAGAAGCCATCACAGACATTCCATGTGAGGCCATTTTAATCTCAACTGTAGTAAACGTCCACATAAGTAAACCTGTAAGAGAGTCAGAAGAAGAAAAAGTAACATTGGAAAACACAGAGGAGAAAATGCGCGGCATTTCCCACATGGGATAAGAGAACTAAGTTGATGGACCCTCCTGCCAAAATTTGCTTAGGAACAAGTTTAATTAATACAAACGAAGAGGAGATACTTAGATCGGAGAAGACTAGGAGACCGAGTCCAGCGAAGTAGTAAACCAGCCTATGTGACCTGGATCATCCGGAAGTTAGGTTTAATGTCAACAATAGATACAGTGATAACCCTGATTGATGTCCAATATGAAGAAAGGACCGGATAAACATAAAGAAAGCAAAGAAAACGAAAGAGAGAGAGACCGAAATATAAACAAACTAAATTATCAGAGAAATAGTTAAGGTAAGCACGATAAAAATACAATCAAAATTAAGACCTAGAGAAAAGGGAAGAGAGAGCAAACGAACCGCCTTGTTGAGAATGCTAAGTCGAAGGAGGAGTATGTTTCAGGAAGCAAGAGAGGAGACAGACAACCGTGCCTTGCTGAAAAATGATTAAATAGGGAGATCACGATTCAGTTTAGTTGGAACAAGGCGTCGTGGGAAGTTGTTAATCTATCAGTAAACCACGTGCGTAAAATGGTGTTGAGTAATTCCCACTTACGCCATAAGGCGTTATGCTGTCGAAATTTTGCCAAGATTTAGATTTAGGAACCCTGATATTTTAAACCTAGTAGTGACGTTAACGGCGTCGTAGAGACCCCCTTGTTAGTCTGCTTGCATCTGGTTGCACGCAATTGTACTTGTACCCCGCCGACAACTGTAGTGTTTTCGCCTTGAACGAACACCACCGAGCATGCTTACGCATGCGAGGGGGTTTTTAGGGAAGCACAAGAAAATTTTTGATGTTTCGTGTCATGACCACATGACGGATGTGGCTATGACACGTGTGATGTGTGTTGTGACCACATGGAAAATGTGGGCATGACACAAGACCACAGCTAAGTATAGATTTCCTTTACCTAGGATGGATGATATCATGGATTGTTTGAGTGGAGAAAGATATTTCACAAAGATAGATTTGAAGAGTGGATACCATCAGATCAGAATTAGAGAAGGAGATGAATGGAAGACTACTTTTAAGACAAATAAAGGATTGTATGAGTGGTTAGTGATGACTTTTGGATTGACAAATGGTTCTAGTACTTTCATGAGATTGATGAATGAAGTCTTGAAGAAATTCTTGGGTAAGTTTGTTATTGTGTATATGGATGACATTATGATTTTTATTAAGACAAAGGAGGAGCATTTGCATCACCTTAGACAAGTTCTACAGAGACTGAGAGACGAGAAATTGTTGATAAACATAAAAAAATGTAGTTTCATGAAGGAAGAATTGGTATACTTGGGATTTGTGATTTCTACAGAGGGATTGAAGATGGACCCTAAGAAAGTAAGAGCAATTGTTGAATGGCCTACCTAGAGAGAATTAGAGAAGTTAGATCATTTCATGGATTAGCTAGTTTCTATTGGAAGTTCATCAGAAATTTTAGTTTAGTTTGTAACCCTATGACAGAAACAACAAGAGGTGATAGAAAAGACTTTAAGTGGACATCAGGAGTAGATAAAAGTTTTGAATTGTTGAAGTAGAAAGTGATAGAGCAACCTATTTTAGCATTACCAGATTTCAATAAGTGATTTCAAGTTGATTGATGCTAGTGGGAATGCAATTGGAGCAGTATTAAGTCAAGAAGGTAGACCTGTAGCATATTTTAGGGAGAAGTTGAATGATGCAAGGAGAAGATATTTAGTTTATGACTAAGAGTTCTATGCCATAATTCAAGCCCTGAAAAAGTGGAGACATTACTTGTTACCTAAGGAGTTTGTGTTGTATACAGATCATCAAGCTTTGAAATATTTGAACAGTCAAGGAAAGTTGAAGTAGAGACACATGAGATGGGTAGAGTTTGTTGCAAGTATGGGCCTAACTAGTGTTTTCATTGATGTCAACATACTCCTGTTGCATTAATGATAAGGATTGGAAGAGCTGTGTGCTGAGGATATTGAGAAAATTAGTCCTAATCAAGAATAGAGAAGTTTAGTAAAGACAGTGAGGTAAAGATCCTAGCTAAGATGAAGATCAGAGGATGCTCTTCAAAGGGTTTGTAGATGTGTCTTAAGATGATCCAGTAAAGATTTTAGAGATCCACATGAAGATCTGAAGAAGTTATGGCCACTTAAGTAAAACTAGTTCTGACAGATGTTCAGAGGTGACATAGTGATACAGATAGGTCTAGTGAGATCTAGAAATGCAATATCCTATTCTGCGGATTTGGTGGAGTGTTTAGGAAGTCAATATGAAGTGACAACTCAATTGGTTCATGGTTTGGAGGTCCGCAAGCATCTATTCCAATATGACAGTAATGACAGACTGTGTTCTTGAGGTTCTGGATAAAGGAGAGAATGATTTCAGTAGGCAGAAATAGTGTGGGTGTTCTTGGTGATTCAGGCAAGCTTGTGGAGGTCTTTGGATTGTGTCCAGTTTGTGTTGGTGGTTCACATTGAAGATTGAGCTCGTAATTGAAGAATTTCTTCTGGATGATGATGTTCTTCCTAAGGCTGGCCGACTAGATGAGTTACACATCCTACAGATGATCTTGGAGATGTTCTATGGAGAATGACATGTTCCTAAAAGAAGATTGAAGTCTCAGATCTTTGTGGCCAATAGTGTGTTGATCAGCGTGAAGTCTTTTTGTAATTAGTCATGTTGTATTTATGTATTTGCTCTGTAATGTATGCCGAATTGGATGGTTATTCCTAAGTCGATGTCTTGTATAAATAAGGAATTGTAAACTCATTTCAAAAGCATCTTGTGGAGATGAGAGTGTGGTAGAAAGGAGAAGAGTGAAAAGGTAGAGCAGAAGTATTGAGATTAAATGGAACTGACTCAAGCATGGTGAAGATGATATTCTTCAGTTCAAGTATGTAATACTAATTATTTTGTAGACAGTGTGTCTCCTGTAGGTAGTGGGCCTCTTGTGAGTAGTGTGCTCAGGTAGTGAGCCCTAATTGGCATGTGCCATTTTGTTCTTTCTATTCTTCTAATAGAGAACACAATCTTGGGTTAGTCACCCTATGGTTTTTCCCTTAACCGGGTTTTCCACATCAAAATCTTGCTGTCTTATGTGTTAATGTGTTTCTTCTCTTGAATTGTTGCATTATGTTTCCATGATTGATTTATTATTATGCTACTAAATTAAGAAAAGGATTTAATTGATTAATTGCAAGAATGTTTCGGACAACTAATTCACCCCCCCTCTTAGTTGTTTGTCCTAAATCTAATAGAGTTCATGTAGAGTTATACATTTGTATTGAAGCATAGGAGTGGAAAATTAAACAAAGTTACAGATACATTGAGTAGGAGAAGGAACTTGTTGACAGAGATTAGAATTGAACTGATAGGATTTGATGAATTGAAGAACATGTATGAGGGAGACACTAATTTTATAGAATCTTGGAAAGCATGTAAGGAACCTGTTGTGATAGATAGGAGCAAGTGGTTGGATTATTTCATTCAAGAAGACATGTTGTTCAAAGGAAGTTAGTTATGTATACCTAAGAGTTCAATGAGAGATAATTTGATCAAAGAAAAACATAGTGGTGGATTGGCAGGACATTTTGGTATTGATAAAATAGTAGCATTGGTAAGTGAAAACTACTTTTGGCCTTAGATACATAAGGATGTAAGGAAATTTGTGCAGAGTTGTAGAGTTTGTCAAGTTGCAAAAGGGAGTAGTCAGAATACTAGATTGTACAAACCTTTGATAGTATCAAAGAGACCTTGGCAAGACATAAGTATGGATTTTGTAATGGGATTTCCTAAGACATAGAGAGGACATGATTCAATATTCGTAGTGGTGGACAAATTTTCAAAAGATGGTACATTTCATACCTTGTAAGAAGACAATTGATGCAGTGCATGTAGCAGACCTATTTTTCAAGGAGATTGTGAGATTAAATGGATTACCTAAGAGTATAGTTTCAGACAGGGATACAAAGTTTCTTGGATACTTTTGGAAGACACTTTGGAAGAAGATGAAGACAGATTTAAAATTCAATTCAGCATTTCATCCACAGATTGATGGACAAACAGAGGTAGTAAATAGGAGTTTGGGAAACTTGTTGAGATGTTTGGTTGGAGAGAAGACAGGAAGTTGGGATTTGATTCTTTCACATGTAGAGTTTGCATACAATAATTTAGTAAATAGAAGCACTAGAAGAACACCTTTTGAGATTGTTACTAGGGAGTAAACCCTAGAGGAGTTGCAGAGTTGAGAGATATCAATATGATAGAAAAGAGAAGTGTAGAAGTAGAAGAATTTGTAGAACATATGGAGACAATGCATAAGAAGGTGAAGAAGCATTTGGAGGATATGAATAACAAATATAAAGAACAAGCAGATGAGAAGAAAAGACACAAATAATTTGTAGTTGGAGATGAAGTGATGGTGTACTTGAGAAAAGAAAGATTTCTAGTTGGGACATATAAAAAGTTGAAGATGAAGAATTTTGGACCTTGTAGGATACTTAGAAAATTTGATTCAGGAAATGCATATGAAGTGGAACTACTGGAGGCATTGGGTATATCACCTATTTTCAACATTGTAGACCTGTATCAGTATCATGAAGCCGAGTTCAGTGACAACATGGCAGAAGACTTCAAGAAGTAGTTACCACAATGGGCACCAGAGCAGATTGAAGACATTTTGGACAACATGGATGCAGCACCAGAGGAAGACAATACAAAGAATATCCTATGAAGTGGAAAGGTAGATCGAGAGAAGACTTATCATGGATTTCTCAGGTTGAGGTGGATTATCTTGGTTTTCCTCTAGCCCTAGCAAAGTGAGGGACTCACTTTTTTAGTAACCCTGGATGTCTAATGCAAGAGCATCCCTAGTTCAAGAGCAATCATGCATCAACCAAAAATATTTGTATTTCAGTTTGTTTGCAGTTCAATTTGTTTCTTTTCAAGTTTAGTTTAGATAGTTCAGTCAGTAGCAGTTCTATATTTTGGTCCACATTCTACTGTAGTTGCATTTCAAACCTTGTAGAGCTAGACTTAGCATATAGATTCATTCATGCACAACATATCCAAAATTTAGAGAATTTGGTTCAAGTACCAGAAAGTTATCGCTATTAGAAGATCAACTATTTCTCAGAATAGTGTATCCTGATAGTCTCTGACAATCAGCTAAAGGAGAAGACTTGCAGAGAATTCCTTGACTTCTGGAGCCTAATGACACATCTCTTAATGTTCTATGGTTCATGGAAAACCTTCCCTCAGATCCCCACACCATTCCATGCATTTGCAGAGGTGTTCTACATGATTAGGTCTAACCTATCCATGTACACATGTTACAACTCTTCATTGGAGTTTTTTTATCTTCCATGGCCTATGCGGAGGAATCTTTGGTTTTGGAGATGATTTATAATGATGTAATAGATCCCTAGGAGAGTAGTGATTCACATAGTGATAGTTTGATAGTTTGAATTTATGCAAAGGAGCGTCAAAGCTATATCTAGTGCATATTTTGATATTCTGTAACAGGCTTGTGAGCCCTAATTGTAAGCCCGCATGTTTCTAGTTGATCTATATTTGAATTCTATGACATAATGAATGACTGAATCTATATTTGTTCCATATCTTTGAGTTGTTTCTGTTGTGTTTACTCTTGCTTCATGGTTTGGACAGTTCACTCTGTGAACCCTCCTACCATGACCGCACCAAATAGGTACACTTTTCGGCATGTATTCAAACAAAAGGAATATATCTCAATGAAACCCAAGGATATCCAAGATAAAATGCTTCTCGCTAAAATGACATTGAAATTTGTCAACAAGAGAAAATGATGAGGGAGGAATGGTATAAAATTATTGTAAGGGAAGAAATATTTTGGAAGAAAAAGTCTGGGATTCAATGGTTGACTAAGGGTGAAAAGAACACTAAGATTTTTCATCAGTCCACTCTCAAATGTAGAAGGAAAATTATCTCTAAGCTAGTGGATGAGGATGGTTGAATGGTCACTTCTGAGAAAGAGATTGGGGAAATCACAACTAGATTCTTTCAAATCATCCTCTAAGAGCATCCTCAAGATTGTAGTCTTAACCTTAATAAACTTTTGGAAGTTATTCCTTTCATTTTTACTGAAGAAGACAATAAAAGAATGGCTAAGGATGTTATTGAAGAGGTTAGAGATACTATTTTTCCTTTGGGGATTTTAAGCCTCCTAGACCTAGTGGGTTTCCCCCCTCCTTTTTTTAGGATTTTTGGGATAATGTGGGTATAGATTTCACTACTATTGCCAAGGAGTTCTTTTAGATTTGCTAAACTTGTTAAACAACTCAACAACACCTTTATTGTTCTCATCCCTAAGAAATGGAATGCTATCTCAATGTTTGATTATAGACCTGTTAGCCTTTGAAACACAATCTATAAGGTCTTCTCTAAAATATTTTTCTTCTAAATTCAACCCTTCCTTCACCAATTTATTTCTCAAAATAAAAAAGGTTTTTTCCCTAGGAGGCAAATCCTAGATGTGGTTCTCACAAATCATGAAGTCCTTCACTCTATGGAGAAAAGCATGAAATAATGTATGGCTCTTAAGTTAGATATTTTGAAAGCTTATGATAGAGTTTCATGGGATTTTCTTTTTGTCTTAAGAAAGTTTGGTTTCAGGGGAAGAAAGCCTTAATTTATCCAAGATTGTGTTACTACCCTGAAATTCTCTATTATTGTTAATGGCATCACCAAAGGCTTCTTTAGAGTGGGAGAGGGCTAAGATAGGGGGACCCCATTTCTCCCTATCTATTGATCATGGTTGCAAAATTGCTTAGTAGAAATATCTCTAAAATGGTTGCCTCCCAAGCTTTGATTGGTGTTAAGTCTACCTCCTTAAATCCTTCTTCGCACCAATAGTTTGTCAATGATGCCATTTTGTTTGGTGCTTCCTCTCTTGTGGAAGAAAGGATTTGGAAGGAGGTTCTTAATAAGTACACTATTATTTTTGGACAAGTGTGATATATTTCTTCAATACAGGGAACAATTTACACTAGAAGATTGTGAATGTTTTAGGTTACATGCTAGAGTGAAGTTGCCTACCACCTACTTGGGGCTACCTCTTACTATGTAAAAGATTACCCTAATTACTAGTATGGAATAATGGAATGAATATAGAAAAAACTTGTTAGTTGGAAAGGAAAATTGCTTAGTCAAGAACATAATTTTCAACTCCTTAAGGCTTCTCTTCAAAATATTCCTATCTGCTTTTTATCTATTTTTAAGATAACTAAATTCATGGTTGAGAGAATTGAGAAAATCCAAAATAAATTTATATGGACTAGGATGGAATAAAAGAAGAGACTTGCCTTGGTTAGTTGGAAAACTATCTGCAAAACTAAAAAACAATGGGGCTCTGGGTCTAAGGATTATACAAAAGTTTAATAAGGCTCTTTTGGCTAAAATTGGATGGAACTTTACCAAGGATGATAAAGATTGGACACTTATTATGAAGGATAGATATCTCCAAAATAGATATGCTATCTAGTTTTTTAACATATCTAAGGGATCAATAATCTGGTATGATTTGATAAAAACTAGAGGGATGATAAACAAAGGTGTAAGATGAAAAGTGGGAGTGGGTAGAAAAATTAAGTTCTGGGAGGATACTTGGTTGTTCTCAAGCCCTCTCTCTTCCCACCAATCAATTGATTTGGCCTTTCTATAGTCTATTTGGGATCTATTTGGAAGGGTACATTGATAATGAGGGCTACAATAGAAAGTGGAAGACTTTTTAGGACTCCTTTGTTGATGACAATGACCTCATTGATGTTATTGCTGATTTCTAAAATTACCTCAACTCCTTCCATCTTATCAACCAAATTAGGGAAGATGAAGTCATTTGAGCCCCTCATCCTACTGGGAACTACATGGTTGCCTTAAGATATTCTTTGGTTCTCAACCTCCTAGGATTTCAATCAAATTAGAGATTCATTTGGAACCATAGATTAATACCAAATGTTAACTTATTTTCGTGGGATACCAATCATAATAGAATTCTCACTCAAGACAACATTCTAAAAAGAGGCTTCCATCTTGCTAACAAGTTCCCTTTGTGTTTTTCTCAAGAAGAAACTATCAGTCATTTGTTTCTTCATTACACTTTCTCCAAGGAGATTTGGAAGTCTATCTTCACTAAATTTGAGATTCATTAGGTTTTTTATTAAAGGTAAAATAAGTTTTGAAGAGGCATTAAAACCCTTTACAACAGGCTACCTAACAACAAAATCACAACCAACCAATAGAAAAACATTTGCCTAAGTGAACCCATAGAAAAACAAGGACAAAACAACAAGCCAAAAGTAGAAAAGGAGAAGGAACAGAACAAATATAGGTGTTTTAGAGTCTCAACAACTTCCATCTCCTACTGATAGAAGTTGTGATAGGTGAAACTTGCAATGAAAACATAAACGAAAGATAATCAAATCAAACATAATTTACCTCACTTTTGCATACACAAATTTGCCTTCACTGATCGAGCTTATTGAAGTGCACCTTGCTCTAATCGATTGCTCTTTTCTTTTTGATTATGTGGATTTCTCAACTAAATAGCATAACTTTGTGATGAGGATGATGATATCCAGGATGATTTTAGTAGAGTAACATTGTATGAAGATCATAGAGGATTAGATGGTTTGGAGAATGTTTTATTTATAGATCCTCAGGGATGAAGATCGACGATTGTGGATGATCTAAGAGATCAATAGATAAAAATGGTTGAGAGGATGTGCATGAATGAGAGAGTGACAAGTGTCCTTGTCCTCTCATGCATCAGGGGAGTTAACAGATTTGATTAAGGAGTGGACTAAATTGATTGGAGAGTTGACTGAGTTGATTTCTTAGTTAACTCAATTGATTGAATAGTCAACTAAATTGACTAACATGTTAACTGATTTGATTGATTAGTTAGCTAAACTGATTGTGAGTGAACTATGGATAAGAGGGAATAATAAGAAATTAAATAAATGAATTACTTAATTTCATGCACATGGATAAATAAATAAAATATTGAATTTTATTTATTTTTGAAGAAATGGAATATTATCTTTAATTAAATAAATACTTTAAATTTGTTTAATTAATATGGAGAAAAATTGATTTAATTATTTAATCAAAATTATTTAATCAAATATGGAGGATAAATTGATTTAATTAAATAATTAGAATTATTTAATTAATATGGAGGATAAATTTGATGGTGATCAATAGATGAACTTAATCAAATAATTAAGAATTATTTAATTAATAAAATATGATAGATGAAAGCCTGATCTAGGAATGAGTCAATTTTAGGTGTCTACATTTTTCCCCTCTTTGAGATGGTGTTGCAAAGTAACATCATTTCAAACAAGTTTAAAACATAGTGCTATGTTGGATAGAGGAAGATATTCATTTAGAAGAGCAATATGATTGGATTAGAAATGATGATGCCCCAGTTGGGTAGATGAAGTACTTAGTAGATTAATTAATAGGTTGGATGATGCCCCCTCGAGAGGACAAATGAATTAGAAGAATACAGATGTGCTCTCGAAATGAATGGATATGAAGAAAATAGGGAGATAGAAGATAGATAAAAATAGAAAGAAAAATGAGGAAGATAAAATGATGGATGATAGAATGATGGATTTAATATGGGGAGTAGTTATGCTGACTTGAGTAGAGCAATCCTATAGTTTGATATAGCACTAGACATTATGCACCTAGATATAAGGACCAAGGTGATGATGTGTCTTGTGCACCCATTATAATATAACCTTGTCGAGACATCTGAGGAAGGATACTTAGAGCATTAAAGTCCTAATGCATATAAAGTATGATATGACCTTAGATGCAAAGGATAATGCAAAAATCTATTCCAACATACACAAGCTATGAATATTAGCTAGAAAGATACAGATTTGATACAAATGCAAGATAAAAAAGATGACACACACAAGCAAGCAAGCATGCAAAAATGATACAAAACAAACAAGGTAGTGCCCCTATCAAGCTGTAAACTAATGATTGATTGATGGATTGATTTATTTGATTATGATGATGACTGTGTTGTCAGTGTGGGAATGATATATCCCTAGATCAACACAAGAATGTGGAAACAATATATCCCATTGCTGATGGATTGATGATGATTAATTGATTTGGTTTACGACAAGATTAGGATCAAGACCAAAGGATGTGATTGGATGATTTGACTAGATTGGTATGGATTTAAGGATGACTTGCATTTGGTTTATTCTTGGATTCTTTTGAATATTTGAGTTTTTTTGTATTTTTGAGTTTGTTTGATTATTTTTTTCAAATTTTTTTAGATATTTTGGAGATTTTTTTTGTTTTTGTTTTTGGATATTTTAGACATTTTTTTAATTGTTTTTGGATATTTTTGGACATTTTTTATATTGTTTTTGGATACTTTTGTGATTTTTTGGTTGCTTTTGGATATTTTTATTTTTTTTGGATATTTTTGTTTTATAGGATGGCATTGTATTGGAGATTGGATAGCCTTGTTGCTAGATACCAATGACAAGGGAAAACTAGGTCTAGATGCAAGGAGGAAGATGGGATGAGATAAGTGGACAAAAGGATGGGTGATAACCAATGGGATGGAAGACGCACAATAATGGGATGGATAAAAGGGTAGGTAATATTGTGTGGGATGGAAAACTATTGAAAGAGGGATGGATAAAAGGATAGCCAATAGTGGATGGAATGGATGTATGTTTCATAAGTAAGCTAGGATGTGATCTCCAAAGACTATGTTGCATAAGAATAACATGCCCCATTCTAGGTAGTATGTTTAGGATTTTTCATGACAAAACTTAGGATGAGAGGATGATTGGATGGGTTGAAAAGAATGAGGTATATCTAGATATTTTCTAAAGTATTTTTCAACATTTTATCCCTATGTCTATCAAGATCAAAAGGAGGAAGGGAGGATGGATGAATAGATGGGATCTAGGTATGTGGGTATAATGGCTAAGGATGGTAAGATATGATATGATAGGATGAGGTAGACTGGAAAGAAATGATAGGTTGGAAATGGTAGGTTAGATGAGACAACATGCCCCCAAGTGTAAGACACATAGATAGTCAACCTACAGATGGTGCCTGTTTGCCAATTTTTCATCATGGTACTTATCCAAGGTGCCTATTTACCAAGTTTTCACCATTAGACTAAGGGATTTCTCTACTTTTTTTTGATGATTTTTTTTTTTTTGGAATACTTGGATGGAATAGGTGAATATGGACAAGAAAGACTCAAGCATCTAGTTCCCTGAAAGGTGATAGTCTCATTTAAAGATGGATGATGCACATGGACCATGTCAAATGTCATTATGCTCTGGATGTTGACAGGGGATTGCATGAGAGGGAGATGGAGGTATGAGGATAATGGATTATGATGTGGATTATGTATGGAAGGATTATGCAATGATGGATGGGAGATAGTGGATTATGGATGGAAGGATAGTGGATTATGCAAAAGCATGGACGATAGGGATATGATGGGTGAAATATGGAGGATAATGGATTAAATATGGGGAGATGGAGGTATGTGGAAATGTTGTGGAATGGAAAGTAACCAAGACCAATGGTTGCACACACCATGATAAACCTTGAGGCTTTTGATTAGAAGGAGGTGTAGGAAGTAATAGATGCATTTTTGGAGGGGATGGTTGCTGTAGGAATTTAGTTACCTACATAAACTTAGGATTTTGATAATTTTTGCATTGGGATTTATGGGATGGAGTTTGGGATGTTTGGATGAAGTGGGATATTTGGGATGAAGGAATTTGAGATTTTTGGGATATTTGGGATGTGAATACTTCATTTTACTTGGTTTATTTTTGCTTAGGGACCCAAACCATTTTATTTTTGGACTTTTCTTGTAAAAGTAAGGTTTTGGGTAGCCTTTTGGATAGATTTTGCTTTGACTCTTTGTATTGATGCCCTAACGCATGAGGATATTTAGGATTTTTGGCTTTATGTGTAGAGGCATCCAAATGTTTATTTGTGATTCCCATGGACTTGGTGGAAGTTTCATGTTTGTGCAATGTGTGCATTTGTTGATCATGGTTAGGAATGTGAGAAGATTTATAGATAGAGGGATTAAAAGTGGATTTGTGGATAAATGGATAAGGGGATTGGATGATAGGGATATAGGTGTTGGGATAAGTGGAGGTAGAGTGGATGGAGGGATATTAGGAGTTTGAAGTAATGGAGGTAGATTGGATGGTGGGAGGTATACAGTCACATGCTTTTGGGATTTGTAGGATAATGGGGGAGGAATGGCAACATATGTTTTGGGGATACGATGTGGTTTATGATGGAAAGGAGTGGATTAAGAAGACATGGAGGTAGTACCAACATCTTGAGATTGTTTTTTTTGGGGAATATAACCAAGGACATATGATCATGGAGGAACTTTGACATGGATGGGTTGCAAAATACATTGTTCATGAAGGCCTAAGCCTATACCTTGATAGTTCATTTTTTGGAGTATGTGGTGGACAATGGGATTATAGGTGTTTTGGAAACTAGGTGTGAGCTCATTATTTGATGGGGAAGAAGAGGTGTTAGATAATGGTTGTTTCTCTCATAAGGAGGAACATTTAGGGATGAAGGTGGTAAGACTAAGGGTATATGATGGATTTACAATATGGTCAATTTTGGAGGACAAAGTATCAATGGGATCTTGATTATCAGTATGCTCATTAAGATCCATGTTATTTGTTTGATCATCTATGTTTACTTGGGAGCCAAGTGTCTCATCAATGGAAGTGGGTGTTGTTGGATCATGTGTAGGAGTAGATGGAGGATGGATAGGGGTAGATTGGATATCTTGCTCATGGATAGTTGAGGGATTATGAATAGGACCAATTTTCTTATGGATAGGCTCTTGGTCATAGTGAGGATTAACATGGATAATGTGATAGTTAGCTTGGATAGGATGAACATGGATTACTTTCTCATGGGTAGTAACTTGATCATAGATAATATCTTGATCATAAAGAGGATTATGGAGAGGATAAGTGGAGGTAATTTGATCTTCATTTACATGAGGGGTTAATGTTTCTACATGATTTAGAGTATAGTCTTGACATAACTCTTTATTTTCTTGCAAGGAAGTGGAGGTAGAAGACTCTTGGATAAGCTTGATAGGTTCTAGATGGTCAACAACATGAGGGTAGAATGAATCTTGACTTGGACTCATGGTAGGAGTCTCTTCAATAGGCTTGATGGGTTGTGGGTTATATGATGGGGTTGAAGCAATGGACATGATGTGTTAAGGCTCTTTGATAGGCTCTTGGATAGGTGTTTGATGACATGGAGATGGTTGATTCTTTGCTAATAGCCATTGGATCACATCCTTCATAAGTGTATGGGTGGATGGGCAATATAATGGATAAACAATAATGGTGGATTGTGTTGTAGGCTTAGGATGAAAATTTGGTGGAGGGATAATAGGGGTGGATGTTGTAGGATTTGAATTGGATGGTTTTATTGGGTGTAGCTTAAGCAATGTTGTTTGGATCAATTCTCGTAGGGTCATTTCCGAGGGATCCTTTGGTGGAAGATTGGAGGAACATGGGGATGAGGGTAATAAAAGGCTTAATGGATTAGAAGGTTGATGGACCAATGGACTATGATAGGGACTACATGGTGGTGTTAGGATAGGACAAGGAGGTTCTTGTATGGGTATTTGATTGGACGAGGATGTAGGGTACCCATAGGATGCATAAACTAGAGTGGTGTTTCCCTTGTCAAAGGTACTATAAGGACTTAAGGAGACTTGATTTTGGTGCAAAGGGTAACTTAGACTTGCATGTTCTTGTTGTGAAGGAACATGATAGCCTTGTGAATGAATTTGGTGATGTAATGTCCCCTTCTAGTAAGCTGAAAATTTTCACTATCTAACACAATTTCCAACTTAGTAAAAAGGAACATTAGTAACCTACTTAACATATCTTTCAACATGGAATCATTAAGACCATAACATATTAGATCATATTCACATTATATTTTATATAATTAATTTCATCATCATTCATTATAACATTCCTAATTCATAAATACATTCACATATATTCTATTCCTTTTTATCATTGGTTCATAGACTTGTGAGGGACTTATGGTAGACTCTTGCATTAACCAGCTCTAGATCACCAAGTATGATTTCATTAAGGAAATAGTTCCACCATCTCTTACAGAGGCCCAAAGGTTTCACTCAAACATAGAGTCCTTCACCATTTGGCTCGTGGGATTTCACTCACACACGGAGTACCTCATCCAGACAAGAGTCACCATCCGTAGAGAAAAATTAACTTTTACAAGTTCTTCTAGGCCCAAGGATTTCACCCACACATGAGGATCCTCATCACTTGGCTTGAGGGACTTACGTCCAGTCAATAGATACCTAGGATAAAACAAACTATTCCAATTACGTCATACCTTAGAGGTGATAGAGGGGTTAATTGGAGAGTCCTAGTCAGCTCCAAGCATATCACCAACTTATCTTTTCATTAATTTCATAAATATCATAATTGTTCTTATTATCATTTAACACAAGATGCCTTATATTAGACATCGTGGCCTTATATCAAAATTAATCATATATCATTAACATTTATTCATTATATTAGTTTATTCCTATGCACATTCATAGTTTTGTCTAGGTTTAGTGCATTTATTTATATTTAACATCATAATTGTATCTATTAATTTGACGACCCATTTATATTCATAATCAGAAATGACAACACTATTATATCCTATCATCTTAATCCTATACCTATACCATATTCTCATTACCTTTTTATTATGCTATACATATGGTTTCATTCTAACATTTTATTCTATCATTTATATACATAAATAACATTATATATATCATTTTATCTCGTACCTTTTTGTGTTGCTTGTCTTGTTGAATCTGCTGACTAGATTCTATTCTCTTTCACCTATTATTTATTTATATATTATAGTATTTGTTATAATATTAATAATATCTCTATAATATTTTATTATATATGTTATTCATATTATTGTATATATATATATATATATATATATATATATATATATATATATATATATATTTATTTTTACTTGAATAATTCCTCCCTATATATATTTATAATATCTTTCCTACTTATGACTCATATATATATATATATATATAATGTGAATCTAAATATATTTATTTATGGGATATTCCTTTTTTTATTTATTGTCAATGTTCTTTTCTTTCTATCTCACAATCTTTATTTATTTCCCTTTCAAGGGATATGTTTGAAGAGACAAGTCTCTATTATCCCTGACGGTAAAAGATATACTTACCCTTTTATAATTTTTATTACTTTATATTATTCCCTTTTATGAGCTATGGTGAAACTAGTTCTAACCATACGTAACTCTGTTATCATAAGAGGGTAGGTTAAAAGATGTTTATTTATATTTATATTATAATAAATGATATATGATTTATATTATATTATTTGTATTTATATTATTAGATATATTTATAATATAATATTATTATTTATACGTGTTATTTATAAATATAATAATAATATATCTTGTTAATTGTTTTAATAAATATTATTTAAATATATTCAATATATTCAATTTATAATATCATTCATATCTTTGATTTGAATTGAATAATACATAATTGATTCAATTATAAATTACTAATATAGGGAAATGACAACTCTCCCCACTCAAAATTGCTTGTCCTCAAGCAACTATAATTAGGTGTCCTAAAATAATATTTAATAACATTATATTTTATTAGGTTTCCCTTATATAAAATAACATTACACTCACCAATAATATAAAATAACCTCTATAAAATGTAACAAATTAATATAGCTAATAAACTATAGTGCCATAAATAATATAGTGCCCTAAAATAATAATTTATAAATAGGGTTTTACCTTTAGCACTATGTTATATATATTTTGATTAATGCAACATTTACAAGGTGAAGATGGAAAATATTAGTTTATAAATAATTTATTTTATTACTATATTTTATTAAGGTTTATATACACAATAAATACTTTGTGTTAGTTGTTTAGGTATATTTTAATTTGTTTTTTTTTTACTCCGTAGGTTACCCATAGGTGAAATATATTACTTTTTTCATCTCGTAGGTTACCTATAGATGAAAATAACTTTGTGAAATATATTACTTATAAGAACTAAATAGAGATGTCTTAATATATATATATATATATATATATATATATATATATATATATATATATATATATATATATAAAGAGTTGTTTTATTTTTAATTTTTTTCTTTCTTATTTACTCATTATTTATTACATATTTGTAAGTATATTTTAAATTTTTTTATATTGCATCATAACATATTTAGTGTCTGGAATTGTAAAAGTCTCCCTAAAATCAACTTCTTTTGGTGGACTGCCACCCATAACAAAATTTTGACTCAGGATAACCTCCAACGTAGAGGGTTGCAGCTTGTCAACAGATGTGTTCTTTGCTGCAATCAAGAAGAAACTATGGCACATCTCCTCATTCATTGTGATTATGTCCGTGAAGTCTGGAGCAGAATTCTAGAAAAATTTGGTATACAATGGGCTTTTAACAGAGAGATTCGTGATTGTATCGCCAGTTGGAATGTTCCCCTTAAACACCCTTGGTTGCGGGAATTGTGGAAGCAGAACCTTCCTTTCCTTGGGTGGGCCCTATGGAAAGAAAGAAACAATAGGATTTTTTGGGACACTCATAGGTCTTTGATGTAGGTTTGGATCTCTTTATTTAAGGCTATTGTTGAAAATGTTTCTAATACTAACATTAAACTTGCATATCAACCTTTGACCAAACATGGATCTTGGGTGGCTTCTAACTGGGGTTTGTTGAACCAAATCTTGGCTTTTGATGATACAAAACTTCGGAAAAGACTTACTACTATTTGGGCTCAGCCTGAGCCAGGGTGGTTGAAACTTGATGGTGTTGCTAAAGCTGATGGTTGTGCCAGTGAAGGAGGTATAATAAGGGATGAACATGGTGATCTCGTTGCGGCTTATACCAGAGGACTTGGAAAGCACTCTAACAACATTGCTGAGGCAATGGCCCTCCTCTGGGGTCTCAAAGTGGCGATCTCTTTGGGGATTAGCCATCTCCACATACAAGGTGATTCTAAAATCATTCTGGATGCGGTTACTAGTCTCTCTACTTGTGGGTGGAAGCTGAGTGACATTATATCTGATATTCAAACCATTCTCCATGGCATCCCGAATTTCTATTTCTCCCATACTTATAGGGAAGGCAACTTGGTTGCTGATAGTCTTGCCAACTTTGGTCAGGAATTTCAAGTCTGGCAGGTTTGGCGCCAAATTAGTAGCATTCCTGGTCACATTGGAATGCTTATTCATAAGGAGAAGAACTCTATTTTTACATGATGTCTACTCAAGTGTCAAGTGATGAGGTGGCATGTTTTTCCACCCTGTCTAGGCTTATGCACGACCCCCATCTGAATTGGCAATGGTGTTTGTACTCCCTTCATGTGAATTTAATATTCATTATTTGGGTTGCATTTGGGAACTTAAAGTATCATGATTGTGTCAGCTGGTTTTAGTTCACATGAACACTGCTTGGTGGATTCCTCAGAAGGGTATTCTGCATTTTATTTGTCTTCTCCTATTGGGTATTGTGGCATGGGCTATCATTATGGGTGGTGAAAGAATTTGCACTAAACCTAACACCTGCAGTGAATTTAAAGATAATGCCATTGTCTGGCATTACTGCAAAGAGGGGGGCATTATTCCGTTCTTGGAATGCCTTAACGGGCATGATGAGTCATTATCCATCCAGTGTGCTTCTTCGTGGGTTGACAGACGGGTCACCATTGGTAGTGTTAGCTTTGAGTTCTCAGAGCAAAGTATTGCTAAGGCGACAGGCTTATCCCTTAAAGGCATTAAGTTGCTGAGAAAGTCGAGGGTTTCCGACACGCAGAACCAAAAGCTTTTCTTGGGTGACAGCGAAGCACTGGTACCCTACCAGGGAGGGTTCGAAAGGGCGAAGCTTCCTCAGCCATGGGCGAACATGTTCTTTTTAATCATGAAGTACTTCACCTTGGCAAACCATTATGCCAGGTTCTATTACTACCATCTTCCCCTGCGCAATCATTTTTGCAGAAACATGGCTGTTTGTTTCCCTTACTACCTGCTTTCTTCTTTAGAACACTCAATTAAAAGGGTTCATAAGAATTTAACCTCTAGGCCTTTGGAGAAGCCTGTGCCCCTTCACCAAGGCCTCATTCACAGAATCTACCAGTTTCACTTGGCCCTGATGTCCCCTACCACTCTCCATCACCCGGCTGTGGAACCCTCCCCCAATTCTCCGTCGGCTTCTATCAATTGTGATTCCCTTCACACCCCAGTGAATAATAGTCATGATGGCCCAACTTCGAAAACTATGAAAACTAATACCCCCACTCCTGGGTCTACCTCTACCTCTAAGTTGAAGGACTTTGTTAAGTCTAGGAAGCGGCTTCATCGCCTCTCTAAGCTGCTGAGGAAGTGGCTATTCTTAGCTCCCTCAAAGATAGTCATGAGACCCCTAAAGGTAAAAACATGTCTGCTAAGAACCCTGCTAAAAAGGCTAGAAAGGGCAAAGGGAAAAGCACAACCCCTGCTGTCAGATGCTCTACTAGAATTGCTGGGAAGCCAGCCCCCAAGGTTAAACTTATAGACTACTCAAAAAGTAACTCTGAGGCTTCTTCTCACGGTGAGGAGGTTGAGAGTGATGATGATTTGAAGGTAATTTGCATGGATAATCCTATTTCTGGGGAGCAGTTTGATGGCCATGACTCTCTGCAGAATGATTACAGGGACAGCCCTGAGAATGTGATTGGTACTAGTAGTGATAAAAATGAGTTTGACCATCAGAGCCCTGTGGAGGCCCAGTATGATACTGGCGAAGGAGAGGGGAACATGAATGAGCAAAATCCTGCTGGTGCTGAAGAGGTGGAAGCGAACAGTTAGTCTATCCCCGAAGAGATTCATGATGATGATGTCAGGCTTATTGCTGAGGATGGCAATGTGAATGAGGGTAGGGACAGCAACTCTCTTTTTGCTGAAGTGACTCAGTTAAAGGACAAGATGGTGGCTCTGCAGCTCAAGCTGTCTACTCTATATAAGTTCATTACCCGCATGCTGTGCAGGTCTTCCATGATCAACTTAACCCTTTTGCAGGATATTCAACTTTTCTCCCAGGGCGCTGACAATGATAGAACTCAGGAGCTGGAAAAAGTTTTTGAAGTTCTTGCTAAAGATTGGGAGGACTCTATGTCCTAGTATGCCTTCTGCTATCTGGTTGCTGGTTTTTTGTTGTTGCTTACTTTCTGCCGTTTGTTGGTTGGTGTTCCCTGGGTTTTGGTTCTAGGCTCTTTTTGTTTCCTGAGCCTGTGCTTTTTCTTATGTAATCTCTGTTAAGGGTTCGGCCCCTTGTTTTTGCCACCTATTGTAATAAAAAACATATTTAGTAGATTTTAATTTTTTAAGGTTGCATCATAGATATATTTTAAAAAAAAAATTTAGCAATGTATCAAACACCATTATCCAACAATTCATGAAATTCATACCTACGATTTTCATTGATTTTTATTTATTTTTATTTTTATTTTTAACTATTATTCACAGGATTTTTATTTATTTTTATTTTTATTTTTATTTTTAATTTTATTTTTTTATTTTTAACTATTATTCACATGATGGTAGGATGACTGCTCTGATACCACTGTAATGTCCCCTTCTAGTAAGCTGAAAATTTTCACTAACATAATTTCCAACTTAGTAAAAAGGAACATTAGTAACCTACTTAACATATCTTTCAACATGGAATCATTAAGACCATAACATATTAGATCATATTCACATTATATTTTATATAATTCATTTCATCATCATTCATTATAACATTCCTAATTCATAAATACATTCACATATATGCTATTCCTTTTTATCATTGGTGCATAGACTTGTGAGGGACTTATGGTAGACTCTTGCGTTAACCAGCTCTAGATCACCAAGTATGATTTCATTAAGGAAATAGTTCCACCATCTCTTACAGAGGCCCAAAGGTTTCACTCACACACAGAGTCCCTCACCATTTGGCTCACGGGATTTCACTCACACACGAAGTACCTCATCCAAACGAGAGTCACCATCCGTAGAGCAAAATTAACTTTTACAAGTTCTTCTAGGCCTAAGGATTTCACCCACATGTGAGGTTCCTCATCACTTGGCTCGAGGGATGTAATCTAGATGAGAGTCACCATCCGTAGAGAAAAATTAACTTTTACAAGTTCTTCTAGGCCCAAGGATTTCACCCACACATGAGGATCCTCATCACTTGGCTCGAGGGACTTACGTCCAGTCGAGAGATACCTAGGCTAAAACAAACTATTCCAACTACGTCATACCTTAGAGGTGATAGAGGGGTTAAAGGGAGAGTCCTAGTCAGCTCCAAGCATATCACCAACTTATCTTTTCATTAATTTCATAAATATCATAATTGTTCTTATTATCATTTAACACAAGATGCCTTATATTAGACATCATGGCCTTATATCAAAATTGATCATATATCATTAACATTTATTCATTATATTAGTTTATTCTTATGCACATTCATAGTTTTGTCTAGGTTTAGTACATTTATTTATATTTAACATCATAATTGTATCTATTAATTTGATGGCCCATTTATATTCATAATTAGAAATGACAACACTATTATATCCTATCATTTTAATCCTATACCTATACCATATTCTCATTACCTTTTTATTATGCTATACATATGGTTTCATTCTAACATTTTATTCTATCATTTATATACATAACTAACATTATATATATCATTTTATCTCGTACCTTTTTGTGCTGCTTGTCTTGTTGAATCTGCTGACTAGATTCTATTCTCTTTCGCCTATTCTTTAATATTTATATATTATAGTATTTGTTATAATATTAATAATAGCTCTATGTTATATTATTATATATGTTATTACTATTATTGTATATATATATTTATTTTTACTTGAATAATTCCTCCCTATATATATTTATAATATCTTTCCTACTTATGACTCAGAAATATATATAATGCAGATATAAATATATTTATTTATGGGATATTCCTTTATTTATTTATTGTCGATGTTCTTTTCTTTCTATCTCACAATCTTTATTTATTTCCCTTTCAAGGGATATGTTTGAAGAGACACGTCTCTTATGCCTGACAGTAAAAGACATACTTACCCTTTTATAATTTTTATTACTTTATATTATTCCCTTTTATGAGCTATGGTGAAACTAGTTCCAACCATATGTAACTCCGTTATCATAAGAGGGTAGGTTAAAAGATGTTTATTTATATTATTTATATTTATATTATATCATTTATATTATAATAAATGATATATTATATATTTTATATCATAATAAATGATATATGATATATATTATATTATTTGTATTTATATTATTAGATATATTTATAATATAATATTATTGTTTATATGTGTTATTTATAAATATAATAATAATATATTTTCTTAATTGTTTTAATAAATATTATTTAAATATATTAAATATATTTAATTTATAATATCATTCATATCTTTGATTTGAATTGAATAATACATAATCGATTCAATTATAAATTACTAATATAGGGACATGACAACCCATCCCACTCAAAATTGCTTGTCCTCAAGCAACTATAATTAGGTGTCCTAAAATAATATTTAATAACATTATACTTTATTAGGTTTCCCTTATATAAAATAACATTACACTCACCAATAATATAAAATAGCCTCTATAAAATGTAACAAATTAATATAACTAATAAACTATAGTGCCCTAAAATAATAATTTATAAATAGGGTTTTACCTTTCAGCACTATATTACATATATTTTGATTTATGCAAAATTTACAAGGTGAAGATGGAAAATATTAGTTTATAAATAATTTATTTAATTACTATATTTTATTAAGGTTTATATACACAATAAATACTTTGTGTTAGTTGTTTAGGTATATTTTAATTTATTTATTTTTTTACTTCGTAGGTTACCCATAGGTGAAATATATTACTTTTTTCATCTCGTAGGTTACCTATAGATGAAAATAACTTTGTGAAATATATTACTTATAAGAACTAAATAGAGATGTCTTAATATATATATGTATATATAAAGAGTTGTTTTATTTTTATTTTTATTTTCTTATTTACTCATTATTTATTACATATTTGTAAGTAAATTTTAATTTTTTTTATATTGCATCATAACATATTTAGTAGATTTTAATTTTTTAATGTTGCATCATAGATATATTTTTTAAAAAATATTTTATCAATGTATTAAACACCATTATCCAGCAATTCATTAAATTCATACCTACGATTTTCATTGATTTTTATTTATTTGTTTTTTTATTTTTTAATTTTTAACTATTATTCACAGGATTTTTATTTATTTTATTTTTTTCTTTTTAACTATTATTCACAAGATGGCAGGATGACTGCTCTGATACCACTGTAATGTCCCTTTCTAGTAAGCCAAAAATTTTCACTATCTAACACAATTTCCAACTTAGTAAAAAGGAACATTAGTAACCTACTTAACATATCTTTCAACATGGAATCATTAAGACCATAACATATTAGATCATATTCACATTATATTTTATATAATTCATTTCATCATCATTCATTATAACATTCCTAATTCATAAATACATTCACATATATGTTATTCCTTTTTTATCATTGGTTCATGATATGACTTGTGAGGGACTTATGGTAGACTCTTGCGTTAACCAGCTCTAGATCACCAAGTATGATTTCATTAAGGAAATAGTTCCACCATCTCTTACAGAGGCCCAAAGGTTTCACTCACACATGGAGTCCCTCACCATTTGGCTCATGGGATTTCACTCACACACGGAGTACCTCATCCAGATGGGAGTCACCATCCATAGAGCAAAATTAACTTTTACAAGTTCTTCTAGGCCTAAGGATTTCACCCACACACGAGGTTCCTCATCACTTGGCTCGAGGGACTTACGTCCAGTCGAGAGATACCTAGGCTAAAACAAACTATTCCAACTACATCATACCTTAGAGGTGATAGAGGGGTTAAAGGGAGAGTCCTAGTCAGCTCCAAGCATATCACCAACTTATCTTTTCATTAATTTCATAAATATCATAATTGTTCTTATTATCATTTAACACAAGATGCCTTATATTAGACATCATGGCCTTATATCAAAATTGATCATATATCATTAACATTTATTCATTATATTAGTTTATTCCTATGCACATTCATAGTTTTGTCTAGGTTTAGTGCATTTATTTATATTTAACATCATAATTGTATCT
Source organism: Cunninghamia lanceolata (assembly GCA_027924645.1). Lineage (NCBI taxonomy): Eukaryota > Viridiplantae > Streptophyta > Pinopsida > Cupressales > Cupressaceae > Cunninghamia > Cunninghamia lanceolata. The sequence continues at coordinate 10,129,228 of BSBN01000508.1, read as the reverse complement.
GTTAATTTGATAGCCCATTTATATTCATAATCAGAAATGACAACACTATTATATCCTATCATCTTAATCCTATACCTATACCATATTCTCATTACCTTTTTATTATGCTATACATATGGTTTCATTCTAACATTTTATTCTATCATTTATATACATAACTAACATTATATATATCATTTTATCTCGTACCATTTTGTGCTACTTGTCTTGTTGAATCTGCTGACTAGATTCTATTCTCTTTTGCCTATTCTTTAATATTTATATATTATAGTATTTGTTATAATATTAATAATATCTCTATAATATTTTATTATATATGTTATTCATATTATTGTATATATATATATATATATATATATATATATATATATATATTTATTTTTACTTGAATAATTCCTCCCTATATATATTTATAATATCTTTCCTACTTATGACTCAGAAATATATATATATATATATATAATGCAGATCTAAATATATTTATTTATGGGATATTCCTTTATTTATTTATTGTCGATGTTCTTTTCTTTCTATCTCACAACCTTTATTTATTTCCCTTTCAAAGGATATGTTTGAAGAGACACGTCTCTTATTATGCCTGATGGTAAAAGACATACTTACCCTTTTATAATTTTTATTACTTTATATTATTCCCTTTTATGAGCTGTGGTGAAACTAGTTCCAACCATACGTAACTCCGTTATCATAAGAGGGTAGGTTAAAAGATATTTATTTATATTATTTATATTTATATTATAATAAATGATATATTTTATGTTTTATATCATAATAAATGATATATGATTTATATTATATTATTTGTATTTATATTATTAGATATATTTATAATATAATATTATTATTTATGTGTTATTTATAAATATAATAATAATATATCTTGTTAATTGTTTTAATAAATATTATTTAAATATATTAAATATATTCAATTTATAATATCATTCATATCTTTGATTTGAATTGAATAATACATAATCGATTCAATTATAAATTACTAATATAGGGACATTACAGGTGATGAGGTGAAATGTTAAGATAAGGAGTTAGATGTTCTCGAGGTATGGATTGACATAGATATGGGTTAACAATGGAAGAAGTAGGATATGTTGATGTTGGGGTAACAAGATGTGTGGTTGGATTAGGTTAGGATAGATGTTCTTGAGGTATGGATTGATATAGATAGGGGTTAACAATGGAAGAAGTGGGATAGGTTGATGTAGGGGTAACATGATGTGTGGTTGGATTAGGTTGGGTTAGATGTTCTTGAGGTATGGTTGATATAGATAGGGGTTAACAATGGAATAAGTGGGATAGGTTGATGTAGGGGTAACATGATGTGTGGTTGGATTAGGCTGGGTTAGATGTTATTGAGGTATGAATTGATATAGATAGGGGTTAACAATGGAAGAAGTGGGATAGGTTGATGTAGGGGTAACATGATGTGTGCTTAGATTAGGTTGGGTTAGATGTTCTTGAGGTATGGATTGATATAGCTAGGGGTTAACAATGGAAGAAGTGGGATAGGTTGATGTAGGGGTAACATGATTGGTGGTTGGTTGGTATGAAGCTAAGGGGGATGAAACATAAGATTGAGGAGGATCTTAGGTGATAAGTGTAAACACCCAAAAATGACCATGTCATCACATCACTGGCATTTTACATCAAATATGTCAAATCACTTGCATTTCAATGTTAATTAAATAATTGAATTACTTAATTAATTTCACCAAAATCATCAAATTCTTCCAAATCTCCTAAATTTGACATTAATTGAATAAATTCTATTTATTTAATTAATTTCATCAAAATCAACTTTATTCTTCCAAAATTAAATAATTTTAATTATTTAATTAAATCATTATTGTCTTCCAAAATTCAAATCCACATCAATTGAATAAATTAATTATTTAATTAATTTTTCATTCAAATCCTCGTATCTATAATTAAATAATTTCTAAATTATTTAATTAAATCAACTGTTCTTCCAAATTTAAATAAATCATTTAAATTTATTTAAATTGAATCTCAATCTCTAAAAATAAAATATAATAAAATATTTTATTTATCCTTCATCATGCAAAATAAATTAAATAAATTTATTTGTTCAATTTATTTAAATCTTCATATCTATTCTATGTCTTCCATCATGCACAAACAATTAAATAAATTTATTTATTTAATATGCTTCAATTATCTTCCAAATCTTCTAAAAATAAAACTTATTCATCATGCACACAAAATTAAATAATTTATTATTTAATTTTACTCAAATCATGCAAAAAGCAAATCTAAAGTTGAGTTAATTGACTTAATCAATATTATTTTTATCACCAACTCATAAATTAGAAAAAGCATTTCTATTTTTATGAAATCTAAAAATATGTCTTTCCATGTCTTTTTATGTCAAATCAATCAATTAACTCAAACAAAAATATCTTTTTGTGTGACACATGTAAGGTGCACATTTATCATGAATTCTAGATTTATCTCATCCATTGATTCCATTGAATTATCTAGACAATTGATCGATCATGTCTGAAACCTATATAAACCCCCCTTATCTCCATAACAAATCCTCTTTGATCATTTAAGCTTTTGCCTCCCTGCAACACATTGAGCATACATCACATCGTTGAGCACATTGAGCACTTTGAGCACAAACACAATTTGCATCTACTTGTTGCAAACATGGTTTCACAATTTAAAGAGCAATCCACATTCAATCAAGATAACAATACAATCTAGGCGAAAAATTTCATTGTTTTGTGTTATTCATTGATTATTTGGTTATTTTCTTAGATCGTTATCTTGATGTTATAGGATTGAGTTGTTGATTATTTCATTGTTTTGATTATCATTCGATCTCAATTTTATTCCTATACACATTCTAACACGCCCAATGGGACCACTAATCATTGTTTTCTTTTAGAAAATTTATTTTTTTGAAGTACAGTATGGAAACGCGCAACCAAACATAGAAAAGCACCTTTGTAGCACATCAAAACACCTTCAGGTGACAATAACGCACCTCTAGCATGTAGTAAAGTGCCTCTGGTCTATAGTTCAACACCTATGCATAGCAGTACAATGCCTTTGGATACTTAAGGTTTCTAACTAGTTTTCTAATTTGTAGGCTCTAACTTATCATATCTTTCATCATTACTTATAGATCTCAATTTTATCAATCATTCTAGATCACTATTCAATCATGACATCATCTTTCAAATCTAGCTTTTTGATGAAATATTGAGTTTTTTTATCTAGAATAGTGCCACACCTTTGCACCATAGTAACGCGCTTTTGTAGTGTAGTAATGTGCCTTTGGTAGAACAGTAATGCACCTTTGGTCAGAAGTAGCATGCCTTCAGTAGCATAGTCAAGCACTTTTGGTAACATAGCAACGCGCCTTCGATAACTCAGTAAAGCACTTTTGGTCAATTTGATTTGTTTATTGCTAACTTTTTGAGTTTGTGTGGAACTAATCATCTTTTTGTAGCTTCTTATCACTCAAAAAGAGAAAATGGGTTTTTCTAATGTGTTCATGCAGGACGAGCTTTGAAGAAATTGCCAAATCTATCGCACTAAGTCTTAGAAACATATTGCTTTCTTAAGGGACAATTGAACAATCATCTTTTTGCAATCTAAGTCTTAGGAACATATTGCTTTCTTAAGGAACAATCGACATGAATGCAAAAACACTTCAATTTCTTAAGGGACAATTGACATGAATGCAAAACACTTTAATTTCATAAGCCTGGCCATTGACAACTACAATTGTGTGTGTGCCTAATCTAGTTGCACCTTATTTTTCTTATAATAGGACAATTAAACCTTTGATTGACGTGATTGATCTTACTTTTTAGTTATTCCTTTAGAAGTGCCTACTTTTGGATTGCATTTCATCCAAAAGGGATGAACCTTAGTAGAGTTTTCCTTTGAACCGCTATATAAGAGGGATAAGGTGAAAGCCAAGTCCTAACTGACGTCAGCCTTTCCTTGAGGTGCCAAATCGAAAAGAGGTGTACTAGCTCTTTGTGAAAATGATTCTCACATTGGGAAAAGTGTTTGAAACTCTTAGTAGGATTGGTTAAAGCTTTTAGTAGCTTGTCGCATGCTCACAAGGCATTGGTCCCTCAAAGCTACTAAGAACCATCTAGATAGTGACTACCCGTTTCACCTCCGAATGTTGCGGTAATAATTAGTACAAGGGAAATTAGTATAAATCCCCAAGATTACTCACCATTGACTCCCTTGAGAAGAGATAGTATTCCCTCACTTAGCATAAGCTCTTGTGACCTACTTGAGGCTTTCCAAGGGGACGGTGAGATATCCCTACCTATTGTTTCTCGCAAAGATGCAAATGTATGATACCTATATGGAATGACATTTGGTCGACGGAGAACTAAGTTGTGATTTGATCTACCTCAATGAAACCATGTCTTTAGGGATAAAAAGTGCTTGAATTATTTGCAATTATCTAATACCCATGGAAACATTGGGCTTTATCATGAGCCTAGAAACATACACTATCTGTTGTGTCAGTCCTTTTTTGCCACTTTGTTTTACGTGTTTTCTCTTGTCAAAGAAAAACCAATCAAAATCCAATCCAAATCTATCAAAATTTGCCTTATAAACATCACTGACACCATTTCAACACCTTTGAAACACAGTAATATGCCTTTGAAGCACAATCCAGTGCCTTTGATAGAACAGTCTAGCGCCTCTGGCAGCATAGTCCAGCACTTCTAAAACACAGTAACTCACCTTTGGTATCATAGTCCCACGCCTTTACAGCATAGTCCAGTGCCTTTGGTCCAGTACACTGTTCATCAAACTATCTCAGTAAAATCCCAACAAAATCTCAAACGTATTGTCCTAGTGCATCCCATGGTAACCACTAGACTCCAGCAATCTATGAAGGCTAAGAAAATTGCCCCAAAGAAGTGCAAATCACCCTTGCATACACCTCATCCAAGTCAATCTAAGATGTCTCAAAAGGTTACTCCTCAAACACCAATGGAACGACCAACCAACTTTCAAAACAGGTTGCAACATGACCAATCAGCCAATCCGCAAGAGAGTAATGTCCCTTTGGTAGATGTAACTCAATTTACTACCAGCATGCCTCAAGATTTTGCTACACCTGGTTATACCATAGTTTAAGTCCCATCTCAAGAAGAGTGAAACTTTCAAGAAGGTCAATCCTCTCAAGAAGATAGACAAGACCTTGATGAAATCATGCAAGATCCTAGAGCCATAGCCACATTTGAAAAACTCCGTAGTGAAAATCAAGATCATTTCTATTGTTTGCTTGTGGAACAAGGAGATAAACTACCCTGAGACTTTGATCTATCCAAACTTAAAGAGAAAAATAAAACCCATGACCCTATAACTGCTATCCAAACTATGTCAACCGTATCCACTCCCATACCTAAACAAGGCTCACAAGGATTAATCTTTTTGATGCTTAATATGAGAATCCTCTTTATCAAAATGCAACAAAAGAAAGACACATATCACCACTCATGACTCCTATGGAGATTTCCAACAAGAGACTCTACAATGTCAAGCAGAACTAGAAAAACAAGCCCCTCTAGCTAAAACAAACACACAACAACCTCCTAGCATATCACAAATGCCCATTGCAAGTGGAACATTGGCCACCCCATCACGAGATGGTTTTCCACCAAATTGTAATCTGGGAAACACTTATGTAGCCATTCAACAAGGGTCACAACCAACACCACCCCCAATGTCATCAACTCTCCGTATCACTAATCCAAGCAATGTCATACAACCATAACATTCCCAAAACATCAACACAAACACCCTCACTCCCCCACAACATTCCCAAAACATCAACACAAACTTCATCACTCCCCCACAACACTCCCAAAACATCAACACTAACTATATCCCTCCACCACAATGATCATCCACACTCAATCTCTCCAACATTTATCTCAATAACTCTCAACATTCTCAAATCTAATCATCCTATGGCTATACTCCACCATCACAACCAAACCCAACAAACTTTAGCTTTCCTCCACGGAATCCTTTCTTCACACCACCTCAACAATATCAATGACAAAACTCTTTCATCATCCCTCCAGAACAATCACAAAGCCAACATTCTTATCTAGCACCACCTCCACACGTGCAAAACCAAAACAACCAAACCCAATCTAATCCAAATCAATCATACCACACATATGAACCAAATCAATCATACGACCCATATAACATATATTCATATGGCTTCAACTACAATCTTCCCTATGGGTACAATAACCACCCTTAGTGCAATAGGAGATTCTTCCAACACCCCCAAAAACTATGGAGCTTAAAATTGCCAAGCTAAAACAACAAGTAGCTGATCTTACATTTGGTCATACTAAGAAAACCTTCTCCTTGGAGGAGGTTTGTCCTTATCCATTTGATCGGTCATTGCAAATGATCCCTTTTCCTCCCAACTTCAATATTCCTAAATTTGATAAATACAAGGGAAGAGGAGACCCAAAAGACCACCTTAGAGAATTCTATCTAGCATGTTTAGAGGTTGTACATAATGACACATACCTCATGTGCCTCTTTCCTAGCAGCCTTGGAGGTCAAGCTATAGAATGGTTCTTGCATCTACCTATGGGTGTCAAATCTTTTAACGAGCTTGCAAAAAAAATTGCCGCCCATTTCTCATACAACATAGAACATGAGGTCTCTATGACTGAATTTTGTAACAACAAATAGAAAAATGGGGAAACTCTTATCTCCTTCCTTCAAATATGGAGACACATGGCTAGCAAATTCCCATTCAAAATACCTAAAAAGCAGCGTGTTAGCATATTTGTGCAAAACCTTAACCAAGAATTGGGTTTCCATTTGCAAATACTAGGTGCTACAAACTTTGATGAAATTACCTATAAAGACATCAACATCAAAAAATCCCTCATCGCTAGAGGCGTGGGCAAAATCTTCAAAGACAATAAAGATAATCCTCCCCAACAACAATCAAATGATAAGCCCAAATATTGGAACAAAAACAAAAATGTGGTCAATGATGTTGTGGTGGATTCCAGACATGTCCAAACACTACAAACACCCCTTAATCTTTCATCCAAACAAAACCAACAATGACAACAACAACGACAACAACAAAACCAAAACCAACAACATCAACAAGAGCAGCCTTCCCAAGATTACCCTCCAAGGTGTAAATTTAGTCCCTTGGGAGAGCCTATAGAGTCAATTCTAAAGAAACTTGTGCAAAATGGACTCATCACACTACTAGATGCTCCCCCATATGGCGAACCTACTTTCAAACCCACATGGTACAAAGAAAACAAATATTGTGAATACCATAGGACCAAAGGACACAGAACCATACAATGCATGAAACTCAAGCACATGATCCAAAACCTTATTGATAGAGGCAATGTCACTTTTGATGCACCTCCGACTCAAAACATCAACAAAGATCTCAACATGTACAAGGAGACATTCCCTAACCATGGTCAAGGTCAAAATCCTGACAAAGGTAAAGGTGTTAACAAAGCCTGAACTTCCTACGACTCTATTGTAGCTCATTTTGAAGAAAGTCGTGTGTCTACCCTCACTATCAAAGGTAAATCTACAGATTGCACCGTCACAACTCGTCGTGGTTGTGTCACCCTTCGTGGGCCTACACCGAGTCTCCCAACCCAATCTAATTACAATCTTGTCAAACATCTAGGGAAAACCCCTACACAGATCTCTATTTTTGACCTTCTCCAATCATCACTTGCACATAAAGTTGTGCTAGAAAAACCCCTACAAGAGTCTTATGTTCGTAACAACATAGTGGTCATGGATTTCCAAGCTATAATAGGTAACATTGCCTCACATTACAATGTGGTCTTTGTTAAAAAAGACCTCCCATCCCATGATCCATGTCACAATGATGCCCTTCACATTGAAGTCTTCATCCATAAATGAAAGATCAAATGTATACTTATAGATGGTGGTGCTGGTCTCAATATCTATTCTCTCAAGTTACTTAAACAATTGGGATACTCTGAGGATCATGTCGACATTGATCAAAGCATTACAATCAAGGGGTATGATGATGTTGAGCACCATTCAGAAGGTGTTATCCACTTGCCTATACAAGTAGACCCCGTCATGCTTGAAACTAGGTGCCAAGTCCTTGACATTGAGCTATCTTATAACATTATCTTAGGACGCCCATGGATCCATGCCATGAAAGATGTTTCCTCCACATACCAACAGTCTCTCAAATTCCCATTTAATGGTATGGAGATCACTATCCTAGGAGATCCTAATCCCTTTGAATTATATCGTACCTTGCAAGGCAGTTATAAGAATAGCAACCAAGTGCCAAATAATGACAAAGCCTATGAATCCCCATTATATGTCGACTCTAAAAATATAAAGAAAGCCTCTGAAGTGGAACCTAATCCTATTCCCAAAATCAAAGCTGACATCCATGATATAGGCTTTGGTGAATATGATATCTCTAAATCTTGTTGTGTAGGGTGGATACCCTTATCCCCTAAATCCTACAGCCAACCACCCATAGCTAAAGTGACTAAAAAAGTAGCTATCCCCCTACCAGCATCTCTAACCCAATTTCAAGACAAAAAATTATTGGCAGAGGAAACTATTGAAGAGATCTTATCTTGGCTCTACAAAGAGAAAGAATCAGTCACCATACTAGTCAAACAATATGGAAATGGCCTAAGAATTGTGAAGAACATGGGCTACAAAGGTAAAGGTGGCCTTGGGAAAGACAATCAAGGTGAAATAGTGTTAGAAACAAGGTAGATAACTGAGAGGGGGGGTGAATCAATTATCTCAAAATTTCTTTGACTTTATTTTCTTTTTGTTATCTTAATATTTAGTGTTGTATCAAAACACGAAAGCATATGTAATCATATGAACAAAAATAAAATCAACACCCATAACACAAGGATTTTTACATGGAAACCCTATTAAGGGAAAAACCACGGGGTGACTAACCCAAGATTGTATTCTCTGTTAAAAGAATAAGGAGTACAAAGATGGCACTTGCCAATTAGGGCTCACTGCCCGAGCACACTGCTCACAAGAGGCATACTGCCTACAAGAGACTCACTGTCTACAAATCTTACAGAAGATAATCAAATGTTTGAACTGATGAGAGGCATCTACAAATGCAGGAGTTCAGTTATGGTTTAGGCACAATATATTGATTTGATGCACTTCATTCTTTCTCTGTTTAATGTTGTTGTTCTATCACATACCAGACTTGAATTTTTGTTCTCACACTTCTCCCTGCTTTTCTTCATAATTTTTTTTTCACTTTTTCACTCTCACTCTTACATGCTAAAATCTATCTAGTATATATATCCTCATCAAGGATTTTTATCAACTTTCTAGTCGGCAACACTGCAAGTTATTAATCTATAGGCTAAATCTATGCTTGATTTGTGATGTGTATCAAAAAAATAGGCATAGAAGTCATTAATTATGCATAGAAGTCATTAATTATGTCATCCAACAATGTATAATCCCACAAATTGCTTGATCAACACCTTTTACTCATCCGGATTGAAGTCTGGTACTCTGTCGGTCAATTCTTCCTCTATCTGCTCTACCTAACTAGAACCCAACACTTAGATGCTCATATCTTTTTCTTACTTTATCACCAAAGGCTAAATCTTTGGAATATAGTAGTCATGATACCCCTCTTGACTTGTTCAAGTATGCAACTTACTGAGTTACACCATCTGAAAGATCCGAACCTGATTGTCAGACCTTGTTACATACTCTGTTCTTGTTCATTGAACCAGAACAATCTTCAATCTAACTTCCGGTAAAGACATATTATGTACTGCAGATGTGTGGGATAGACTTTCCATCAATGGCAACACTTATGAAGCCATATAGTGTCTCTTGCCAACAATCCCCCCTTTGGCATTGATGGAAACACTTAGTGAAAAATGGCTAAGTGTCACAGTAACTCCCCCTTAGCTGATGCTTTGTCTTTTGCACTATTTTACTAGAGTTCCCCCTTAGCTGAATTCCACATTTTTCACTATTCCTCACTCCCCCTTTGACACAATGGCAAAGGGTAGAATCTACATACCAAAATTTTGCAAAAATTGTTCTATACATGACCGCATAAGTATATATAAATCATATGTTATACTTACATATACTTGAGTATATCCGCAAAAGTAGTCTTCAATTGTACAAACTCTATGGCCCAGCTCTGCTTCATCCTATCCAAAATGGAGATGTGACCACTCAACAAAAATGCATATGCTTCTACCCTTCTTAAATCTTCTGGATTACTGGTCCGGGATGTGGTCTGAGCATCAGTCAAGGCCTCATGCATTGCCTCTAGCTTAGGGATAATTATCCCTCTAAGTTCACCCATTCTGTTCATTATGTTCTTCTTTTCTTTGTCTAGCCTCTTTATTTCATTTATGATAACAATAGCCTAGCATTCTTGATTCATTGGAGAGGAGGAAAGAGGGTCAAAATTCTGAACTACGCTTGATAGTTTTTCTTCCTATTCTTTTACCTTCTCTTCAATATCTTTTGTCACTTTGGGCCAAGATAAACAGAATTTGTATATGTCCCCACCATCTTTAAGAGTGTTTTCAAGGCTATTTATTCCAATGTCTGGGGTCCTCCTATCATTAGCAATAAATCCTTGAACTTCAGTGAATCTTTTTCCTAGAAACTCCTTGTGGACCTTGGCTTCTGCTGATTTCTCTAGAGATTCAAAATGAGTGTCAATAGAGTTTACTAAATTTTTCAAGTTACTAGATGGTGAGGCCAAAGGATCCTTTTGATAGGATGGCATGATCTTCTCCAGTATCTTGGATGCAATCTCCAACAGTTCATAGTCCTCCATGTGAGATTTCAAGAGTTTTTCTTTAGCCTTGGCTTGGACAAAAGATGCTATCTTCATCATCTGTAGTTGAGAGAGAGTATCTAGATTTAAGGGCCCTTGAAACAGCTCTGGTTCAGCTAACACTACCACTTCTTTGTCTAAGAAGTTCTGTATATGCCTAAAAATGACACGATTTGCATTCCTCTAAGTTAATTAAATATCAAAATATTTAATTACCTCTTCTAAAGTCAAAATTAAATGAAACCTTTTATTTTATTTAATTCCTCCAAACAATTAAATAATTCTCAATTATTTAATTAAATCAAATCATTCTTCCTAATTTGAATAAATCAAATCAAATTTATTTAAATCCTCTCAATCTCCAAAAATAAAATATAATCAAATATTTTATTTATTCTTCTAAATCATGTGTAATTCAATTAAATAAATCTATTTATTTAATTTGCTTTCTTATCTTCTAATTCTTCAAATATCTTCTAAAGCTTCTAAAAATAAGTCTTCTTCCTCATGCACACACAATTAAATAATTTATTATTTAATTTCTCTCAAATCATGCAAAAGCAAATCTTAAGTTGAGTTATCTATTCAATCAACCTTGTTTTTAGAAATATCTCTTAAATTAGAAAAAATATTTCTAATTTATGAAAAGCATGTCTTATCTTTAGAAAAGAAAGTGATTAACTCAAATAAAACAGCTTTTGTGTGACACTTGTCTTCTTCTTATTCGTTGCACGTTCCTCATCTATTTTCAACCATTGATCTTCTCAAGTCTTCTATACCGTTGATCTTCATTCTCTCAAGTCTATAAAAGAAACCTCATTCCTCCATTCTATTTATCCAAGCTTTAAGTATTGTTACTCTGCAGGAATTATAGCGCGTTGTTGGCACCAATTCCTTCATTGCTTATGATCACACTTTTGTTACTATGCACTACAACCTTCATCTTGAAGCTCCTCTTCATTGTGACATTACCATAGCCATTCATAATCGACATTCTTGACAAAGAAAAGAAGTGCACTCATTGAGGGCCCTTTTTCATACACACAAGGATGATTTTTGATAGGCAACAATGGAAGTTTCGATCTAAGGAAGGTTTGCTTTGTTGATTCATTGCTTGTTTGATTTAATCTTCTTAGTTCACTATTCTATTGAGTTTTGGGTATTTGATATTGTTTATCATTGCATATTCATTGTTAATCCAAATTTCCCTTAACATTTTTGGCACCCACCGTGGGGCCTAGCCCCAAATTTAACCAAAAACTAAGTTTTTGTGTTTAGAAAGCCATACACAGGAGGAAACAGTGCATACATCAATTTCTAACATGCATCTATTACCTGTCATGGTGCATCCATTTAATCAGGCATACATTCACTGTTCCAGCACATATACCAACTCTCATGGTGCATCTATTTAATCTGCACATACATTCATTGTTCTAGCGCATATATCAACTATCACGGCGCATCTGTTAACACAGCGCATACATTCACTATTCCAATGCTTTTACCCTTTGAGACGGTGCATACATAGGATTGGTGCATATACACTTTAATTCTACGCATTTACTTTTTGTTTCAACGCATATGTTATGCAGCACTTCTGTTGACTGTTTCTGAACATTCAGTCTATGAAGCTGTGTTTCTGTCGTAGGCAGTGATTCTAGGGTTTTCTAGGAAGATTTTTGCTAACACTAACATATTTTCGTAGGAACTCTCTTGATCTATTTTGCAGGATAGGTTCTGGTTAGTTTCATATAGTTGCATTTTTTTGATAGCTCACACTTCAATTTCTAAAAGGATAGTAAAACAGATGTGCATGCAAAAAATCACATAGTTTTTAACTAGGAGAGAGGTAATTGGATCATTTCTATCTTACATTGCAACATTGCTATCTTTTCAAAGTTATTGCTATTTGGATAAAACTAAACTCATCATTGCTTTCTGGGTTAAAATTGAACCATTGCTATCTTGATTGACCATCATTTCAAAGTTAACAAATCGTGCTATTGTGGTTTAAAACTGAACTCATCATTGCTATCTTGGTTAAAACTAAACCATTGCTATCTTGATTGACCATCATTTCAAAGTTAAAAATTCATGCTATGTGGTTAAAAAATGAACTCATCATTGCTATCTCGGTTAAAATTAGACCATTGCTATCTTGCTAAATCACTTCAAAGTTTTGTGCTTGCCCAAGTAGATAGCTCATCTAGTTTTTTCCATTTTTAACTAGGGGAAAAAGAACCACTATATACTGTGTTTTGGGAATGATACTAGGCCTATGCTCTCCCCTATCTTGGGTGATCAAAATGCCAGACATATCAATTTTGCATGTGTTTTTCCTTAAGAGGGGCCTGCTCTTGGATACCGTTCATCCAAGTAGGAACGATCCTAAGTGGTAATAGGCTAGACACCAAGCCCTTCCAAGCCACTATAAATAAATTGTGTTTGGAGTGAAAGCTTCAAAAAATGAGTGAAGTTGTGTTATACCGACAACCAACCTCCCACAAAACCCTCCAAGGTGCAACCCTTGCAGGCTAGGAGACTCCATAATAGAGAGTAGTGCTACCGCATGTATAACCACTCGAACGGTTGCCTTCATTAAACACCTTTGTTCTAGTGGCCAAAAACCCTTATAAACCATTTGAAGCCTAGGATTTGTACTTGTTCTTTCCTTTTAGTCCAAAAAGAGTCAAAAAATCACAAAAAAGTAAAAAAGCCATAAAAATATTCTTTGTGTTTGCTATGTTTTCTTGCCATAAATTTAGAAAATCAGATCAAAAAGACCTTCTTGCAAACCAAAGTACGAAAAACATCAGAAAATTCCAAAAAAATGCAAAAATATTGAGAAAAGCTAGAGCGGCGCATCTGTCCTCTATTCCTGTGCATTTGTGTCGACCTACAGCGCATCTGTTGAGACTTACAACACATTTACTACCTGTTACAATGCTTTTACATTTTACTAGTCCAGTGCATTTGTTGCGACTCATGGCATATATATCAAATCCTGCATCGCATCTGTTTTAGTGCATACATGATAGTGAGCACTTGCATAGTTTTCAAGAGAAAAATTTCACTAGTTCTGGGTACCCATTTCAGTCTAGTTTCAGGATCAGAGATCAGAGTCCACCTTGCAGTCAATTTTCCATCAATTTCACATCAAAGTCTCTCTTTCATTGGTCATCCTATTCGTCTTCTATCAGGTCTTTTCTAGTCCAAAGTCAAAACTATCCCATATCAGGTCAGCATAGGCCCCTTTTTTGTACCACTTGTGGATTCAAGTAAGCCTAGTTAGTCACAGAACTTTGCTAGTAGGTCTTGGTGCATGACTAGTCCCTACACAGTAAGATAGGTATCAAGTACCCTTACTAGTGGCTACCATCTTGTATCAGTCATCTTACTTGGAATCATTGATCGAGAAAGTCCTTCGTCAAAATCTTGTCATAAGTATCCTATTCTCAGTAGTCTCCATCAGCACCTCGCAAAAATCTTTAGTCCCATTCCACCTCGTCCTACGTCACCTTGCATGGTTCTTACTAGATCTCAATACAAAAAACAACTTGAAATGGCTGGGTCATCAAACCACATCTTCACACCTTACGATAGTGATGAGGAAATCTCTAATGAAGACTATCAAGGAAGCATCCAAGATCAGAAATTCCAACGCTTAGTAGAGAAAGTGCTCCATGATGACCCTCACAAGTATTTCTATCATCTTTCTAGTCTTGGAATTAATTGCTTGTGGATTTTGATATAAACTCAATCTTGGAAAACATAAAGGATGATCATGAAAAGGGAAAGAAAGACATAGATCCAAATGTTCCAATGGAATAAATGAGGAAAGAACTCGAGGGTCTAAAGCAACAAATGTCAGATCTCAAGATGGGTACAAACACTAAAAAGTACTCCTTGGAAGATATTGCACCGTACCCCTTTGATAAAGGATTGATCATGAAACCATTTCCCTATCGATTTGAAATTCCTAAGTTTGACAAATACAAAGGAAAAGGGGACCCTAGAGATCACATTAGGGAATTCAATGCAACATGTTTAGAAGTAGCTCACAATGAGACTTACTTAATGAGACTATTCCCTAGATCTCTAAGCAGTCAAGCTATGGAGTGGTTCTCACGGCTTCCACCAGGCATCAAAACTTTTGATGAGCTAGTCAACAAATTTATCACTCACTTCTCTTACAACATTGAACATGAAGTCTCTATGCTTGATGTATGCAACACCAAACAAAAGGGTGGTGAATCATTTACCACCTTTCTACAACTATGGAGACAACTAGCAAGAAAGTGCTCATATGATGTACCTAAGAAGCAACTCATGGAGATGTTTGTCCATAGCCTCAACACCGATCTTGGCTATCAAATACAAATACAATGCCCTACATCATTCTCAAAAGTCATCGATATGGGATTGTTTATCAAAAAAGCTATGATCACCAAGGGGCAAATCAAGTTATACAAGGACACACCTACCTCCAATTACATGACTGACAAATCAAAGTTTTGTACCAATAATAAGAATGTTGTCAACGATGGGGTAGTGGACGCCAAGGTGGCGGCTCCCAAGCAACAACCCATATTCACTCTCAAAGGAGAAGCAAACAATGTTACACCCAAAAAACCATTCTCTCGGGAGCCAAGACCATGGTTCAGTGCAAATCCAAGGCGAAAGTTCACACCGCTGGGTGAGTCTTAAGAATCCACATTATAGAAGTTATTAGCTAACAATGAAATCTCTCTACCGCCAACACGTGATTATGAGCCTATAGTCAAACCTCCCTACTGGAAAGACACTGACTATGGTGAATATCATAGAGGAAGGGGACATACAACCAACAATTGTATCTGTCTCAAACATGTTATCTAAGATGTGCTTGATCAAAGTCAAGGAGGAACACAACAACATACCTCTAATGAGACACATGTGGCTTATAGGGATCCACTTCTCAATCACGATAGGCCATACAACAACAATAGAAACCATGGCAATAACAACAATGACAACAACCATGGCAATAACAACAACGGTAACAACAACAACAACCACAATAGGCCAAATCAGAATAGTGGGAATAGTAATGCCAACTATGCAAGTGTGTCATTCAACTATACCATCAATTGCATATCTGAGCATGTCCCACAAATCAATGTGGTCACGCCTAATCAACAATCAAAACCTAACAGAACTGGTTGTAGTATCATTACCTGCAGTGGTAAAGTCATGTTGAATATTGTCCCTCCAAGGTCGTCGCCTTCTCAGTCCAACTTCCATTAGTATAATGTCATAGACCAACTATAGAAGACTCCAGCCCACATTTATATCTTTGAGTTGTTGCGTCTATCTCCTTCTCATAAAGAGATTCCCAATAAAGCCTTAGTGGAAACCACTGTCCCCACTAACTTAGCCCAAGAGAAGTTTTAGGCCATGGTAGGTAATCTAACCTCCTCAAGTACCATATCATTTACTGAGCACGATGGCCTCTCTGTGTCCCAACCCCATAACACCCCTCCACATATCGTCGCCTTCATCCACAAGCACTGCATCGAGATGGTTCTCATTGATGGGGGAGCTAGTTTGAATATTTGCATGTTAAAGCTAGTCCTTACATTGGGGTTCTCTGAAAATGCAGTGAATCCAAGAAAGAAAATTACTATCAAAGCCTATGATGAAGAAGAGAGAACTACAAAGGGAATAGTAGTCTTACCCATACAAGTGGGACCAGTGATAAAAGATGTGTGCCAAGTCCTAGATAGGGAGCTCACCTATAATATCCTCCTAGGTAGACTATGGATCTATGCAATGAAATTTGTGCCCTCTACTTATCACCAATGCATAAAATTCCCACATAATGGCAAGCAAGTTACCATCCAAGGAGACCCTGATCCCTTCCAGCATTGCAACTCTGTCCTTTCAAAACTTGATTGTATCATACCAAACAATAGAGCATCTACATCCCCTACCCCACAACAAGACCATACCTCTGAAGCTTCCTCATCAAGGCCCAAAGAGAAGAAGATTACCATCAAAGAAACTGGAGTTGGGGAATACTCCATAGAGCATAGCCTCAATCTAGCCAAGATGCCTTTATCTCCTAGATCCTTTGGTCGACCCAAGCATTTTCCAAAGCCATCTGCTCCTCCTATACATCCCACAGCTCCCTTTGTCAAATGGCAGACCTTATCTGATGAAATAGATGAGAGAGATGTCCTACAATGGCTTTATACCAAAGAAGAAGAGAGCACACAACAAGAACCACCTAGGCTCCCAACAGAACTCTATGGGCGCGGTGAAGCTATCCTACATAGAATGGGTTATGAAGGACAAGGCCCTATTGGCCTTAGAGAAGAAGGAATAATAGAACTCATTCAACCTTCCTCATCCTCATTGGCCTGAAATACAAATGGCCTAGGATATAAAGGTAAGGGCAAAGCTAAGGAAAATGCTTGTCTTGTAGAAATGATCCATACACTTCAAGTGGACAGTGACACAGATTCTAACGAATATGAGTGGGATGAGCTGGAAGAGCATTCCTACAATGATAAAGAGTGTGATACCATTCAAACTTATAGCCCCTATCGTGAGGGACAAACACTACTGAATAGACCACTAGAGTCTGATTTGCCTATCTCTGAGAATATGACTTTTGAGGAAGGTTCAAGTTCTATCACAATAAACAATTTGGAGGAAAGTACCATTCCAAACACTCCCTCTACTAATACTCCTAGTATATTCATTCAAACTATCAATGAATCAGATCTATCTTCTGACTCCCTCCCCCTTGTGCATCCTGAACTTATTGATTGGGATCTATGAGGAACCCCTCAACTAGATATGTTCCAAAATGACGATGCTTATATTGACTACATGGAACTTAGGGACCACCTACCCAAAGGAGATCATAAAGCTAGTTTTTCTATTGAACTTAATACCGTGGCTTATTTTGGAGAGGCTGCCAAGCCTTCCAGTCGCAAAAATATCAAAATAAAAACTAGATCTGATGGTGAAAACTGTTTTGCAGCAGTGTCAGAACCCAAAATAGTAAAAAAAAGGATGCATTCGAAGGTGAAAACCCAACTATGGGACCTACAGATGGAAGGCTTGACACTCTCCCCAATGACATGCACCAGGAGAAGTCTCAGATTGTTGTAGAACCCACAGAGTCGGTTAACATTGGAACAGAGGAGCAGCCTAAGATCATTCACTTTGCTAAATCTCTTACTCCACCAGAAAAGACCAAGTTTATACCATTATTCAAGAAAAAGAGAGGCAACTTTGCTTGGTCATATGCAGACATGCCAGGTCTAGACCCAAACTTGATCCTACATCATCTTCCATTAGATCCAAGGGTTAAACTAGTCAAACAAAAGCTTAGAAAGATGCATCCACACATAGCACTGTTGGTCAAAGAAGAACTGAAGAAGTTGTTGGATCTGGGGTTTATCAGAGCAATAGACTACCCAGAGTGGATATCCAACATTGTACCAGTGTCCAAATCAGATGGCAAAGTCAGACTATGCAATGAATTTAGAGATCTAAACAAAGCTTGCCGCAAGGATGATTTTCCATTGCCAAATATAGATATCATAGTCGACTTGATAGCAGGACATACCATGCTATCTCTCATGGATGGATTCTTAGGATATAATTAGATTAGGATAGCACCAAAAGACTAGCATAAGACAACTTTCACTTGTCCATGGGGTACTTTCTATTGGAATGTCATGCCATTTGGGCTAAAGAATGCAGGAGCCAAATATCAACATGCTATGACCACTATATTTCATGACATGATGCACGTAACAATGGAAGATTATGTAGATGATATCCTTGCAAAGTCACTCACAAGGGAATCACATCTGGATGTGTTAGAGAAAGTCTTTCAGAGATTAGAGCAATTCAAAGTTAGGTTGAACCCAAAGAAATATGTGTTTGGAGTCACCTCAAGCAATCTTCTAGGATTTATTGTATCAACAAATGGAATAGAGGTGGACCCCACCAAAGTCAAGGCTATCATGGACATGCCACCACCCAAGACTCTCACACAACTAAGATTGCTACAAGGCAAGGTACAAGCAATCCATAGATTCATATCACAGCTAGCAGAGAAGTGTCAACCATTTAGTCATCTCCTGCATAAAAACATTCCATTCAGATGGGATGAGAGATGTGAAGAGGCATTCAACAAACTGAAAGAGTACCTTATGAATCCACCTATTCTCATGTCTCCTATCCAAGGGAAACCATTGATACTATACATATCTGCTACACCAACAGCTCTTGGGGCTCTTCTAGCACAACAAGACTATGAGAATAAAGAGAGAGCCGTCTACTATATCAGTCGAACATTAGTGGGCTATGAGTTGCAATACTCACAAATAGAAAGATCATGTCTTGTGGTATTTTTTGCTTCCCAAAAACTCCAACATTATATGCTTGCACATCCAATCAAACTTATTGCAAAAATAGATCCACTGAAATACCTACTAAGCAAAGCAGCTCTCACAGGTTGCCTAGCCAAATGGGTAATGTTGCTAAGTGAATACGACATTGAGTATGTAGACAGAAAAGCTATCAAAGGGCAAGTCATTGTTGATCAGTTAGCAGATGCACCACTACAGGACACCACACCAATTCAATTTGACTTTCCAGATGAATCCTTATTCAACATCTCAACACATTCCTGGAAGCTCTACTTTGATGGGTCCTACACAAATCATGGATCGGGGATGGGAATCTTGTTTGTAACTCCTCATGGTGACACCATTCCAAAGTCTTACCATTTGCTATTCCCATGCACCAACAACATAGCTGAATATGAAGCCTTAGTCATTGGTATTAAGATGGCAACAAAGTGGAAAATCAAAGAGCTACATGTCTATGGTGATTCTCAACTAATAATCAATTAGGTCAACGATGATTACCAAACCAAAGATGAAAAGCTTGTCCCTTACAAGTGGATGGTCGATGACTTTAAGGAATACTTTGTGATCATCTCTTTTGAGTAGATACCTCAGATTGAGAACAAAGTGGCAGATGCCATGACGACCATTGCCTCTCTTCTTCAGATACCAGAAAATGAGTCACAGTACGAGTTCTTAGTAGAAACTATTTGACAACCAGCTTATGATCTTCTAGAGAACCATACCATATGCCTCTTAGTTGGATCTGATTCACCTTGGTATGATAAGATTTATACTTACCTCAATGACAACACCCTCCCACTTGACCTATCTTCAAACCAACGATGAACCTTTATACTCCAAACCCTTGCTATATCATTATTGCTGATACCCTATATCGACGTGGTCTAGATGGTACTTTACTCTATTGTTTAGAATGAGAAGAATCCCTAACCGCCTTACAAGATGTGCATGAAGGGATTTGCAGAACACACTCTAGTGGTCCTTCCTCAGCTAAGAAACTCATGTGTTTGGGTTATTACTAGCCGAACATGGAAACAGATTCATATCAGTTTGTCAAGAAGTGCAAGCAGTGCTAAATACATGGGAACCTGATACATGCACTAGCTCAAGAGTTGAGACCTTTAATGACACCTTATCCCTTTTGCCAATGGGGACTTGACCTTGTGGGAAAGATCCATCTGCCCTCATCTAATGGCCACAAATTCATCATAACTGCCACTGAGTACTTTACCAAGTGGATTGAAGCCATTCCCCTCACCACCATCATAGGTAAGCAAATATTCTCATTTATCCTGAATTACCTCATCTGCAGATATAGAATTCCTTCATCCATTATCACAGATAACAGAAGACCCTTCCAAAACTAGGATGTTCAAGAACTCTATGACTGATTCAAAATCCAACACCATTTCTCCTCACCCTATTACCCCCAAGGCAATGGTCAAACTGAGGCATCCAACAAGACCATCTTGAAACTTCTCAAGAAGATAGTCAATGATGCTGGCCATGATTGGTACATCCAACTCAATTCTGCTCTATGGGCCTACAGAACTAGTATACGCACTCCCACAGGTGCTACACCTTACACCCTTGTCTATGGCTTAAAAGCTATCCCTCCCATAGAGGTCAAATTACCATCTCTCAGGGTGTCATTAAAAGGTCTCATATCAGATGAAGAATACAGAGTCTCTAGATTGCAAAAACTAGAGTTGCTAGAGGAATGGAGACAAAAAGCCTTTGACCATCTCAAAGTATATCAACAAATGATGTCAAGAAGCTATAACCACAGAGTTTGCCCAAGAGTCTTCAAAGTTGGAGATCTAGCCCTTAAGGAAAATCCCCACAATCAACAAGATGGGGAAAAGAAGGGCAAGTTCGAACCCAGCTGGCTTGGGCCTTATGTAATTTTAGCTGCTTATGGATCAGGAGCATATCAGTTGGCAACATTAGAGGGTGAGTTGTTTGATGACCCAATCAACAACATGCATCTTTGTCGGTTCTATACCTAGGAGAACCCCAATGTAAGGGGGGCCTAAAAATATAAAAATAATAAAAAAAATTAAGAAAAGTACAAAAAAATCATCCTTTGGTGAAAACCTGGCAAACAGGTGCCTTAGATAGGTATCATGATGAAAACTTGGCAATCAGGCGTCATGTATACTTTCTAGCTTTTTGTGCAAATAAAAGAAAGTGGTGAAAACCTAGTAAACAGGCATTACTTTTGATAAACTGCCTTCTTCATCTTTGGGAAACCAATCACCTTGTGTCCATTCTTCCTTGTGTCCCATTCGACCCATATCTATCCCATAATAAAATCCTGACAGTAACCTATCATGGATTGATACTCTATATCTTTGTTGGCCTTGTCAACCAAGGTTTTATCCCATATCATACCCATCGTGTCAGCCTAGCATAGTGTCTCTCATTGGTATCCATGGTCCAAGTCTGTGAACTACGTTGCCTCTGCGCCATCACGTAGGCAAGGTCATTATTCTAATGCGCCCTCGAGGCCTTCTTTGTCCATCCCGTGTCTTGTCATCTATCTCCTAGTCCATCCATGGTCCAAGTCCGTGAACAACGTTGCCTCTGCGCCGTCACATAGGCAAGGCTATTTTCAATGTGCCCCTGAGGCTTTCCTTGTCCATCCCATATCTTGTCATCTTTCTTCTAGTCCATCCATGGTCCATTAGGGTTTACCCTGAACTACGTTGCCTCTACGTCATCACGTAGGCAAGGCCATTTAGCAATGAGCCCTTGAGGCACTAGGTTAGTCCCTTAGGGTCTGTCTCACCAATAAGGATTGTGGAATCTTTTCACCAAGAAAGCAAGCACAAGCAGAACCCACTTTCAAGTAGAAATTTTGACACGAGGCACTTAACCTATCCAAAGTAAAGAAGAAAAACACCTAAGACCTTCTAAATGATTTTACCCAAATTATGGAAAGAAACAAACACAACTAAATGCTAAAATGTTTTGTGTTGGTTAGGTTAACTTACAGAGTCTTGATTTATGTTATGATGCCTTTCTATGCTACTCAAGGATGCCAAAAGCTAGAGATGCTATGATGGGGGAATGATTATTTTCTTCATTTGTTGTTTGTGGATTAAACTTTAGTAATGTGAAGCCTTGTCTAAAGACATGATCGGCAAAAGATCATAGAGGACATCCAAGGTCTAACATGAATGGGGGAAATCCTTGTTTGTTGATACGCAAGAAATACTCAGGTCAACTCTATTCAATTATACCTAGATGCTTGTATTAACTTGCTAAATCAAAATCCATGTAAGTAGTACTCAGGTCATCTCAGTTTAATTATACCTAGATGCTTGTATTTTCTTACAACATTTTAAAAGCCCAATGATGAAATAAGCACTTCAAAATACTTGCACCATCAAGATGTCAAAAGAAAACACCATTCACATCCATTGTACATCCATAAAAGCATCCATATCATACCCCATGCAATAAAAATCCAACAATGCAGAGTATCAATACAAATGAAAGATTGTGATTCCTTCTATCAAGTCATTCTTCTATCAATCAGTATTCTATCTATCATTGTGGTCCATTCTTCTCAATCTGGTCAACCCAAGCAGTAATTCAAATGCAAGTCCATCCTTAATCCATATCAATCAAGTCAAGTCAATCTTGCACAAATGATCCAATCATAATCAGTGGTCTTGATCCTTGTCTGGTCGTAAACCAACTCAATCAATTATAATCAATCAATTGTCTTATACAGGATGTATCATTGTCGAAATCAGACCAACACACACGTCTTACATGGCATGATCCATTTTCCTAAAACCAAACACTATCCTTTGTGTTTCTCTAGGGATCTATTGTTCCTCGCCATGACAACATGCCTGTCGCGTTGGTCTAGGGATATATCGTTCCCCGCCATGACAACACTGTCGTATATCATTGGTTTACCGCACGACGGGGGAAATACCTTGTTTGTTCTTGTATCAGTTGTGCATACTTGCTTACTTGCTTGTGTGTGTTATCATTATATCTTGCATAGTGTATCATTCGGCTCTTTCTTCATCCTTCTTCTTCATGGGATTGTCCATCTCACGCCTTCTGCCTTCTTCCCGTCCAATCTCTCGAGGGGGCATCCTATCGTCATAACCTGTACCAGGGGCAAACTGGGGCATGTATCATTATTCAACAATCAATTTCTTTGAGGCAATGTGATAAAA
This sequence comes from Cunninghamia lanceolata, assembly GCA_027924645.1. Taxonomy (NCBI): domain Eukaryota; kingdom Viridiplantae; phylum Streptophyta; class Pinopsida; order Cupressales; family Cupressaceae; genus Cunninghamia; species Cunninghamia lanceolata. The sequence continues at coordinate 10,105,667 of BSBN01000508.1, read as the reverse complement.
CACATTGCAACAAAGAGGGGTAAAATGTATACGCCTAAAAATGACACGATTCACATTCCTCTAAGTTAATTAAATATCAAAATATTTAATTACCTCTTCTAAAGTCAAAATTAAATGAAACCTTTTATTTAATTTAATTCCTCCAAACAATTAAATAATTCTCAATTATTTAATTAAATCAAATCATTCTTCCTAATTTGAATAAATCAAATCAAATTTATTTAAATCCTCTCAATCTCCAAAAATAAAATATAATCAAATATTTTATTTATTCTTCTAAATCATGTGCAAGTCAATTAAATAAATCTATTTATTTAATTTGCTTTCTTATCTTCTAATTCTTCAAATATCTTCTAAATCTTCTAAAAATAAGTCTTCTTCCTCATGCACACACAATTAATTAATTTATTATTTAATTTCTCTCAAATCATGCAAAAGCAAATCTTAAGTTGAGTTATCTATTCAATCAACCTTGTTTTTATCAATATCTCTTAAATTAGAAAAACACTTTCTAATTTATGAAAAGCATGTCTTATCTTTAGAAAAGAAAGTGATTAACTCAAATAAAATAGCTTTTGTGTGACACTTGTCTTCTTCTTATTCATTGCACATTCCTCATCTATTTTCAACCGTTGATCTTCTCAAGTCTTCTATACCATTGATCTTCATTCTCTCAAGTCTATAAAAGAAACCTCATTCCTCCATTCTATTCATCCAAGATTTAAGTATTGTTATTCTGTAGGAATTATAGTGCACCTTTGGCACCAATTCCTTCATTGCTTGTGATCACACTTTTGTTACTACGCACTACAACCTTCGTCTTGAAGCTCCTCTTCATTATGACATTACCATAGCCATTCATAATCGACATTCTTGACAAAGCAAAGAAGTGTACTCACTGAGGGCCCTTTTTCATATACACAAGGACGATTTTTGATAGGCAACAATGGAAGTTTCGATCTAAGGAAGGTTTTCTTTGTTGATTCATTGCTTGTTTGATTTTATCTTCTTAGTTCACTATTCTATTGAGTTTTGGGTATTTGATATTGTTTATCATTGCATATTCATTGTTAATCCAAATTTCCCTTAACAAGTTCTTCAATGTCTCTACAGTGTCTCTTGTTGGTAATTGAGTCTTCTTTAAAATATCAGAAGAGTCATCATTAGTCTTTTCTGTTTGTTCTTCTTCTTTTCCATTAACCTCTTCTTCTTGAATCTTCTTCTCCTCTCTTCTACCTTCTCCTTCAGCTTTAGAGTCTAGAATGTCTATCATAGCTACAGTGGGATCCAGAGGAGAGATGTCCCCTATGTTTGTTGCTTCATGAACTTCCTCTTCCAAAACTAAAGAGTCTAAGTTCTCAGAGATTTCTTCATTTATTTTCTTTAATCCTTCGACATCCTTGTAGGAAGTTTCATCATTGATTACATTTAATCCTTCAACATCCATGGTAGATGGTTCTTCATCTATTTCTTCTACAATGGGAAGATTGAATCTCTTCAAGGCATTTCAGAGGATATCTTTTGTTTCACTTGCTACTTGGTCTGTTTCTCCAAGCATGAGTTTATTCATTCTTGCCTTACTCCGGAACTCATCCTTACAATATTTGAAAATCATGTTCATTTGTTTTGGAGTGATGGAAGGATAAAGCTGAATTGCTATCTACTCCCAAATCTCTAAGTATTTTTCCTTTGCATTCTCTTTTCTCAGCTCAAGTACTTTTTCTAGACTCTTAGGAATTAATGATATAATTTCAATGAAAGCTTTATTGTAAATGTTCAAGTACCTAACAATAGCTTCTTCCAAAATTCTCTTGTCAACATCACTGTATTCATCATAGAACTCAGTCACCAGTTGCAAGTTCCCATCCACAGTGACTGCCTTGATGATGTCATCAATGGAAAGAGTGGGCTTTTCTACAAATTCCTCTGCCTTCTCTTCCTCCTTTTTGCTAGGAGAGAACTTCCCGGATGTTCTCTTTTTCTTTATTTCCCTAATTTCTTCATCTGATTATATTGCCTCATCATCTTTATGGCTTGTATATGTCCTTCAGGCTTTGGTCTTCATCCTTTTTACTCCTTTTCTGGATGTCTTGACTTCCGGTTTGGTAGACTTCGAGATTTTGAAAGTGACAAGAGTAGAGCTCTTGGAGGATCTAGTCCTAGAGGAGGTTTGTGTAGGGGCAGTTTCTTTCTTTGCTACTTCTCTTTCCTTCTCTGCCTTCTCCATTTTCTCTCTGTTAGCATCTAGAGCTTCCTTTTATATGCCAAATCTTTTGGCAAATTCCTCAACTTCCCTTCTTACTTTCCTCTTTATCTCCGGCTGTCTTAACTCAACATGTATTTTTACACTTAGCTCTTGAAAGGTGCCAAACCTTTCTGCTTCAATGTCCTTAGGCTAGCTCAGTAGGTGTTGAAAATGTAGCTCCAAGATTTTTTCATTGACCTCATATCTCATAGGCATTATCCACACAGTTCTTGGCTTAACTGCCTCCATTAGGCATTGATCAGTGTCAACCATGAAGCAATCTATGTCCTTGTATTTCTCAACTATGGACTATGGTATTCTCTCTGGATTGCATCATGCTTTGGAAGTTCTTAAAGTATCCCTAGAGGGCTATGTTTTTGGCTTGAGCATCACCAAGTCCATACATGTAGTCTCTGATCTGTATTGCAACTGGTTTATCATTTTGCCAAACCTAGCCACTTGATCCAAGTAGCTCATTCATATAATAGAAGAATAGACATAGTATTAGACAACCATATTTAAAGGAATTCTTCTTATTCTTTTTGATCTTCTACAGGTTTTCCAACAGTTGATTTAGAAGTTCACATAGGTCATAATATGCATCTTCCCTCAACATCTGATATGTTACATAGATTGTTGTCCCAGACATAGAATTCTCCCTACTCGAATGATAAATTTTGTAGCCAATTATCATTGAGGCAAACTTGACATCCAGATCTGTGATGTCATCTATGGTCATTGCTCTTTTGTCAAATTTAGATCCAGTGGCTTCAGTTACTGTTTGGTTCTTCACATATTTAAGTGTAGGTAATCCACCAGATGAATGCAGTCCGGTCACTGCCCTGATGGCATCTTTAGTTATCTTGAAGGGCCTCATTAGCCACATGAAGTTATCATGCATCATGCTTAGAACATACCGGACCCAATCATCTTCTGCAAAACATGGAAAATGTATGCAATGTCTGAAGTGTTTATCCCGGAGGGCCTTGAATTCAGGTTTGAGTTCAAAATTCTCATCTATTAGTTGTTTGTGATAAATGTCCATCAATTTTGAGTCTCCAAATTCCTCAATGTTGGCATGGATATAAACCCTAACATCTTCTAAATGCAATACTCCATGTGGAATGCTAGAAAATGTACCCAAACGATCAACTTCTAGAGATTTATAAGGGTGTTTCTTGAATTTAGGATGTGGCCTATCAGAGATCTTGACAACCATTGGAGTAGCCATTTTGAAGAGATTTAGAGAGAGATTTTTAGAATGGAAGTACCTTTTCACGCTTTAGGGTTTGAAACAGGAGCTGAAACAAATTGCTGGTTGAATTTATTTTTCAGTTGATCTTGAGTGAATTGTAGAATCTTTGTTGTAGAGCTCTTCTTTTCTTCTTTGTGAGTGCAAGTGTGCAAATAATGAGTGAAAGAACCTGTTTATCCTTTCACAAACCCTAATTTCCTTTTGTAATAAATGCACAACTTAAGTTATCCAGTTGCCCTGTTGTGAGAGAGATCTTCTTGAATCACTATGCCGAACTTAGAATCATTGTCAGTGAGGATTAACAATGTATCTTCTTTTCTTCAATCATGCCATGGGTCCACAGATCAAAGCATTTCAATTTTGAATCATACCAGATCTGTCTATGAAATTATGCTTTACCGTATGGCTGTCGGAACTAGATTAACTTGAGTAGTTAAAAGTCTTGCAAAACTCCATGTGCATCTTTCACATTTTGAATGAAGGTTATTTGGACATTTTTCTGAGAACCCTTTAATCCACAACATTAGATGTTTACTCAATGTGCCAAACTTAGGCACTAGTTGACTGGCTGGGGGAAATTGTTCTCCTTTGTGACTCCCCCTGAGCTAGAGCTCACCCTTTTAGTTTTCGGAAGGAATATCAGCACTAGATTTCTGTGCGCTATCCCCAATAGTTTCTGTACTCTTCTTTACCCAAATCTTTCTCATCTCCTTTTGAACTTCATCCACATTTAGTTTACCTTTGCCCTTATATTGTTTTTGATTATGTTCCACTGGACCTTTTCTATCCTAATTTATGCTTCTACAGAATTTGGTAATATGACCAGATCTATTGCAATTGTAACATACAACATTTCTTTGCTTATTTGATTGATATCCTCTTGATCTGCATTGATTGGCCATATGTCCCATTCTATTGCATGCAAAGCATCTACCATTGAATGAATTGTTTATTTGCATATTTCTACATTCATGAGATTTGTGACCATACCTTTTGTAGTTGAAACATTGTCCTGAGAAGGATGGATTAGTCTAATTCATTCTCCTCCTACACTAAGTTGCTTTATGACTGAAACTGTTGCAATTGAAGTAGTAGCCATTGAAGGATGGATATCTTTGAGCATTTGGTTGCCTTACCGGAGGTCTTCTAGGCCTATTTTCTTGATTTCCTGATCCAAAGTTCTTTTGACCAGATCCAGAGCTTTCACCTTTCTCATATCCCAAGCCACGCTTATCATCTACCTTCTTTTGGCTTTCAAGAAGCACTTCAAATTGGGCTGAGCTTATCTTGAATTTTTCTTTGTATTCATTTGCAGTTTGAAGATCTTGTTTAACAGTGTCTACTTGATTCTCAAGTTGTTCTTTATTGTCTCTAGCTTCTTCAAGATCATATTCAAGATGCCTAATTATTCTGTCTATTTTATGGCAATCCTCTATTTTCTCCTTGAGGGTTTGTTTTATATTATCTTCAATCTTCCTTTTTTCTTCAATTTCTTGGGTGAATCTCATAACCCTTGATTCCATTTCATGCCTTACCATAATGACTTCTTTTGACAGCTTCTCACACAGCTTGTTTTTCTCATTCAAATCTTCATTAGTATCATTGACTTCATTCTAATTGGCTAATTTTTTAAGTAGTCCCTTTCTCTTTTTCATAGAGATACTAAGTTTTCTTTTAGCTCATTTATGAATTCATCAACTTGTTTGAGTCTTTCTCTCAAATTATTGACTTCAGAGTGAGATTGGTCAAGATCGTCTAGAGCAGACTGAAGTTGTTTCTTCATACCATATGTATCCATTGTGATTCCCAGATCTTCCTCAAGATGTTAGGCTTTGTTCAAAGGAACTTAGCTCTGATACCAATTGTTGGAAACAAGGTAGATAACTAAGAGGGGGGGTGAATCAGTTATCTCAAAATTTCTTTGACTTTCTTTTCTTTTTGTTATCTTAATAGTTAGTGTTGTATCAAAACATGAAAGCATATGTGATCATAAGAATAGAAATAAAATCAACACCCATAACATAAAGATTTTTATGTTGAAACCCTGTTAAGGGAAAAACCACAGGGTGACTAACCTAAGATTGTATTCTCTATTAAAAGAATAAGGAGTACAAAGATGGCACTTGCCAATTAGGGCTCACTGCCCGAGCACACTGCTCACAAGAGGCACACTGTCTACAAGAGATTCGCTATCTACAAATCTTATAGAAGATAATCAAGTGTTTGAACTGATGAGAGGCATCTACAATTGCAGGAGTTCAGTTCCAGTTTAGGCACAATATACTGATCTGATGCACTTCATTCTTTCTCTATTTAATGTTGTTGTTTTGTCACATACCAGACTTGAATTGTTGTTCTCACACTTCTCCTTGCTTTTCTTTGCACTTTTTTTTCACTTGTTCACTCTTGCTCTTACATGCTGAAATCTATCTGGTATATATATCTGCATCAAGGATTTTTATCAACTTTCTAGTCAGCAACAAGAACACTCCAAGTTATTAATCTGTTGACTGAATCCATGCTTGATTTATGATGCATATGAAAAACATAGGCATAGAAGTCATTAATTATGTTTGCCAACAATGTATAATCCCATAAATTTCTTGATCAACACCTTTTACTTATCTGGATTGAAGTCTGATACTCTGTCGGTCAGTTCTTCCTTTGTCTACTCTACCTAACTAGAACCCAACACTTAGATGCTCATATCTTTTTCTTGCTTTATCACCGGAGGCTAAATCTTTGGAATATATTAGTCATGATACCCCTCTTGACTTGTTCAAGTCCACAACTTACTGAGTTACAGCATCTGAGAGACCCAGATGTGATTATCAGACCTTGTTATCAGACCTTGTTACATACTCTATTCTTGTTCACCGGACTAGAACAATCTTCAATCTAACTTCTAGTATAGACATATTATGTACTGCAGATGTGTGGTATAGATTTTGTTGCCATCAATGACAACACTTATGAAGCCACACAGTGTCCCTTGCCAACAAATAGAACCCATTGTTGTGAAGAAGAAGCTAGACAAGAAGGAGTTAGGATTTGGTAGGAAGGTACCACACGCCTTAGACATCAAGGGTCTTCTTGACAAGGTAGCACAAACTTCTCTCGCAGATTCGATGTCTAAAGAGGATATCATCGATGACTCTTATCTCCATATGATTGACCTGTTCATTGAATCATCCATATTTATGCTATCATTTGTATCCTTAACATCCACGACCAGCACCTAGATTGTAACACTTGTCTACCTTGAACTTATCGATTGGGATCAACAAGGGTCCCTAATTCAAGATGTTTTTTAGGATGACAAAGCTATTGCCAAATTCATGGGACTCTGGGATGGTATCCCTCTTGGCAATCACAAAGCTAGTTTCGTAATAGAACTAGATCAAATTGCTTATTTTGGTGAGAATGCCAAATCCTCTAGTCAGAAAAATAAAAATAAAGAAAGATCTCTAGGTGAAAACCACATTGTGGCACCTCCTGATCAGAAAATAGTAAAAATAAAGGATGTATCCGAAGGTGAAAACCCAATTGTGGCACCTAAGGATGGAAGATTTGACCTTCCCCTACCATCTAAGTATTAAGAGAAATCAACTCTCCTAGTGGAAGATTCTAAATAGATAAATCTAGGCACAAAGCAACATCCTAAGACAACATTCCTTGCAGCATCATTATCAAAACAGGAGCATAAGAATCTTACCAACTTCTTATAGAAAACCATCAACTTTGCATGGAGCTATGCTGATATGCTAGGGTTGGACCCTTCACTAGTAGTTCACTATCTCATAGTTGATCCAAAAGTTAAATCGATCAAACAAAAGTTGAGAAAGATGCACCCACAGATCACTCTCTTGGTGAAAATTGAAATATAGAGGTTTCTAGATGCAAAATTTATCAAGCCTATTGATTATCACTACAAAAGAATAGGCAATTAGTGCCTAAAAAAGTGCCAGAATTTAGTGCAATTGAGCTTAGGAATTGGACACTTTTTCCAGCGCAAAACTCAACACAAGTTTGCATGCTTACTTCTACATCAGATTTAGCACCGACTTTAGCGCTGACTTTAGTGTCAGATTTAGTGCCGAAAAGCAATAGCTTGATTTGGTGCCGGATTTAGTGCTGGATTTGACACCTAATTTGGCTTCTAATTTTGCTTCTGTTTTTGCTTCCAGGTTTGCTTTTTATTTTGCTTCCATTTTTGCTTCCAGTGTTACTTCTGATTTTGCTTCCAAATTTTCTTCCAATTTAGTGCTAGATTTGGCACCCAATTTGGCTTCCACTTTGGCTTTTGATTTTGCTTCTAGTTTTGCTTCTTGTGTTGTTACCACAGGTTTGCTTCTAGTTTTGCTTCAATTTTTGCTTCTGATTTTGCTTCTGATTTTGCTTCTAGATTTGCTTCTAATTTAGTGTCGGATTTGCACCCAATTTGGCTTCTATTTTGCTTCTAGTTTTTCTTCTTGTGTTGCTTCCAAGTTTTCTTCTAGTTTTACTTCTGGTTTTGCTTCAATTTTTGCTTCTAGTTTTGCTTCCCACTTCGCTTCTAATTTTGCTTCCAGATTTGCTTCCAATTTAGCACTATATTTGGCTTCCAGTTTGGCTTCTAGTTTGGCTTCTTGTATTGCTTCTAGGTTTGCTTCCAGTTTTGCTTCCAATTTTTCTTCTAGGTTTTCCTCCAGTTTTTCTTCTGATTTTGCTTCCAAGTTTGCTTTGGGTTTTGCTTCCATTTTTGCTTCTAGATTTGCTTCCATTTTTGCTTCTAGGTTTGCTTCCAATTTTGCTTCCAGTTTTACTTCCAATTTAGCACTGGATTTGGCACCCAATTTAGCTTCTAGTTTTGCTTCCATGTCTACTATTTTTGCTTCTATTTTTGCTCTCAGTCATGCTTCGTATTTTGCTTCTTGTATGGTGTCAAAAATAGCTTATTTTTTGGCTTCCTAATTGACGCCAAGTTTTGCTTCCATTATGACCTCCTTTGTTACTTTGGGTTTTGCTTCCAATTTAACAAGATAATTATATAAAAAACTAGATAATTATTATAACATGATCATCATCTATAATTAAAACAAGTGAGTCAAATATCTATAATTTAATTGAATTTTACAACATCCATCCTGAGTAGTAAATTAAAATCATCATAGGTAATAAATATCCATCCAAAAATTATCGACCACTTTCAATATATATAAATTGACAAGTCAATACCGATAAGATCATCATCATATATAACGAAAACAAGTGCAAGTCAAATATGCTAGTAGATCAATAACATGTCAAAATGATACATGTCCAACAGTTGACATAAGTCAAAATGATACATGTACAAATGATATAAGTAAAAATGATAAATTATGTAACTCAAAATGATACAAGTCAAGATGATACATGTCCAAATGATATAAGTCAAATTGATACACGTGAAAATGACACAACTCAATAATATGGTACTGTAGGCCGTGAAAATGATACATATGATAGTAACCATGAAAAGAGGCATCATAATGTTATATCAACAATGATCCATGATGTAGTCTATATGATCATGAATGTCATTAGCTACTACCAGCAACTATCTCATCATCATCATCATCATCATCATCATCATCATCGTCATCATCATCATCATCATTGGCCTTGTTGTCTTCTGTATCTGCATCATCATCATCCTCTACTATGTGATCTATACCAGAACCAATATAATCTCTATCTATATCATCAGGATCATCTTCATCTTCTGGAAGACCCGTGTTCTAAAAAAACATTTAAAATGAAAAGTTATTATTTATTTCATGTAATAATTTATTTTTCTATTATATATCTAATATTCCAACATATGAAATGAAACCATAATCATATTGCATCATATCAAAGTGCACATACCATAATAAAATTTTAAAAAAGTTATAGCTAATATGTCATTCCAGTGATGTAAAATATGCAACAATTCTAATAAACCTTAGTAAAGATCATAAAAAAAATTGTTATACAATTTAACTATCAACTGTAAATTCTATTACATAACCTTAAGTGCCACAAATTGCATGGTCAATGTATGTTCTTTTTCACTATTAATCTAATAACCTGCATTAGATAGAAACATTAAAGAGTTTTTAAGTAGCAGATTATTAAATTCTCTTACATGTCATTAATGAATGCATAGTTTTTTTCAATAATTATTTATCTTAAGGTTCAAGAGTAACCTTAAGATAAAGGTCTAATAGTTGTTCCATGGGGCATGTTTAACAAACCAAATGCAATTTCTAACTTTTCACCATGGTGGCAGAGAAATAATTCTTTTTCCCATCCTTCCACAGCATTAAGTAAATTCTTAAATCTAGAAAATACCTTGCCGCCTTCATCTTCCAAGCCAATTTCTCTAACTTTGCATAGGTCTCCTTTGTCTATGGATGTGATCTGTCTCCTACACAAAAAGAACATGTACCATTTTATGCCCTTCAATCCAACTGCATCTGGGCATTTTTTTAATTCCTCTTTCATCAATCTCCTTACCTCACCACACTTGCCCACTTGTTGATAGATGTTTGAGAGAACATAAGTTGTGTAGCATTTTTAGGATCCAAATCAAAAAGCAGTGTTGCTATAAATACTCCTAAACCTATATTCATATGTGATCTATAGAAACCAAGAAAACACATGCATACAACTAGCAAAAATTTAATAGGTATCTCAATGATAAAGTTTAGGGTGTCTTCAAGATAGCCAGTACAGGCAAGGAGGTCAACCATGCACATATACAAAGAGGCCAATGGGGTGGCTGATCTCCTAGCAAATCAAGGGGTTGAGCAGGAAATAGGGGAGGAATGCTTTTTCAAAGGGCAATGTTTCAAGGATCTGAGAAAGATGCTAATCAAGGATGATGGGGATTTAGGAGTTTCGTAGGTACACCACAACGTAGGAGATCTCAAAAGAATCGACAGCGAGCATGGCTTTCTCTAAGATAGGAAATCCTGGAGGACATAGGAAGGATTATCCCCAGTCTAGTTCGATTAGGGAAGAGTCAATCAAACGTTCCTTTTCAAGAAGTGAGGACGGTTTGGACAAGCAAAAAGCATCGTAAAACCTACAACTTGTAGACAATGTGAGTAAGTCACGAGGAAGGTAATCGAGAGAAACTTCCTATTTTAGGAGGACAGCTCGAAGTCTCCCATAACAATGGTGGACAGAAAACACTTCAGAGTCCGCTGCGAGTGCTTGGAGGAGTTGGTGGACCAGCAAGTCCGTTGCTTATTTAGTACAGAGGAGGAGGGGCCATGCAATGTCATCAAAGAGATTGCAGGGATAAGGGGAGCGCAGGGTAGCCATATCCATGATGGTGTCCTTTTAGAGCATTTCTACGTGATTGTTATCCAAGCCACAAGATCTCTTGCCAGGGCATCAAAATTTATAGGTTTTCTGGTCAATGAGGGGATCAAGGATGATGTTATTATTACAGGCCAGCACACCAAACCAAATCCAAAAAAGGTTTCATTTGTGGAGTGTTCGATGCAAAGGTAATCAAGAAGAAGGAGAAAATTGAAGAAGCCCTCAAGATCTTCAAAGAGGGACTAAAAAACTGTGACATGACTGCTTTTACAAACTTTGGAAGCCTATATGGTGATCTGTTCTCTGCAGAATAGCTAGAATGAATTAACTCCCTTGTGGATGGGATAAACTCCATCTTAGAGGCTATGTAACTTTCGATATTTTGATGTAACTTATCATCCTCATGAATGCAAACATCATCACAGATGTTGGAAACACATCCTTGGTTCAAATTGACATCTAGCTCATTAACAAAGAGATTAGAAACTTTAGGTATACCAAGAAGAAAGTCAAGATCATGTATCTCAAGTTTGACTCTTACATCCATGCTTTCCTTAGCGAGACTATCCTTAAGAGTACACTTGTGGTAGCTAAAAACTCACATTTACATGACCAACAATTAAAAAAATTGTGCCTATATCATGATTAACACTAAGATCTACAAGTTTTGTCCCCATGGAGTGTACATTTGCAACACTACACAAGCACAAAAGTCTTCAGTTACATCTTCAAGATGGTCATCCCAATCATCTAGTTCATCTTACAAGGAAATTAGCTTAAGAGGAGTTAGACAATTAACTTCTAGGAACACTAAATGGTACCCTTCCATCAGCCTCAAGGGTTTAGTAAAAAACATAGTGGCCCTAGTTAGTAGGTTGTATGGGGAGAAGGATGCTTCTCATTTTCAAAAATCCTAAGTCTCATTGCTACATATCTTGCTTAAAGAAGGGCCAATTTTAAACTAGGTAGTTGTTTTGTCACTCACTTTGTGCAATGAAATGACGAGAGTCAAGTCTCCTTATATCACTGTAGATTTGCATACATCAACCTCTAATACAATAACACCATACAATGCACACTTAACTTTATGGTACCTTAGCCCAGACATGATGCTACAGAAATCTGAAGATAGCTCCTACTAAAGATGTCATGCCATAGACCAGATACCATTGTACAGTATGTATCACATCTACAGTAATAATTTCCTTCCAAATGTAGGGTTACATTCTATGATTATGATGCAATAGAAGGTGGTAACAACTTGGTTTTACAAAGTTTCACAAACTCTCACAATGACCCTTCAAAACTAGGTTATTTTAGACTAGTTTTAGAAAAATGAGTATATCTCCCTCCAAACTCAATGAAATTGCACCCAATAAAAAACCCATTTGATTTAAGAATTCCCTCTAAAATGGGTTTCAACCATTTGTGCATAAATTATTCTAGGAATCCGTACCACACTTTGCAACAGGACTATTACCCTAGATAAGGGTTTTTGGCAGTTTAAAACAATTTTTACAAAAATGGTTGTAACTTTTGCAAAACTCAATCAAAATTTATAAAATTAGAATAAAATGAAAGGTGATTCAAATATATTTCCAAAAAATCTAATTTTTGTCATTTAGAGGCTATATGAGGCCGTACCATCCTTGGGAACATCAATATTGCAGGAAAAATATACAAAAAATTTGAATTTTATTCATTATTTTTCCCTTCTCCTTTCCCCACACCTTTGATTGTTGAAGGCTTAATATACATGATTCGGTTTGTTTCCCAATGGTTGTAACTAGTCTTTTCATCAAATGACCTTTGGGAAGTAAGATTTGTTAAGAGATCTCAATATTTACAAAGTGTTATAAGCATATTTTAACTTGATTTAATCAAGACTATGCTAATATAACTCTAAACTTCCAATTTTCTCCTTTTTTGACCTTATCACATGGATCTAAGACTAAATTAATTCCTAAAAACTCTTTGGACATTCATATTTGATTAAGTTTTATCCCAAGATTAGCTTGGGTGCTCCTGAACCATACTCCTAGCCAAATGAAGACTCCAAGTCCACTTGGAGTGAAAGCAGTAACAAGTCTTCATCATTAAATGCTCCTGTTTGTGGTCTTCTATGATCTACTTGTTGAAACAACTCCATTTGATCTTCATCTTCATATTTGGCTTTACTTTGTCCATGCAAATCACTTTTCTTCTTGTCTTGCCACTTGATATTAGATTCTTCATGCTTTGATGCACTTCAATTTTCATCTCAGTAACTTGTCCTTCTTCCTACACTTGGTACCTTGGCTTATATCCCATCAAGACTACAATCATGAAAGGATAGATTCTCTCTTTAACTCTTTTCTTTTTACATGTAGCAATGGCTTCTTCCTTCTCAATGCCCTTCAAGTCCTCTTCTCCCTCAAGGAGTTCTTCCTTAATTATCTTTGTCTGACCAAGTTTACAAACCTCTAGAATAGTAGAGTGTAACTATACTTTATCCTCTTTTGAAAACAATGAACAAATTATTTCCTCAACCACCATACTATCATGCATATTTAACTCATCTTGAGTCTTCATAAGGAACTCTTTCTTCCACTCTGTTGTGATAACATCCTCTTGTTTGGGAATGGCTGCAATGTCCATATCTTCTTCTTCATCTTTCTTTGCTTGTTCACTACCTTTTTCCATCAAAGGTTCTTGTGCCTTCACAGTTGGTTCTAATACCTTCATTTGTCTTTTCTTTCACATCATCCTTTGAATAGGCTACACAACTTTCATCTTTACTTTCAAGTGCCAACTTGTCATTTGGTTAATCCTTTGCTCTATCTTCATCAGAAAATCCTGGAACTCCAAATCCCATTTCTTTATATCTTGTTTCAGGACTACTACCTCTTTCTCAAACTCTTTTTCCCTCAACTTCTCCTCTTTCATGTTTTTCTCTTTTTCTTCTTGTTTCTTCTTCCTTTGTGAATCCTCTGCCTACAAAAGTCTTCTCAACAAATCCATCATATTCTCTACTCAAGCAAACTTCTCCTTGCTTCTCAACTTCTCTCAACATTCTCACCTTCAAAAGATCTAATCCCTGAAGCTCTAATACCACTTTGATGCAATAGAATGTGGCAACAACTTGGTTTTACAAAGTTTCACAAAATTATGCTCTTGATTGGTTTCACAAACTCTCATAATGACCCTTCAAAACTAGGTTATTTTAGACCATTTTTTATACAAATGAGGATATCTCCCTCCAAACTCAATGAGATTGAACCCAATAAAAAACCTATTTTATTTAAGAATGCCCTCTAAAATGGGTTTCAACCATTCATGCAAAACATATTACAGGAGGCCGTACCACACTTTGTAACAGGACTGTTACCCTAGATAAGGGTTTTTGGCAATTTAAAATAGTTTTTAAAAACATGGTTGTACCTTTTGAAAAACTCAATAAAAATTTATAAAATTAGAATCAAATGAAATGTGATTCAAATATATTTCCAAAAAATCCAATTTTTTTTCATTTAGAGGCTGTATGAGGCCGTACCGTCCTTGGGAACATCAACATTGCAAAAAAAATATACAAAAAATCTAAATTTTATTCATTATTTTTTCCCTCCTCCTTTCCCCATACCTTTGATTGTTGAAGGCTTAATATACATGATTTTGTTTGTTTCTCAATGGTTGTAACTATTCTTTTCACCAAATGACCTTTGGGAACTAAGATTTGTTAAGAGATCTCAATATTTACAAAGTGTTATATGCATATTTTAACTTGATTTAATCAAAACTATGCTAATATAACTCTAAACTCCCAATTTTCTCCTTTTTTGACCTTATCACATGGATCTAAGACTAAATTACTTCCTAAAAACTCTTTGGATATTCATATTTGACTAAGTATTAACCCAAGATTGGCTTGGATGCTCCTGCATCAGATTAACATGCATAGACCTTTCTAGTGTTTACAAGATAATTCCTTAGTCAACACCATACTAGTGTCCACAAGATGTTTCCACATTTAAAATAAGAAATTAATGCTACTTTACGAATAATAAGCAAGCCTTTAGAGAGCTTAAAGTTTCCATTTACATCCATGCACAATAACTTAATCAACCCTTAAGATTTTATGGACAATGAAATAGAAGGTCCTATATTCCATTTATGAGTCCTCTATCCAAATGACATAGTGATCACAAGTACATAATATCTATTATTCTGTGGGTAGTTCTCAGTCATTCAAACATAGGGAAGTCCATACTAAGGTAAATTTGTTCACAAACAGTCTCCAATTTAATAAATACTAGCTTGAAATCACATTTCTAAGTTTGTGCAAGTCATTACAATGAACTCAATAGTCATTCTCATCAAACAAATGCCTTCACAATAGACTGTTCTAGTTACAATTACAATACAACTATTGCAATGTTACACAACTGTATGCACTTGACAAAACCCATTCTTTCCAAGAGTCAACTAGTAATCAAATACAATCATGTAGTGTTGTTTCAACATTATATTCCATTGTGGCTTTAGTAATACAAACCTCATAATCTTGGAGGGAGTGTTGGGGGGCAAGTTGACCTGAACCAAGGATCCAAAACCATCCCAAAACCCCACCTAGGAGTGGCATTATTAATCCCAAGAAGACCTCGCATCCACAATTGAGAGAGTGGACATTTATAGGTGAAATACCAACACCATTAGGGTTTACAACTATGTGAAAAAAGATAACCATGAACCAAGCCAAGTTTCCTCAAGACTTATGGTATGTTGCAATGATAGCATTCTAGCAATTCTAGCCAGGGTTTGAAACTCCACCCCAAACTGTGACCAAATTAATGTGGCTTCCTTCATGATAGAAATCCAAAACACAATAACCAATAGTTTTCCACAGTTTGTAAGTCCCATGATCTTAAGTCTAAACTCTCATAGCTAACAATATTTTCCTCATCTAAACCCTTTAGCATAGGCTTTCACAAGACCACATACAATTACACAAGTTAAAGGAAATGTTTCAACAAAATGGTCAGTGTAATTTTATAAGAATGGATGACAAGGAGCTTTACTTCAAAGAAATGTTAGCTTAGTTAAAGAAGACCAATTGGCGATTTGATTCTTAGTTTCCAACCCAAATAGCAAGACACTTAGCCAACATGATGAGCACACCCAAAATCTCCCTTCATGTAAATCACTTACAGTCCAACCATCAACTTTCCTTCCTACCCCAAGGAAAAAAAAGAATTCCCCCCCAAAATGGTTCCTTGCTCCTTCCTTTTCTCCCTCACATACCCCTAAACCAAACACATTAAAGACTAGTACTTCCCAAAGTTCTTATGGTAGAGGAGAGTTAATACCTACTGCTAATGATGGCTACTTCTGAACAAAAAAATGTAAATGTTAAAATTTAAATGTCCACTATTATATCTCAAAGTTTGAAATATAACCAACAACGTAACTATAATGCATGCCCCCCTTTAAGTCTTATAATAAAAGGTTAGGAAACAAAGACTTGAGATAAACCCTTTGGTCTGTTCACTTAGGAGACCACCTGAAAAAGCAATGATAACTACATCCACATGATCAACAAGAATGACAAGTGACCTATGAATAACAATCCACTTGAGTCAAAAAGACTAGAAGACCAATAGAAACCAAACACAACAAACAGAGTACAACTGTAACTATTTGTCTCAAGTATCACTCTATAACCTCTTCAAAGATTATTGAAACTCAACACAAGAAATACAAATTGAAATATTAACACAACAATATCTAACTAAGTTATTGAAAGTCAACTATTGATACCTCATTCTCCATCCAGATTACAAAATCGGTCCACTTTTTGCTTTGTAACATTTCCTTTTCAAATTGCGTTGGTTGCCGGCCATATTTCTCCTTCTGTCAAAACATGGCACATGGACTAGTTAAACTAATTAATATGCAATCATTTACTTTTTCCTAGGAAATAAAAAAATATTATTTAACATATTAAATATACTTACAAATGTACATATCAAGGCCTATAAACCTTTTTGGCCACTGTGATGAGTGACACGAAGTTTGTCAAGCCTAGCCTTGGAGGCCTTGTCTTGAAACATATACTAATTCAATTTAATTATGCACAAATAAAATTTAAAAGTTGTTTAATAAATTTGATATAATCTTATGAGCAAATTCAAATACCTACGTACTTTCCTCACCAGACTTCCTCCGTGCATCAGTCTTCTCATATGCTTTTAGAAGCTCTTTACATACTTTTAGACTTACATCAATTGGCCTTTTTTTGAGCCTTACCTCGGGAGGGATTTTTTTTATCTTCTTTGTTTGGTTGCACTAAAATCTCTTGCAGTATTGAGACATTCGTAGCTTTATTTTCTTTACAAACCAACCTATACCAAATTCAGTCTCCATGTCATGGATAACTACTTTTTGCAGGTGCATGGGTACCTTTGAGAATGGCAAATGTAGATGGTCTTTGAACCGTTTAAGGCATGATTCCTTCAACCTATTCACAATACTTTTTCCAGCATTTGTCATTCAAACTTCCCCTAAAACCACATCGTATTCTATCTTAGTATCCTAGCTACTAATACAAGATGCAAAACATGGGTTGCTGGTTGAAGAAGTCTCTATCCCAGGAGTGGCTAGGATAGTGGAAGCCTCTGCTCCCTATTTGACATTCTTAGAGGTTATTGATATTGATTTCCTCCTGGATCTTTTGCTCGATCCAAGACTGGTTGGGTAATCAATTGATTCCCTTTGACATTGTTGATTTGGTTGCAATGTTTCAGGGGTTTTATTAGATCATTTTTCTATGTATCTGGCAAGCATTGTCAAGTCCATACCATCCAATTTGTTCACTACCTCTACCCCCAATATGGAAGCCAATGCCTCTTTATCTTTATCAGTCTCATGTCCCTATATATATAATAAATTTCTTCTTTTAAATTTAGAAATAGAAAACTAAATACTAAAAATCAAAGAAATAATGGAATCATTTACAAATCTGTAAATTGATAATGAATTACCTCATTGTGGCCAGAGTTTGCTCCCTTCCCTCTATTGCTTGACATTTTGAGGCGACCTAGGGCAAATTATTTTTGTCCAGTCTGTGGAGGCAATAGTAGCTAGGTATGAATTAACAACGTGCTTGACCAATCGTAGCCAAAAACAAATATGTTGCCAAAAACAAATCCTAACAGCTCATATTTTGGGTATGATGTACAAAGAGACCTTATTCAACAGGCCTTCCAAAAATGGTAAATGCAAGTTATACTACAAACAAGGATAATTAACAATATTACTACTCAAATTTACCCTAAAGCGTGAGTACAACATCTTAGAAAAACTTTCTCTGAGCTCAAAATTATATCAAAATCGATAAAAAACCTAGGTCAAGAGTAAATTGCTCAACAATTGGAACTTACTTGCTAAAAGGTAGATGAACAAGCTTGATTAAATGGCTGAGGTAGCTACAAACCCCAAATTTAGCAGCTAGCTAAAGCAATTTTTTATCTTTTGGATGTCTAGAACCAAAAATCAATAAAATACAAATTCATGGATCCATTGTAGAAACTTTTTCAGTAAATTCCATTTTCGACCTAACAAAGTCGTTGCTTCGTAGCCTACAATTTTTAGTAGGAAACCTAAAACAGAGGCAGAGTATACTGTGTTGTGGGCTTAAATGTATTAACTTGAATTTATGTTTTTTTTTGTGTGGTATGTTTAAACATAGGCAGGAATTTAAAATTTTTTTTTGGATTCATTAGTCGGCGTTAAAGTTAGTGTTTCTAATGCCAACTTTAGCGCCAACTTTCAACCCTAAATGTAATCTCTTTGGGTTACCAATACTAGTGTGAAGTGCACCTAATTTAGCGCCTAGCTATGCCAAAACAAAATGTTCCTCATGCCAACATGCCAATTATACCTAGACTTCAACGAATGTTTCGTTGCAAGTCACTTTCACAATTGATGGACTGACATGCAAAGAATAAGAGTAAAGATTCAAGAGTAAAGATCCCTAAACTCTAATCCCTCAACCCTAAACCTTAATCCCTCAACCCTAAACCTTAATCCCTTATCGCTAAACCTTAAACCCTATCCCTAAAGCATCAACCCTCAACACTTGAACATTAAATCATAAACCCTATCCCTAAACCCTCAACCCTAAACACTATGCCTTAAACCCTAATCCCTCAATTGTAAACCCTAATCCCTAAACCCTAAACCCTCAACCGTAAACCCTTAACCCTAAACCCTCAACCCTCAACACTATACCTTAAACCCTAATCCCTCAACCCTCAACCCTAATCTTAAAGCTAAACTTAAAGCTTCCACTCATTCCATAATCCCCAAGGGATCCAGAAATACAAAATTAGATGCCTCTACTGATAAAACCAAACATCCTAAGGGTCCTCATGCCTTAGGACATAAAAACAAAGAGTCAAAGAAAAAACAATCCAAAAATTTATCCAAGCCCATACCTCCACAAGAAAATTCCAAAACCAAAATGGTATGGGTACCTAAGCAACAAGAAATCAAGTTAAATGAGGCATCTACCTCTAAAAAATCCCACCCATCTACTCCCATCTCAAATTTGCATTCTACTCAAAAGTGTCAAAACATTCCATCCCACAAGAAAAACAAAAGTAATAAAATGCCTAAGTCTATGTGGGTTCCTAAAGCCCTTCATCATCCATCTCTTAAAAAAACATCTCCATTGCACCCTACACCACCTCTGCATCACAAGCTTCAATGTTTATCATGATGTGTGCAACCATTGGTCATGGTTCCCTTCTATTCTGCAATAAATCTACAGCAATAAATCTACCATCATTCATCCACTATCCTACATACCCTCCACATAGCATCCCTATGGTCCATGCTTTGGCATAAGTCTGACATAATCCACATCATAATCCATTTTTCTCCCCTCTAGAATCCCCGTCATAATCCACTATCTACCTAATCCATTTTCCTTCCATGTATCCCTTACCAACATCGATGAGGGCACTCGACATGGTCCATGTGAGGACATCATTCTCTAATGGGACTATAACCTTTTAGTGCAGCATAACGCATCCTTCAACCCTCAAACCTAAACACTATACCTTAAACCCTAATCCATCCACCCTAAAACCTAATCCCTCAACCCTAAATGCTATCCCTAAAGCCTGAAGCCTCAACCCTTAAATCTTAAACCCTAAACCCTATCCCTAAACCCTCAACCCTAAACACTATACCTTAAACCCTTATCCCTCAATACTAAATCCTAATCCCTCAACCCTAAACCCTATTCCCTTATTGCTAAACCTTAAACCCTATCCCTAAAGCCTCAACCCTCAACACTTGAACCTTAAATCCTAAACCCTATCCCTAAATCCTCAACCCTAAACACTATGCCTTAAACCCTAATCCCTCAACTCTAAACCCTAATCCCTAAACCCTCAACCATCAACCCTCAACCCTCAACCCTAAACCCTCCACCCTTAACACTATACCTTAAACCCTAATCCATCAACCCTAATCTTAAAGCTAAACTTAAAGCTTCCACTCATTCCTCCATCCCCAAGGGATCCAGAAATGTAAAATTAGATGCCTCTACTGATAAAGCCAACATCCTAAGATTCCTCATGCCTCAGGACATAAAAACAAAGAGTCAAAGAAAAATCAATCCAAAAACTTATCCAAGCCCATACCTCCACAAGAAAAGTCTAAAACCAAAATGGTATGGGTACCTAAGAAACAAGAAATCAAGTTAAATGAGGCATCTACCTCTAAAAAAATCCCAACCATCTACTCCAATTTCAATTTCCCATTCTACTCAAAAGTGTCAAAACATTCCATCCCACAAGAAAAACAAAAGTAATAAAACACCTAAGTCTATGTTGGTTCCTAAAGCCCTTCATCATCCATCTCCTAAGAAAACATCTCCATTGCACCCTACACCACCTCTGTATCACAAGCTTGAACATTTATCGTGATGTGGGCAACCATTGGTCATGGTTCCCTACCATTCGGCAATAAATCTACCATCATTCATCCACTATCCTACATACCCTCCACATACCATCCCTATAGTCCATGCTTTGGCATAAGTCCGACATAATCCACATCATAATCCACTATTTTCCCTACATAATCCACATCATAATACACTTTTCTCCGCTCTAGGATCCACATCATAATGCATTATCTGCCTAATCCATTTGCCTTCCATATATCCCTTACCAATATTGATGAGGGCACTTGACATGGTCCATGCGAGGACATCATTCTCTAATGGGACTATAACCTTTCAGTGCAGCGTAACGTATCCTTCAACCCTCAACCCTAAACACTATAACTTAAACCCTAATCCCTCCACACTAAACCCTAATCCCTCAACCCTAAATGCTATCCCTAAAGCCTGAAGCCTCAAACCTTAAACCTTAAACCCTAAACCCTCAACTCTAAACACTATACCTCAAACCCTAATCCCTCAACACTAACCCTAATCTCTCAACCCTAAACCCTAATCCCATATTGCTAAACCTTAAACCCTATCCCTAAAGCCTCAACCCTCAACACTTGAACCTTAAATCCTAAACCCTATCCCTAAACCCTCAACCCTAAACACTACGCCTTAAACCCTAATCCCTCAACTCTAAACCATAATCCCTAAACCCTAAACCCTAAACCCTAAACCCTCAACCCTCAATACTAGACATTAAACCCTAATCCCTCAACCCTAATTTTAAAGCTAAACTTAAAGATTTCACGCATTCCACCATCCCCAAGGGATCCAAAAATGTAAAATCAGATGCCTCTACTGATAGATCCAAACATCCTAAGGGTCCTCATGCCTCAGGACATAAAAAAAGAGTCAAGGAAAAATCAATCCAAAAAGTTATCCAAGCCCATACCTCCACAAGCAAAGTCCAAAACCAAAATGGTATGGGTACCTAAGCAACAAGAAATCAAGTTAAATGAGGCACCAACCTCTAAAAAATTCCAACCATCTACTCCCATCTCAAATTCCCATTCCACTCAAAAGTGTCAAAACATTCCATCCCATAAGTAAAACAAAAGTAATAAAATGCCTAAGTCTATGTGGGTTCCTAAAGCCCTTCATCATCCATCTCCTAAGCAAACATCTCCATTGCACCCTACACCAACTCTGCATCACAAGATTCAACATTTATCACGATGTGTGCAACCATTGGTCATGGTTCCCTTCCATTCCACAATAAATCTACCATCATTCATCCACTATCCTACATACCCTCCACATACCATCCCTATGGTCCATGCTTTGGCATAAGTCTGACATAATCCACATCATAATCCTCTTTTCTCCCCTCTAGAGTCCACATCATAATCCACTATTTGCCTAATCCATTTTCCTTCCATGTATCCCTTACCAACATTGATGAGGGCAGTCGACATGGTCCATGCGAGGACATCATTCTATAATGGGACTATAACCTTTCAATGCAACATAATGCATCCTTCAACCCTCAACCCTAAACACTATACCTTAAACCCTAAACCCTAATCCCTCAACCCTAAATGCTATCCCTAAAGCTTAAAGCCTCAACCCTTAAACCTTAAACCCTAAACCCTATCCCTAAACACTATACCTTAAACCCTAATCCCTCAACACTAAACCCTAAACCATAATCCCTTATCGCTAAACCTTAAACCCTATCCCTAAAGCATTAACTCTCAACACTTGAACCTTAAATCCTAAACCCTATCCCTAAACCCTCAACCCTAAACACTGTGCCTTAAACCCTAATCCCTCAACTCTAAACCCTAAACCCTAAACCCTAAACCCTCAACCCTCAACACTATACCTTAAACCCTAATCCCTCAACCCTAATATTAAAGATAAACTTAAATCTTCCACTCATTTCACCATCCCCAAGGGATCTAGAAATGCAAAATTAGATGCCTTTGCTGATAAAGCCAAACATCCTAAGGGTCCTCATGCCTCAGGACATAAAAACAAAGAGTCAAAGAAAAATTAATCCAAAAAGTTATCCAAGCCCATACCTTCACAAGTAAAGTCCAAAACCAAAATGGTATGGGTACCTAAGCAACAAGAAATCAAGTTAAAAAAGGCATCTACCTCTAAAAAATCCCAACCATCTACTCCCATCTCAAATTCCCATTTTGCTCAAAAGTGTCAAAACATTCCATCCCACAAGCAAAACAAAAGTAATCAAACACCTAAGTCTATGTGGGTTCCTAAAACCCTTCATCATCCATCTAATAAAACATCTCCATTTCACCCTACACCATCTTTGCAACACAAGCTTCAACGTTCATCGTGATGTGTACAACCATTGGTCATGGTTCCCTTCCATTCCACAATAAATCTACCATCATTCATCCACTGTCCTACATACCATCCCTATGGTCCATGCTTTGGCATAAGTCTGACATAATCCATATCATAATCCACTATTTTCCCTACATAATCCACATCATAATCCACTTTTCTCCCCTCTAGAAGCCACATCATAATCCACTATCTGCCTAATCCATTTGCCTTCCATGTATCCCTTACCAACATCAATGAGGGCACACAACATGGTCCATGCGAGGACATCATTCTCTAATGGGACTATAACCTTTCAATGCAGCATAACACATCCTTCAACCCTCAACCCTAAACACTATAACTTAAACCCTAATCCCTCCACCCTAAACCCTAATCCCTCAACCCTAAATGCTATCCCTAAAGCCTGTGTTAGATTCAAGACAGACAACTGAGAGGGGGGGTGAATCAGTTGTCCAAAACTCTCTTCCAGTTAAACACTTAAACCCACTTTTTAATTTAATAGCATAATAATAAATCAATCATGGAAACATAAAGCATTAAATCAAGAGTAGAAACACATCAACACATAAGACACCAAGATTTTGACATGGAAAACCCAGTTAAGGGAAAAACCATGGGGTGATTAACCCAAGATTGTATTCTTTGTTAGAAGAATAGAAAGAACAAAATGGCACATGCCAATTAGGGCTCATTGCTCGAGCACATTGCTCACAAGAGGCCCACTGCCTACAAGAGACACACTGTCTACAGAATAATAAGTATCACATACTTGAATTGAAGAATAACATCTTCACCATGCTTGAGTCCGTTCCATTTAAGCCCAATACTTCTACTCTACCTTTCACTCCTTTCCTCTCTACCACCCTTTTCTCTCCTTAATCTTCACCTTGAAATGACTTTACAACTCTCTATTTATACAAGACATCGACTTAGGAATTATCATCCAAGTCGACATACATTACAGAGCAAGTATATACATACAACATGACTAATTATAAAAGACTTCATGTGGAATAACACACTATTGGCCACATAGATCTGAGATTTCAATCTTCTTCTAGGAACATGCCAATCTTCACATAACATCTTCAAGATCATCCACAGGATGTGTAACTCATCCGATCAGCCAGACTTAGGAAGAACACCATCATCTAGAAGTAATTCTTCAATTGCGAGCTCAAACTCTAATGCAGACCACCAACATGAATTAGACACGATCCAAAGACCTCCACAAGCTTGCCTGAATCACCAGGAACATCCACACTACATCTGCTTACTAAAATCCTTATCTCCTTCATTTGGAACCTCAAGAACAGTCTGTCATCACTGTCACAATGGAGTAGATGCTTGCGGACCTCAAGACCATGAACCAATTGAGTTGTCAATTCACATTGACTTCCTAAACATTCACTCAAATCTGCATAATAGGATATTGCATTTTCAGATCTCACCGAACCTATCTGTGTCACTCTGTCACCTTTTAACACCTGTCAGAACTAGTTTTACTTGAGCAGCCACAACTTGTTCAGATCTTCATGCGAACCTCTGAAATCTTTACTAGATCACATTAAGACACATATCTACAAACCCTTTGATGTGCATCCTCTGATCTTCATCTTAGCTAGGATCTTTAGCTCACTCTCTGATGAAGGGGGTAAATCACAAAACACACAATAACAGATATTAAACACAACAAATAGAACTTTCTTTTATTGAACTGGGCAACTCATTACATTACAGAAGCTCAATTACAATCAGAGGATGAGTCCTCTGTTGGATCTAGGGCATACAACTGAGAGGGGGGTGAATCAGTTGTATTAAAACTTGCTTTTTACTTCAAACACTTGATTCTTCTTTGTTAGTTAACAACATATCAATTAATCATCCATAAAAGCATAATGCATAAACACAAGAGCAGATAAACATCAACACATTGAACACCAAGATTTTGACGTGGAAAACCCGGTTAAGGGAAAAACCACGGGGTGATTAACCCAAGGATTATTCTCTGTTAGAAGAATAAGAAAAAGAATGGCACTTGCCAATTAGGGCTCACTGCCTGAGCACACTACTCACAAAGAGGCCCACTGCCTACAAGGAGACACACTGTCTACAAAGTGATAAGAATCACAATCTTGAACTAGAGAATGACATCTCTACCATGTCCGGATCAGTTCCATTTAAGCCCAAAACCCATGCTCTGCCTTTCACACTTCTCTTCACTATGCCACACTCATCCACACAATCCACACTTCAAAATGAATTCTCAAACACTTATTTATACAAGACATTGACTGAGGAACAATCATCTAAGTCGACAATCAACCATAAGGACATTCGCAAGATGATTAATACATCCGATCGGCCACCACAAGAACATTCGCAAGATGAACAACTCATCCGGTCAGCTAGTCTGAACAAGAACTTCATGCAGAAGAATATCTTTAATTCCGGGCTCTACCACCAATACGGATCAACAACACAACCTCAACACGATCCAAGAACCTTCACAAGCCTGCCTGAATGACCAGGTATATCCATACTTCATCTACTTACTAGAATCTCTTCTCTTCCTCATCCAGAACTTGAAGAACACAGTCTGTCGCCACTATCACAATGCAAAAGGTATTTCTGGAACCTCAAAATCATACACAACTCAAGATGACACATCACAAGGACATCCCAAACACTCCTTCCAATCCGTAGATTAGGATTATACAATTCTGGACCTCACCGGACCTTTCTGTGATCCTCTGTCACCTCTGAACACTTGCCGGAACCGGTTCCATACAGACAGCCATAACTTCCTCAGATCTTCATGCGGACCTCTGAAATCTTAACTGAAGCATCTCAAGACTCATATCTACAAACCCTTTAATCCACATCCTCCGGTTTTCAACCTATACAATACATTTGCCTTCTTCTCACCACTATTCTCCACTGTTCCTGACTAAGGCTAATTTTCTCAATATCCTCAGCACACAACTCATTCAATCCTTCTTGTCAATGCAATATGAGTATGTTGACATCAATGACAACACTAGTTCACCTCATACTTGCAACAATCTCCCCCTTTGTCATTGATGGCAACATATGATGTGAAAAACCATCAAGACAAGAACTTCTCCTTTCTGTCACAGCTCCCTCTATCAGCAACATGTCTTCTCCTCATTTATTGCTCCCCCTTTGATCATCAGCCACTTTTTTTTCACATGTCTTCTCTCCCCCTTTGACATCAATGGCAAAGGGCTCATACTTGCAATTCTAACACATCAGAATCATACCAGCTGCTCCCCCTTAGTAGCAGCTCCCCATCATCAATCCGGATCACAAGATATGACTGTGATATCCACCGGACTGATGCACATCAGTGCATCCTAGTTCATCATCAGAGGGGTCATGACCCCTAACTTCTCCCGGAGATATTCAAAAGAGTCCTTGGGAAGAGGTTTAGTAAAGATATCTGCAATCTGATCCTTGGAGGGAACACACTCCAATTTGACTTCTTCCTTGTTCACTTGTTCTCTCAAAAAGTGAAACTTGATAGATATGTGCTTAGTCTTAGAATGCAATACCGGATTCTTAGAAATATTAATTGCACTTGAATTATCACAGAAAATTGTGATAGGCTCCTCATATTCAACTTTAATGTCTCTTAGCATCTGCTTCATCCATAAGATTTGAGTGCAACTACCTGCTGCTGCAATGTATTCTGCTTCAGTTGTAGACAGAGATATTGCATCTTGTTTCTTGCTTAGCCAAGAAACCAATCTCTTCCCCAAAAAGAATGCTCCACCACTGGTGCTCTTCCGGTCATCCACATCTCCTGCCCAATCTGCATCTGTGTAAGCATGAAGAGAGAAATCTGGATCTCTAGGGTACCATAGACCATACTCAGCTATTCCTTTCAAGTACCTAAAAATTCTTTTGATTGCCATAACATGAGATTCTTTAGGATTAGCCTGGAATCTTGCTACAAGACCAATAGCCTGCATTATATCTAGTCTAGTCTGAGTGAGATACAACAATCCACCAATCATTGATCTATACTTTGTCTGATCTGCCTTTGGGGAGTCATCATCTTTGCTCAACTTACATCCAGTTGCCATGGGAGTGTTCATTGGCTTTGAATCTTCCATACCAAATTTCCTCAACAATTCTTTCACATATTTGGTCTAAGAAATGAAGATCCCTTTCTTTGTTTGAGTAATTTGCAGACCCAAGAAGAAATTCATTTCACAAGCATAGACATTTCAAACTCACTTTTCATCTGATTTGCAAAAGTTTTGCACATACTATCTCTTCCTCCAAAAATGATATCATCCACAAACACTTCAACAATTAAAATGTTTTCATGATCAATTTTAAAATATAAGTTACTGTTAGTAGTACCTTTGTTGAATCCAATCTGCACAAGATGCTTATCCAACCTTTCATACCATGCTCTTGGGGCTTGCTTTAATCCATACAATGCTTTCTTCAACTTGCAGAACATATCATCATTATCAGACAATTGAAATCCATCCGGTTGTTCAATGTAAACTTCTTCTTCCAGATCACCATTTAGGAAGGCAGACTTGACATCCATCTGATATACCTTGAAGTCTTTAAAGGCAGCAAATGCAAGAAATAATCTGACTGCTTCAATTCTTGCCACCAGAGCAAAGGTCTCTTCAAAATCAATTCCTTCTATTTGAGAGTAGCCTTTGCAGACCAATCTAGCTTTGTTTCTGATTACTTCACCAGCTTCGTTCAGTTTGTTCCGGAAGACCCATTTGGTTCCAATCACATTCCTGTCTCTAGGTCTGGGAACAAGATCCCAAGTATGATTTTTCTCAATTTGCATCAATTCATCTTCCATTGCTTTGGTCCAGTTTTCATCATTGCAGGCTTCATTTATTGTTTTAGGTTCAATCTTTGAAATTAGACAACATTCATCCTGATTTTGAGCAACATTCCTTCTAGCTTGCACACCTTTCCTTCTGTCACCTATGATTTGATCTTCAGAGTGGTTCAGTCTTACATACCTTGGAATTTTGGGAGTATCCTGCACTGCTGCTTCTTGATCAGGCTCATTCAGACCTATCTCTTCTTCCTGATTTACCAGATCAGGCTGACTCTGACTTACCGGAGAGGATTGAGTTCCTTGAACTTGAACACCATCTTGGTCATCTTCATCAAACTCATAAAATCTTGAGAGCTTCTCAATTCCTTCATCAACTTTCACATTAGTGCTTTCTATCATCTTCCTCAGTCTCTTATTGTAACACCGGTATGCTTTGCTTTGAGTGGAGTAAACTAAGAAAATTCTTTCATCACTTCTAGCATCAAACTTTCCTAGATCTTCATCTCTTTTAATATAACACTTGCTACCAAATACTCTTAACTATTTCACAGTAGGAGTGATGCCAAACTAGAGTTCATAGGGGGTCTTACCGGTATTGTTTCTGATTTGAACTTGATTGAGAGTGTAGACTGCAGTGCTGATAGCTTCTTTCCAAAACATCTGAGGAACATTTGCTTCCAACATCATTGTCCTGGCAGCTTCCTGGATGGTCCGGTTCTTTCTCTCAACTACTCCATTCTGCTGTGGAGTCCTAGGAGCAGACAACTGTCTCCTTATACCCTGCTTCTCACAAAAGTCAATGAACTCACCAGATGTAAATTCACCACCTCTATCAGACCTTAGACACTTCAGTTTCAATCCAGTTTAATTTTCTACCATAGCTTTGAAGATTTTGAACTTCTCAAGGGCTTCTGATTTCTCTTTTAGGAAGGTAACCCACATCATCCGGGAATGGTCATCAATTAGCAGCATGAAATATCTATCACCTTGCAGACTCTTGATTCTTGTCAGACCATAGAGATCAGTATGTACTAATTCCAACAATCCGGTAGAGGACTAATCTTTGCTTTTGAAAGAGACTCTGCTCTGTTTACCTCGCTGACATTCTTTGCACAAACTATTTGTAGGTTTCATCAATTTTAGAAGATCTCTTACAGCCTGAATATTGCTTATCTTGATGATGTTATCAAAATTTACATGACACATTCTTCTATGCCATAACCAACTCTGATCAACTTGAACAAACAGACAGCTTTTATTTGAACCAACCAGATGAAAGATATTACCTTTTGTTTGAGCACCGGATGCAATTTCAGTTCTAGAGCTTGTAAAGATTCTACATTTTCCATTCTTGAACCGGAGATCATAGCCTTTGTCCACTAACTGCCCAACACTGAGAAGATTGTGCTTCAATCCTTCAACATATAGTACATTACCTGTTTTACTCTTTCCATCAAAGGAAATAGTTCCCCTACCTTTGATTCTACCAGCAGAATTGTCACCAAAATTTACCATTCCTCCTTCATACCTTTCTAAATCCAAGAACTTATTCTTGTCACCAGTCATATGGTGAGAACATCCACTGTCAATAACCCAATCATCCTTTTCTTCCACTTGAGCAGCCAAAGCTCTTTCCACAACCTTGTGATTGACAGATTCAGAGGATATTGAATCTTCTTCCTTGATGGCAATAAACACCCATTCATTTCCGGCTTTGCTTCCTAGTTCTGATTCATCATCTGTTATTCCTTCATTGTCATCTTCTTCATGAACATAATAGCAGTTCTTTTGAAACCTTTGTTTGTTAGTATTAGACCTTGCAGATCTTTCCGGACATCTTGAAGCAAAATGACCAATCTTATTGCAGTTGAAGCACTTAAAGGGTAGTTTTCCTTCATACTTACTAGATCCTCTTGGCAGTCTCTTTGCAATGAGGGCTTCAAGTTGAGTTCTTTCTGCTTCTTCTTCTTCCACGTCTCTTCTTGCTTGATCATACCATGACATCTTTCTTGAAGAGTTTTCTCCCGGATCAAATCTTTGTTTTTGCCTTTCACATAAGCACTTGCTTTGAAAGCAAATTCAGTCTTGGGAGGATCATCTCCAAACTCGGTCATTTCAAATGCAGCTAGTTTGCCAGCCAATTGTTCTCTTGTGATAGTTGTGTGGGCTCTGAATTCATCAATGGCAGCAACCTTGATTTTGTAGGCAGCAGGAAGGGAACTGAGGATTTTGCAAACAATCTCATTTTCATCCAGAGTTCCACCAGCATTTCTAATTCCACATACCAGCTCATTCACTCTTGGCATAAAGGTAGTGATGTTTTCATCATCTCTCATCTTCAATCTTTCAAATTTCCCTTTCCGACTTTGCAACCTTGCACTCTTGACAAACTCATCTCCTTCATACAGAAGTTCCAGTTTAGTCAAGATCTCATATGCAGTTGGTAGGTCAATAACATTTGAGAGATCTGAGTCATTCAATGCGCTTAGAAGAGCTTCCTTGGTCTGCAGATTGTTTTCAGCATCTGTGATTTCATTCAGATTTGTCGGACCACCTTGTGGAGGTACATATGGTTTTGAGACCATGGCCAAGTATGCTTTTCCCATACATTCCAAGTGACATTTCATGCGACCTTTCCAGAGAGTGAAGTTGGTTCCATCGAACTTCGGACTATCCTTCTTGTATGACGACATCCTAGATCTCCTCAAGCAGTTAAGCTCCTTTCAGAGGAACTTGGCTCTGATACCAATTGTTGGATCTAGGGCATACAACTGAGAGGGGGGGTGAATCAGTTGTATTAAAACTTGCTTTTTACTTCAAACACTTGATGCTTCTTTGTTAGTTAATAGCATATCAATTAATCATCCATGAAAGCATAATGCATAAACACAAGAGTAGATAAACATCAACACATTGAACACCAAGATTTTTATGTGGAAAACCCGGTTAAGGGAAAAACCACGGGGTGATTAACCCAAGGATTATTCTCTGTTAGAAGAATAAGAAAAAGAATGGCACTTGCCAATTAGGGCTCACTACCCAAGCACACTGCTCACAAAGAGGCCCACTACCTACAAGGAGACACACTGTCGACAAAGTGATAAGAATCACAATCTTGAACTGGAGAATGACATCTCTACCATGTCTGGATCAGTTCCATTTAAGCCCAAAACCCCTGCTGTGCCTTTCGCACTTCTCTTCACTATGCCACACTCATCCACACAATCCACACTTCAAAATGAATTCTCAAACACTTATTTATACAAGACATCGACTTAGGAACAATCATCTAAGTCAGCAATCAACCATAAGGACATTCGCAAGATGATTAATACATCCGATCGGCCACCACAAGAACATTCGCAAGATGAACAACTCATCCGGTCAGCTAGTCTGAACAAGAACTTCATCCGGAAGAATATCTTCAATTCTGGGCTCTACCATCAATGTGGATCAACAACACAACCTCAACACGATCCAAGAACCTTCACAAGCCTGCCTGAATGACCAGGTATATCCACACTTCCTCTACTTACTGGAATCTCTTCTCTTCCTCATCTAGAACTTCAAGAACACAGTCTGTCACCACTGTCACAATGTAAAAGGTATTTTTGAACCTCAAAATCATACACAACTTGAGATGACACATCACAAGGACATCCCAAACACTCCTTCCAATCTGCAGATTAGGATTATACAATTCCGGACCTCACCGAACCTTTCTGTGATCCTCTGTCACCTCTGAACACTTGCTAGAACCGGTTCCACACAGATAGCCATAACTTCTTCAGATCTTCATGCGGACCTCTGAAATCTTAATTGAAGCATCTCAAGAGTCATATCTACAAACCCTTTAATCCACATCCTCTGGTTCTCAACCTATACAATACATTTGCCTTCTTCTCATCACTGTTCTTCACTGTTCCTGACTGAGGCTAATTTTCTCAATATCCTTAGCACACAACTCATTCAATCCTTCTTGTCAATGCAATATGAGTATGTTGACATCAATGACAACACTGGTTCACCTCATACTTGCAACATCCTCTATTGGCTACAACACATTACAGTTTTCCCAACCTCAAGACTCTAGAATCTTCAGCCTTCTATAACCCCAAATCAGTTAGGGTTTCTATTTTCCCACCTATTCGTGACTCTACACTAGCCCCCCTTCACTCTACCACTACCCAGGGTTCCTAAAATAGTCATAAATAGCACTTTTTGGCGGCCTCTAGCCAAATTTCAAAATTTGCAACTCCCTTCAAAAGTAGGTCAACTTCTGGGAAGCATAACATTTGATCCGGGTGTCCGATTGATGAACCGTTTTAAGCGCCGGAAAGCTCGCGATGTGAACTATCACATCAAAAATTCATAAACAGATTTCCATCAACTTTTTGGGACGTTATGGGAAGTTTTAGTGCCTCATATCTCATTCCAGAAATTTTTAGGGGCTTTTCAGAAAATAAAAACTTCAATATCTTTCAGCTCACAAATGATCTTTGCCTGATTCCTTTGCCAAAGGTCTTATATTTCCATTATGTAACTTTCTGGAAGTTTTTGCTTCATTACGTGCCCAAATGCAAACTTTCTAAAAATAGTAGATACACTTTCCTAATTAGGCAGGTTGCTATTTTAAGCAATTTTGGAAAAACTGAAAGTCCTACATTATAATTCTAGACATTATGGAACCAAAAACACTAATTATGGAAAGAAATGAAAACAACTACAATGATTTTGAATTAACTTCTTTTTGGGTGATGCAAGATTGCCCTTACACCACTAGATGCTCCTGCATCAGATACCCAGGGTAATTTGAGAAGTGACCCTATCACGTCTCATGTGTTTGTGTGAGGAAAACCTAAACGATCAACCTTTGCCTTAGACAACCAAGAAGAATCTTCAACAAGCCTTCCTTTCTATTTTACCAGATATTCTTCATATTGCTTATTCCGAGTACCTCTTCCCACATGGCTATCCAAGATCTCTTCTATCTCCTCTGTTGAAGTAGATGTCGGAATACTCCACTATTATTCTGTTGGTCCATCCTCTGTTCCACCTTCATGATATTCTGATAAATCAGCAATGTTGAAAATAGGGGAAATATTGATCCCACTCGGCAGCTCTACCTCATATGCATTTCCTGAATCATGTTTCTTCAAAATTTTGCATGGTCCAAATTTCTTCATTTTCAACTTATTGTATGTTCCAATTGGGAATCTTTCTTTTCTCAAGTGAACCATGACTTCATCTCCTACCTAGAATTCCCTATATCTCCTCTTCTGATCTGCCTTAGCTTTGTACTGAATATTCATTTTATTAATGTGCTTTCTCACCTCTTCATGCAAATTCTTCAGATGTTCTGCAAAGTCTTCAGCTTCATCACTTGTCTTTTCTCCGTTGTCCAGCTTCCTTAACTTAGAAGCATTTCTTGGGCTATTGCCATATACAATCTGGAATGGTGATTTACCAGTACTCCTATTGACAGAATTGTTGTAAGCAAATTTTGCCTATGGTAAAATCAAGTCCCATCCCTTAGGCTTATCTCCTACTAAGCATCATAGAAGGTTACCCAAACTCCTATTCACCACTTCAGTTTGTCCATCAGTCTGTGGATGGTGTGTAGAACTAAACTTCAAATCTATCTTCAACTTCTTCCACAATGTCCTCCAGAAATAACCAACAAACTTGGTATCTTAATCTGAAACTATGCTCTTTGGTAGACCATGTAGTCTCACCACTTCCCTGAAAAATAACTCTGTAATATGAACATCATCATTAGTCTTCTTACAAGGAATAAAATGTGCCATCTTTGAGAATCTGTCCACCACCACAAAAATAGAATCATGCCCTCGCTATGTCCTTGGTAAACCAAGAACAAAATCCATACTAATATCATCCCATGGCTTCTCTGGTACAGGTAATGGTTGATACAATCCTGTATTTTGACTTGTTCCTTTTGCCATCTAACATACTCTGCAACTCTGCATAAACTTCCTCACATCTTGCTGCAACTGTGGCCAATAATAATTTTCACCAACAATAGAAATGGTCTTATCTCGACCAAAGTGTCCAGCCAATCCTCCACTATGCTTCTCCTTAATCAGGTTCTCTCTCATGGAACTCCTTGGAATGCACAACTGGCTTCCTCTAAACAACATGCCATCTTGGATTATGAAATCCAACCATTTTGTCCTATCCAAAGTAATAGGCTGTAGACAAGCTTTCCAAGCCTCTACAAAATCTGGATCTTTAGGATACAAACTTTTGAGCTCATCAAACCCAACAACCTCTATCTTCATTTCTGTCAAAAAATTTTGCCTTCTGCTCAATGCATCTGCAACTCTGTTAGACTTCCCACTCCTGTGCTTCAAAACAAAGGTATAACTCTGCAAAAACTCAACCCATTTTAAGTGCCTTTGGTTCAACTTCCCTTGACTATTAAGATACTGCAAAGCCTGATGATCAGTATATAAAACAAACTCTTTTGGCAACAAATAATGTCTCCATTTCTTCAAAGCCTAAACTATTGCATAAAATTCCTGATCATAAACAGAATACTTTTTCTTGGCATCATTAAGCTTCTCACTAAAATAGGCAATGGGCTTACCTTCTTGGCTCAAAACAGCTCCTATACCACTACCACTAGCATCACAATCTACTTGAAATACCTTATTGAAATCTGGAAGTGCCAAAACAGGTTGTTCTACGACTTTCTGCTTCAATGTATCAAAGCTCTTGTCTACTCCTTTAGTCCATCTAAACTATTTTCTATCCCCTCTCATTGTCTCAGTTAGAGGTGCACAAATGCTACTAAAATTCTTGATAAACTTTCTGTAAAAACTTGCCAAACCATGAAAAGATCTTACCTTCATTGTACTCCTTGGCATAGGCCACTCAATGATAGCCCTTACTTTTTCTGGGTCCATCTTAAGACCTTCCTCTGAGACAACAAATCCCAGGTATACCAACTCCTTTTTTGCAAAACTACATTTCTTCAAATTAATTAGCAACTTCTCCTCCCTCAGCTTCTCTAGAACTCTTCTGATATGCATCAAATGCTCATCCCAAGTCTTACTGAAAATTAAAATATCATCCAAATAAACAATAACAAAACATCCCAAAAATTCTTTTAGTACCTCGTTCATGAGCTGCACGAAGGTGCTCAGTGCATTGGTTAGCCCAAATAGCATGACTAACCACTCATACAAACCTTCCTTTGTCTTCAAGGCTATCTTCCATTCATCCCCTTCTCTGATACGGATCTGGTGATACCCACTCTTCAGGTCAATTTTCGTGAAGTACTTTGCTCCACTCAAATAGTCCATGATGTCATCCATTCTTGGCAATGGAAATCTATACTTGATCGTTATCTTATTGATGGCTCGAGAGTCTATACACATCCTCCATTCTCCATCTTTCTTTGGTGCTAGTACTGCAGGTACTGCACATGGACTTAGGCTTTCCCTTATCAGTCCCTTCCTCAACAACTCCTGAACTTGTCTGTTCATCTCTTCATTCTCTGCAGGGGTCATTCTGTGGGCTACCTTGTTTGGCAAACTGGCTCCTGGTATCAAATCCATTTGATGACTTATCTTCCTTACTAGTGGTAAACCTTCTAGTACATTATCAGAGATAATGTCCTGGAACTCTTCCAACATATCTGAAACTTCTGTTGGTACATCTTCACATTTCTCTTGACTAATCTTAGGAATCAATGCAAAGCAATGACACTCATGCTTCATACCCTCCAAAAATTTCCTACCATCTACCAAACAAATTCTAGCAGTGCTACATACCTTTTCTTCCACCTCCTTCAAGGGCTTCAACTTATGATGAACTCCATCCTTTGTTAGGGAGTATGTGTTTGCACGGCCATCATGGATAGCGCTCCTATCATACTACCACGGCCTCCCCAACAGCATATGACATGCATCCATCGGTATGATATCACACAGCACCTCATCATGGTAGTCACCAATCTTGAACTTCACTAAACACTGCTCATTGACCAAAGCTCTATGGTCCTTCTACAACCATGCAATCCGATATGGATGTAGATGCTTTCTTCTTGTCAACTTCAATTTGTCAACCATCTCCTCTGAAACAAGATTATCAGTGCTTCCACTGTCAATAATAATATCATAACACTTACCTTCACATTTGCACCTTGTGCAGAATAAACTCTTCCTCTGATTGGGCTCTTTCTCCTCATTCAACAAAGTTCTTCTGACAACTAGGGTTTCTCCCCTTTCTGCATCTTCAGAGTGCTCAGACTGTGCATCTTCATCCACATGTGCAACTCGTGCATTACCTTTAGGTCTTCTATTCATCCTTCCTTGATGTTGCGGACACTCGTATGCTCTATGCCCTTCTTCTCCACATTGGAAACAGGTTCCTCTGAAACCTCCTCTTCCGGGTCCTTGCCCAGGTCTGCCTCTTCCTCTTCCTCTTTGCTCACCATTTTTTTGGTCATGAGGGTGGTAGGTATTATCACCTCTCTGATTTCAACTGGTACCTACTTCTTCACTTTTCTTTGCATCTTCATTTCGGCCCCCATAGGGTCTTCCACCAGTCCTTCCTCCTTGACCTCTTCCCCTTTGCTTGCTGTCAAATCTTTTATTCAGCTTCTCTTCCACCTTCAGGGAAAACTGGTACACATCTTCTATGGTGGTCATTCTGACCAGGCTCAACTCCTCTTGAATACTCGGCCTCAACCCATTAATGTAACGGGCTACCGTCTCCTTGTTGGGCTCTGCATGGCCTGTCCTGATAGTAATTTTATAAAACTCTTCTGTATACTCCTTAACAGACTTGTTACCTTGCTTTAGTCATTGCAGCTTCTTCAGCAACTCCATCTCATAGTCCACAGGAATGAACTGCTTCTTCAATTTCTCCACCATCCGATCCCATCTGGTGATCTTTCCTTTTCCTCTTCTATTCCTCTCTAATTGGGCCTCCTTCCACCAAATATTGGCATGGCCCTTCAACTTTGTTTTTGCAAACTTAACTTGATCTGGGTCCTCCACATCCTCATACTCAAAATACTCCTCCATGTCATTGATCCAATCAATAAGCTGTTTTGGATTCAAATCTCCAGAATATGTAGAAACTTCGATCCTGGGCCTCTTTCTGATGTTTGAAATGGCCCTCAACAACCTAACTTTTGCAACATCTCTGATAGCTTCTTGTTCTTCCTCAGATAGCTCTTCTTCAGCTTCATCTTCACTTTCTTCTCTTATCCTCGGCTCAAACCCTCTTCGTAACTCCTCTTGCAATGCATCGATTTGCCTTTGTAGGGCTCTAAAACTATCTTCTGTCAAAGCATTCCTCCCACCACGATTTCTTCATGGAGGCATCTTGGTCTCTGCAGCAAACCCACAACCTCAGGTCCTGGTGCAAACTGCCTCACAGTCGGCAATCTGTCTACACACTCAGGAACCCTTGCTCTGATACCACTTGATGAAAGGGGTAAATCACAAAACACACAATAACAGATATTGAACACAGCAAATAGAACTTTCTTTTATTGAACTAGGCAACTCATTACATTACAGAAGCTCAATTACAATCAAAGGATGAGTCCTCTACTGGCTGCAACACATTACAGTTTTCCCAACCTCAAGACTCTAGAATCTTTAGCCTTCTGTAACCCCAAATCAGTTAGGGTTTCTGTTTTCCCACCTATTCTTGACTCTACACTAGCCCCGCTTCACTCTACCACTACCTAGGGTTCCTAAAATAGTCATAAATAGCACTTTTTGGCGGCCTCCAGCCAAATTTCAAAATTTGCAACTCCCTCCAAAAGTAGGTCAACTTTCGAGAAGCATAACTTTTGATCCGGGTGTCCGATTGACAAACCGTTTTAAGCGCCGGAAAGCTCGCGATGTGAAATATCATGCCAGAAATCCATAAATGGATTTTTATCAAATTTTTGGGATGTTATGGGAAGTTTTAGTGCCTCATATCTCGTTCCAAAAATTTTTAGGGGCTTTTCAGAAAACAAAAACTTTAATATCTTTCAGCTCACAAATGATCTTTGCCTGATTCCTTCGCCAAGGTCTTATATTTCCATTATGTAACTTTCTGGAAGTTTTTGATTCATTACGTACCCAAATGCAAACTTTCTAAAAATAGCAGGTACACTTTCCTAATTAGGCAAGTCGCTATTTTTAGCAGTTTTGGAAAAATTGAAAGTCCTACATTATTATTCTAGACATTATGGAACCAAAAACACTAATTATGGAAAGAAATGAAAACAACTACAATGATTTTGAATTAACTTCTTTTTGGGTGATGCAAGATTTCCCTTACACCACTGGATGCTCCTGCATCGCTCTCTTCACTATTCTTCTATGTTCCTGATTAGGACTAATTTTCTTAATATCCTCAGCACACAGCTCATCCAATCCTTATCATCAATGAAACAGGAGTATGTTGACATCAATGACAACACCTGTTAGGCCCATACTTGCAACAGCCTGAAGCCTCAACCCTTAAACCCTAAACCCTAAACACTATCCCTAAACCCTCAACCCTAAACACTATACCTTAAACCCTAATCCCTCAACACTAAACCCTAATCCCTCAACCCTAAACCCTAATCCCTTATCGCTAAACCTTAAACCCTATCTCTAAAGCCTCAACCCTCAACACTTGAACCTTAAATCCTAAACCCTATCCCTAAGCCCTCAACCCTAAACACTATGCCGTAAACCCTAATCCCTCAACTCTAAACCCTAATCCCTAAACCCTAAACCCTCAACCCTCAACCCTAAACTGTAAACCCTAAACCCTAAACCCTTAACCCTCAACCCTAAAGTTTCTCTGGGTTTTTGGCATAATATTCTTGAAAGAACTCAAAAGAAATTGTTGGTATGGAAAGGAAAACTTTTAAGCAGTGTGGGAAAATTACAGCTTCTGAGGGCCTCTCTTCAGGGTATACCTACCTACTTTTTATCCTTATTTAAAATACCCAAATATTTGGCTGATAAACTGGAGCAAATTTAGAGAACTTTCTTGTGGACTAGAACTGAAAAAAAAAGAGAATTTCTTTGGTCAAATGGGATAAAGTCTACCTTCCTAAGTCTCATGGTGGGCTTAACATTAGAACCATTCAAAATATGAATAAGGCTCTGTTGTCCAAGATTATTTGGAACTTCTTAAACAGGGATACTGACTGGGGTCTTATTATAAGGCTAATTACTTAGGGAACATTGATAGATATTCTTTTCTTAATTAGGAGGGCCTTCCTCAAGGATCTGTTATTTGGAATAAAATTATTAAATCCAAAAGTCTTATCAACAAGGGTATCAAATGGAAACTTGGTGATGGATCTCTTATAAATTTTTGGGAAGATCCTTGGTTAGGTGATGGTCCTCTTTCTAAACAGATGGGAAATGAATTTATTATTATTCTTGCCAAACAATTTTTTGGCAATAAAGTTAGCCATTATATTCATCAAGATCAAGGGGTTAAAACTTGGAAAAATGTGTTGGAGTGTTGTACCAATAATCTGAATCTCCTTCACAGGGCTAATAAAATACAACAAATTCTTCGTAATACCAGGATTCCTCTTTTCTTTAGAAATGATGAACTTTTTTGGTCTGCTGACAAAAAAGGTTTTTTTTCAATCAAATCTGCTTACCATTTGCTGATCAAGGAGGAATTTAAGGATGATGTCAGGAGGAAGGTCTGGAATTGTAAACTCCTTCCAAAGGTAAACTTTTTCTGGTGGACTGTTGTTCATAATAAGATTTTGACTCAGGGCAATCTTCAACGAAGGGGTATGCCACTAGTTAATAGATGTGTTATGTGCTTGAAAGAAGAAGAATTTGTTTCTCATCTTATATTGCATTGTGAATTTGCAACTGAGATATGGGGTAAAGTCTTTTTGAATTTTGATTTACAATGGGTCTGCAATAAGGAAATAAAAGATCTCATTCTTAATTGGATCCCTCCTCTATCCCATCCTTGGCTAGTAGAATTATGGACTCAAGCTCTTCCTTTTGATACTTGGTTCCTTTGAAAAGAAAGAAATACTAGAATTTTTAGAGAAACTGTTTGAAATTCTTCATAGGTTTTCTATTCTTTTTCTAAAGTTCTCCTAGAGAATGTTTCTAATTCCAGCATCAAAATTGCTGACAAACCTCTTACTCAACATGAATTCCTTGTGGCTTCCAACTAGGGGATTATGAATCAAATTCCAGCTTTTGATGATTCTAAATGCATTAAAAGATTAAACACTATTTGGACTTCCCCTGACCCAGGTTGGCTCAAATTGAATTTTGATGGAGTTGCTAAGTCTAATGGAAAGGCTAGTGGTGGAGGAATTATAAGGAATGACAGAGGAGCTCTAATTGCTGCTTATATTGGAGGAATTGGTAACCAGACTAATAACTTTATTGAAGCCTCTACTCTTTTATGGGGTCTCAAGTTGGCTATATCACTTGGTATCCACTAGCTTCATGTTCAAGGTGATTCCAAAATTATTATTGAGGCTATGTCTAAAGCCTCGGAGTGTGGTTGGAAAATTAAGGATATAGTGTTTGATATTCAAACTCTTTCACAGGCTATTCCTGTCATTTCCTTCTCTCATATTTATAGAGAGGGAAACACTGTTGTTGACAGCCTGGCAAATTTTGGTCAGGAATTTCAAAACTAGCATTATTGGCGCCAACTCCATAATATCTTGCATTAGATTGGGGATATCATTCAAAAAGAACAAGTTACTATATGATGATTACTCATAATTTCACTCAGCTTATCTACGTGACTAGTTCTTTAATTCAGGACATGCTAATTAGACACTCTATAAATGATGAGAGTGAGATTAGATAGCTTTGCATGAGTGTGAAAGATAGGTAATTAATAAGGAAAGATTATGTAAGGACCTCGAGTTATTCTGATCGTGTCCTCTTTTCCTTTCATACTCATTGCACTGTGATCAAAGTCCCTCAATTTTCCCACATCATTGATAGAAGTTTTCTAGATAATAACTCTACCTATCCCTTCTCCAGGCCCATTTAGTTTCACTGGTTTTTCATCATGGGTGGTGACAGGATTAGAATTAAACCTAACAACTGCGGAGAATTTAAAGAGAATGCCTTGGTCTGGCATTACTGTAAAGAAGGAGGAGTCACCCCATTCCTTGAATGTTTGAATGGACATGATGAAAACCTATCTATTCAATTTGCTCAGTCGTGGGATAATCACAAGGTGCAAATTGGGAATGTTAGTTTTGTGGTTTTAGAGAATGAAATTGCTATGGCTACGGGTCTTTCTTCAAAAGGTACGAAGATACAAAAAAAGTCTAAGGTTTCAGATGCTTAGAATCAGAAATTATTTCTTGGTGAAGGTGAGGAGTTGGTGCCTTACCAGGGTGGTTTTGAGAGTCTGTCTTCCTAAACTGTGGGCTGACATGTGCTATATGGTGATGAAGTA
Organism: Cunninghamia lanceolata; assembly: GCA_027924645.1. Classification (NCBI taxonomy): domain Eukaryota; kingdom Viridiplantae; phylum Streptophyta; class Pinopsida; order Cupressales; family Cupressaceae; genus Cunninghamia; species Cunninghamia lanceolata. Next base: position 10,064,230 of record BSBN01000508.1, on the reverse strand, counting down.
TTTCACCCTTGAGGGTCATTTTACCAAGTTTTATCACTATCACCTCCCCTTGTTGAATCATTTTAGAAGGAATGCCACTATTGGTTTTCCTTTTTACTTGCTTTCTTCTCTTGAACACTTTGTTCAACATGTTAAGAAGGCTTTGCTAAAGAAGCCTGGTAAGAAGCATATTCCCTTACATCAAGGGCTCATTCATAGATTATGCCACTTTCACTTAGCTTTGTCTCCTCCTTCTTCTCTTTAGCCCTCTGGTTAGGATACCCCTACTGACTCAATGAAAATTGGTCCTGCTACTCCTAAATAGCTTCCTGAAGGTGATCCTTGTTCTAGGACTTCTAAGTCTATTACCAAAAATGTTCAAAACCCTCCCTCCAGATTCAAATTGAAATCTAAGAGACATCTTTCAGATGTTGACACATAGTCTAACCTTTTGAAAGAAGATTTTGGGGTTTCTGGGTCCTAGAGTGAGAAAAATTAGGGTAGGGAGGGACCCTCATGGAATTTCAAAAAAGTTAAACTAGAAGGTAAATTTACTATTGTTAGGCGATCTGGTCGCATTGCTAGCAAACAGGCTCCCAAGTTGAAGCTGATTGACTATTCTAAAAGCAATTCTGAAACATCTACCAATGAGGAGGAAGATCTTAAAGATTCCAATGATGTTCAGAAGATTTCTATTGAAGATTATGGTGGTGAAGAAGAAATTGATGGGTAGGACATTCCTTTGGAAACCTTTGATACTGAAGATAATATTGGTGTTCATAATTATGTCCCCATTGGTGACTGTGTGGATGTGGGAGATATTTCTACTCAGGTGGAGGTGACTGATACTGTTGATAACACTGGGAAGGATACCCACTCTATTCCCTCTGTTGTTTCTGTTGATCCTGATCTGTTTCAAGAGGAAGGTAATAATACTCAAGATGGTAGGGAGGAAGACAATAATGAGGAATTAAATGATGCTGATGATCTGTCTCAGCTGAAGGAGTGGGTGGAGTTCCTAGAAAAAAGAGTCTTTTTTCTTGGTAATTTCATTACTAGCATGTTATGCAGGACTACTATGGCCAATCTCTCCATGCTGAGGGAACATGAAGTTCTTATTCATGGTGTTGATAATGACAGGGTTAAAGAATTTGACAAAATGTTAGAGTTTCTTTCTAAGGGAGAGGAGAACATCCCTTCCTAGTCTTTCTATGCTTTCTGTTAGCTATCTTTTAGCTATTAGTATCTTTTTGTTGTATTTCAGTTGTATGTAGGTTGACAGTGATGGTTCTGGCTCGTTTTGTTTTCTAAGCCATTTTTTGCCCTTTTTGGGTTATGTTTTGTAAGGGATTGGCCCTTGGTTTGCCACCTTATAATATCAAAAACATCAATACCAATATCTGCAGTGACCACAGGATCTATTTCTCCTACTTTTAGTGTCATCACATGGTCAAATGCCTTCTATGTGTCAATAATAGCAAGCTTTTGGTGTGGAGGGTACATGGCCCATATCATAAGTGATTATTCATTAGGATTATATCGCGATCCAGTGTACATTTATGTCACACCATCTAAGATGAGTTTATGTTTGGCATCATTATTGTGCAGAAAACTATCAAAAACCAAAGAAGACTTCAAATCCAAGCCCAGAAAAATCATCACACCAGCTTCATCTAGGAGTTTCCTCCCTTTCTCTGGAGTCATATTTTTTATTTCATTTTCAACATCTATTCTTAGAGTATTCAATAATTGCTTTTCATTATCTGGTGTGATATTTGAAACAGATTCTCTGACTACTTTGCCTTTATGTCTATACAAGAAAGATTTAAATTCTGAGGTCTGAATAAACTAATCATCTGAAACAAAAGAATTGTAAGCCAGCTGCCTGGCATCTGCATCAGGTGTTTCCTCAATTTCCAATTCTCTATTTGAAGGCTCATATTTTTTAATTCTAAGTTTAGGAATTATATCAGAGTGGGCTTGGGGTCTTTCATCATGGGATCCTTCACTATCAGAGGATAACACCTCTACCTCTTGTGCCTCTCTCCTCCTCCTTTCCACTTCCTGATTATACTCATCAATGGCAAATTTGACCTCTGCATCTTCCAAATTCTTAATAACATCATCATGTGGAAATGGAATATGAGTATATCCACTAAGATTTTGTTTTCTTCTTACAGAATCAATAAACCCTTCAGGGTTAAACCCTTTTCTTAACATTGCCTTTCTTAAATTAAAGTACAATAGTTTGTCATGAATGAGGTCATATCCTTCCCTGGACAACACAATAAAGTCCCCAAAACATAATGTACTTGGCATAAAATATTGTTTATCATAGGCACTTAAGTTCATAACATTCGAGTAATCTAATTGCCTGACGATTTCCAAGTATGTGATTCTGTCTGGTACTATTTTAGGCAATAAGAATGGCATATCTTCAAACCCATATACCCTAATCATTGTGGAATCTAGAAAATAATACCAATCACCCTAGTTGTGATTGACATTTGGTGGTCCACCAAAATCCTTAGGCCTTAAAAACCTTTTAATCTCATCTGACAAAGAATAGCTACACGGATAACCATAGAATCTGTACAATGTTTTAACAAAGAATTCTTCAAAATGTGCATAACTAGAATTCACAAACCTACTATCCCATATGGAAGTCCATAACTATATGGGTAACAGCTGACCATTCTTATCAAATTGTGTAATTTTCAATTGTTGTGGCCACATTGTCAATTCTTGTCCATAGTATAAAACCATATGCACAAGAGCAGAGTAATGCTTAAAACTTATTGTTGGAGCACCATTTTTAATGGCCATTAGTCCTAAATCAATCCCCTTAGAGAGGTGGGAGGCATAATCAAAATCTTTGGCATGGTGACACTGGATATCTGTAGAGATGACCATGGGTGCTATGGACATGAAATCAAGGACCTTTGTTCCTAGTACTTGTCCCACTAAAGAATATGTGTATTTCATATAAGGTTCAAACATATCTACATGAAAAGGAGGTCCATCACCTTCCTCGAGTGGCACCAAATTCCATTCTTCTCTGGGTCTATGCATTGGCAATCTCCAACCCTTGTAAGTGGTATCCATTCTCAAGTACTCTTTTTCTAAATCGTCATATATTATAGGAGTATTGCAGGTGTCATGAAGGGAAAAAACTTCACATACTGCATTCTTGGATACATGAATAAATGGATCCCCTTGCAGGTTACATATGGATTTTAGGTCAGGGTTGTAATGATAAGCTAGGAGTTTTACAAGATCTATGTTCACCAAAATATCTGTGACAACTAGCTTTCCTAGGTTGAAATTCCACGAGCTACAGATGGGTTCCAATCTATTCCTTCTACAGTAGTGAAACCTAAACAACTCATATCCCCTGATAGGGGTCCATATGTTCCCTATGTTCTCTACATGTTTATATTTATCTTCTAATTTTTCCACGTGTGCCCTCAATTGTGCAGTTCTTCTAGCCTTAGGGCCTGAACTAGGTAATTGGTCTATAAGGTCTTGATTAAGTTTTCTTTCCTGTGTTTTTTCCCCTTTCCTTGTCTCAACCTTTTGCTTTTTGCCCTTGGTTTGGCTAGTTTCAATCTGCTGCTTTCTTTTTGTTTTGGAAGGACCCTCCATTCTATCTCTATGATGAATACTGGATTTAACCTTATAATCAATTAACAAGAAGGTTTGCAATGCTTACTTGTATGTGCTCGGTGTTGCAAATTTCTCAGTCTCTTGGTGAATCCCCCGCTCTTCCACTGTAACCCTCAGAAATTTATTTTGATTTTCAATTCATTATGAACTAGAGCAATTTGTATGTGATTATGCTCAGGAGGCCATTAATGTTGGCCATTGGAATTGAATGCAATAGGCTTCTCGGGCTCCAAAAGTGTCAAATCGATTAATGAATTACATCGAGAAGAGTATTTTAATCTCATGTCAATTTATATATTTGTTTTGGCGCCATCTTTTGTTTATATGTTTTTGGTCAATCGCCAGGACTAGCTTTATGTCTCTTTGATGGGAGGTGTTCCTTTAGTTCTTTGATCTTTATTGGAGAGACTCTCATCAATCTTTCTCGGGTGCACATTACTTGCCTTTTTCTATTTTTAACATTTCAGGAAGACTTAATTAATTTCACCTCGATATCAAGGTGGTTCTGACTGTCAAAGTTACTTTTGGACATTGGCGAGTGTTTTCCCGATGAGCAGTGGTTATCTTATAGTCATCAGGTTGACAATCATCATCACTGAGAGAACAAAATGTCCCTTCGATATATCAAGTTTCATCAATAATGTTTTCTGTATACGCCTAAAAATGACACGACTCTGCCCAAATAAATATTCTTAATATTTATTTAAGTCTAATTCCTCTATCAATAAATAAATAAACAAATTTATTTATTTGATTCATATTCTCCCAACAATTAAATAAAATCAATTTATTTAATTAAATTTCCTAAATTCTTCTAATTCCTCCAACAAATTAAATAATATCAATTATTTAATTAGTTCTTCCAAATTCATTCTAAATTAAATAATATCAATTATTTAATTGTTTCTTCCAATAATATCTTCTCTAAATTTAAATAAATCAAATTTTTATTTAAGTTGTCCATTTCTTCTAAATTGAGTTATCTCTAAATATAATTCAATCCTTGTGCACATGCAATTGAATATTCTAAATATTTAATTGAGTTAAAATATCTTCTCATCCTCATGCAATTTCCATCTTCTAGTTCTATTCTCTTAACTAATTAAATTATTCTTCTAATTGATTTATCTCTTCAGTTAACTCATTCTTCTATTTTAATAATTCCTCTCATGCAAAATAGAGAAAGACAATTGTCCTCTTTCTATTCGTGCACATTCCTCAACCATTCTATACCATTGATCTTCTCATTCTTTCTATACTGTTGATCTTCTCTCTCACAAGTCTATAAATTGAACCCTATTCTTCTATTTCATTCATCCAGGCTTTATGTAAACTTACTCTGTAGGATTACAGCGTGCCTTTGACACCAATTCCTTCATTGCTTGCGATCGCACTTGTTGCCACACTACTATAATTGTTGTGAAGCTCATCATCATGGCAAAATTATCATAGCCATTCTCATTTGAACATCTTGGAATCATAGCAAGGAAGTGCACCTTCTGAGGGCCATATTCATAGACAAGATCATTTGTGATAGGCGATCAATGGAAGCTAAGATTTAAAGGAGGTTTGCTTTGTATTGTTCATTGTTTGATTGATCTCTTTTGTTCATTATTTCATTGAGTTTTGGGTATCATTGATATTTATATATTGATTATTCATTTAGATCTAATTTTCCCTTAACATTTTTGGCACCCACTGTGGGGCCTAGCCCCAAATTTAACCCCAAAACTAAGTTTTTGTGTGTTAGAAAGTCGTACATAGGAAAAAACCATGCATCTAACACATCCTAACACACATCTGTTGTTTGTTCCAGCGTATACCTTCTTTTGGTGCATACAGTCTCCGGTCTGGCGCATCTACTGTTTGTTTTGACGCATACATTCTTTTGGTGCATACAGACTCTATTCCGGTGCATCTATCCTCTGATACGGTGCATCTGTCAGTTCGATGCATATATACTATTTTCGCGTGCTTTTGACCTCTGTCTTAGCGTATATGTACTGCAGTGCTTCTGAGCTCTATTTCTGTGCATTTGATCTAGGTAGTGATTTTTAGGGTTTCCTTGAAGTTTTTTGCTAATACTAACATCATTTTGTAGGAACACTCTTGATCTGTTTGTAGGCTAGGTACTTTTTTAGAATCATATAGTTGCATTTGTTAACTCACACTTTGATTTCTAACGGGCAAGTAAATGGATGCTCATGCAAATCTCACATAGTCTTAACTAGGAAAGCTGTAATTGAATCATTGCTATCTTGCATATCATTGAATAATTGTTATTGCTATCTTTCGTAGTTAGACACATTGCTATTTGGGTAAAATTGAACACATCATTGTTATCTAGATAAAACTGAACCATTGCTATCTCGATTATCACTTCAAAGTTAACAAATCCGTGCTATCTGGGTAAAATTGAACCATTGTTATCTTGTTATCACTTCAAAGTTAACAAACTTCTATGCTTGCCCAAGTAGATAGCTCATCTAGTTTTTCTCATTTTAACTAGGGGAAAAAGAACCACTGTGTTCTATGTTTTGGGAATGATACTAGGCCTATGCTCTCCACTATCTTGGGTGACCAAAATGCCAGACATATCATTTTTGCATGTGTTTTTCCTTTAGAGGGGCCTGCTCTTGGATACCTTTCATCCAAGTAGGAATGACCCTAAGTGGTAACAGGCTAAATGCAAAGCCCTACCAATTCACTATAAATAAATTGTGTTTGGAGTGAAAGCTTCAAATAATGAGTGCAGTTGTGTTATACCGACAGCCAACCTCCCCCAAAACCCTCCAAGGCGCAACCCTTGGAGGCTAGGAGACTCCATAAAGGAGAGTAGTGTTGTCACATGTATAACCACTCAAATGGTTGCCTTCATTAAACACATTTTGTTCTAGTGGCCAAAAACCCCTGTAATCCATTTGAAGCCTAGGATTGTACTTGCTTTTCCTTTTAGTCCAAAAAGAGTCAAAAAATAGAAAAACATGAAAACATTCTGTGTTTGATGTGTCTTCTTGTGATAAATAGAGAAAATTAGAACAAAAGAGACCATTTTGCAACCAAAGAGACCAAAAACATCAGAAAAATTACCAAAATTTTGCAAAAACACTGAAAAACTAGAGCGACTCATTTATCCTTTGTTGCTGCGCATTTGTACCAACTTGCTGTGCATATATACTAACTTGTTATGCTTTTAATACCTATTATGGATCATTTGAAATTTACCAATATTGTGTATATATGCCGACTTCTCATGCATTTACTAGTTTATGTTACGCATCTGTTCCAGCGCATGCGTGACAGTGAGTACTTCTATAGTCTTTGAGAGAAAAATTTTACCATTTTTAGATACCCATTTCAGTTTTGTTCAGGATTCTGAGATCAAGTCTTACCTTGCAGTCACTTTTTCATCCATTTTGTGTCAAAGTCTCCCTTTTGTTAGTCATCTCATTCACCTTCTATCAAAATCTCCCTAGTCTGAAGTTAAAGTATCTCATATCAGGTCATTTTTGGATTCAAGTAACCCTAGTAAGTCATAGAACTTTGCTAGTGGTCTTGGTGCATGACTAGTCCCTACACAGTAAGATAGGTATCAAGTTCCCTTACTAGTGGTTACCATCTTGTATCGGCCATCTTACTTGAAATCATTGATCAAAAGAGTCCCTCATCCAAATCTTGTCATAAGTATCCTATCCTCAACAGTCTCCACTGGCATCTTGCCAAAATCTCTAGTTTCATCCACTGCACCCCATGTGGCCTTGCATGGTTCTTACTAGATCTCAATACAAAACACAACTTGAAATGGCCAGATCATCCAATCACATTGTTATTCCTCATGATAGTGATGAGGATATCTCTCATGAAGATTATCAAGGGCACCTTCAAGATCAGAAATTTTAGCGCTTACTAGAAAAAGTGCTCCGTGAGGACCCTCATAAGTACTTTATGCATCTTGTGAGTCTAGGACTCAAACTCCCCTCTGACTTTGATCTTAATACACTAAAAGAGACCATAGAGAAAATGCATGAAAATGGCACTAAGGGTGATAAGGGAAAGAAATTCGCGGACCCGACCATACCTATGGAAGAAATAAGGAAATAAATTGAGGGTCTAACGCAACAAATGATAGATCTCAAGACGGGAAAAAGTACCAAAACTTACTCTTTGGAAGACATTGCACCATACCCTTTTGATAAAAGTTTGGACATGATTCCCTTCCCCTTTCAGTTTAAAGCTCCTAAATTCAACAAGTACAAAGGAAAGGGAGACCTAGAAGATCATATTAGGGAATTTACCGCTACATGCATAGAAGTGGCTCACAATGAGACCTTCTTAATGAGACTATTCCCTATATCTCTAGGTAGTCAAGCCATGGAGTGGTTCTCATGACTTCCACTGGGTATCAAAACTTTTGATGAGTTAGTCAACAAATTCATCACACACTTCTCGTACAACATTAAACATGAAGTCTCCATGCTCGATCTATGTAACACCAAGCAAAAGAGTGGTAAATCATTCACTTCCTTCCTACAAAGGTGGAGACTACTAGCTAGAAAATGCCTATATGATGTACCCAAGAAGTAATTGATGGAGATGTTTGTCCATAACCTCAACTCTGATCTTAGCTATCAAATCCAAATCCAATGCCCTTCCTCATTCTCAAAGGTCATTGAGATGGGAGTATTCATTAAGAAAGCTATGATCGCCAAGGGTTCACTTAAGTTGTACAAGGACACACCTACCTCCAACTACACGACTGACAAATCAAAGTTTTGGACTAAAAAATAAAAATGTCATCAATGATGGAGTAGTTGATGCCAAGGCGGCGGCTCCCAAACAACAACCAATATTCACTCTCAAAGGAGAGATGAACAATGCTATGCCCAACAAAACATTCTCTTGGGAGTCAAGACCATGGTTCAACTCAAATCCAAGGTGAAAATTCACACCACTGGGTGAGTCCCAAGAATCTACATTAAGGAATCTATTGACCAACAACAAGATCACTCTACCGCTAACTAGTGATTACGAACCTCAAATCAAACCTCACTATTGGAAAGACACCAAATTTTGTGAGTATCATAGAGGAAGAGGACATACAACCAACAATTGTATCCATCTCAAACATGTTATTCAAGATATACTTGATCAAAATCAAGGCGGTGCTCAACAACATACTTCTAATGAGACACATGTGGCTTACAAAGATGTACTTCTCAATCACGACAGGCCATATAACAACAACAACAACCAGAATAGGCAAAATTAGAATAATGAGAATAGTAATGCCAATTATGCAAGTGTACCATTCGACTATACCATCAATTTCATATCATAGCATGTCCCACAGATCAATGTGGTTACATCTAACCAACAATTAGGACATAATAAAATTGATTGCAGCATCATCACCCACAGTGGTAAGGTCATGTTGAATACCCTCCCTCCAAGGTCATCACCTTCTCTGTCCAACTCCCATTAGTATAGTGTCATAGACCAACTATGGAAGACTCCTTCCCACATTTCTATCTTAGAGTTGTTGCGTCTATCTCCTTCCCATAAGGAGATTCTTGATAAAGCCTTAGTGGAAATGACTGTACCCACAAACTTGGCCCAAGAGAAGTTTCAAGCCATGGTAGGAAATCTAGCCTCCTCTAATACCATATCTTTTACTGAGCAAGATGACCTCTCAGTGTCTCAGCCTCATAACACCCCCTTACATATTGTTGCCTTCATCCATAAACACTGTATCAAGAGGATTCTCATTGATGGGGGAGCCAGTTTAAATATTTGCATGCTCAAGCTAGTCCTTACATTGGGGTTCTCTAAAAATGTAGTTGATCCAAGGAAGAAGCTAACTATCAAAGCCTATGATGAAGAGGAGAGAACTACCAAAGGAATAGTGATCTTACTCATACAAGTGGGACTGGTGATAAAAGATGTTGTGTGCCAAGTCCTAGATAGGGAGCTAGCCTATAATATTATCCTAGGTAGACCATGGATTCATGCCATGAAAGTTGTGCCTTCTACCTATCACCAATGCATAAAATTCCCTCATAACAGCAAGCAAGTCACCATCCAAGGTGATCCTGACCCCTTTCAACATTGCAACTCTGTCCTCTCAAAACTTGATTGCATCATACTCAATAATAGAGCATCTACATCCCCTACCCCATAGCATGATTCTACCTCTGAAGCTTCCTCATTCAAGCATAAAGAGCAGAAAACTAAGATCAAAGAAACAAGAGTAGGAGAATACTCCATCAAACACAGCCTCAACTTGGCCAAATTGCCTCTATCTCCTAGATCCTTTAGGCAACCTAGGCATTTTCCAAAGCCATATACTCCTCCTACACCTCCCACAGCTCCCTTTGTAAAATGGGGGACCATATCAGATGAGACAGAGGAAAGAGATATCCTACAATGGCTCTACACAGAAGAAGAAGAGAGCATACAACAAGAACCACCTAGGCTCCCAACATAAATCTATGGGTGAGGTGAGTCCATCTTACACAGAATGGGTTATGAAGGACAAGGCACCATTGGATTAAGAAAAGAAGGAATAGTAGAACCCATTCAACCTTTTTCATCCTCATTGGTGAGAAATACAAAAGGTCTAGGATATAAGGATAAGGGCAAAGCTAAAGCAAATGCTTGTCTTGTAGAAATGATCCATACCCTTCAAGAGATAGATTCCAATGAGTATGAGTGGGATGAGTTAATAGAGCACTCCAATGATGACAAAGAGGTTGACACCATTCAAAATATAGTCCCTACCGTGAGGGACAAATGCTACCACATAGACCATTAGAGTGTCATTAGCCTATCCCTGAGAATACAACTTTCGAGGAAGGTTTGAGTTCTATCATAATAAACAATTTGGATGAAAGTACCATCCTGAACACTCTCCCTATTAATACCCCTAGCATATCCATTTGAACTATCAACAAATCAGATCTATCATCCGACTCCCTCCCCCTTGTGCATCCTGAACTTATTGACTGGGATCTACAAGGAACCCCGCAACTAGATATGTTCCAAAATGATGATGCCTATATTGACTACATGGAACTTAGGGACCACCTACCTAAAGGAGATCATAAAGCTGGCTTCATCATTGAACTTAATATTGTGGCTTATTTTAGAGAGGGTGCCGAGCCTTCCAGCGCAAAAATATCAAAATAAAAACTGGATCTGATGATGAAAACCACTCTGTGGTAGTGTTAGATCCCAAAATAGTAAAAAGAAAGGATGCATCCAATGGTGAAAACCCAACTGTGTCACCTGACGATGGAAGGATTGACACTCTCCCGGATGACATGCACCAGGAGAAGTCTTAGATTGTTGTGGAACCTATAGAACCTGTTAACATTGGAACAACCTAAGATCATTCACTTTGCTAAGTCTCTAACCCCACCAGAAAAGACTAAGTTTGTACCATTCTTTAAGAAAAAGAAATTCAACTTTGCTTGGTCATATACAGATATGTCAGGGTTAGATCCAGACTTGATTCTACATCATCTTCCATTAGATCCAGGAGTGAAACCAATGAAACATAAGCTTAGAAAGATGCATCCACACATTGCACTGCTAGTAAAAGAGGAACTCAAGAAACTACTGGATGTAGGGTTCATCAGAGCTATAGACTATCTGGAATGGGTCTCCAACATAGTACCAGTATCCAAACCTGATGGTTGAGTTAGACTATGCAATGATTTCAGAGATCTAAACAAAGCTTGCCACAAGGATGATTTTCCATTTCCAAATATAGATATCATAGTCAACTTAACAGCAAGGCATACCATGTTATCTCTCATGGATGGCTTCTTTGGATATAATTAGATTAGGATAGCACCAGAAGACCAGCATAAGACAACTTTCACTTGTCCATGGGGTACTTTTTGTTGGAATGTCATGCCATTTGGGCTAAAGAACGCAGGAGCCACATATCAACGTGCTATGACCACTATATTCCATGATATGATGCACGTCACAATGGAAGACTATGTAGATGATATCCTTACAAAGTCACTCATATGAGAATCACACCTAGATGTGTTAAAGAAAGTCTTTCAAAGACTAGAACAATTCAAAGTCAGGTTGAACCCAAAGAAATGTGTGTTTGGAGTCACCTTAGGAAAGCTCTTAGGTTTCATTGTATCGACAAACAGAATAGAGGTGGACCTTGCCAAAGTCAAGGCTATTATGGAAATGCCACCACCCAAGAATCTCACTCAACTACGGTCTCTACAGGGAAAACTACAAGCAAACCGTAGGTTCATATCACAACTGGCAAACAAGTGTCAACCGTTCAATCATCTCCTGCACAAGAACATTCCATTTAGGTGGGATGATAAATGTGAAGAGGCATTCAACAAACTGAAAGAATATCTGATGAATCCACCTAATCTAATGCCTCCCATCCAAGGAAAGCCTCTATTACTTTACATATCTGCTACACCCACAGCTCTTGGGGCCCTTCTAGCATAGAAAGATTATGAAGGTAAAGAAAGAGCCGTCTACTACATTAGTCACACATTGTTGGGCTATGAGTTGCAATACTCTCAGATAGAAAGATCTTGCCTTGTGGTAGTTTTTGCTTCCCAAAAACTCTGACATTAGATGATAGCACATTTAGTCAAACTTATTGCAAAAATAGATCCACTGAAGTACCTACTAAGCAAAGTAGCTCTGACAGGTTGCCTAGCTAAGTGGGTAATGCTCCTAAGTGAATATGACATTAAGTATGTAGATAGAAAGGTTATCAAGGGACAAATCATTGCAGATCAATCAGCAGATGCACCACTACAGGACACCACATCAATGCAATTTGAGTTTCTAGATGAATCCTTATTTAATATATCAACACATTTCTAGAAACTCTACTTTGATGGGTCCTACACAAACCATGGATTAGGGGCAGGAATCTTGTTTGTAACTCCTCATGGAAACACCATAGCGAAGTCTTATCATCTGTTATTCCCATACACCAACAACATAGTAGATTATGAAGCCCTGGTCATTGGTCTCAAAATGGCAACAAAATGGAAAATCAAAGAACTACATGTCTATGGTGACTCTTAACTAGTGATCAACCAAGTCAATGACGACTACCAAACCAAAGATGAGAAGCTTGTCCCATACAAATGAATGGTAGAGGACTTTATGGAATACTTTGTGATCATCTCTTTTGAGTAGATACCTCGCATTGAAAATAAAGTAGCAGATGCCATGGCAACCATTGCCTCACTCCTCGAGATCCCAGAGAATGAGTCATGGTACGAGTTCTTGGTGGAGACAATTTAGCAACCAGCTTATGATCTTCCTAAAACCCATTCCATATGCCTATTAGTTGGATCTAATTCACCTTGGTACGGTAAGGTTTACACTTACCTCAAGGACAACACCCTCCCACCTGACTTATCTTCAAACCAATGATGAACCTTTATACGGCAAACCTCTTGATATACCATTATTGCTGACACCCTATACTGACGTGGTCTAGATGGTACTTTACTCCATTTTTTAGAACGAGAAGAATCCCAAACCACTTTGCAAGATGTACATGAAGGGATTTGCAAAACACACTCTAGCAGTCCTTCCTTAGCTAAGAAACTCATGCATTTGGGTTATTATTGGCTGAACATGGAAACATATTCATATCAATTTGTGAAGAAGTACAAACAGTGCCAGATACACAGGAACCTGATATATGCACCAGCCCAAGAGTTGAGACCTTTAATGACACCTTGGCCCTTTTGTCAATGGGGACTCGACCTTGTAGGAAAAATTCACTAGCCCTCATCCAATGACCACAAATTCATAATAACCACCACTAAGTACTTTACCAAGTGGATTGAAGCCGTCCCCCTCACCACTGTCATAGGTAAACAAATCTCCTCATTCATCCTTAATTACCTCATCTGTAGATATAGAATTCCCTCATCCATTATCACAGATAATAGAAGACCTTTCAAGAACCAGGATGTCCAAGAACTCTGTGATCGATTCAAAATCCAACACCGTTTCTCCACTCCCTATTACCCCCAAGACAATGACCAAGTAGAATCATCCAACAAGACCATCCTAAAACTCCTCAAGAAGACAGTCAATGATGCTAGCCATGATTGGCACATCCAACTCAATCCCTCTCAGTGGGCCTATCAAACCAGTATATGCACTCCCACAGGTGCCACCCCTTACACCCTTGTCTATGGTTCAAAATCCATTATGCCCATCGAGGTTGAGCTACCATCTCTAAGGGTGTCATTAAAAGGTCTCATAATTGATGAAGAGTATAGAGTTTCCAGATTACAAGAGCTAGAGCTGCTAGAGGAAAGGAGATAGAAAGCCTTCAATCATCTCAAGGCATATCAACAAATGATGTCATCAAGCTACAACCACAGATTCCTCCCAAGACTCTTTAAGGTAGGAGATCTAGTACTTAAAGAAAATCCCCGCAATCAACAAGATTAGGAAAAGAAAGGCAAATTTGAACCCAACTAGCTTGGGCCTTATGTGATTGTAGCAACTTATGGATCAGGGGCATAACAATTAGAAACATCAAAGGGTGAGTTGTTCGATGACCCAATCAACAACATGCATCTTCACCTATTCTATACCTAAGAGAACCCCAATGTAAGGGGGCATAAAATACAAAAAAATCAAAAAATTAGAAAAATACAAAAAAAAAAAAAAATTAGAAAAATACAAAAAATTAAAAAAATAAAAAAATTACAAAAAAAATCATCTTTTGGTGAAAACATGGAAAACATGCACCTTAGATAGGTATCATGATGAAAACCTTGCAAACAGGCATCATGCATACTTTCTAGCTTTCGTACAAATAAAAGCAAGTGGTGAAAACCTGGTAAACAGGCGTTACTTGTGAGAAACCACTTCCTCCATCTTTGGGAAACCAATCACCTTGTGTCCATTCTTCCTTCACTCATGTCCCATTTGATCCATATCTGTTCCATAATAAAAAATGCCTAATGATAACCTATCATGGCTTGATACTCTATCTCTTTGTTGCCTTGTCAACCAAGGTTTTATCCAATATCCTATCCATAGTGTTAGCCTAGCATAGTGTTTGTTACTAGTATCCACATGGTCCAAAATTCCTGAACTACATTGCCTCTGTGTTATCATATAGGCAAGGCCATTTTTTAATGCACCCCTGAGGCTCCACCTTTCTATTCATCCCATTTCTTGTCGTCTATCCTCTAGTCCATCTATGGTCCATTAGGGTTTATCCCAAACTACATTGCCTCTACGTCGTCACGTAGGCAAGGCCATTTAGCAATGAGCCCCCGAGGCACTAGGTCAGTCCCTTAGGGTCCGTCTCACCAATAAGGATTGTGGAATCTTTCACCAGCCAAGCAAACGCAAAGCAAAGCCCACTTTCAAGCAAGAATTTTGATGCAACACCTCAACCTATCCAAAGCAAAGCAAGCAAGTACCTAAAGCACTCTAAATGATTTTACCTAAATTATGGCAAGAAACAAACACATCTTGTGTTGGTTAGGTTAACTTACAGAGTCTTAATTTTTTTTATTATGTCCTTCTATGCTACTCGAGGATGCCAAAAGCAAGAGATGCTATGATGGGGGCATAATCATTTTCTTTGTTTTACTTTTTGTGGATTAAACTTTAGTAATGTGAAGCATTGTCTGAATACATAATTGGCAAAAGATCATTGAGGACATCAAAGGTCTAACATGAATGGAGGCAATCCTTGTCTGTTGACATGCAAGAAATACTCAGGTCATCTTGGTTAAATTATACCTAGATGCTTGTATTAACTTGCTAAATCAAAATCCATGTAAGTGATGCTCAGGTCATCTCGGTTCAATTATACCTAGATGCTTGTATTAACTTACAACATTTAGAGAAAGTACCAAAAAAACATCACCCAATGATGAAATAAGCACTTCAAAATACTTGGACCATCAAGATGTCAAAAGAAAAGCATTCATCATACATCCATTATACATCCATACATCTGTATCCCATGCAATAAATGATCCAAACAATGCAAAGTATCAATACAAATTAAAGCTTGTGAGTCTTTCTATCAAGTCATTCTTTCAATCAATCTTCTATCTATTATTATGTCATCTCTGTGTCGATAGAGTACATTTGGACATCACAAAAACATACCATATAGTTGTATATCATATCACATGAGATAGTCATTTACATGATTAAATCATTTGCATACATTATAAGTGCATTAGGTCATCCATATACATTTTGCAATCATTGCATAGTGTCAAAATAGAAAAAAATCAAAAGCATAGTTAAGTGCATCACATAAACTGCATAATCATATAGATACCATTCACATTTACACATTAGGGGCATATCAAGTAAAGCATCTAAGTCTGCATTAGAGAACATCACATAGCATCATATGAGCATCTAAGACTGCATTAGATAACATCACATAGAATCAAGTAAAACATCTAAGTCTACATTAGATAAACATGTGCGTCACATCGTATAATAAAAATGCATCCATAACATATAGCATACATGACTGCATATAGAGATCATCAAATATAGTTGCATCATCATATAAATATCAAAAAGGTGTCCAAATGTACAATATCAAAAGGTACGTCTCTGAGTCAATGTCATATATAGTGTATACATCTCAAGGATAATGGTACATGTATCAAAATACAAAAGTGGTACATATACATGTCCATCTATTTGAGCCATCAAAATATAGATCCATAGGAGCCAAAAATCTGTCCAAGTCTCGCCTAACCCTATTGTTGTTAATTGTTGCTCCTAGCCGTGTCCTCTGTCTCCCCTCCTCTACCGGACCTAGACTATTGTCAGTCCATCACAGAGGCTCCCGACCATGATCCACCTACTCTCTGTGAGGCCATGGACTGGCTCCTATAGCTCAGAGCCCTTTGATCAACAAGAACAACACTATGGTATAGTCCCTAGTAGTACTGTGTCTGAGCCTGCACTCTGGCAAGCTCACCTTGTACCTGCACTAACTGTTGCTGCACCTGTGTCAACTGTGCTTGTACCTACTGAACTTGCCCAACTAGGAATGTGCTAGTGCCATCTATACCAAGGGCTGCTATAGCTATGTCTCTCTCTACTTAGATAGCTCGTATCCTAGCCTCAGCTGCATCTCACTCTCTTGAGATCTCTAACACTCGGCCGACATCTATCTCCTACCGAGCCTCGGCCATCCTAAGCTGTGCCCTCAACTGTCTGACCTATCCTCTCAGCATGGCAATGGCTCTCTCCTAGACATCTAACTGTGCTGGATCCTGGGAGGCCTATGCCTGTCCCAACACCTGCTACTAGCCACCTACCATGGTGGCAGCATCAGTCCCTGCTATGCAACCTGTTGTGCAACCTATGGCTACACTACCTACTAAGCATGGGAGGATCCCTCCCCAGATCTCCTCCTCTACTCGGGTCTGCCTCAGTCTCCCCCTCCTCCTCCATCTCCTCCACCTCCTCCCCCTCCTCCACCATCTCTCTGTCCTCCTCTCCTCCTCCTACCAACCCTGCCCTTGTCATCTGAATCTACCTCATCTATGTGAGGAACCAACTCTCTAGGCCTTGAGTACCTCAAAAAAGGGTGAGTAACGAACCACTCCTCATAATCTGAAGTCATCCCTGCATCTACAATCTCTCTCCTCATCGGCCAGGCAATGTAGGGAATTTGTCAAAACTCTGCCACTACCTCCTCATATGATGCCACTGGGCCCCATCTAAACCTCGTTGCATGAGTCCGCACAAACTAAGCCTGCCCCTGTGGCATGCCCTATCTCCTCCCAAACTGTCACCTCACCCTACTGACAATCTATCTCTCTAGGATGAACCTTGTCCTGCCTATAAGCCACTACATCTGATAGCAGTAGGGCAGCTCATCTGTCTCGTCATCCCAAGGCTCACAGTCTAGATATGGTTGCCAAACAACCACACCTACCCTGTCCAATGCATGCCTCCAATACTCTAGCTTCCCCAACGTATGTTGGGAAATCACTCCTGCATATCCATAGTTGTAAGGCTCTCCCCTCTGTCTCTGAAAGACACATATCGGTCTGGTTATGGTGATATGCTCCCACAACCAAAATTGTAACAGTGAGACACCTACTAATAGACTAGCACCCCTGTGGTATACCACCTGATGCATATCGTAGTATAGGTGTGCCAAAACATAGACAACCCAAGCATAATGGGTGCCCTCTATGATCATCTTCTCCATGATCCATCCCCATCCAATTAGGAACCTGTGCGATCTCCTATCAGGGCATAAAATTCCTCCAATCCATCCTGCAACTATCCCAAGAAAGTAGTCATAGTAGTCATATATGTCCTGCTAAGAGATGAATTGACAATCTAGTTTAGGTTCGTCAAAAACCCGCCTACACTCTGCGAGTCCTGCATCTTGCTGTGGATCATACTCTACGAGCTCTCCCTGTATCAGCAAGTGAAGTATCTTATATACATCCTCTAGAGTCACCGTCATCTCACCAATTGGGAAGTGAAAAGTCCCATCCTCATTGTGAATCCTCTCCACTACTGCAGTCAGTAAGCCGCGATTCACTCGAACCTCGGGCACATCACGCCAAGCACCTCTTGATCTATCTCTGTCAGCATGTAGTGCTGCAACATCAGCAAGGGAAACTGCTCCCTTGACATCAATGTATCTTGTATGTCCTCCTGCAAGCATGCAAAGCAAGGCGTCAACCTAAAGCTGCAAGTACCATGCTCAATATATCTATAGAATCATATCAACTAACTTAACATATCCAATTGATCAAAATAACACACTGCATCTCTTGACTAGATTCCTGCAATCTCAGAGATAGCTTATTGATTGACGCATCAAATAGGATGTCAATCGAGTCAATTTTGTTAAGTAAATTGACTATCTATATCATATGCGCCAGAACAAAAGGTAAATGAGCCATTTCTCAGCAAATGCGGTACTTCTTTCATATACGCCGCAGAATTTCCTAAATGCACCATCCCATATTGTATATGCACCATCCAAGTGCATGTGTTGACTCATATCTTACATGTGCCACCAAATAATGCATGCATTGACCTTACTCATGCATGCAAAGCTTTCATGCATGCACCACTTCATATCCTACATGCGCCAAAGTTTGACAGATGCGCTGAACTGCGATCTGGCAGATTTATCTAGCCTAATTTAACCTAGCATTTAATGCACTCAAAATTGACCATAGGTGAAATTTTTTGAGATACATATCGAGGGTCCTGCCTTTGCTGGCTAGTCGAATCATCAAACTCGCTCAAAGCAGTGCTCCTCGCGTAGAATATCCATCCTATTGCTAACTTCTCTATGCTCTGTACTCTCCTAAGCTCTCAAAGGCAAACCAAACAAAGCCAAGTGTGTAAATGAATTGTCTTGTGGACCCAACTCCTATATATAGCATGTAAACCCTAAACTGGCTATGTGGTGACTATGACTATTTCCTGCACCTATTTCTTCTCATTTTCTTCCAGTTTCTCAAAAGCGCATCCTATTTTCTTCACACCTAACCAAGTTTTCCCTTCGTCTTCATGAGATTGTCCATCTCTCATCCTTCTTCCTTCTTCCCATCCAATCTCCTGAGGGGGCATCCTATCGTCATAACCTATACTAGGGGTAAACTGGGGCATGTATCATTATTCAACAATCGATTTCTTTGAAGCACCACCATAAACTACATTGCATCAAAGAGGGGCAAAATGTATATGCCTAAAAATGACATGACTCTGCCCAAATAAATATTCTTAATATTTATTTAAGTCTAATTCCTCTATCAATAAATAAATAAACAAATTTATTTATTTGATTCATATTCTCCCAACAATTAAATAAAATCAATTTATTTAATTAAAGTTCCTAAATTCTTCTAATTCCTCCAACAAATTAAATAATATCAATTATTTAATTAGTTCTTCCAAATTCATTCTAAATTAAATAATATCAATTATTTAATTGTTTCTTCCAATAATAGCTTCTCTAAATTTAAATAAATCAAATTTTTATTTAAGTTGTCCATTTCTTCTAAATTGAGTTATCTCTAAATATAATTCAATCCTTGTGCACATGCAATTGAATATTCTAAATATTTAATTGAGTTAAAATATCTTCTCATCCTCATGCAATTTCCATCTTCTAGTTCTATTCTCTTAACTGATTAAATTATTCTTTTAATTGATTTATCTCTTCAATTAACTCATTCTTCTATTTCATTAATTCCTTTCACACAAAATAGAGAAAGACACTTGTCCTCTTTCTATTCACGCACATTCCTCAACCATTCTATACCATTGATCTTCTCATTCTTTCTATACCATTGATCTTCTCTCTCACAAGTCTATAAATTGAACCCTGTTCTTGCATTTCATTCATCCAAGCTTTAAGTAAACTTACTTTGCAGGAATTACAATGTGCCTTTGGCACCAATTCCTTCATTGCTTGTGATCACACTTGTTGTCATACTACTATCATTGTTGTGAAGCTCATCTTCATGGTGAAACTATTATAGCCATTCCCATTTGAATATCTTGGAATCATAGGAAGGAAGTGCACCTTCTGAGGGCCATATTCATAGACAAGATCATTTGTGATAGGAGATCAATGAAAGCTGAGAATTAAAGGAGGTTTGCTTTGTATTGTTCATTGTTTGATTGATCTCTTTTGTTCATTATTTCTTTGAGTTTTGGGTATCATTGATATTTATATATTGATTATTCATTTAGATCCAATTTTCCCTCAATATTTTCTTATGTCTTTTGTTCATGGGGAACATTGGTGAGACTTTTGCTGAGTTCCTTTAGTTTCTTCCTATTAGAGTGACTTATAAAGTCAGGAAGCTATAGAAAGTTTATCCCGATGGTATATGTCATGTCGATACAACTAGTGTATCAATTTATCAGTGAGAGAACATATATCTTTTGCCAATCTTATATCTATCGGTATGACTTCTAAGATCAGTGCAGTTTAAAATTTTCATTCTGATTTTATATCTCTCTAATACAAATTTTTATTGGTGATACATTATATTGTCTTCCTGATTGTTTTGCACAATCGTTGTCTTTGGGTTCTTCGATTAGTGTAACTTCATTTAGGTCTTCCTGATATATATGAAAATATTAGTTAGGGGATTATGACTTATTTGGTTGGAAAGACATATATGTGATCTTGCCGATAGAGGTTAATTACTTCTATTTACACAACTATAGTCAGGGAAATGCTTATTTCAAAGGTCATATTTTATGAAATTGTCATGGGCTACAATATGGATCTTGTCACACACATTTGAACAACCTGTTTTAATCAGAAGATCAATGTATGGAAACTTTATATGATATTTGGATGACAAGTGACTGATGGTTGATGAAAAATGGGAATTTGTTTTAGCTCCAACATGGTATATATCAAGGATAAGCAGATGGGGACTAAGAAAATTGTGAGATTTTTTCAGATAGGCCTTTGTGAACCTAATGATAACATTGCCATTTCCAGACAAGACGGACATGGTCCTAGGGTCATACCTAGTTGCTACATCTCTCATCAAGTCTGTGTTTACGAAGACATCAGGGCATATTAATTTGGGTAAGTCAAGGGTCTAGACATGACATATTGGGGATTTGTAATCAATTTGCTTGTGCCAATGATCAAACAGACTCCAAGCAGACACAGGGATCCTAGCATCTCAACAACCTACACAGAGGTCATATATTTTATCATTTTTGCCAACCTCTCCTAATTTTGTTAGAGGCTTCTTAGATGATCTGAGACATTGAATCATGATATCGTCATCCAAGCTATGTTTTGAGGTCGAAGCTTGACCTGACTGACTCATTTTGTATTTATGCAAGCAACCTAGGGTATATGCAATTAATAGCTGCTCTAAATGCTTCAGAAAGTACTTCCAGATAGAAATATTATGTGCATGATAGAGACAATAACCTACTAGTTTTTTTACGTCACAGAGGCTCAAAATTGCTTCTCCTTGCTTGTTTTGATGATTCTCTAGCTCGGAACGTGATTGCTCCTTAAAAAATGACATGAAATGCTTAGAATTATGTTGTCATAACATCAAATTATTGTACCACTCTCTGTATTAATGGAGGTCGCTACAACCATAACTCTACTCATGCCACAGTCATTCAAAAATCTCCTTTGTTTGCAATTTTGAATTTGGACCGTTGATTGCTTCATGCCTTTCCAGAATCCACAGCTTTGATTCATTGACTAGATTTGACAATCTTAGTCATCTTTGTTGACAAGTCATCACCCAATGAAAATGAGCCAAATCATCAGTACCTTCCCTGCACTTTATATTGTCCTTAGCCCAAACTAGATGCATGTCACCTGTTCGTGGTGTCGCAATCGGGGATGGCCCACCATATACCTATCGCGCGATGGTCTGATATAGCATCCATGCACCTTTATTATACTTTATTTTCAATCGATACATGCCACATGTCATTATCTCACTGCCTCGTAGCGAATATTCCTCACAAAAAGATTCCCTTGTGTTGGAGTGCAGCCATTGGATCTTAGGCTTGCTCTGTGGACACGTGGCAACAAACAGCTGGCTAAGGTAAGATTTTAAAGTAAACACCTTGTAAGCAGATTGGATAGGTGGCAACCTGTCACAGCGTCACAGCCAGGTGCTGGCATCATCTAATATGCTTTGCAATGGTGTGATATTCATGTTATAAGACCTTTAGACATTTGAACATTGATTAGGTGCTAAACTAGGCACTAAAGTAGGTGCTAAATTCTGCACTAAATTCATTGCTAAATTTAGCTCTAAATTATGCCTAATTTAGTGCCTACTTGTTCTGATTGGCCAAAAAATACCAAAAATAGCACCATCATGATAAATAGCATCAACTTTTTCAAAAAATTGGAGAAAAATACATTAAAACAGTGGGTGGAAGCAAAAAATAGAGTAAAAAAGGGAGCTAATCACAGTGATTTGTTGTAGTGTATCTAGAATGGGTCTCAAACATTGTACCTATGGATAAACCAAATGGTGGCATCTACATGTGTTCTGACTTCAGAGATCTTAACAAAGCATGTCCCAAAGGTGACTATCCATTACCAAACATTGATCTCATCGTGGACCTGACCGCTGGCCATGAAATGCTTTCTCTA
Source organism: Cunninghamia lanceolata (assembly GCA_027924645.1). Classification (NCBI taxonomy): domain Eukaryota; kingdom Viridiplantae; phylum Streptophyta; class Pinopsida; order Cupressales; family Cupressaceae; genus Cunninghamia; species Cunninghamia lanceolata. Next base: position 10,041,414 of record BSBN01000508.1, on the reverse strand, counting down.
ATGGATGGATTTTCTGGCTATAATCAGATAATGATAGTGGAAGAAGATCAACATAAAAAAATGTTTACTTGTCCTAGGGGTACCTATTGTTGGTGCATCATTCCATTTGGTCTTAAAAATGTAGGTGCAACCTATCAAAGAGCAATGACAGTGATATTCCATGATCTCTTTCATCACATCATGGAGGACTATGTTGATGACATACTAGGAAAGTCTTCTAGGATGGATCACATACAAGTTCTAGGCTAAATCTTTAATTGACTTGAAAAATATCAAGTAAGATTCAATCCAAAGAAGTGTGTCTTCAAGGTAATCACAGGAAAACTGTTGGTATACATTGTATCTCGTAGAGGCATTAAAGTAGATCCAGTAAAAGTCAAGGCTATAGTGAAGATGCCTCCACCAAAGAATTTGAAAGAATTAAGGAGCCTTCAAGGAAGGTTACAATCCATTAGACGATTTATCTCACAGCTAGCAGATAAATGTCAACCATTTCAACACTTGCTCTGAAAGGATGTCTCATTTCGATGGGATGATAAGTGTCAAGTGGCATTTGCTCAGCTCAAAGAATATCTAGCTACACCTCCTGTCTTGGTACAACCAGTCACTGATAGGCCGTTGATCTTGTACATCACAACTACAACTGTAGCCTTAGGGGCTCTTCTAGCATAACATGATGAGTTAGGAAAAGAGCATGCAATCTATTATATTAGTCAAACCTTGGTGGGTTATGAACTCAATTATTCACCTATGGAAAGAGCTTGTTTATCCTTAGCGTTCACTTCCCAAAAGTTGTGGTATTACATGCTAAACCAACACACAAATCTAATATCCAAAATTGACCCATTAAAATATCTACTAGAAAAAGTAGCCCTCATAGGTAGACTAGCTAAATGGGTCATGATCCTTAGTGAGTTTGACATTGAGTATGTGGATCATAAAGCAATCAAGGGACAAGCCCTAGTAGATCAACTAGCAGAAGCACCCATGAAAGATGTACATCCTATGGTATCTAACTTTTTGGATGAGAATCTCTTCACTCTTTCTACCTCAGTAATGTGGAAATTGTATTTTTATGGTTCCTACACACAACATGGATCAGGGGTCGGCATCCTTTTTATCACACCACAAAATGACTATATCCCAAAGTCATATCGGCTTGCATTTCCTTGCACCATCAACATAGCCAAGTATGAAGCACTCCTCATAGGTCTCCATACAACAGTCTAATGGGAAATCAAAGAACTACAGGTATATGGAGACTCACAACTAGTCATTCGACAAGTCACAGATGAGTACCAAACAAAAGATGAAAAGATGATCCCTTACAAGGAACTAGTGGATGCCTACAAACCACACTTTTCTAGCATCACTTTTGAGCATATTCCAAGAGAGCATAACAAAGCTATAGATTCTATGGCTTCTGTGGGGTCACTTATTGACATGCCTGCAAACACACAAAAATGTAAATTCTTGATCGAGCAATTGTTGATACTAGTCGTCAATGTTCCAACTATTGAAATCATCTGTGAACTTGTTGGTCCCAATTCCCCATGGTACAAAGATATCTATGAATACCTTAAACATGGTACCTTTCCCTTTGATCTATCTACAACCCAATGCAAAACCTTTATTTGTCAATCCTCTTGTTAGATCATTTTAGGTGATACACTATGTCACTAGAGTCTCGATGGTATCCTCTTATGATGTCTTAATGTGGAAGAAGCTGATGCTACCTTATGAGACATACACATAGTTGTCTATGGCATACATTCTACTGGTCCTAACCTCTCTAAGAATATACTCCACATAGGGTATTATTGGCCTATAATAGAACAAGATGCTTTACAATTTGCTAAGAAGTGCCTACAATGCTAGTAGCATGGAGATTTGATTCACGCCCCAGCTCATGAACTACAACCTATGACAACTCCATGACCTTTTTCACAATGGGGTCTTAACCTTGTAGGAAAAATCCATCCAACCTCATACAATGGCCATAAATTTATCATTACCTCAACTAAGTACTTCACGAAGTGGGTCAAAGCCATTCCCATGACTTATATTACCGATAAGCAAATAGCAAAGTTTATCCTTAACTACCTCATTTGTCAGTACGCTATCCCCCAAGCCATTGTCACTGATAATGGGAGACCATTCAAGAATCAATATGTCCATTCCTTGTGCACCCAATACAATATCCAACATCACTTTTTCACTTCCTACTATCCATAGAGTAACGGCCAATCCAAGGCTTCCAACAAAACCATTCTTAAAATCCTCAAGAAATCGGTCAATGAAGATGGTTGTGATTGGCACCTGTAACTCAATCCTTCCTTATCGACGTACTGCACTAGTATCAAAACACCAATTGGTGCAACACCATATGCCCTAGTCTGTGGTTCTAAAGCCATTCAACCTATAGAGGTCGAGATCCCATCCCTTAGAGTATCCATGTAGCACTTGATTGATGGAGAGGAGTATCTCACTTCAAGATTAGCTGAGCTAGAACTATTAGATGAGAGTCACCTTGCAGTGCTTAATCATCTCCATGTCTATCAAAACCGCCTCCGGTGCAACTATAACAAGAAGATCAAAGAAATATGGTTTCAAGTTGGTGATCTTGTCTTAAAGGAAAATTAGAGAAATCAAGTAGATTGAGAAAAGAAGGGAAAGTTCAAGCCTAATTGGTTAGGACCCTTTGTTATCACAACAACATATGGATCAGGAGCTTATATTTTAGCAACACCTGAAGGCATTCCTCTAGATGAGCCACTCAACAATGTTCATTGCAAGAAGTTCTATGTCTGATCCTCAGAGTATCCATGTCAAAAATAAAATAAAATTTAAAAAAAAAAAATCAATCAAAAAATGAAAAAAATCAAAAACAAAAACAAAAACAATTCATCCTCTAGTGAAAACTTGGTAAACAGGCACCTTGGATAAGTACCATAGTGAAAACCTGGCAAACAGGCACTATGTGTAGAGTCAACATTCATCATCTATCAAGTCTTATTCATTCCATGTCCATTTCATAATAAACTTCATTCATCCATCCATAATAAAACCATTGACCTTTTTGCATTTCCGTTTCCATATCTAGAATAGCTTAGAAATTTGTCAATGTCCATCACTCATCCCATGTCTATTATCACTCATCCCATGTTAGTTATCACTTATCCCATGTCAGTTATCACAGTTATCCTATGTCAAGTTATACATGTAATCATCAACTTATCCTATATTAGTTCATCAATCATCATTATCCATGTCAATCGTTCGCTTATCCCATGTCAAGTTATCCATGTCAATCATTAGCTTATCTTATGTCAATTTATTCATGTCATTGTCAATTATCACTTATCCCATGTTAGTTGTCACAGTTATCCTATGTCAAGTTATCCATGTCATCCTTAGTTTAGCCTATATCGGTTCATCAATCATTGTTATCCATGTCAATCATCCACTTATCCTATGTCAAGTTATCCATGTCAACCATCAATTATCCTATGTCAAAGTTATCCATGTCAATTGTCAGATTATCCTATGACAAGTTATCCATGTCATCATCAGTTTGTCCTATGTCAGTCATCCACAATAACACCTCTACCAGAATGGGGGCAATTCTTTCCTTAACCTAGGTCTAGGAATGGATCCTTGTTCGAGGTTCATCAACCTTCAAAGAAAAATAAAAACAAAAAACACATCAACCATCAAAAACAAAAACACATCAACCAATCCATCATTCACATCAATTGTCTTATACAGATGGTCACACTCTCAAAACCAGACTAGGCATCTTATATGAGGTGTTTCATTTTTGAAACTAGACACCTTCATCCTTGTGTTGATCTAGGGATATATCATTCCCCACAATGACAACACAATCATTATCAATCATCAAACAAAGCCAAAACTACATATTATCTCATCTCAATCTTAAGGTACCTTGATCCCATGGATATGGGTATGTAGGCAGTCTGGTATATGAAGGAAGTATCCAGTACTCAGGTACATAATATATCATCATATCCCCTCACATCATCTTATCTTACGTCATCAAACAAAACCATAACTACATATCATCTCTTCTCAATCTTAAGATACCTTGATCCCATGGATATGGGTATGTAGGTAGTCTAGAATATGAAGGAAGTTTCTAGTACTCAAGTACATAAGATATCATCATTTCGCCTACCCAAGCTTAAACACCTTGACCCACTCATCATTTTACCTAGAACTATATATTATCATATTCAGCTTTCATCGTAATGTGCCTTGATCCCATGGATACAGGGTATGTAGGCAGTCTGGAACATGAAGGATGTTTCCAATACTCAGGCACATATGATTCATCATTCTTCACCTATCTCAATCTATTGACATTCTATCTTTCTAGTCTTCCATTTATCACAACCCATTCTATCACTTCAACTTGACTAACTCAAGAAGAAAAACAATAAACAACACATCCTATCAAAGCAAAAGTCCTTAAACAACTTGAAGCAACAACACCTACCCGCAGAGCCATCTGCTGTCCTACATATCAATTGCCAACATCTGCTACATCAATCAATTGTCTTATACAGGATGTTCCATTGTTGAAACCAGACTGAGTGTCTTATACAACATGTTTCATTTCTTGAAACCAGGCATTATCCTATCAACAGATCAACACCCTTTAATGGATATATCGTTCTTATAATAAGGTTGTTATCTATCTAATCTACCCACCCAATCCAATCTATCCTGAGCAACCTTTTTGGAAAGAGAATATGCTAGTTGTATGTTTACTTTGTAAGTCAGTCAATTTGCTTTTTGGTTTATCTTTTTGTCCCTTTCCCATTACTTATTCAAGACTACCTTGATTTATCTATATCTTGGTATGTTGTGATGCAGTACTGATTGGGGCCATAGTCATTGCTTTTGTGTGCCATGTTTGAGGAATGATCTTTTATCTTACTTAGAATCATATTTATCTTGTGCATGTGTTACAACCTAGCATCTTACATATTAATATACTTTTGGCATTTATGTATTAAAGTTTATTATATGTTCAAGACTATGGCTCATTCACATGTGTGTGTTACAGCCTAGCATCTTACATATTAATATTCTTCTTGCATTCATTTATTGAAGTTTATTTTATGTTCAAGACTATCACTCATTCACATATCCAACAAGGTTATATTATGTCTAAGGGATCTAAGTTCAAACTACTTGCTTGTAGAATCAACGTCCTCGCACTAGGATATCACAACACCTTGGTCTTTCATACCTTGGTCACAAACTATCCATGTGCTATATCAAAAATAATGATTTCTCTTTATAAACATTTGTGAAATTGTTGCAACAAGCTCATCCATTTAACCATCCATTTATCCAAATCATCATAGACTTTCAAAGATAAGATCGATCAATTGTCTTTTTATCATGTTCTATTATGTCTCCACTTTCTTCTAGCGATCACCGTCTGATGCATATCTACAAAACCACATGTTAGATAAGCATATCATATCATCATGTCAACATATGTCATATGTCTATAAGCATTTACATAATCATCATATCATAATGTCATCATATGTCATACTTCTATAATCATATACATCATCACATGAATACATAGTCATAAATACATGTCATCACATCCATAGCATATAGCAGTACATCACAAACAAGCAGCATGAACATCCATGAACATAAAGATCATCATATGTCATCATCTGAGGTAATCAAAAAATACAAATGTCTGTGTATACATCAAAAGTCCATATATACATACAAATATACATCAAAAAGTACATCATGGCTATCAAGAGCCCGCAATATGTATCAGATGCATGCATGCATCAATCAACATCTATACAATGTCCATAACAATACAAAAATGATACAACATATATTTGTCAAAATCATCTCTAGTGTGTTGAGCTACCCTACTATTGTGATCCCTATGCACCTCCTGCACTCGATGTAGGTCCCCCTCCTACTAGTGTCACTCGTGGTGGTCCCATCACTGAAGACCCTGACCACTCTGATCTGCATGAGGATGAAGCACCAGATCGACTCTGCTCCCTAAAAATCACCTCCCTCTGGTCAACTGGTACCACTCTAAAGTAGAGACCTTTGTAATACTCAGCCTCTCTTCGAGCTGTAGCAAGCTCACCCTGAACTTGGGTAAGCTCCCTAACTAATTTCATCTATGTTAGTTGTCGCTGCACCAAAGGATTGACCTGTTAATGCCCGATACAACCATTTGACTTAACAAGCACAGGAGGCGGTTACGCCCTTGTCACAAACCACTGCAGCGCAGTGCTAAACAAGGAGACCAAGGGTCACACCTTGGAACAACCCCCCTAGTACAAGCACGGGGTTTGAACCCATAACCTTGGCTCTGATACCAACTGTTAGTTGTCATTGCACCAAAAGATTGACTTGTTAATGCCTGATACAACCACTTGACTTAACAAGCACGGGAGGTGATTAAGCCCTTGTCATAAACCACCACAGCGCAGCGCTGAACAAGGAGACCAAGGGTCACACCTTACAACAATCTAGTCTGCACCCACTGTGTGGTGTGCAGCATCCCTCTCTTGCCTCACCCTCTGCAAGGTGGCCTCCACTATAAAACACAATTGTAGCACTATGTCTCTCTCTACTGTCAACTAGGCAATCTACCCATCATCTGTTGTTGGTAGTAGTGTTGGCACTATCTATGCCATTGCCAGTGTTGCTTATGTTGCAGCTGTTGCCTGTGCATGTATTTGTTGCAAGTATGAGGTGAACCAGTGTTGTCATTGATGTCAACATACTCATATTGCATTGACAAGAAGGATTGAATGAGCTGTGTGCTGAGGATATTGAGAAAATTAGCCTCAGTCAAGAATAGTGAAGAACAGTGATGAGAAGAAGGAAAATGTATTGTATAGGTTGAGAACCGGAGGATGTAGATTAAAGGGTTTGTAGATATGAGTCTTGAGATGCTTTAGTTAAGATTTCAGAGGTCCGCATGAAGATCTGAAGAAGTTATGGCTGTCTGTGTGGAACCGGCTCTGGCAAGTGTTCAGAGGTGACAGAGGATCACAAAAAGGTCCGGTGAGGTCTGGAATTGTATAATCCTAATTTGTGGATTGGAAGGAGTGTTTGGGATGTCCTTGTGATGTGTCATCTCGAGTTGTGTATGATTTTGAGGTCTGGAAGTACCTTTTGCATTGTGACAGTGGCGACAGACTGTGTTCTTGAAGTTTCGGATGAGGAAGAGAAGAGATTCCAGTAAGTAGAGGAAGTGCGGATGTACCTGGTCATTCAGGTAGGCTTGTGAAGGTTCTTGGATCGTGTTGAGGTTGTGTTGTTGATCCGCATTGGTGGAAGAGCCCGAAATTGAAGATATTCTTCTGGATGAAATTCTTGTTCAGACTAGCTAACTGGATGAGTTGTTCATCTTGCAAATGTTCTTGTGGTGGCTGACCGGATGTATTAATCATCTTGTGAATGTCCTTATGGTTGATTGCTGACTTAGATGATTGTTCCTAAGTCAATGTCTTGTATAAATAAGTGTTTGAGAATTCATTTTGAAGTGTGGATTGTGTGGATGAGTATGGCATAGCGAAGAGAAGTGCGAAAGGCAGAGCAGGGGTTTTTGGGCTTAAATGGAACTGATCTAGACATGGTAGATATGTCATTCTCCAGTTCAAGATTGTGATTCTTATCACTTTGTAGACAGTGTGTCTCCTTGTAGGCAGTGGGCCTCTTTGTGAGCAGTGTGCTCGGGCAGTGAGCCCTAATTGGCAAGTGCCATTCTTTTTCTTATTATTCTAATAGAGAATAATCCTTGGGTTAATCACCCCGTGGTTTTTCCCTTAACCAGGTTTTCCACGTCAAAATATTGGTGTTCAATGTGTTGATGTTTATCTGCTCTTATGTTTATGCATTATGCTTTCATGGATGATTAATTGATATGCTGTTAACTAACAAAGAAGAATCAAGTGTTTGAAGTAAAAAGCAAGTTTTTATACAACTGATTCACCCCCCCTCTCAGTTGTATGCTTTAGATCCAACAATTGGTATCAGAGCCAAGTTCCTCTAAAAGGAGCTTAACCACTTGAGGAGATCCAAGATGTCGTCATACAAGAAGGATAGTCCGAAGTTTGATGGAACCAACTTCACTTTCTGGAAAGGTCGCATGAAATGTCACTTGGAATGTATGGGAATAGCATACTTGGCCATGGTCTCAAAACCATATGTACCTCCACAAGGTAGTCCGACAACTCTGAATGAAATCACAGATGCTGAAAACAATCTGCAGACCAAGGAAGCTCTTCTAAGTGCATTGAATGACTCAGATCTCTCAAATGTTATTGACCTACCAACTGCATATGAGATATTGACTAAACTGGAACTTCTGTATGAAGGAGATGAGTTTGTCAAGAGTGCAAGGTTGCAAAGTCTAAAAGGGAAATTTGAAAGATTGAAGATGAGAGATGATGAAAACATCACTACCTTTATGCCAAGAGTGAATGAGCTGGTATGTGGAATTAGAAATGCTGGTGGAACTCTGGATGAAAATGAGATTGTTTGCAAAATCCTCAGATCCCTTCCTGCTGCCTACAAAATCAAGGTTGCTGCCATTGATGAATTCAGAGCCCACACAACTGTCACAAGAGAACAATTGGCTGGCAAACTAGCTGCATTTGAAATGACCGAGTTTGGAGATGATCCTCCCAAGACTGAATCTGCTTTCAAAGCCAGTGCGTATGTGAAAGGCAAACAAAGATTTGATCCGGGAGAAAACTCTTCAAGGAAGATGTCATGGTATGATCAAGCAAGAAGAGACATGGAAGAAGAAGAAGCAGAAACAGCTCAACTTGAAGCCCTCATTGCAAAGAGACTGCCAAGAGGATCTGGTAAGTATGAAGGAAAACTACCCTTTAAGTGCTTCAACTGCAATAAGATTGGTCATTTTGCTTCAAGATGTCTGGAAAGATCTACAAGGTCTAATATTAATAGACAAAGGTTTCAAAAGAACTGCTATTATGTTCATGAAGAAGATGACAATGAAGGAGTAACAGATGATGAATTAGAACTAGGAAGCAAAGCCAGAAATGAATGGGTGTTTATTGCCATCAAGGAAGAAGATTCAATATCCTCTGAATTTGTCAATCACAAGGTTGTGGAAAGAGCTTTGGCTACTCAAGTGGAAGAAAAGGATGACTAGGTTATTGACAGTGGATGTTCTCACCATATGACTGGTGACAAGAATAAGTTCTTGGATTTGGGAAGGTATGAAGGAGGAATGGTAAAGTTTGGTGACAATTCTGTTGGTAGAATCAGAGGCAGGGGAACTATTTCCTTTGATAGAAAGAGCAAAACAGGTAATGTACTATATGTTGAAGGATTGAAGCACAATCTTCTCAGTGTTGGTTAGTTAGTGGACAAAGGCTATGATCTCCGGTTCAAGAATGGAAAATGCAGAATCTTTACAAGCTCCGGAACTGAAATTGCATCCGGTGCTCAAACAAAAGGTAATATCTTTCATCTGGTTGGTTCAAATAAAAGCTGTTTGTTTGTTCAAGTTGATCAGAGTCGGTTATGGCATAGAAGAATGTGTCATGTAAATTTTGATAACATCATCAAGATAAGCAATATTCAGGCTTTAAGAGATCTTCCAAAATTGATGAAACCTACAAATAGTTTGTGCAAAGAATGTCAGCTAGGTAAACAGAGCAGAGTCTCTTTCAAAAGAAAAGATCAGTCCTCTACCAGATTGTTGGAATTAGTACATACTGATCTCTGTGGTCCGACAAGAATCAAGAGTCTGCAAAGTGATAGATATTTCATGCTGCTAATTGATGACCATTCCTGGATGATGTGGGTTACCTTCCTAAAAGAGAAATCAGAAGCCCTTGAGAAGTTCAAAATCTTCAAAGCTATGGTAGAAAATCAAACCGGATTGAAACTGAAGTGTCTAAGGTCTGATAGAGGTGGTGAATTTACATCTGGTGAGTTCATTGACTTTTGTGAGAAGCAAGGTATAAGGAGACAGTTGTCTACTCCTACGACTCCACAGCAGAATGGAGTAGTTGAGAGAAAGAACCGGACCATCCAGGAAGCTGCCAGGACAATGATGTTGGAAGCAAATGTTCCTCAGATGTTTTGGAAAGAAGCTATCAGCACTGTAGTCTACACTCTCAATCGAGTTTAAATTAGAAACAATACCGGTAAGACCCCCTATGAACTCTGGTTTGGCATCACTCCTACTGTGAAATATTTAAGAGTATTTGGTAGCCAGTGTTATATTAAAAGAGAGGAAGATCTAGGAAAGTTTGATGCTAGAAGTGATGAAGGAATTTTCTTGGGTTACTCCACTCAAAGCAAAGCATACCGGTGTTACAATAAGAGACTGAGGAAGATGATAGAAAGCACTAATGTGAAAGTTGATGAAGGAATTGAGAAGCCCTCAAGATTTTATGAGTTTGATGAAGATGACCAAGATGGTGTTCAGGTTCAAGGAACTCAATCCTCTCCGGCAAGTCAAAGTCAACCTGATCTGGTAAATCAGGAAGAAGAGATAGGTCTGAATGAGCCTGATCAAGAAGTAGCAATGCAGGATACTCCCAAAATTCCAAGGTATGTAAGACTGAACCACTCTGAAGATCAGATCATAGGTGATAGAAACAAAGGTGTGCAAACTAGAAGGAATGTTGCTTAAAATCAGGATGAATGTTGTCTGATTTCAAAGATTGAACCTAAAACAATAAATGAAGCCTGCAATGATGAAAACTGGACCAAAGCAATGGAAGATGAATTGATGCAAATTGAGAAAAATCATACTTGGGATCTTGTTCCTAGACCTAGAGACATGAATGTGATTGGAACCAAATGAGTCTTTCAGAATAAACTGAATGAAGCTGGTGAAGTAATTAGAAACAAAGCTAGATTGGTCTACAAAGGCTACTCTCAAATAGAAGGAATTGATTTTGAAGAGACCTTTGCTCCAGTGGCAAGAATTGAAGCAGTCAGATTATTTCTTGCATTTGCTGCCTTTAAAGACTTCAAGGTATATCAGATGGATGTCAAGTCTACCTTCCTAAATGGTGATCTGGAAGAAGAAGTTTACATTGAACAACCGGATGGATTTCAATTGTCTGATAATGATGATATGGTCTGCAAGTTGAAGAAAGCATTGTATGGATTAAAGCAAGCCCCAAGAGCATGGTATGAAAGGTTGGATAAGCATCTTGTGCAGATTGGTATCAACAAAGGTACTGCTGACAGTAACTTATATTTCAAAATTAATCATGAAAACATTTTGATTGTTGAAGTGTTTGTGGATGATATCATTTTTGGAGGAAGAGATAGTATGTGCAAAACTTTTGCAAATCAGATGAAAAGTGAGTTTGAAATGTCTATGCTTGGTGAAATGAATTTCTTCTTGGGTCTGCAAATAACTCAAACAAAGAAAGGGATCTTCATTTCTCAGACCAAATATGTGAAAGAATTATTGAGGAAATTTGGTATGGAAGATTCAAAGCCAATGAACACTCCCATGGCAACCGGATGTAAGTTGAGCAAAGATGATGACTCCCCAAAGGCAGATCAGACAAAGTATAGATCAATGATTAGTGGATTGTTGTATCTCACTCAGACTAAACCAGATATAATGCAGGCTGTTGGTCTTGTAGCAAGATTCCAGGCTGATCCTAAAGAATCTCATGTTATGGCAATCAAAAGAATTTTCACGTACTTGAAAGGAACAACTGAGTATGGTCTATGGTACCCTAGAGATCCGGATTTCTCTCTTCATGCTTACACAGATGCAAATTGGGTAGGAGATGTGGATGACCGGAAGAGCACCAATGGTGGAGCATTCTTTTTGGGGAAGAGATTGGTTTCTTGGCTAAGCAAGAAACAAGATGCAATATCTCTATCTACAACTGAAGCAGAATACATTGCAGCAGCAGGTAGTTGCACTCAAATCTTATGGATGAAGCAGATGCTAAGAGACATTAAAGTTGAATATGAGGAGCCTATCACAATTTTCTGTGATAATTCAAGTGCAATTAATATTTCTAAGAATCCGGTGTTGCATTCTAAGACTAAGCACATATCTATCAAGTTTCACTTTTTGAGAGAACAAGTGAACAAGGAAGAAGTCAGATTGGAGTATGTTCCCTCCAAGGATCAGATTGCAGATGTCCTTACTAAACCTCTTCCCAAGGACTCTTTGGAATATCTCTGAGAGAAGTTAGGGGTCATGGCCCCTCCGGTGATGAACTAGGATGCGCTGATGTGCATCAGTCTGGTGGATATCACAGTCATATCTTGTGATCCAGATTGATGATGGGGAGCTGCTACTAAGGGGGAACAGCTAGTATGATTCTGATGTGTTAGAATTGCAAGTATGAGCCCTTTGCCATTGATGTCAAAGGGGGAGAAAAGACATGTGAAAAACAAGTAGCTAATGATCAAAGGGGGAGCAGTAAATGAGAAGACATGTTACTGATAGAGGGAGCTGTGACAGAAAGGAGAAGTTCCTGTCTTGATGGTTTTTCACATCATATGTTGCCATCAATGGCAAAGGGGGAGATTGTTGCAAGTATGAGCTGAACCAGTGTTGTCATTGATGTCAACATACTCATATTGCATTGACAAGAAGGATTGAATGAGCTGTGTGCTGAGGATATTGAGAAAATTAGCCTTAGTCAGGAACAGTGAAGAATAGTGATGAGAAGAAGGCAAATGTATTGTATAGGTTGAGAACTGGAGGATGCGGATTAAAGGGTTTGTAAATATGATTCTTGAGATGCTTCAGTTAAGATTTCAGAGGTCCGTATGAAGATCTGAAGAAGTTATGGCTGTCTGTGTGGAACCGGTTCTGGCAAGTGTTCAGAGGTGACAGAGGATCACAGAAAGGTCTGGTGAGGTAAGGAATTGTATAATCCTAATCTGTGGATTGGAAGGAGTGTTTGGGATGTCCTTGTGATGTGTCATCTCAAGTTGTGTATGATTTTGAGGTCCAGAAGTACCTTTTACATTGTGACAATGGCGACAGACTGTGTTCTTGAAGTTTCAGATGAGGAAGAGAAGAGATTCCAGTAAGTAGAGGAAGTGCGGATGTACCTGGTCATTCAGGCAGGCTTGTGAAGGTTCTTGGATTGTGTTGAGGTTGTGTTGTTGATCTACATTGGTGGAAGAGCCCAGAATTGAAGATATTCTTCCAGATGAAGTTCTTGTTCAGACTAGCTGACCGAATGAGTTGTTCATCTTGCGAATGTTCTTATGGTGGCCGACCGGATGTATTAATCATCTTGCAAATGTCCTTATGGTTGATTGCTGACTTAGATGATTGTTCCTAAGTTGATGTCTTGTATAAATAAGTGTTTGAGAATTCATTTTGAAGTGTGGATTGTGTGGATGAGTATGGCATAGCGAAGAGAAGTGCGAAAGGCAGAGCAGGGGTTTTTGGGCTTAAATGGAACTGATTTGGACATGGTAGAGATGTCATTCTCTAGTTCAAGATTGTGATTCTTATCACTTTGTAGACAGTGTGTCTCCTTGTAGGCAGTGGGCCTCTTTGTGAGCAGTGTGCTCGGGTAGTGAGCCCTAATTGGCAAGTGCCATTCTTTTTCTTATTCTTCTAACAGAGAATAATCCTTGGGTTAATCACCCCGTGGTTTTTCCCTTAACTGGGTTTTCCACGTCAAAATCTTGGTGTTCAATGTGTTGATGTTTATCTACTCTTGTGTTTATGCATTATGCTTTCATGGATGATTAATTGATATGTTGTTAACTAACAAAGAAGAATCAAGTGTTTGAAGTAAAAAGCAAGTTTTTATACAACTAATTCACCCCCCTCCTCTCAGTTGTATGCCCTAGATCCAACAGTATTTGCACCTGATCCTTAGCCTGTTTAGCCTCAGCCTAGGCCACATCTCTATCTCTCCTCATCCTCACCCTCTTGAGCTCAAAGCGAGTCCTCCTCGCTATCTCCTCCTGTAGTAATCATTGTGCCTATTGTAGTGGTGTCTTTTCTGGCACAATAACCTGATGTCCTCTAGTCTCGACCATCTACACATCCTCCTGGCCTCATCCATCATCTCCCCTATCCTATCTCTATGTTACGGCCTGTTGTTGAGACTGTCTTTACACCCTCACCTCATCTCCCCCAACTACCACCTCTCACACTACTCCCGCTACCCCGAGTCTAGTTAGCCTCACCGGCCTGTGTGTCTTCCAATAGGTATCATAAGTTGGAAGTGTACTAGGGTCTGCTCCCCCCGTAATCCAATCCCATATCATTGGGGCAAGTCCCTATAAATCTGTTAAAGCTATTTCACCTAAAATCTCAGGCCCGTTGATGATGATTGTTAGTCATAACAACATGCATAAAAATTTGCACAACAAACCTTTATTATCTTGGAAAGTATGATCAATTTGGACCAAACTAATGACTCCAAGTCTTCATTGATTAGGTCATGATCTTCTAACATTACTCAGAGGTTGATGTGACATGTTGTTTTCCATTTCAAGGGATCTTACACTATTTGTATTGTGAATTGTTGCTTGTATATTTGATTCTATACCTATTTCCTGTAAATTTACTTCACAAACAAAGTTATTTATACTGTACTCAACAGATGATGATTATGTTTATAAGTTTGATCAATTCTTCTGAACATCAGCTGTCATGAACTTGTTTTTACTTCTGCACTATGTATTTAACTAAATAATGTGCCTACAAGCAGATATTTGCATGTTTATTTTTTATATTCATTTGTTTTTGCATGATATTTATCATTCTGACATGCTTTCACTCAAAATATGCTCTGTATGTTCAATTATTTACGGAATATAGGCATATTTCATGTTTATTTTCTTTAGATTGTCTGTTATTTGCAATTATGAAGGTGATTCGCAAAGAAATTAAAAAAACTTAAAGAATACTTCTAAATTTAATGAACCTTTAGCTACTAATTCACATACATTCCAGATACTTTCATGAAGAGAAGGAATCAAACCATAATTTCACTAGGATGTTCCACAGCTAGGTATGGTTGACGCTAACTTCAAAGGAACAAGGAATGAAAACAACACATGCAGACTATAAAGCACTCCAAGGGACGTAGCTAATCAATGCATATATCCAAAATTCATGCACTGATTACTCAAGATTTATAATTACTTGTAATCAAAATAGCTTCTCTTTCATTAGGTATACAAAAAAACATGTACATTCACAATGAGCTTTGAAATTAGTTCTGAGAACTTCAGCAATCTAATTTCAATTAAGTTTCTAATAATGTTCAATGTGCACTCCATCTCCTTTTATAGACTAAGGGGAGGAGGCGGTTACAAGTGGTCAATGGTCAAGATTTGTCTATCTAGATCAATGATCAATATTCCTTCTTTGACTAGGTCAACACCTGCATATGTGGTGATGAGTGCCAAGTTGCACCCATGAAATACATCTTTTTACCTCTCTTTTTCTCCTTCCTGATTCCATCTTTCCTAATGTCTACACCTGAATAGGCTAGCAAGATCATTCTAGTTAATGATTAATTGAGATAAATTACTTAAGATCATAATTTCTGATTAAAGGACTAATGTGCATGGGATTGATGGAAAAATGCAGAAAACTTCTCTCTTTTTGAATCAACAGGTGTAGATGCTCGGAACAACAATTTTGTGCATCTCTGGAGGTAGTCTTCAATGATCTCCGGAGACAATACCAGAATACCATAACACCAGAAGTTTTGAAGTAAAGAGAAAAGCCTCTCTGGAGTTGGGTAGGAGTCTGGAGCATCTCTGGAGCTGAACAAAAAGGTCACAATGTTATCTCTGGAGCTACAGACATATCTTCAGAGCTATAGACATATCTTTGGAGCTACAGATAGGGATAGATATCTTTGGTGCCTCCTAAGAGTAGGGCATAAGTTACCGATGAGGCACTCTCAGCAGTGATCGTAATACCCCTCATTTCACTCAAATCATCACCTGAGTGGTGAAGGGTCATCTTTAGTTAACTGCTGGAGTTTTTATCTTTTTAAAATTTTTGCATGAGTTACGGATAAAACTAATTCAATATCCATATTTTCAGGGCCTTGCTGCCCAAATGTATTAAGACAAACTTAGAATTATGAGTGGACTTCTGTTCCACTCAATCTACTTTTATTGCATCATTATTTTTCCATAGTTAGACAACTAGTGTAATAAAGAGATGGATGTTATCTCATAGAAGAACTAGTAGATAAGATAAGTGATATGTCATCACTCATTTTATATAGACTGATAGAAACAACAGAAAGGATATACAATGTGTGGATTATTCTGATTCTAAGTAATCTCAGTTTTTCTCTGATATTAATATTTTTCATGAATGTAAAGTGAATGGAATTGGACTTGATTTAGTTGTGATCTTCTTCTTTTGTGTTGATTCCCTACTGTAGCCTTCAGCCCCAAGGGTGTGGAGCAAGGGCCCACTCTCACCATCAAGGCAGAAGGCTAGTACCACTATTTTGTTACTTTAGATTTTGTTGTGAAAAGTATTTACTGATTTTGATAGATAGATGCATGTTACTGTTTTTAAGATTGCTTTAAGTAACTTCTTGTTTAATTTTGTTTTCAACATTCCTTAAATTCATTCAATAAGTAGATAGATTAATCTCTTCAAATTGGTAGAAGTTATTACGATTAGCTAGGAAAACTGGTAACTGTAGAATCCCTAATTGCAGATAGCCGAGGACACATCCTGTAGATTTTAACATCTGAAATATGATTAAATGATGAGGTATAATGACACCTTGTCATTTTTGGTGCCGTTACCGAGGATGTATTGTGTTAATTAGGGAAACTTAGCTAAAATAGTTTTTAGGATAGAACTGTATGGTTAGAGATAGAGATTCGAAAGGAAGATATATAAAACAGACACCCCATCAACAAGCCATAGGGGAAAGTAGTGGGGTGGCACAAGATCTTGTTGAAGAGAGAAACCTAGAACCTACTTTGGAAGCTGCACCTCAAATCAATAATCCCTTAGATCCTCCAAATCTTCCACTTGCCAATTATATCCAGGAATTACAACAAAAGTTTCAAGTAGATCCTTTGATAGAACCTAATTTCCTAGAACCTCAGGGAGAAGAACCAGTACTAAACATGGACAATGATAATCATGAAGAAGAGGAAAATCAAGCTCCAAGAACCTTCTCATATCCTATTGTTTTGGTTGTTGGAGACAATGCTCCTATGAAGAATATCTCACCAGTACACTTGCCAAATTTTAGAGGACTTTCTTCTGAGGATCTAGATCAGTTTTTGTTTGAATTTAAAGTAGTCTACCAAACTTATGATTATGGATTAGATAACCAAAAAATAAAACTATTCCCTTCAACCCTGAAAGATTCTACGATGAGATGGTTTATGGGATTACCCCAGAATTCTATCTATTATTGGGATCAGATGGAAACAGAATTTTTGGGAAAGTATCAAGATTACTATAGATCTAGTAATAAAAATGAAGAATTGTTTAAAATTAGGCAGGGGGAGGAAGAGACCTTAGAGGACTATGTGGATAGGTTTAATTTCGCCTTGAGAAGGTATGGCAACCCAATAGATCACTCCTTGGCCAGAACCCTATTTGTAAAAGGATTGGATAAAGAATCAAAACAGGCACTGGATCTAATGGGAAAAGGAAATATCAACAAAATGGATATACCTGTTATAGAAAAATTCTGTAGGAACTATTCTAGAACCCAAGATGGAGTGAGGTCATCCAAAACTTTTAAAGGGAAGAATGAAATGGGATAGTTAATGGAAGAGATTGCAAATCTAAAAATAGACATTTTGGTCCAATTAAATACCACATTAGATGGGATTCAAGCAAAAACTAGAATAGCTGATCAAAATAGAACAACTGAACCACTCTTTATCTACTGTCCTAGGTATAGAAACAAGCATCTGTTGAGAGAATGCCCTTTGGACAAATAGGAGATTTGTCAGATCTGTGGTAGGGAACATCCTACTAGTAAATGTAGTCAACTTCTAGCCTTGAAAAGGTTGAGTAAGAAGAATGTTGTAATAGAAGAGGAATTGAACTATGTGGGACAAAAACAAGTTGGGAATTTCCCTTATAATCAGTATCCAAACCAGCCTTCTTATAGGGGTCCTTCTAATTGGGGAAATAATTAGTGGAATCCAACTTGGCATGGGCCTCAAAATAATCCTCCTTGGGGACAACAGGATTTGCAAAGTCAACATTGGCAAAACCAAAATTGGCAAAATTAGCCTTGGGGAAATTAACAATGGCCACCACAGTTTGGATCACAAAACATGCAACCTCAATGGGGTTCTCAACATGGATATAATCAACAATACCAGGGACAACCTAGACGTTTCCAACCTCAACAACAAGATTTACTAACTGGACCCTCCAACACACAAGGTTAATCACAAAATGAACTAGTTAGCCAACCACCTTTACTAGCTCAGCCTATACCAAACCCACAGAATAAATAGGGAGCAGTTGTTTACATGATAGAGCAAGAAAATATGGCTAGAATTAACGCTATATATTCAAATAATCTCTAGCTGTGTTCTGGGAAAGCATTCCCAAGACCATCTCCTCCAACTATAGTTGAAGTAACCAATGATGATGAACTTGAAAATTTGTCCACTCAACTTCCGGAGGAGATTACTAACGAAAAAGTGCTAAAAGAATCATCCTTGGACAAATTCAGAGTTGCTCCTAAAAGACCAACTCCGGAGAACATTTCTAAACACAATTCTAACAACAGCTCCGGAGATGGAAAAACTAGCACCATACCCAGAACGGCTTAAACAGTATGTTCCCCAGAAAAAGATCTTACAAAAATGAGTCCAAACCAACCTCAAATCAGAACTTTTACAAGAAATCAAGCAACTAAACATCAAAATTCCTCTTCTCCAAGCAATCAGAGATGTACCAAAACTAAATCAGTTCATTAAACAATATTGTATCAAAACACAGGGTAGGAGGAAAAACTTCCCTTCCATAATATAGGTGGAAGGAAAAGTAGTAGATCTATTGATGGAAGAAATTCTCCTCCCAAAATATGGAGACCCTAGAAATCCTGTCATAACTATTTTCATCTCAGGGATAGAAATTTCAAATGTTTTAGTTGATTTGGGAGCAGCAATTAATGTGATGATAGTTCACATAATGAACAAATTAGCTCTATCAGGTATCCAATCCACAACAACAATTCTTCAACTTGTTGACCAGTCAGTAGCTATTCCAAAAGGAGTAATTACTAATGTACCAGTTGTGATAGATTCATGGGAATTTCTAGTGGACTTTCTATTATTAGAACCTAGAAACCAGAGAAATGCTTATCCACTGATTTTAGGAAGATCATGGCTGGCTACATCAGTAGCATCTATTGATTGTCAAACTGGAGATATGGTCATTTCTAATGGGATAGATTTGAAGAAAATATCTTTGTAGCCTCTAGCTAAACCATTAATACATTATACAGGAAGAGTATGGGTGGATGAATCAGAGAACAATGACAACAGTGCCTCAGTAGCTATGGTAACCATCAAGGAACATCTGGGAGAGTTAGAAGAAGAAATATACTATGATACAATAGAAGACATTACTCACATCCTAATCAATAAGGATGTTATGGAGCTCGCCCAAGATTCTAGGAGAGAACTTCTTACTTCTTCTCATTGTACCCTTGCCAACATCATTCCTTGTGGGGAAACCTTTTATAGAGACTTGGCCACTTTCCACATGTTGCTTCCACATTCTTGTCCTCTAAATACCATGACTCCAATGTATGGATTAACTACATCTATGGATCAAATCACAAATAGGTCATGATTTTACCAGGGAAAACACTTAATATCAATACTCAGTTAACAACAAATTAGAAAGAAAAACTTATCCAACTTCTAATTTCCCATTCAGTATCTTTTTCTTGGGAATACCAAGATATGAGACGCATACATCCTGAGATCTATACCCATCATATATACACTGAGGATATTAAACCTGTCAGACAACCCAAGAGAAGATTGAATCCTTCTTTAAAGGACATTGTCAAAACTAAAATAGAAAAATTACTTCAAGCAGGGTTTATATATCTAATCTCAAATAGTCAATGGGTCTCACCCCTTGTCATACTACCTAAAAAGAATGGGAAATAGAGGGTGTGTATTGATTATAGAGAACTAAACAAGGCCACAAAAAAGGACTACTTTCCCTTACCATTCATTGACCAAGTACTAGACAACCTTGCTAGGAGAAAGTATTTTTCTTTTCTAGATGGCTTCAGTGGGTATAATCAAATTCAAGTAGCACCTAAAGATTAGGACAAAACCACCTTCACCTTCTCTTGGGGAACTTTTTCTTACAAAGTTCTTCCCTTTGGACTATGCAATGCCCCAGCTACATTTCAGAGACTTGTTTTAGCTATTTTCACTGAACTAGCTAATGAATGCATGGAGGTCTATATGGATGACTTTACTGTGTATGGGGATAATTTTGAAGAAGCTCTCACAAACCTTGAGAAAGTACTAAAATGCTGTGAGAAAAATCAATTATCCCTTAGCCATGAAAAGTGCTTTATGATGGTGGAGGAAGGAATTGTTTTGGGACACCACATTTCTAAAAAGAGGATCAAAGTGGATCAAAACAAGATAGAAGTGATCACACAGTTGCCTTCACCCAAAAATCAGACAAATGTTAGAAGTTTTCTGGGTCATGCAGGCTACTATAGGAGATTCATAGAAAATTTCAGCAGAATAGCTACCCCCTATTTACCCTACTTAACAAAGACACATAATTTCTATGGACAAAGGACTATCAATCAACATTTGAAACCTTGAAAGAAAGGCTTACTGTCACACCAATTTTGAGAGGACCTAATTGGACTTTACCATTTCACATACAGACTGATGCTTCAAATGAGTCCATTGGGGTAGTTTTAGGACAAAAGGAGGAAGGAGAGAGTATGCATGCCATTTATTACATCAGCAAAAACCTCTCCTCTGCAGAAAGAAATTACACCACAATTGAAAAAGAATTCTTGGAAGCCATCTATGCTATAAATAAATTCAAACATTATATCACTGGATATAAAATATTTGTACACACTGATCATGTATCCATCAAGTACCTAATGAATAAACTAGTAGTGGGTGGAAGGATCATTAGGTGGTTGTTGCTATTGCAAGAATTTGATATTACCATAGTTGATAATCTAGGTAAGTTTAATTTGGTTGTTGATTTTTTGTCAAGATTGCATACAGGAGGAGAAAGCCAACTAGTGGAGGACAAGTTCCCAGATGAACATCTTTTTGCTATCTCTTCTACTGTACCTTGGTTTGCTAACATAGCTAATCTTTTAGCTACAAGCTTGTATCCATCCCATTTTACCTCAAAAAAAAAATGTTTGGTTAAAGAAAGTTTATCTTACAAATGGTTGAATGGTTTACTATTTAAATGTGGTCCTGATTTCATTCTACGCAGGTGTTTAAAAGCTGATGAGCTTTTTGATGTGTTGAGAGCATGTCATGATGAACCATCTGGTGGCCATTACTCCTTCCACCAGACAGTCCACAAGATCCTCAGAGTTGGTTACTACTGGCCCTCTCTTCATAAAGATACAAAGAAGTATGTGTAGCATTGTGATTAGTGCCAAAGGATGGGACAACCAACCTTTACCTAGGAGATGTTACAGCATCCTCAAGTCATGATGGAACCATTTGAGCAGTGGGGTTTAGACTTTGTGGGACCAATTTCTCCACCATCATCCGGTAAGGAGTACATTCTAGTATGCACAAACTATGTTACTAAATGGGCTGAGGTTCAAGCATTACAATTTGCAAGAGAAGAAAAAGTTGTTGATTTCCTTTATAATAAGATTTTCTTAAGGTTTAGAGCCCCAAGATCAATAGTTTCAGACAGAGGACCTCAATTTACTTCACAAGTAATCAAAGCATTCATTGATTTATATCAAGTCAAGCACAGAAAATCTTCCCCTTACCATCCTCAAGCGAATGGGTAGGTAGAAGTCACTAATAGGGAACTTGAAAATATTCTGACAAGGACAGTAGCAATGAACAAAAAAGATTGGGCTAACAGATTACCTAAAGCAGTTTGGGCTTACAATACCACTTAGAAGTCCACAACAAAGTTCTCACCATATGAATTGGTTTATGGGAAAAAGCCTATTTTGTCTATAGAATTTGAACTCTAGACAATAAAAACTGTATTGGATATTGGTCTACCATTGTTTATAACTCAACAAAACATAATTCTTCAGATCAATGAGTTGGATGAAATTTGGACAGAGGCCATTTAGAAAACAGAACTGGTTCAGTATCAAAGGAAGCAATGGCATGACCAACACATCAAAATGAGGACATTTCAACAAGGTGATTGGGTTCTTCTTTATGATTCTAAATTCAAAGATTTTAAGGGGAAATTGCAAACTCATTGGATGGGTCCTTATCAAATAAAGGAAGTTTTTGAAAATGGAACAATATTATTGGAACCTATTGATAGAAACATAAACACATTCTTAGTAAATGGTCACCGAATCAGACTCTATAAAAGACCATCTACTAAAGAAGAGTTCCTTAATGATTTGTGTTTTGATACAGGGGATACCTCCTTTGTCTTAGTGTTGGATTTTTTTTTTTAAAAGGAAGGTTGAAAACCAGCAAATGGCGGCCTTCTAAAAAAAAGAGAAAGATAGAAAACTAGTAAATGGATGTCTTTCTTGACCAAGGGAGTTGAAAACTAGCAAATGGTGGTTCCCTTCTTTAGGATAGTTGAAAACAATCATGCTATGGAGGTGATCAGGTGTTGGGAGTTAGTCAAATGCACCTCTGGTGCTTCACAAACTAGGAGCACGTTCGGCGCTTCACAAACTAGGAGCACCTCCGGTGCTCCATCAATAAAGAGTCATTTACAACAATGGGGGAGGGGACCCACCTCTCTAGGCAATAAAGTGGAAACATCACATGATGAGGTCATCATGACTCATCCTCTACATTATCAAAGGAATAAAATAAAATTAGCATGCATATCATTTGCAAGGGTATTTACAAAGACGGTGTTGACGTCACCCAAGAATGTGGATTCTTGAACCACTCAGCAAAATGATTACAGGTCGCATACCAATGGAGTAGTGGGCATCATCTCAAGCCACCAAAAGATGCTCATGTGCCATGACACGTGTAGTCTCATAAAATGATGTAGCATCTTTGCTGAGTACATTGCTCCTCATCATTAAAAATGATCCAGGTAATTCTATCTTAAATTAAGCTTTAAATAGCAACTATCTTATCTTTCTATTTTTGGGTGACGTCACTATGACATGTCCTCCTGCCATCATTTTCTTTTCCAAATTCATGCATGCCACCATCTGTGTTGTACTGTCACCTTGCCTCCAGAGTGTCCTATCACTTTGTTGCATTTATGACTGCCTAGGTACTCTAACTAATCTACAAATCTTCCATAAGCCTAAGCTGAGAGACATAACAATCCTCATTCGAACTTCCAAATTACCCTGAAGAATAGAGTAAATTGAACAATCGTCTAGAGCCTATGAAGTTAAGAAGAAGGGACAAACTATAGATAGAAAAGTGAGGAATTAAGCACAGAAGGTGGAACCAATTTAGCAATGGGGGTAAAGAAGAAGTCTAAACCAGAGAGTGTTGCGGGTCTGTTACAAGATGAAGCTACAACAAACATTCTGAGAACTGCAGGATGGTTGGACTTTCTAGAAACATTTGAAGGGTTTCAAGAAGATGTCATGGATGAATTCCTAAGAAATCTAAGGGACAATTAGACAACTATCAGAGGAGTCCAAATCGATCTCTCCTTGGCCACTATCAGTCACATTTCTGGGTTGCCTGAACAAGGTGAGAGGTTTTATCACCTAAAAACCTTATATACTGATTTGATTAAGAATTTCTCTATTCAAGGTGAACCTGCAATACAACTGCATTCAAATAAAAATGAAGTAAAAGGAATTCTTAGGTCCACACTTCCAAACCCTTGGCAATCTGTAGCCACCTGGCTGATGAAATATTTTACTTGTGATGGTCAATTTTCTTTAGTTTTAGGACCAATAATGAAAATGCTAATTTTTCTAAGGCATGGGAATGGACACCCTGTGTTTAGCATAAACATTCCCAATTTCCTGTATTCTGCCATCAGAGCAACTACAGAAAAATATTAGCAAAATAAGGGTCCCATGAAACATCATGGCCTCATCCTTCTAGTAGTTAAACACCACTTCCTATCTTAGGCCAATGGGGAAGAATTATGGCAAAACTTCCTTGAACAAAATTCCCAGAACATAGAACTAGAGAGGGCACAACTAGGAGGTGAGGGTTCCCCTACTCACCAAGAAGAAGAAACAGAGCCTTCAACCTCCTCCATAGATGTTCAAAGAGGAAAGAAGTCCTCACAGGAGGCAACTTCATCTGCAACCCCTATTCATGATACAAAGAAGAAAGGCAAAGAAATTAGAGAGTCTACTCCTGAACAAACCCCATATATGACTCAATCAATTAGGAGAAAGATGACTCTAATTGAGGAATCTTTCCCTAAGGAATTAATAGGGGAGAGGTCAAGATAGAAAATAGAGAAAAACTGGGCTGAAGAAACATCTCATGATTCAGATGAGATCCCTCTAGTCAGGAAGAGAAAACAAAGAGAAGTTCCCCTAGTGCCATCTATCCATCTGGGGTCAAGTCCAATTTTAAAACCATCACATGATCCGAAGACAGAACACAGACAAACTCTTACTATTTCCTTAGATTCTAAGGATGAGAGACCTGCTCCAGAGGCACTTGCCCCACCTCTACTATGGAGAAGCAAAAGGAAAAGATAGCTCTCACAGGCTGAAGAAGATAATGCTCTCCTAGTTGAGGTACTCCTGGGTTTTAGAACATATGAGGATAAGGCTAGGCCTTCATCAGTGCTAGTAGAAGCAGAGGAACCCCAAGAGGACCCTTAGGATAGGTAGTCTGTAGAAAAAGATGAAACAGGACAAATGGGTACAATTGATAGTGTAGGGAAGATGGCCATGGAAAACCCTGATGATCAACAAACAGCAACAGAAGCAAAAGTAGAAACTTCCCCTCACCCCTCTGATCAAGAGGATGTTGAAATTTCAAAAGAATGACAAATGTTAGAAGAAATTGGAAACCTAAAGAGACTACTCTAGGGGAAGAATCAGATTATTATTGACCTCAAGAAGGTCATAATGGAGGTAGAAATGGAGCAAAAACAAGTCATTGAAAATCTACAAACAGAGCTCCAGAGCAAAAGCCAGATCATCCAGGAGAAAGACACAGAATTGGAGGCCCAAAAAACTGAAGCAGTCAAACTATTGAAAGAAAAGGAGATAGAGGTAGCAGAGAGTGTTTCTGAGCTCACCATGGCTAGAGACAATAGCCTCATAATAATGGCAGCATTGATTGAGAAAATACATAGCTAGGATAGATAGTTAACTTGGGCCAACAACAAACTAAATGATCAGGAGGAATATATTCAAGAGTTGGTTGGCCCAAGGGCAACTAATGAGTAGGAAATACAAATAGATGCATATGTGGGTCCAATCCCCATTGACATTCCTAAGGCCATGTTCCATTGGGAAAAGAAATGTAGAGAATATGAGGCTTCCAAGTCTATGCTGTAATTACAAAGGGCAGTCACTGCCAAAACAAAAAGAATAGAAACTCTGGAAGAAAAAATCATTGAAATGGCCTCCCTGTCTTCAAAAATTCTATCCTGTATGCCTCCAAGTGCTAGCTATTCTATGTTCTTACAAGAAAGAGTCTTGTAGAGGAAATTCTCTTTAGTCCTATCTGACCTGGTTGAGAATACAGAGACAGTAGAAGGATTCATGATAGCATATACAAGGAGTAATGATGAAGACAAGAATTTCCTATGTGAATTGTATCTGCATGGTTTCTGTGTTAATGATATAACTTTCCTTCTTAATTATTTTGTGGGGGAATGTTAGCTTAAAGCATTTATGTCCCTAATGAGGAATCATCAGTTCTGGAATGAACAAATGGAAGATCATCTCAAGAAAGATATAGAAATAGATCTCTTCATCAGGAAGGAATGTCCCAATTCCAATGCTTTTAAGACCCAATTCAGGACCTATATCTATCACCCTAAGATTAAGAACAAAATGTTTCCATTATACCTAAAAAGTTTGCAAGAGTGCTCCATCGATTTTGGTCTTTTCATAAATAGTCTAGCAAATCCAGTACTTGCCATAGCAAAGAAAAGATGGAATGTTTTGACCTCGGAGTAGAAAATGAGAGAGGTGGTCACCCCTACAAACTTAAGATTATTTATGAGAAAAGAAAAGTTAATATCCAAAATGATGGATAAGCATAAGCAGGAATGGATAGGTGGATAGTTCAAGCACCCTCTCATAATTGAGCCACTCCTTGTCTGGGCTGAGAAGATGGAAGATGAGAAATTGCAGGACTGGTTGAAGCAGGTTGATCAATACAGAGGCAATGGTAATACCAACTGTACCACTTGGTCTACCTATGCACATGATTATAGCTTGACTAACAAGCTTCATCACCAGAATAAATCCAGATTGTGAGAAGCAAGAGGACCTACCAAACCTTAGGTATGGGGGGATGATGAGTGCCAAGTTGCACCCATGAAATACATCTTTTTACCTCTCTTTTTCTCCTTCCTGATTCCATCTTTCCTAATGTCTGCACCCGAATAGGCTAGCAAGATCATTCTAGTTAATGATTAATTGAGATAAATTACTTAAGATCATAATTTCTAATTAAAGGACTAATGTTCATGGGCTTGCTAGAAAAATGTAGAAAACTTCTCTCTTTTTTAATCAACAAGTGTAGATGCTCGGAACGGAAATTTTGTGCATCTCTAGAGGTAGTCTTCAATGATCTCCGGAGACAATACCAGAATACCATAACACCAGAAGTTTTGAAGTAAAGAGAAAAGCCTCTCCAGAGCTAAACAAAAAGGTCACAATGGTATCTCCGGAGCTATAGACATATCTTCGGAGTTGCAGACAGGGACAAATATCTCTAGTGCCTCTTGAGAGTAGGGCATATTTCTAGCATAATTTGCTGATCAGGAACTCTCAGTAGTGATCGTAATACCCCTCATTTCACTCAAATCATCACCTGAGTGGTGAAGGGTCATCTTTAGTTAACTGCTAAATTTTTTATCTTTTTAAAGTTTTTGCATGAGTTACGGATAAAACTGATTCAATATCCATATTTTCAGGGCCTCACTACCCAAATGTATTAAGACTCAAACTTAGAATTCTGAGTGAACTTCTATTCCACTCAATCTACTTTTATTGCATGATTATTTTTCCATAGTTAGACATCTAGTGTAATAAAGAGATGGATGTTATCTCATAGAAGAACTGGTAGATAAGATAAGTGATATGTCATCACTCATTTTATATAGACTGGTAGAAACAACAAAAAGGATATACAATGTGTGGATTATTCTAATTCTCAGTAATCTCAGTTTTTCTCTGATATCAATACTTTTCATGAATTCAAAGTGAATGGAATTGGACTAGATTTAGTTGTGATCTTCTTCTTTTGTGCTGATTTCCTACTGTAACCTTCAACCCCAAGGGTGTGGAGCAAGGGCCCACTCTCACCACCAAGGCAGAAGGCTAGTACCACTATTTTGTTACTTCAGATTTTGCTGTGAAAAGTATTTACTAATTTTGATAGATAGATGCATGTTACTATTTTTAAGATTGCTTTAAGTAACTTCCTGTTTAATTCTATTTTTGTCATTCCTTAAATTAATTCAATAAGTAGATAGATTAATCTCTTCAAATTGGTAGAAGTTATTAAGATTAGCTAGGAAAATTGGTAACTGTAGAATCCCTAATTGTAGACAGCTGAGGACACAACCCCTGGATTTTGACACCTGAAATATGATTAAATGATGAGGTACAATGATACCTTGTCATGTGGCACAAGTTACCATCTAGCAAAACTCAATCATTTTGTTATCTAATTATGCATTTGACTCTGTCATCATGCATCTTTACTTATTCTTCATCCTCTACCTCTTCTTCATTTTCATCTTCTTCTTCATTTATATCTTCTTCTTCATCATCACTATCATCCTCATGAAGATCACCCTTTATATATACATTTATCACTGCCCTAATGGATTCATATAGTTGCATTATTCTTTCTACTTCCCCTCCATCCTAAATTTTGGCCTTTACCACAGTATGTCTGTGAGAATGAAACCTTGATTGAAGAGCATTTCACTTACTCTTCCTACTGTTCAATGTCTCATTATATGTCTCTACTTTAGCTTTCATCCTCATGGCCTTGTTTATCACATCCTCTATCAAGTGATGAAGGGGATCCTCTGTTGCTTGCTTAAAATTATTATGGAAAGCTTGGACAGCAAAATCAGTATCCTGATTTTCAATCTTTCCCTCTACTCTGTCCTGCAAAGCCCCCAAGGTGCTTACTTCTTCTGCCATGAGATGATGTAGTTTAACACTTATATCTCTGAGCTTTCTATTGTATCCCTTTAATATATCACACTCAAATCTGATGTCTTCATGCCAAATGCCTAACAGTTGTGCAGTGTTATTATCCACTATGTTATTATCCATAAGTATCTTCATGTCAATCCTCTTCATTTCACCTAAAGCATCTTGATGCTTCTCCAGCTTAAAAGACCTTCTCCCCACCTCATTTTGTAGCTTGTCCACTTTACTCTTCATAGCACCAAGATCATTCCAATTTGATAAGGAGGTCTTAACTACATTTTCTACTTCAAAAACAAAAGAGACAAACCAATTATCCACTAGTTGAGCCTTATGCTTCATAAGATCCAACCCGGTCATCTCATCTTGAGATATGATTGTGAGTGGGGTAGTTGCATTGAGTGGTGTATGCCTAGGGTCAATTAACCCCTTAATAAAACAATGTAATTGAGTAATGTGCTCTTTATGTTGTTTGTTCTTATCATTCTCTTTCTTTACACTTTTCAATAAGAAGTCAATATTGTTTTTGGCTTCTTGGCCTTCTTACTCCTTGGTGGTGAAGCCTAAATCAATATAAGTTATTTGGAAATCATCAATACTTATTTTACCTTTCTCCTTATCTACCATGGGTAGTGCCACCTAAGATGTTCTCCTACCAATAGTAGGATCTCTTCTTATTGCAGAGGTTGGTCTTGCCTTCCTTTTGGGCTTTATCATGCTTGTTGAAAACAATGTAGAAACATCAAATTCACGTACCTCATCTATTTGTTGTAGATTTATTTCTTGTTGCAGCCAATATGGAATATCACCCCTGGGCTTTTGTTGATCAGTCTGCTCATTTTTAGCATCCTAAGACTTTGTATTATGCACTACCCTTGGTGGTGAATTCTCCTTCCTTGGTTCTTCTTCATTCACATTTTCATGAGGGATCTCTTATTGAGGTGCATCCTATTGAGGGAGAGTTTTTTGTGATATGTGTACATTCTGATCATGTACCTCCTCCTGCAACCTATCCTCATGTTGCTCTTGAACATTTTGATCTTGTGTATTCTATGGCACTTGATCTTCATGAGAAGATTGTGCATTTTTACCTTAGGGATCACCTTGATCATCCTCGGTCACATTCTCTCTTTCTTTTTGTTGAGCATCATCTTGGAGTAGACTTTGTTCCTCACCTTTTGAGGTGTTTATTTCTTTGTTCTTAAGTCTTCTCAAGTTCCTTTTCTTTTTCATTTATTTCCCCTTTAGGTGCTAGTGCTCGGTTATCACCCTGATCTATATTTTCATCAAGCACGTCTTCATTCTATTGATCACTTTTATCAAGCATCTCCTGATCACCCTCCCTTTGAACATTAC
Source organism: Cunninghamia lanceolata (assembly GCA_027924645.1). Lineage (NCBI taxonomy): Eukaryota > Viridiplantae > Streptophyta > Pinopsida > Cupressales > Cupressaceae > Cunninghamia > Cunninghamia lanceolata. The sequence goes on along the minus strand of BSBN01000508.1, from coordinate 10,011,514 downwards.
TTTCTACCTTTTCTTGTTTTGGAGGTGCATTATTTTGCCTTTTATCTTGATCATGCACATTCTTATCAACCTCTTCATGCACATTGATTTCTACTTTCTTAGGTTCCAAAGGTGGATCATTATCTCTGTTATGATCCCCATCCCCTTGGTAAGCCAAGTCTATTACCGCAAGGCTAGCAACTTGATCAACCAAATTGGTCAATCCTATCTATTTAGCCAAATCCTCAGGGTCATCATCTTCAACCTCCTCTATCTTGACTTGCTCCTGACGAGTTTCTATTTGGACCATAGGGGTTACCTGAGGAGTCATCTTTGTATTAGCTACTGTTGGCAAGAGACACTATATGGATTCATGGTTGTTGTCATTAATGGCAACAAAGGTCATCCCACATATCCGCAAGTCATGATGTGTCTCTACCGGAAGTCTGAACAAAGATTGTTGTGGTCCGGTGAACAAGAACAGAGCATGTGGCAAGGTCTGACAGATTGGTCCGGATCTCTCAGAGGAAGTGTCTTGGTGCAGTGCGGATTTGGGGAAGTCAAGAGGACTACCTTGAGTAGTATATTCCAAGGATTTAGCCTTCGATAATGGACAAGGAAGAAGATATGAATAGTTGAGTACCGAATTCCTGAAAGACAGTGAGAACAGAGGAAGAACTGACTGACAGAGTATCAGACTATTTTCCAGATATGCTACTGTTGATGGTAAAGGTTAGGAAGGCATGAATCATGTTTGGCCGACATGATTAATGACATCTACATGTATATGCTTGATCCGCATTACTTGATATGCAAGGATTCAGCCGACAGAACAGAGTTTGTGAGAAGATAGACTATTCTGGGTCCCGACTAGAAAGATAATGAAATCACTAGTGCAGATATAAATAGAGGATGGATTTTGTTGTGAGAAGGTGTGTTGTGTTATGTTATATGTGAATAAGTGCAGAGCAGAGTAGAAGTAATAAGAAAGATCTGGTATGTGAAAGGAAAGCAGAATAAAGAGCAGAGGGAAGATGAAGTGCAGCAGATCAGTATACTGAGCCTAACTAGAACTGAACTCCAGCATATGTAGATGCTTCCAATCAGTTCAAGTATTGTATAAACATTCTTTTGTAGACAGTGTGTCTCCTTGTAGGCAGTGTGCCTCTTTGTGAGCAGTGTGCTCAGGCAGTGAGCCCTAATTGGCAAGTGCCATTTTTGTAATTCCTTATTCTTCTAATAGAGAATAATCTTTGGATTAATCACCCCGTGGTTTTCTCCCTTAATCAGGTTTCCACGTCAAAAATACTGTGTCATGTGTTTCTCATTTCATGGTAATGTTTGTTTGTTTGATTCAATGATGCTTTGATTAATAAGAAAGTTCAAAAGAAGAAATAATTAGGATAACTGATTCACCCCCCCTCTCAGTTATCAACAATTGGTATCAGAGCTAAGTTCCTCCTAATAGAGCCTAACAGCTTGAGGAAGATCTGGGAGTTCAAATGGATGCATATGGTTTAAGGGAGCAACTCAAGACTGCCCTTGAGGATCTTGAACAGTCAAACTCTGAAGTCAATGAATTAAAGGAAAGACTCAAACAGGCTGATGAATTCATGAGAGAACTAAAGGACAAATTAAGTCTCTCTATGAAAAAGAGAAAGGAGCTGCTCCAACAATTGGCAAGACAAAGTGAAGAAAGCAATACAAATGAAGAATTGACTGAGAAAACCAAGTTATGCGAAAAGTTATCAAAAGAAGTCATTATGTTAAGACATGAAATGGAATCAGGAACTATAAAGTTTACTCAAGAGATTGAAGAAAAAAGAAAAGCTGAAGACAATCTAAGACAATCTCTTAAAGAGAAATCAGAAGAATGCCACCAGATGGACAGGATTATCAGACATCTTGAATCTGATCTTGAAGATGCCAAAGATAATGAAGAAAAACTTGAGGATCAAATTGTCTCTCTCAAAAGAGATCTTCAAACAGCAAATGAATATAAAGAAAAATTCAAGATAAGTTCTGCCCAACTTGAAGTACTTCTTGGAAGTCAAAAGAGGATAGATGACAAGTATGGTTTGGGATATGAGAAAGGAGAAAGCTCCAGATCTGGTCAAAAGAATTTTGGATCAGAAAATCCAAGGAATAGGCCTAGAAGACCTCCGGTAAGATAGCCCAATGCTCAAAGATATCCATCCTTCAATGGATACTGCCACAGCTGCAATCACTTTGGTCACAAAGCTAATCAGTGCAGGAAGAGAATGAATCAGACTAATTCATCCTTCTCCAGACAGTGCTTTAATTGCAAAAGGTATGGACACAAGTCTCATGAATGTAGAAATATGCAAATAAACAAATCATTCAATGGTAGATGCTTTGCATGCAATAGAGTAGGTCATATGGCTAATCAATGCAGATCAAGAGATTATCAGTCAAATATGCAAAGAAATGTTATTTGCCAAATCTGTAATAGGTCCAGTCATAATGCAAAAGTCTGCAGAAGCAAGAATCAGGACAAAAGAGGTCCGGTATATAATCAGAATCAAGAGAAGGGTAAACAAAAGATGAATGTGGACGAAGTTAGGAATCAAATGAACAAGATTTGGGTGAAGAAAAGTTTAGAGAATGTAGAGGTTGGATCCGCACCAGACTCTGGTGCTGATATTTCTTTCGGAAATTAAAAAGTGAGCTCTGGCTTAGGGGGAGACTCAAAGAAAATCCTGTTCCCCCAGCCAATCAAATGGTACCAGATGTGGCACAAGATGCGGAGTAAAGGGTTTAAAGATATATGTCTTGAGATGATCCAGATAAGATTTTAGAGGTCCGCGTGAAGATGTAAAGAAGTTGTGATCGATCAAGTAAGACCTGTTCTGGGAGATGCTCTAGAATGACAGAGGATTACAAAAGGGTCCGGAGAGATCTGGAAGTGCATTGTCTTATTCTGTGGATTGGACAGAGTGTTTGGGATATTCTTGTAATGTGTCATCTTGATTTGTTCATGATTGGAAGATCCGCATGATGTTCATAGATCAGGACTGATCTGGTACTCCAAGCTATCCGAATAAGGCAAACCAGAATAATGTAGGTCGAGCATTTATTGCCATCAAATATTAGGGTTTGCGGAGCAATATAAGGGATTTCTCATAAAATCACTTGCTCATTCTGCACTCAAGAAGAAGCGAAAAGTGGAGCTCTGCAAGAAGATTCATCAAGCTCACCAAAGATCTTTTGTTGAAGTCATTACATACAGAAATCAATCCAACCACTCCGTGTAACCGAAGACGCATAAGGTATTTTCCATTTTTGATATCTTGCTACAAATCTTTTGAGAAATGGCTACTCCAAATATAGTAAAAATCTCAAATAGGCCCCGACCTGAATTTAAGAAACATCCATACAAGTCATTGGAGGTAGATCCCTTAGGAGCATTCTCTAGTGTTCCTCATGGCGTTTTACACACAGAAGACGTTAGGGTTTACATACATGCAAGCATTGAGGAATTTGGGGAATTCAAATTGAGAGATCTCTATCACAAACAACTGATAGACAATGCTTTTGAGCTTAAACCAGAGTATAAGGGTATCCAGAAGAAACAATTTGATCAATTCATTCATTTCCCCTACTTTGAAGAAGATGAATGGGTCCGGTATGTATTGAGCAGGATGCATGACAACTTCCTATGGCTGGATAAACCTTGCAAGATCACAAAAGAGGCAATTAGGGCAGTAACTGGTCTATACTCTTCCGGAGGGATACCTATCCTCAAATCTGTCAAAAATAACATTGTAACTAAGGCCACTGGATCAAAATTTGATAAGAGGGCAATGACCATTGAAGATATTTCTGATCTGGATATCAAGTATGCATCCATGATAATAGGATACAAGATCTATCACTCCAGCAGGGAGAATTCTGTATCCGGAACTGCAGTATATACTGCCTATGAAATGCTAAGGAAGAATGCAGATTATGATCTCTGTGAACTTCTCTTAAGCCAATTAATGGAAAATATACAGAAAATCAAGAAGGACAAAAAGAATTCTTTTAAGTATAGTACTCTTATATTATGTCTATTTTTCTACTTCATGAATGAGCTGCCTAGATCAAGTGGATGGGCATGGCAGAATGACAAACCTGTTGCAGTCCAGATAAGAGATTATTTACATGGGCTTGGGGATGCCAAAGTAAGAAATACAACCCTATGGGGATACTTCAAAAACTTCCAGAGCACGATGCAAGCAAGAGAAATAATTCCCCAGTCTCTTGTTGAAAAATACAAAGACTCAGTTTGCTTTATGGTGGATACTGATCAGTGCCTAATGCAGGCAGTGGAGCCAAGGACTATCTGGATCATGCCCATGGGGTATGAGGTTGATGAACAGATTGTAGAACTACATGTTCAACACATGCTTAGTCAGCCCAAAGATCCAAAGGCAGAAAGGTTCAGAACCTTTGAGGAGCTGAGTGTGAAGATCCATGTGGAACTCAGGGAACCTAAGATAAAGAGGAAAGTGAGAAAAGAAGTAGAGCATATTGCTCAAGGCCTAGGCATCCCAAAGGAGGTACTTGATGCCAACCGGGAAAAGAGAAGAAAGGCTGAGGAAGAAAAGAAAGAGGCAGAAAAGAAAAGCAAGAAAAGTGCTCCGGTGGAAACCTCAACCCGGACCAGATCATCAAAAGGATCTACACCTGTCAGAACCAAAAGCTCAAAACTAGAAGTCCAAGCATTCGGTAAAAGATCTAAGACAAAAGCCTCAAGGGCTTATGAAAGCCAAAAGGATGAAGAGGAAATTGAGTCAGATGAGGGAGTAAAAGAAATAAAGAAGCAGAAGAAGAAAGGATCCGGTAAACCCTCCACAGGCCAAGACAAGGAAGAAATGGCAGAGGTATTTGTTAAAAAGCCCACCCTGTCTCTAGAGAGTGTAATCAAGTCAGTCACGGTGGATGGAAACCTTCAACCAATGACTGAATTCTATGATGACTACAATGAGGCTGACCCGAAGATTCTGCAGGAAGCCACAGTCAAGTATCTGAACATATACAATAAGGCTTTCATTGAGATCATATCTCTAATTCCTAAAAGCCTAGAAAAGGAATTAGAAATAAGAAAGAATAATGCTCAGGCAAAAGATCTTGAGATCCGGGAGCAGATAGCTATTCAGCTATATCCTCAAATTGATCCCAAGACAATGAACATAATATTCAAAGACTGCAAAGATGAGTTCATGAGTAAAGCAAGAATGAATCAACTCATGCTTGGTGAGACTGACAAGGTGGCCATAGAGACAGAAGAGATCCTCCGGAAGGCCTTCAAAAGGTTTAATCTTCCTGTTGTACAGGACTTAGGTGCAGAAACAGCTGTGGACTTGGAATCATCTGCCTCGGAAGAAGTGCCCCTTGAACAGACTAACATCTCTCCTCTGGCTTCTCCTATAGTCTCCGGATCCCAAGAAGAAGAGAAATTATAGGAGAAAGAAGCAGCAGTAAAAGAAAAAGAGGTTGACAGCACCAAGGATGCAGAGAAAGAGAAGATTCCAATAGAGAAAACCACAACTGAAAGTGGAAAGAATGTGGAAGGAGAAAAGACTCCAAAGGACAAAACTACAGAAGAGAAGAAACATCTGTCTCCAGCAAGAGACACTACACAAACTGTTCAAAAGTTTCTGAGCCAAGAAACAATAGAGATTGATGAACCGGAGCTTCTAAAAGGTCCATTCAACTTTGACTCCCTCTCTCCGGTACAGACAATGAAGATAGCTACATTTGCAAATGCTAAGGCAAATGAAAAACTCCTAAAGTCTCATATGGAAGACTGTGAGTTGATAGAGGCTACTTTCGGAGTGCTTGAAAAGATTATGCCATCAGTCCAAATAGATCCGACAGCCTCCTCTTCCGGTAATCTCAAAACCTTAGTCAGCAATGTTGATACACATTTTGATTCTCTAGAAAAATCAGCTGAAGAAAAGGTCCGGAAGGAATTTTTGGATAAAAGATTTTCAGAAGTACTAGGATTAATCTCTAATGATAGGAGAAATATGAGTATTGGAATAAAGAGCTTAGAAAATGCTCTTAAGGATGGCGGTGACATTTACAAATTTTGTATCTCCTGGTCAAAGGCAACAGTAGAAATTGATAAGAAAATAAAAGCGGAACAGGATAAACTACAAAGTTTGTCTCAAAGTTTTGATCCTCTCTCTTCCTCCATAGTAAATCAAGAATGTCAAACTATTGCAATCACAAATGCAATAAAGAACTTTGAGAAGGAAAGGAAGAATATAACTAACCGGATGGGAGAACTTAGAAGGATTATAATCCCTAAGCTAGAAACTATGCATGAGGCCATCAGTGATGCTCAGACTACCGCCCAAACAAATGATCCGATAGATCTCAAAAGGGCAGAAGCCTTTGCATTTTTGTTAAGTGGTCACATTTCAATTTTGGACAGAATGAAGCAAAGTTGGGCTATAGAACTGGTCCAATTGAAGACATCCTTTGCAGACATTCTTCAGTTTATGTGAGTATGTAAATATGCGGCTATGTATAGTAAATTTTTGAAAATTTTGGTGTGCGGACCCTACCCTTTGCCATTGATGTCAAAGGGGGAGTGAGGAGCAGTGAAAAATGAGGAATCCAACTAAGGGGGAGTTCCAAAAATTGTATATAAAGTTAGAGCATTAGCCAAGGGGGAGCATAGTGTAAACACTTAGTCATTTTTCACTAAGTGTTGCCATCAATGCCAAAGGGGGAGATTGTTGGCAAGAGACACTATATGGATTCATGGTTGTTGTCATTGATGGCAACAAAGGTCATCCCACATATCCGCAAGTCATGATGTGTCTCTACCGGAAGTCTGAATAAAGATTGTTGTGGTCCGGTGAACAAGAACAGAGCATGTGGCAAGGTCCGATAGATTGGTCCGGATCTCTCAGAGGAAGTGTCTTGGTACAGTACAGATTTGGGGGAGTCAAGAGGAGTACCTTGAGTAGTATATTCCAAGGATTTAGCCTCCGATAATGGACAAGGAAGAAGATATGAATAGTTGAGTACCAGATTCCTGAAAGACAGTGAGAACAGAGGAAGAACTGACTAACAGAGTATCAGACTATTTTCCGGATGTGCTACTGTTGATGGTAAAGATTAGGAAGGCATGAATCATGTTTGGCCGACATGATTAATGACATCTACAAGTATATGCTTGATCCGCATTACTTGATATGCAAGGATTCAACCGACAGAACAGAGTTTGTGAGAAGATAGACTATTCCGGGTGCCGACTAGAAAGATAATGAAATCACTAGTGCGGATATAAATAGAGGATGGATTTTGTTGTGAGAAGGTGTGTTGTGTTATGTTATATGTGAATAAGTGCAGAGCAGAGCAGAAGTGATAAGAAAGATCCGGTATGTGAAAGGAAAGCAGAATAAAGAGCAGAGGGAAGATGAAGTGCAGCAGATCAGTATACTGAGCCTAACCGAAACTGAACTCCAGCATATGTAGATGCTTCCAATCAGTTCAAGTATTGTATAAACATTCTTTTGTAGACAGTGTGTCTCCTTGTAGGCAGTGTGCCTCTTTGTGAGCAGTGTGCTCGGGTAGTGAGCCCTAATTGGCAAGTGCCATTTTTGTAATTCCTTATTCTTCTAACAGAGAATAATCTTTGGGTTAATCACCCCGTGGATTTCTCCCTTAACCGGGTTTCCACGTCAAAAATACTATGTCATGTGTTTCTCATTTCATGGTAATGTTTGTTTGTTTGATTCAGTGATGCTTTGATTAATAAGAAAGTTCAAAAGAAGAAATAATTAGGATAACTGATACACCCCCTCTCTCAGTTATCAACAGCTACTAAGGTCTCCATCCTCTGAGCAGCAACATCACTAACTATTTCATCATCTGACAAGTATACTATATCATCCAGCAAAAGAGGTGGATCTTTCCTTGTCTTATGTCTCTCTTCTCTTTGCTCTTCTTCTTTCTCTGTTTTAAATTTAATAATATTTGGAATTGGAACCTCATGCTGTAGCTCCTTCATGAAACATAGACCACCTGCACCCCTCAATAAAATAGGATCAATGTTAACATTTCCTGTCATTGTAGTTTTCTATTTCTTTTGGGGTGGTGTCCTTTGCACTTTCTTCCTTTTCTTCTTTGTTATTAACAAATCATCATCTCTAGGCTCTTCATCTAAGGGCTCCTCATCTAATGGATCTTCTTCCAATGGCTCATCTCCCAATGGTTCTTCCTCCTCTATAATCATAGGAGCGAGCTTAGTGACCTTTTTCTTTTGTTTGGATGGAGTATGAGGTGATGTAGCTGCAGATGTAGATGTAGATACCACATCCCCCTTTGGTTGAAGTCTTTTAACAATTACTCCTTGTGCAAGAACTACCTTCTTATTCTTACCTTGTTGCTTTTGGTCTTCAGCTGGTAACCTTTCTCCATTGGATTTCCTCTTCTCAATGAGGAAGTCATCATATTCCTCCTCAGATAATTCTTGTCTTTTCTTCTTGGTATCCATAGTGAGGGCTACACCCCTCTTCTTCAACTTCATGACTTCAGCATCTACCCAACTCTGGGTTAGTTCAATAACTTTTTGCATTATTTGATCAAATGAAGTTACCTCAGGCTAAGTCAGATCAAGAGTTGAGATAGTTTCATTATATATTTTCTTATCCTCATACTCACTGGACATAATCTTTCGATCATCTTTATGTAGCTGAATAGGGACTAGTATGCAATTAAAGGTGCAAATTTTGTTGAGAGTGAGCCTCTAATAAGTCCTCCTAACTTTATTCTCATCATCACAATTAGACCAGTAGTCCTCAAGGTGTTTTTGATGTACTTGCTTCTTCACTAATTTCTACATCCTACCATATGGGTCATATGGCCTAGCTTTTGAAAATGGTTGCAAGTGCATTAGCTTTAATCCTCCTATTACATCCTTGATACTTTGTTTGTCAGGGCATATATACCAACCAATGAAGATTGGAAACAACACATGTGTAATCTTTCCCTTCTCTTTATGAGCCTCAATTGAGTTTAATACCTATCTAGCAAAATCCATTTAAATGACCCTATTATTGGGGTATCTAGGTAGCATGAAGGGATGGCCCTCAAAGCCTTCTATTCTGATGTATGAAAATGTAGAGAACTAGATAAATGAAGCCCCATGTTTATCTATCACAGCTTGAGCTTCCATACTTAACCTTTTTAATTTGTCTTCTTCCATAGACCTAACAAGATGCATAGAAAAGGGGTCATTTACGAATTTGTAGTGTTGGAGAGACTCCTTTCTGCCTAGCTGAGGGTAGTGTTCCCATATGTTTACATCACTAGGATTATTTCCAACCTTGCCTACTGTTTACAACCCATTGAAAGTTCCTCTAAAAGCACAAGCATAGACAACATAAGAAGTCATATGGAACATGTACATCTGGCCACCTAGCCTTCTCATTCCTGCATCTAGACTATCACTTATGATTTTTGCCCAGAGACGCATATCATTTGAATATTCTACCATCCTAATAATTCCATACATCTAGTTTTCAAAGTTTCCAACATGTTGTCTTCATGTCATTCTAGCAAGAATGACCATCATGTATTGATACTCCTCAGCAAAATCAAACTTGAACAAGTACACTGGCAGTTTAGCTGAAGCCTTATATGTACTTCTCTTGGACCTCCATTGGTACATGACCCTCCTGGCCTCTTTCTCATTACTATGGTATTCCTTTTCCAAATTGCTCATGCTCAATCTGACCACATTATCTCCTATAGGCAAATTAAATGCAGTAGTGATGCCTTTAGTTGATAAATCTACATAGACCCTGTCATGTTTCTCCACTTTTCTTGTTTCAGGGTTATAATTCTATTGGGACAGGAAAATTTGAAATTTTTCTTGTATTCTTACTCACACATTTATGAGCAAATCAAAAAATATTTTGCCCAAAATTAGAATTAACAATTGATATATCCCATGACTCTTATCACAAATAATGTAAAGGGCCTCAATTTCTTAACATTAGCAAGACCTTCCTTTTGTTATACTAATCCATGCTTTATGAGAAACTAGTTGAAGTGGCTATCGACATGATAATAAGGATCGGGGAGAATTTTTTGGAAGATACTGATGGAGAAAGTGGCACCGATGACCTTTCATCGGGGAGAAAATGCATGGTCATGCCGATCGACATAGAGAAACACTATCAGCAAATACTCTACAAGCCCTCCCTATAGTATAAGTCATGCCGATAGTGGAGATCAGTAGGATTCTCACCGAAGCATCCAGTGGAAGGAAGGGAACTAGTAGTCATCGGCAGGAGATTATCATTGGAAAGAAAAATCAAGGAGTTTCTGATACTCTGAAGTCTCACCGATTGAAGAAAAGTGCTTCGGCATGGCTTACACTGATATGCATGAAGATCCAGACCTAATGACTTTTCATAGAACCAGACCCGACAGAGTTAAGAGTTTAAATAAATAATTGGTCAAGTCCATCGGATGTATTTTGAGTTTGTATGTTTGGCAAAGGGAAACATACAAGATGATATACAAAGCTATATGTATGTCGTGGAACCAAAAAGATTATGAAATGAGGTTTTATTGTTGTATGTTTTGTGCATTGTCTGTATGTTTCAGGTTATACATTTCAATATACATACAATATGGAACTCAAGAAAGGTTGAAATTTGGTTAAAATGATGCATCAAGACTTAAAGTATATCGGAAGATGCATTGCACTTTATATACATCGCAGAGATGAAAAGTAAGTAAACTCTGGTTTATAAAATGATAAGTTTGAAGAGGTGATACAAAGGAGTTTGTATGTATTCAACTTTGTATCTAAAAATTGGATACAAGTATTGTTGCATTTCAGAAGATACAATCAGAAAAGTGATGTGGGGTCCACTGTTTGCATATCGAGCTTGTATAAATAACAATGTATATCTTCGATATACAAGCCGATATACAAGTTAAAAGGATGCAAATAAGAGATACAAACCGAATGCGAAAAGAAAGTTAAATACTAAAAAGTCTTTATATGTTCGAGGTGCTTGTATGTTTATAATATACATACCCGATATACAAAGGAATAAAAAGCATCGCTGGGGATAAAAGGTAAAGAGAGGGTTTGTATAAGATGCTTTGTATGTGCGCTTTAACAAGATAACATACAAACGGCAATATACAAAGAAAATATACAAAAGAATAACATACAAAACTTGACTAAAGACTTGAACATTGTATACATCTGGTGGGGACCACATATGTATGTTGGAGATGTATGTCTATGATATGCAAAAAAGTAATACAACAAGATACATACAATGGAAGATCCAAAGATAATTCCAATTCATTTCACAAATCCAATGAAGTTCGCGATTGTATAAAAAGTGTATGCATATGATATAAAAAGGTGATACAAATGAATACATACAAGTCCAGACCCAGTTAGAAAGTTTAAATTCTGAGAACTTTATTTGAAGTCCATGATTGTATATTATGATATCTGTATACAAGATACAAAGAGAAATG